>CM074194.1:23062313-24283938 GCA_037179385.1 Holothuria scabra
CTAGGTTCTCCTGGGGTCGGGTGTGGAAGAATTGTTTCAGACAACCATCCTGGCCAGACTATCCCTAGATGCAATTTGCTGTCACATGTCAATTAAGTATTCAGTGGAAGTTGTTGGCATTATTACAACAGTACTGAGCTGGTTGGATAGCATTCTTATCCTTTGAACGTGGTCAGTCCAATTTATTTCTAATCATATGGTATACAGTAAAATGCTCTCATCCAGCAAACCCTTCCTAGACTTTTGTGCATCACACTACTATTCTTTTTTGATTTTGTTCTAATTTAGGGGGTGAAAAGCCAATTGTTGAGCTAGCTAGGCCATCATATGTGATCAGAGTGTAGTCTGAAATCTGTCAACTCACATACATAGTCTTTCTAATTGTGGGATATATTTTACTAAAACACTATGTAACTGTAGGACAAAGAGTGTACATGTGCTTGAAGTAATTTCATACTGGCAATGACTAACGTTTTGTCCCTTTTCACACCAGTATAAGATATATCAGCCTTAATTTGAAGGTGTATCCTGGTAGCAACTACTGTACGTAGCATCAATTATACACTCAATAAAATAACAAGGGTCCACATGCAACGTTATGGCAGTTGAATTTGTTTCTTGCTGTATTGTATCAGACCTTGGGAATTTGTACCCATAATCTTGGGAAAATTGCTCCCTTATTCAATATGGCATATGCACGTACGTAATACTACACATCGCTTAAGCAAGGATCTTTGTGGGAGAATTACTGTCAATGTCTTCTAATAGCCATCTTATTTGTTCTTGTCTATTTTCCTTACCTTCTCGCAGCTTTAACCATCGCAAGTTACTCGTTAATTAACGTTGATAAAGCGTTCCATGGAAGCCGAGCCGTCAATGTCTTGTTCATTTTGGGAAAAGTTGTCCTCGCCGACTGACTTTTCTTGTTATTGCCGACGATTGTTCGTTGTATGTGGTATTTGCAAATGTCTTGCAGAAATCTACGTCAGCACGAATGAGTACCGTGTAGTACTTCCATGCTTCAACTTCCCTCGATTGTATGAACATTTTTCACGATCAAGGAAGGTGATGGCGCTGTAACAGTTTTTGATGCGGGAAGGAGAAAAGAACAATTTTCAAAACATGGTGCCGCCCCCGTTTCGCGCCACGATACAGTGTCTTTAAGCTTGTGCCTTAAAATTGCTCAAATTTTACAGTATAGATAAGGAATGTAACATACGTTACGTACGTCCCCGAGTTTGTTAAAACTCCCACAAGCAGGATTGTGATTATTTGGTAGTGTTAAGTACTAGCAACTTATTTACAAACAACCACAATCCAGTCAGCCAGTGAAGCAAGGTTCATTTCTTTTAGGTACTTTGAATGCAACTTTTAACTTACGTTACTGTAACTCTCGTTATCATGTCTTTTCTGAAGGTCATTATCTCCATAGGTAAGTCCTTGTTTTCTACACGTAATCATAGCTAATGTGTTACCCACTTGGTACAATTACGTACAAACTTCAAACAGCGCAGTATGCTACAAGGCGGTGAGGTGAAGACGTAGTTATCGGTATTATTTTGTAAATAGAAATATTCCTGAAAGTCATACCCTTTTTTGTTTTCCTTTTATTATCTACATGAATCCTAGGCTACCTGTAAAGGTATGTGAAATCATTGTTGAATATAAAAATAAATGAATCCTTGAAGAATATAATCACATTGTGCTATGAAAGCTATCTTGTATTTTCAGCCAAATGATCTTGTAGGTTACATTCACACTGTAACATACTTTACGCTTCAACATAGGAACTGAAAAGCGTCACACAGTCATCATTTAATTTCCTTGGTGAAGGGGAACAATGTAAAATACTAAAAGATAAGTGGGGGCTTTGCATCCACTAGTCCCATGCATGTAACTCACAAATCACAATATGTCTGTTTCATATCATGTTGAATCCATAGGTAACGAAGGTTACATTGGTTTCGGAGACCTTTGTTTCTATTGCATGTAAAGTGCATTTTAGTTCAACTACTACTTCAAAGAGTCAACTTTGGATAACTAACATGTGAACAGTACCCTCATTTACACGGTTTCAGGCATTGGTCACGTTACCCCAATCATATTAACGAAAAATTTATTTACTCTAAAACTCATTTAAAAGACATCAAAAAGTAGGGGTTCGAGGTGGGTTAAATACCTGTATACAGACAAAAAAAAATAATCAAACGGACTCAGTGGGAACTGGACTTAACCGATCTCAAAAATGCAAGAAATTGTTTATTTTCAAAGGCATTGTTACAGGTTAACAAAGGTGGATTTAAGAAGAGTCCTATATAAGGTTCCCTACCCTGTACAATGCAAGAATGCAAGTAAAGAAATTTCAAGGATTTGTTCATAACTTAATGTCAGTGATGTGTTACTGTTGCACCAATTTCAATTTCAATATATATGTAATTTGTCCCAAGGTAAAGTAACGTAAGTTACGTATGGTAAATCTTACATTTGCTGCTACATATATGTTATACTTTACGTGGAAGTACAGGTACTATTTGATGTTTATTTGTTTTGAAATCAGCTTTCACTAGTGTGGGTGCATGAGAATAAATCGCTAAAAAGCCGTGAAGGATGAAAAAAAGTTTGACAGTCGCATGCAGTATAGACCATGCTCATGTAAAAACTTACACTTAATGAAATAGTCTCTAAGGAAGCAAACTTTAACAGTGGTGCTATTCATAACAGCAGAAAATTTCAAGTCAAGTCAGTTGTTTTCATAAGATGCTTTGAAAAAGTGAGGTCAGGCCTATGTGAGTTTGTTGATTCGATCTTACAGATTATTCTTTACTGGGTCTATATACGTTGTGTATGTAACTTACGATACCATGAAATGTAACTTACGTGATTGCACAATTCAAGTCAACTTGAGGTACTTCAAAAACTGTTTATTTAGTCAACTCAAAAATCATAGTGAAAAACCTTGTCCAAGTGAGAAATGTTTTTGCCCAAAAGCCTTATCTAATGTCCGATTGTAACAAAAGTGGAGAAAACATCAGACGTAATTCGCATTAAAAAGCTATGAAGATGTAAAGAAAAATGACTTATACTACTAACGCAGTATTTTCATACAACGTTCCGACAGTCGCGCGTTAGAAATTTTTTCGTATCTGACATTAGTCCCTTCTTCTTCTTCTTCAAAACGGTGAGACATCCAAAAGGACATTTATACACCGCGTACGTGCCGTGTGATCAGTCAGGCCCTCAAAGAGTTCATAATGAAATCTACTGGCTTTGGGTGACTTATGGTCAGTAAGACTCTCTGGGAGGTTATTCCAATCCCGAATAGTACTTAGGGACAAAACTGTACTTAAAACAATTAGTCCTAGCAGAGGGGGGGGGGGGGCGGGGAGAGAACAACGCGTAGGTTTACACAGATTAGACAGGGGGATGTTAGCTTGGCCGTAAATACCTTTGGCAAAAATTATAAGTCTGCAACGTCTCCGGCGGTCAGACAAAGTATGTAGACCTAGATCTTTGAGGAGTGCGGTCATAGAGCCAACTTCACGGGAGTACTCGCCGGATATAAACCTAGCAGATCTTTTTTGTACTCCATCCAATCTATCTTGGAGTGAAATCTGATGTGGATCCCAGACGGAACAAGCATACTCCAACAAGGGCCTTAGTAAACCTTTATAGGCCGCCACTTTAACATCTTTGGAACAAAATGAGAGGTTCCTGCGTAATAGGCCTAAGATCTTATTTCCCTTATTACAAACAAGTTGGATATGTTTGCCCCAGCTGAGATTCTTAGTGATAGTCACCCCCAGATACTTAATTGAATCAACCCTCGTCAGATTAGCCCCATTAAGAGTATAATTATAGATTATTCCTAGTAACAGACATAACATTACACTTAGCCGGGTGGACTGAATCTCATACCCCAAGTTTTGGCCCACTGGCCCAAGTTTATAATGTCCTTCTGTAACTCACTAGACTGCAGTCCCTCATTTATATTATTCTCATTATGTTACGTGGTAGTAACGTAAGTTACAAACAAGTAGGTCTGGGCCAAGCTTAAGATGAGGCCCTGAAAATTCGGACCTTAACTTAAGTTCAAGGCTATGGTTGGGAAATCCGCACTGTAGAAGTTGACAGGAATCGAAATGGCAAATTTCCTCATTTTTCATTTTCAGAGCAAGGGGCAATTGACCCCTAACCTCCCTTCCGCTTTACGTATGCCTCAAATGGCTAACTAGTATAGGGAACAGCTAGCAGGGCTACCATAAACTCCCGACTTACCCCCCGCCCAGTGTTCGGGTTCTCTGAATTGCTGGACCGGCCCAGTCTGAGCAGTGTGTGTTGATGCCAACGCCATTATAGGCCTACAGCGGAGTTGCGACGAAGGACATTTAGGACGCAAAAATGACGTAGGCCTACACTGACTGATGGTAATTTGCTCTGTTAAAGCAGACTGAAATGATGCAACCATTTTACATGACGTGTCGAACTCTTCTTCTTACTCGTAGTCTGCTACGTAATCACTAATTAACCTTCGCAGCCTTTGCTCTTGCAGGTGTGAGGAATGACGAACTACTCACTTGTCTAAAGTGAAACACGTTTAACTGGAAGTGCACTGATTTAGAATGTTGCTCTTTTAAAATTACGTGTACATGAAAAATATTTTGTTGGTATATTTTTTTCTGAGGCCGAGTGTGAGAATAGAGAGCCATTGTTGAAGACTTGAATATTTCCGCCACTTTTTGCTCGTTTCGAAGTGACAGGTACTAGTTCTACGAAATTGTGTGAGTAACTGTAGCTACGTAGGCTTTGTGTCATTTTACAGTTACTAAATACTAGTAGGCTATGCCAATTGCCCGGGCCTAGGCCTAACATTTGCAGGCATGAAGTCTGATGCACATTAACAAACTTGAAATTTAATCCATGTGAAATAGCGTAGTATGTGATTTTCTTGAGTTTGAACGTGTATGCAAGTTCAAGTTGAACCTTGTAAAGTTGTGGTTAGTTGTTTAGTTAGAGATTTACTGCCCAGTTTTCAACCAATGGTAAAGTTGTAAGCTAGGCCTATCCTTTAAAAAGAGCAATCATCCCAAATTGAAGTAGTGTGGTAGACTGTCTAGTTTCATGATTGGTTGTAGGAGTCGTGTGACAATGTTTTTGCCATTCAAATGTGAAATTTACTAAAAATAACTGTTACTCTTTACCTTTAACAGGCTGTCAGATTTCACAGGAACGATTATTCCCCATCGCGTCAGGGTTCAATTTACCCGGGTGCACGCATGCACGGGTGCATGTAGAATTTCCTACGTGCATGTAACTGTGGAGGATTACATGCACTTCGTGCATGTAGACTTCAGACCTAGCCTACAAACGTTATGGTCAAATACATGTTTCAAGCCAAGTTGCAGGACAAAGTAATCCTAATATAGCTGTCCCAATTGTCCCTTGCATCGTTATTTCTTGCATTCTGTCAGTTTGACAAGCAGCCATTTCACCAAAAAAAAAAAATGAGTGTGTCTCCTTTCGTACCGCAACATCAGTTTCAACGATCATCACTCTGCACATGTACTTCTCTAAGTAATGTTCCTCCTACCGGGTTTGCATTAGCAGCGGGATTGTGGGAATCCCGCCCAAAGAATATTCAGAATAGTCAAGCTCAATCAATGCACACTAAGTCTGTGCAGTAATGCACTTATTAATGGATATACGTTCTGTACGTAAATCCCAGAACGCTTCTTGCATGCACTGTCTAGTTAGTTTATTGTTGTGCTGAGAGAGCTTGACACTGGTAGAACAATGTAAACTCTGTGTACAGTTTGCTTGTGGCTGCTTTCAACTTGAAGGTGACTTTTAACGTTACAGGCTAGGCTTTCCATGTATTCATATAGACAATATGTTAGGATGGCGTTTGAGCTGGTGCCAGCAGCTCTAAAGAAAAAAAGTATGGTACATCAAAAGTAGCATAGTAAAAGTTTTGAAAATGTTTGTTAGGCAAATTTAAAGTATTTTACACATGCCTCACACATGTTTTGAGAAATAAATGCCAACAACATAATTTTGGCATTATGTAATTTTCACGATGTGGTTTGCTTCTAAGACTGCAGCCTTTCACATTTAGTGTGAACCACAGTGGCATTGAAATTGAAAGGACTTGAATGATCAGAGACTTGAACTTTTTAAACCACAATGGCAGAATTTTAGTTGCATGTTTAACTGGCAAAACCTTATAATCAACCTTAAAAAAGAGTTGAATAACTTGAAGATTGTGTAAAGTTTTAGCCAAATGGATTATTTGATGATAGTTGATGCAAACTCTAGGCTTGGGACCTCAAGTACAGTATATAGCCTGGGCTTATATGAGTAACGTCACTTGCTCCCTTGTGTCGGCCCAATGTAACTTCAAGCTTAGCTCTGCTAAATATAGTCTATGCAGAAAACATGAGCTTTCCTTCAGAATCAGTGCTGATAGGCAAGGTCTGGTTGTGAACTTGTGACGATTACTAGTAAATAGTGAAACTTAGGTCAAACTGTCTAACTTGGAGTTGTACGTTTAGTAGGAAGAGATGGGGGGGGGGGCTTGGGGGTATGCATGGGTTACAACACTTTTGGTTTATGCCCAGGAATGCGTGTGTCATTTTTTCCAAGATTTGACTTTGCTCGAGTCTCCCTGCCCCCCCCCCCCCCGATTCAAAATTTTAAACCAAGGGGGAATTACTCCCCTGAAATTTTTGAGCTGGGCCTAATCCTTGCTCCAACGATGGTTTCACACAGTGAGGTAATAGGGGAAAAAATTGCTCGCGGTGTGCAAGCGTTACATAATTTTGCTGATAGAACAGGCTGGTGGAACATGCCACGAAACAAAAGGGTTCAATAAAAATCTGTAAATTTGTTTTTACTCAAAATAGAAAAAACGCATATTGTGCTTTTAGACCCTTCCTTGGCATAAAGCAAAGGTGTTTTTCTCGTAGGCTTTTCTTTAAATTTTCAGATTATTTGGCGCATGTAGAAATTTTGCTGTGCATGTAGATTTTTTGACCTACATGCACCAGTGCATGTAGAAAAAAATTATAAATCGAACCCTGCATCCCTGCAATCCTGATGATAAAATCACTTAACCCTAAAACTGGTTACCACCGATCAGTTACCACCCGTGCATTTTGTAACAGAACCAAAAAGTGGGTTCTCATGGGTTACCATGGTGAAAATGACAGAACCCACAAATGGGTTCACGTTCACAATGGCTTGAACTTAAAAGGTAAAGAGCAGTTTCCCCAAACTTATTTTGAAGAAAAAGCTAAATAACACAATTTTTATCTTATTTCTCTTCAAAGTATCTTTAATTACATTTTATGATTTTACTATTGCATATATTCAAGGTAAACCAAGCAATTATTTCTGGTACATTTCACATTTGAAGAGAAAAAACATTGTCACATGACTCCCAACAGCCAATCATGAAACTGGAAAGTCTACTACACTTCTTCAATTTGGGATGACTGCTCCTGCCCTTAAAGGAAATTAGCCAAGTTGCATTCAGTAGTGTATCATGGGGCATAAGTTAGTCACTCAATCAATAGACCAACTGCATGGTCAAGTGGTTAGAGCATCTGATTGGTGACTTACAGTTGAAAGGTTGCGAGTCCTGGCCAGGTCATACCGAAGATCAGAGGCTACAAAAGTGGAACCTTCTGCCATTAATTGTGTTTGGTGCTCAGCATAAGCAATGGAGTAGGGAAAACAAGCTAGTGAGCCACATCTCAAAAAGGCTGTGGCCAGCGCGACTTGAACCAGTTGGTTGGAAACTGGGCTGTAAAACTCCATCTAACTATCTTATTCAATAAAAATTGCACCAAAAATAAACTTATTTAAAAAATGTTTAATTTATATTTAAATGCATGTCTAAGTTGAAAATCTTGCACGATTTTGCATTTATTGCTCCCTGGCTTAAGATGTACCCTGCCCTACAGTAGCTGGCTGCCACAGGTAAACCAGCTCCAAATTTTTTTGGAATATAAATGCCACAGTTTAAGAAAAAGGCAAAAAAATCTGGGGAAATTTTCCAATTAGATGGTAAGGTAAAATATGCTAGCCGAAAAGCTCCCATTCTCCAATGAAACCCAACACTTCCCCCTACAAAATGCCCAAAATTTATTCCATAAATTTTCAGATTTATTCATTGTAGCCTTCTGATTTCAAACTCTTTGTCCTAAAATGCAGCAACTTATCAGATTGTTTTAAAATAAAATATGTAGGTCTAACCCCTAAAAGGCAAAAAATTGCAGTGTGCATTTTGGCAACTCCGATTGCACAGCTAGCCTTTGTCAGGACTGCCTTTTTTCGTATTTTTCTAGGAGTGGATATTAACAGTTAATTAAAGTGGGCCAGTCATAGTAACAGCATAACTTCCAAAGCAAACAGAGTCCTCGGATTGCTACGATGTAACTTGTAGAGTTGTTCTCCTAAAGTTAAGGAAGCTGCATATATGTCCCTTGTTAGACCAAGGTTGAAATACTGCTCAATATCTGGGATCATTATCATCAGACACATGTTAATATGCTTGAATCAGTTCAATGCAGAGCTGCCAGATTCGTCCGTAAAGACCAAATTATACGTATTTAAGTAATGTCTTTTCAAAGCTTGCTGACTTAAAGTGGCCTACGGGGGATCAATGCTAGGCTAAGCTTACTGCTTTTTCTAAGTCCTCTGAAACCTCTGGCAAAGGGCAGTTCAGTGAAACTAAAACTTCTACTGCTTCCTGAAGAAGCTATCACATCCACTGAAGGACAATATGTGACCAGCCTCACTGCACAAGTCTCTCCATCACTTGGTCACTATATATGGCCTATCAATCTTGATCAGGCCTTCCCAACTGGCGGTGAGCACGCCATTTGTGGCACTTGGAGGTCGTCCATTTGGCGCGTGGCGCCCTGCCACGAAAGAAAAAAAATACTAATAGAAATAAGGGCAGACAGTGAAAATAATTTACATTTAAAAAAAGACACACAAAAATTACTTGATATACGAAGCCTTTACTTGTTTCGCTACTGCATATGGAAAAAAAATAAAGTAATTCCTGAATTCCAATTAAAACTTCATAATGCACAACATTTCTGGGCCTCATACCTCTTGTGTGGCCAGGGGCCATGAAATCATCTATAATAGCTCTGTAATATACTGGCCCCAGTGCAGCATCAAGTGAAAAAATTGGCGACCGTCAACTATTAATTGCTTTTGGACTTTGGACATAGACTCTAGCACTGTAACAAAGGGGTATATCTGTGTATCTCCAAAAATTACAATTGAACGTAGTTTGTTGTGAATGTATTATTGCGCTCGAGTGTAGTTTTTGGCTAGTGAAACTTTGAGAGAATATATAATTAGGATAGGTCGATAGGGAGTGTCACTTCAAAATTAAAAGCAGATCGGATATAAGTATAACCGTATTAGGCCTGTAGCAGTTCTCCAATGTTGCGACCTCTGTTTTGGGACCATGCAAATTCAGCTAACTGCGAAATCATGCTGTGCTGCCCACGAACTGTATGTGCTGTGTAACAATTAATTGGTGTGTTTTGGTTGACATAGGCCTCTCAATAGTAGTAGAAAAAGTAGATTTTTATAGAAAGTGTTCATGTGTTCAAGTGTGGCATCATGGCATCTGGAGCTCCACCGGTGAAGAAAAGGAAAGAGGAGAATCAGGGAGGTTCCCCTACATGAACCACCTCATTTTCTGTACGCTCTACACCAACTCATGGTGGCGCTCCGCTTAGAATAGTCGTCCTACTGTCAGTGGTGCTTGAATCCCACTCAATACCACAAAGTGGCGCTTCAATCAAAAAGGCCTGATCTAGATGGATATGCTTCTAAACCCAACAATAATGTTCTGTCATTCGGAGCTGGTGCTAAAAAAATTTAAAAATCTCCAGATTTGAAGTACAGTACCAATCTCCAGGTTCTTCATGTGCAGTAAATCTCAAGGTTTGCTAATTTAGAGATGGTAGATCTGTGATGTGCAGTACTTGGTTTATTTCGCAAAATATGGTCAGCTTATCACTATTCATACATGTGCCGTATCTTCTGCAGGATTTTTATGTCTTTTTTTTTTTTTTTTTTTTTTGTTTTTCCACATTTCAGGATCATGCGAATGAAAACAAAGTTGAAGATGTTCCATTTTTTTACATTTCTGTTATTTTTAATCTCCTGCTATTGGAGTGCCCTTGGCAAAGAGTCTACTGATGTCATTGTGGTTGAAAGTAGCTCAGATGAAGAAGATGGCACTATTACAACAGAAGATGGGGATGAACGAATTGTAGATATATTTCAACCAACAAAAGAATGGAAAGTTATTAAACCTGGTGTGTACTATACTATCCTTATCAGTTTCCATCATTAATGATTTACAGCGTTTCTTTATTACAGTAGACTGTACTCCAGACAATATTCTACCAATAGTATTCATCAGACAAGCTATCACTTTATCTGTGCTGCTTTTCTGTCCTTGTTCTTTTGTATAATCATCAATACCATCACAAACCTATTGTGGACAGTTTTGATGTATACTCTACCGATTCATTGTTGGAGTGCAGAGTTGTCATTTTGTAAACCTTCATCTTTTTTTTCAGGGGGGATGGGAGGTAGTTATTTTGATAACAGTAAAAACATACTGTGCACATGTCTGTCCACTATTTTAAGGGAGTTCAGCAGGCATTGTACTTGTTTTTATTTTTTGTCACTTTCTATTTGCACTAGATTGTGCCAAGGCCTGCACATTACATGCTTTTCTGGTTAACTGGCCTTCCAGCAAGGAACTTGAGGGTTTGGCCCTATTACTGAATATTTTCCTTCCTCACTCACCTTTAAGCAGTTCCATGTATGCTTTAGATCGAGTTATTTCAGTTGGCTCACCCAGCACATATGTAACAACTGAAACTAAATATGGGTACTTGGAATCAACTACTGTTTGAAAGGGTTTCATAATTTGCCAAGGACAGAAAGAGCTGTTCGCCTCACTCAGCATCTGTGCACCATCTGTGTTGGAGACTTGCTTGCATACACCACCCTGCTAGAGATAAGTTCTGTGTTTTCCATCAGAAACTTGATGGTATCTTCATCTTTGTGAAGTAAACTGAAGTAATTAGCCACCACCTTCACAAATATTTACTGTGGTACAGCATGTTCATCATTCACAGTAGGCTGCAGCTGTACTTTAGACTACAGTGTGAACAGGATTGCATGCCTGAGCAGTTTGTTTTCTTTATTTTCACCATTGCTGCTTGAAAGAAAGACATAAATGTGCATTGTATTGATAGTAAACACCTTTTAAACATATTGGTTAAAACAGGTCAAGCAATACCCAGAGGACTTCATATAAGAGTTGATTTATCAACTGGACTGAAAGAGGCAAAACTGATGGATGAAAATGAAGAACTTGAAGAAGAAGGAAATGTTGATAAGCAAAATACTGAGGATTCAGAGTCTACTATGAGGTACTGGAAGGATGGAACTAAGGAAGGAATCCGTCATTCAAAGCAGAAATATTTCACCCATGAGGAACTCAAAGATGCAATGAAACTCTTTAGAGCTAATCAAGATGATGTCAAAGATGAAGAAGTAAGTTAATACAAGTATGATACGTGTAATCATACAACTACAAGTAGTAAAACAAGTATGATACAAGTAATAATATAAGTATGATACAATTAATAGTACATGTATGATGCAAGTATATGAGCTGTTACAGAGGTTAGCTTACATAAGGTGAGCCACTCAGAGTTTGAAGTCAACTTTTTCCTGTTAGTCACTAAACTTAATCCATTGATAGAAAAAAATTGACTACTTGAGCATGGTTGATTAGACTTCCCCAGTGTGTGACTCATGGACCACAAGCCCTGATTGTTTCTTCCATTTCGCATTGAGCAAGAAACTTTAGAGACCAATCGACATACGAAGCAAACAAATCAATAAGTAATTTAGTACACTGGAAAAGAAGGCACATATGAGAAAATAAATAGTTAATAAGTTAGTTAAATGGAGTTTTATGGCCCAGTTTTTAACGAATTGGTTTAAGTCGAGCCATTGCTACAGCCACAGCCTTTTTTCCAGTTGAAAAATATAAGCTCCCTGAGATTCTTCCCTTGAAATCCCAGGAATGGCGGTCTCACTTCCCTAATGTGGTTTGCAATGTAATGCATTGATCTCTATAAAGTATGATGCCAAATATTAAGATCCAAGACTGAAGCCCTGTTTGTATATTTGCCAGCAAGCAAGCTTTAAAGGCCTTATCCTCTGACTCTAAACATTTCCAACTCTCCTAACCTACTTATTTAAGTCTCTCTCACAACTGTGAAAACTAATCCTCATCCAGATGCAATCACAGTTTATTTCTTCAGAATACAAAGCCCCAATGTGTAATCAAAATACTCTCAGCACAGAACATGCATTTTTGAATTTGCTGTCAGTCAAAGCGCTGTGCTAATCAAGACTTTCTGTAGACTACTATAAAAACTGAAGTTTGGGGTGATAGTTGACTGCCTTCAAAGGATTGCAAATTCATAAATATATAGGTTATGTACATGTTCCTTCTCGCTGAGGATTATACCCACATATACATTAATACATACCTCTTGGAAATGAGAAGATTCTACCTCTTGATCTTTCCCCATTCCCCACCTTTATTCTTCTTTTCATCTATATCTGTATATCTCTGATAGTATTGCTCTGTAACAAGAATTGTATTTCTGATTGGCAGGCAGTTTGCTTGTTAGTGTTAAATACAAGTAGTATAACATACCAGGAGGTGTAATATGGCAAACAGTCTACACTTTTGATACCGTTTTTCCCATAAACATTTAGATACAAGTTTTCAGCCATACAGGACTCTCTCATGTACCTCACAACATGATATGACTTTCTAGAATAACTGTAGGACAGCCTTATTACCAAGGTATGTAAACACATTGTGAAATTTGTTCTACCCCTTCTCCCCTCCTCCTTTCTCTAACCAATGTTTCAAAAGGATTACTGAGTGCATTTAGAATCTCTTCAAACAAAAACACTAAGGCCAACAAAACTGTAAGTTTGCAGTACAGTTGGTGGGATTGATGAACAAAGCTGCAAAGAGCTTCCTTAAAAAAGAAGTTTCACTCCTTGACTACAGTATGTTTGTATCTGCCACAAAGGCTATAATGCTAGTCCAGCTGATTGCCTGTATATCAACAAGATCTGAGATGAGCAAGCCTGCCCTGCCTGTTGAAAGTTCCCTTGCTAAGGGGCAATATTTTATGGTTAAAGGTGGGTTACTATAGCATAGAATGATCATGACTGTCACAGTAGGGTTACCATATTTCTGTTTAGTTGAAAGTAGGACATCTGTAATGAAGCTGAATATGTGGAAGTGTTCTAAGGGGAGGGAGTGTTCTCCCCCAGTTTGCCCAAAGTTTGGATTTTGGTATATGCTTTGAAGCCAAATGCTGCAATATTTGAAGCAGAATTCACTTCCAAAGTTGCTTGCCTAATAGGACAATTTCAGGGATGATGTATTGTAAATGCTCACCCCAGTAGCAAAATTTGGTCAGTCCTTTGATGACCTGCTGCTATTGACCACTCTGGCAGTTTGGCACTAAATTTCCAGTGACATTGGTAAGAAGCCCATCATGTGTTTTGTCCATCCAGTGGATCTAGGCTAGCTCTCTGTTGTGGGATGCTGGCCAGATGTTGCTTCAGGGCATGGATTTGCATTTACCAGCACAGAC
This sequence comes from Holothuria scabra, assembly GCA_037179385.1. Lineage (NCBI taxonomy): Eukaryota > Metazoa > Echinodermata > Holothuroidea > Aspidochirotida > Holothuriidae > Holothuria > Holothuria scabra. The sequence goes on from CM074194.1 coordinate 23,076,056, forward strand.
CAGAACCACAAAATAAATACTCGATTGATCTGCCCAGATCATGTCATTCAAGTACATTTCGGCTGTGCACATTCTGTCCAAAGGGGACTCCACATTAAGTCAGAGAAAAATTAAACCTGAAACTATAGTGACAGTACTCAAAGTTTACAGCAACAACATAAAAGAGTGTTTTCATGTTTCTGATGTCGGTTCCAGAGGGGAGCCTTACAGCTGAAGAGGAATGCGGTCTGGGTTCGAAAACCTTTCTTTCCCCAAGTATGTTCTCTTAAGTGTTTGAAGTGGTCATTATGAATCCATTAAAGCTATCAATTAAGATACTGGGTAGAATCAGGCAATTGACTAAATCAATCACCCTCAACATTAATACAGTTGTGTTTCCTATAATTCTGAGTTTGTTATGCACTATAAATTTGTATTCTGTTTATCAATAGGCAGCCAAGAAAATTCGTGAAAAGTACAGATCAATTGAAGAGATAAAAGAAAATTTTGAAGCTATGGAATTAAACATTGAGACAGATGTTGAAGTTATGACAAAGCTGATTGGTCGATACAACAGGAGTGGTGCTACAATAGAGGAAAAGACAGAAGCTCTCCAGGACCTGGAATACTATGTTCACCAGGTGATTATACGAACTTAAGTGCAGCATTCTTGAGACTGGGGCAAGGACTGCTCAGATAATTTCAGTTTTCTGCAAAAAGACACCAACTTAACAATGTAGTCAGTTGGGACTGTGGTTGTACTTGGTGCCCAGTGCTTAGAACATCATTGAAAAGTTCCCAATCTCTGATTTTAGGGCACTGTATATACACCAGTCACACTAATGTACACTGTTACAATGTGAATTGAAATTACACTGGTCTGCTTTGTGCAATTTAAGTTGTATTTGACTAACTTGATTGGTTGTACATAAAGTATTGAATGACATTGAGATGCTGCTGAACCTTCTATAGTTATGTTTGCAAATGTCTGTAATAGGGAGAGTGTGGCATAAAAATGTGAAACAGAGTGGGTAGAGCAAAAAATTTTATTTTACAAAAGATTTGTTTCAAAATGTATAAAGGTGAATGTTATGACTAGATCCTGGTGACCAACCTCTCCCTGTAAGTCACAGAAATACATCTCTTTGTAAAACCTATTTGTATGGGGTTATTTTTAGCTGAATTTTGGCTCAATTCTCAAGGAGACACGTGAGCCACAGTGTACAGATTTGTTTGAATCAATTACCATCTTAGCTCTGCTTATTATAAATGGTGTTATGCACAAAACTTGACCATGTGGGTAGTTGGCCATGCAAGCAAATCAATAAACACAAAAGAAGCAAGCTGGGTCATCCAGGGTTTTGATATATGATCCCCCAGGGAAGATGAATTGCAATTTCTCAACAGATTTCTAGTGTACACAATATGATGGAGCATGATCACCTGATTATATTCATTATTCAATTAGATGAAAATTTGTTATGAAAAAACTTTCACTTTCAGCATTCCATAAATTAATGTTTTTTGAAAAAACAATGTTCCAGGATGTGTACATTATCTCATAATAATGTGTTCTGTAGTTACAACTAGAGAGCATATTTCTATGTTATACAATATTTTGACACAACCTGTTTGATCAGAAAGGAAGGAATATATGGAAGCATAAAAATCTAGTTTTTAATAGCCTAACATATTACCAGCTCAGTTCATAACAACCTTCACTTACTTAGTTTGATATAGAATCAATCTCATTAATTCATTTTATTGAACAGATTGACAATGCAAAGGATCTGGCCACCACTGGAGGACTTCAATTAATTATTGCTGGTCTGAATGATACAGAGGATGCTATACAGAAGGAATGTGCATTTGTTCTAGGATCTGCTGTCCAAAGGTAAAGGTTGTTTGATGTGCAGTTACAAAGCATAAAATGTAAAATGCATTTTGTTTCATGTTACTCTTTCAAGAGCAACAATTTTCCAGTTGGGAGGAGGAACCCTTCCTTAAGACTACTCCTAAAGAACAGAGACCAATCAAAGGTTATGCCTCCGCTATTGAAACTTACGCCCCTGTCGTCCCTAGTACTGTACTAATCATAAAAATGACTTCTTTAATGTTGGTCATTAAGAGGCACCATTTTGGGTCAGACCAGCTTTGATGGCAAAAATTTTTCAGTACTCCTTACCCCCATGTAATGACTGCATAAGGGAATGATGATAATAACAATGTAGGTGTGAGTGCAGGGGCATATCCAGGAAATTTCAGTTAAAGGGGCACAAGATGGCCAATGGGGGGGCATGCTCATCTGTTGTCCCCTTCCCCCACCCCTGATGGATCCTCAACTCAAACTTGCAGTTATGTATCTTTGTTGAGTGGTCAAGAATGTGGGAGAATCATCTAAGGACATAAAATTATGTACTACATGTATGTCTGAGAACTTCGAATTCAGTTTTTTTATGGATTGATGGGATATTTTCTGTTAAGGTCAGCTCAAATAGGAAAGCAATAGCATTTAGATGAAAAGCATTTTACTTTGACTCAACCTGTTACCAGCCGTGTTTCTGCTAAACTGCTATGATGCGATTTTGATGCAATGGCTTGTTAATTTGTAAACCACTGGTAGCCAGTGTGGAGATCTCTGATCTTTTAGCTTTATTGACTTAAATATTACAAACTCCATTCTCCCGATGATATATTAAATATTTATTCACTTGAACTGAAAACTCTCTGTGCTAAGAACCTTGTATGATAGTTTACACTATTGGCATTTCACAAGTTGAATCCTTATTTTGCGAGGTGTAAAATTATCCACTATTAAATGCTAAATACTCATCTCATTCCTTGAGAAAGTAAAAACGTAAGTCAACAGTCCATTCCTTTTGGCAAAAACATTTCCCTTTTATTTTCTTTTTTTTTTTTGTCTGTGTGCTTTCTTTTGTTTCCCACTGCATGATATTTTTCTTTTGTAACTTATAATATAAAAATGTATTTTCATTCATAACATCAGCATTACCTATTTTCTTCACTTCGATTTTATTTTGTCATTGTTCAAAACTTACTCCTTATTGATGTACAATGTGAAGAGTATGGTCATGAAAATTCCTCATTTGGGAATCTAGTATTGATGAAACATGAAAATTGATTTCCCATAAAGTGCAGAAACACTTTCACAAGAAATTTAAATGATACATCATTTAAAAGTTTGGGCCAACAAATCATTCATAAGTTACATAGCAGTTAATTTTTGTTATAGCTGGATTGTTTTAAATAAAGCTATCCAGCAACCTATTTTGGATTTTCTAAGATTCTATATCAATGAATCATGTCTTTAAAAGTTAAAAGTGCCATAAACAAAACATGACAGATTAACTTTGTGAATACCTAAAGTATGTACAAATTTTATGATTGGAAATAATTGTGAAACGTACTTATGATGTTCATAGTGAAATTAAGACTCAGAAGTTGGGTTCTTGCTAGGGTAGGCAATGATTTTCTGCAAACTGAACTGAAATGTTGCCATTTGCCAAAAATGAGCTAATTTGATCATTTTCCAAGAACAATGTAATTTTGCAACATTGAAAATGAAAACTGAGACTGAATTTATACACAGAACTATGTCGAAACATTGCTACATTTCGAATCTAAGTCCCTTTTCAGAAACAGTTTTCTAATAGGAGGCAAACACCCAAATCTTAGACCCCTCCTCTAGGCAGTTAGCTTCTTAAACTAACTGCCATTTGGCACTAAATATGCTCTAAGATATTGGAATGTTATCTGTTTTTGTTTTATTAAGCAACTTCCCTTCCAAAAATGAGACCATTCATTGGATAAATTTCAAGATTAGGACGACTAAATAAGTTCTAATGGGTAGAAATGCAAGAGGTATTGAGGAAATGCAAATTTCTCACAACTATATTTGTTTGTTTTGATTTCAGCAACCCACATGTTCAAGTACAAGCTATTGATAGCGGTGCCCTCCAGGTACTTCTACATATGCTAAGCACCTCCCAGTCAGTGCCACTCAGGAAAAAAGTAATGTATGCTTTATCAGGATTGCTTCGGATGTTTCCTTATGCTCAAATGAAATTTTTGGAATTGGGTGGTTTGAGTACTTTCTCATCTCTTTTCAAGGAGGTTGATCCAACAGTGGTGACGCTTAAGGTCAAAGCTGTGACCCTTCTGCATGATTTACTTGTGGAGAAGGTACGTAAATGGTCATTCTGGTAACAATAGCTAAATGCATACAGGTAATTTTTGTGAATGGGCAGTAACAATTTTTTACTGAATAATGGCACCATCATGTTTTGCCAGTTTTGCCCGAATGAACCAACTGTTTTTGCCAGTATTGGGAGTGTGAGTGCCCTCCACCCTGCACCCCCATCTTGTATGCTTATGATTATAGCTTAGAGAAGTATGGTATTTGAAGATGGTATTGCTGTGCAAGATGGAACAAATACAGGCGTAAAGTTAACATCTTTTTTAATATTCTTTTCTTGAATGTTTTGGAAAGAATCTGCCTCTTAGAATGTTTAGAGGGGGCTATTTTGGGTACATAGTTGGTATTTTTTGGTTTCTGTTGACAATTTTTGTTTAGGAGGGGAGGAGGCAAACCTTAAATATCTAGCATATTTGGCCAAAATATGTTTATTACCCCAGGCCCTATTATATTTAAAGTTAGTTTTAATTAGTTTCACTGCTGTAGCTGATGTCATTCATTTATTTGCTAGCTGATGGATAAATCAGAAGACTAGTTTACAGGTGAGTGTTCAAAAGTATCAGGTTGTATTAAGATAACTCTTAACGAAATGCCAACATAACAGAAAGACGGGGTATAGGGCTCTAAGCATGGTAAGTTTGCAAAGTTTCTCTTAGACTTAGTGAAATTATTGCTTAAATTTGTTTCTTTTCTTTTTTCTTTTTACCCCAGCAAAATATATTCCAGTATGATAATGAAGGGGACAGTGTGCATCAGTTGAGGAAAGAGCAATACACACAGTAAGAATCTTAGCAAGATATTTTTTTCAGTCTTTTATTTGTCATCTACAAAAGTCCAAACCAGTGGTATCTTGAGATAATTTGAAGTATGGTGGAGGGGAAGAATACTTAACAAACCCTCAGCCTAAGAAATTTTCACATCAAAATCTTCTGTGTGGCAAACGTTTGGTATAGTGGGTATCTTGCATTCGTCAATGCATTTGTGTGATAAATGCTTGTCTCATTGATTCCTTGCCGTAGGCAGGCAAGGAATCTATGCGATAGTGATGTCGTGTATGTGTGTGTGTGTGTTTGTGACACTTGCTTGTAAACATGATATCTTAAGATAGGAATTCCGAAACTTTTCAAATTTGGTATATAGATTTATCATGTTGGGAGGAAGAACCCTATTGTTTTTGGTAGAGGTCAAAGGTCGTTTGAGGTCACCAGCGGTAAAATTGCGACAACTTCAAAAATACCTTGTAAACACGATATCTTCAGATAGGAGTGACCGACACTTTTCATACTTGGTATATAGATTTGTCATGTTGAGAAGAAGAACCCTATTGTTTTTGGTAGAGGTCAAAGGTCATTTGAGGTCACCAGCGGTAAAATTGCGAAAACGCTGAAAATGGCTTGTAAACACGATATCTTCAGATAGGATTGCCCAATAATTTTCATACTTGGTATATAGATTTGTCATGTTGAGAGGAAGAACCCTATTCTTTTTGGTAGAGGTCAAAGGTCATTTGAGGTCACCAGCGGTAAAATTGCAAAACACCGAAAATGGCTTGTAAACATGATATCTTCAGTTAGGAGGGACCAACACTCTTCATATTTGGTATATAGATTTTTAATGTTGAGAGAGAGAAGCCTATTGTTTTTGGTAGAGGTCAAAGGTCATTTGAGGTCAATAGCAGTAAAATTGCGAAAACTTCGAAAATGGCTTGTAAACACGATATCTTCAGAAAGGAGTGACTGATAATCTTCATACTTGGTATATAGATTTGTCATGTTGAGAAGAAGAACCCTATTGCTTTTGGTAGAAGTCAAAGGTCATTTGAGGTCACCAGCGGTAAAATTGCGAAAACGCTGAAAATGGCTTGTAAACACGATATCTTCAGATAGGATTGCCCAATAATTTTCATACTTGGTATATAGATTTGTCATGTTGAGAAGAAGAACCCTATTGCTTTTGGTAGAAGTCAAAGGTCATTTGAGGTCACCAGTGGTAAAATTGCGAAAACACCGAAAATGGCTTTTAAACATGATTTCTTCAGATAGGAGTGACCAACACTTCTCATGCTTGGTATATAGGTCTGTCATGTTGAGGGGAAAAAGCCTATTGCTTTTGGTTGAGGTCAAAGGTCATTTAAGGTCACTAGCAGTAAAAATGCAAAAACACCGAAAATGGCTTTTAAACATGATATCTTCAGATAGGAGTGACCGATACTCTTTTTATTTGGTATATAGATTTGTCATGTTGAGAGAAAGAAGCCTATTGCTTTTGGTAGAGGTCAAAGGTCATTTGAGGTCACCAGGGGTAAAATTGTGAAAATTCTGTGCCAAAAATGTAAAGAAAAACCTATCAAACACTGTCAATTTGAAAGCAGGTAAGGTATTTGATGGCAAGGAATCACTAAGCCTTTTGGCTTTCTGGTTATTTTTTTATAGACTAATGGATCTCATTGGGACCTATGTTGTGTACATGAAATTCATACATTACTTATTGTTTATGATTCTTAACTGGGAAAGGGGGTATGGGTATGCATGACAGTGCCCTGAAGGTGATGCTACAAAGTCCAACCAGCCTGTGAATCATCTCCTGGAGTTTGAATATCTCTTGTAATGATGGTTCATGGCTCAAGTATTTTGTATCCTATCATTTGTAGTTTTGTATTTATGTGAATTCACTAAGCACATAATTTGTTGTTATGTAGGCCTATTGAAAATGACGCATAAACCATGTTAAGCTTTTATTTGCCATGTAGACATTTTATTAGCACAGTTTTGTTCTTTTGTGTAATCATTATCTAGGGAGCATCGGTGGTCAATTTGCAGGGGCATAACGAGTCCTGGCCATCCAGGGGGGCAAGACTCAAGAGGTTTCCCAATTTTGTACCAGTTTCGTCTCTTTCCTGTCCATCTTTCCTTCCCAATTTTTTTGTCACCGATTTTTTGCCCCTTCCCATTTTTTGGGCATCCAGGAAGGGGAGGCGGTTACCCCACTGATTATGCCCCTGGTAGTTTGGATGTTGGCAGTGAGACACGTATTAGAGTAATAAGTCAATGAAAGTGCAACTAATTTCATATTAGACATATAGCAGTTTATAGTCAAAGGATGATCAAAAATGTTGGGAAAACCCGAGCAACAAATTGAATTAAAAAATCATGGCAATTATCCCTGGCCCCTCTTATTTGCCAACAGATGTAACTAGCATTCTCTCATTTTGATATTACAGGGTTGACCTCCTTCCCAAAATGCTGGAACAAAATTGGTGTCTTCTCATTCCATCCCTCCTTGAAGTACCAGAGAGTGATGTACAAGAAAAGGTTCTTCAAGCGATGGAGTTTCTAATGGATCCATGCCATCATTTTAGTCAAGATACGAAAGTCATTGAAATACTTTTGAAACTGAAAAGAAGTCTGCAAAACCAGATGGAATCACAAACATATGATGCTGAAGATTCATATTATCTTGACCTTACAGTGTTGGTAGACAATATCATGAACCATATATCTCCATGATAGGGTAGCCTTTCCCAGATGACAGAAAAGGAGTACAACCATAGCAACCAATGTTGAAGCACCATCCTGTGGGTGTGTATCAAAGCATCAAATATTGGGGGAAGCAAATAGCTAGCCTCCCTACTATCTGATGGAAGAACAAGTAGCCCAAGACTTGTTCTGTAAACATGAAATCAGTAGCTGGTCAAAGAGAATTTTTGTGGATGGCAACTGTCAAGTCCTATGTAAATAGAATTCTGGTTAAGTTCAAAGATAATTTCTAGCTTGCAGGAGAGGCTGACATAGGACCTGCTACTCATGGCATTGGGAACTTAATACACTTTCAAATTTTTTGAACTACTCTGATGGTTTATATTAGTGATAGGATTAATTTGTTGCATTATACATAGAAAGAATATTGATATACTTCCAGCAGTGTATTAGATTGTCAAGAAAATAACCTACTTGAACATTACTGAAAATGCAATCACTTGTCACCCTGAAGTATGTTTTGGGTATGGGTACTAAAATTTTCTAAGATGGTTCTGCTCTTTGATCAACACCAAATTCAACAGATGCAGAGAAGCTCATGCACAGGGAGTGTCTTGATTACACATTAGGGTCTTTTATGTTCACCAGTATATGCCGCTAAGCAATAACAAACATAGGCAGCGGGGCCTGCTTAAGGGCCCCTGGTGGGGGTCCAGGGGGCAAGAAGCCCCTGGAAGCTCAGCGATTTAAGTGATCTGAGAGGATCCAAAATGGTCAAAAATCATATTCAAATTAAGGATTCTAAAATATGAATTTAATTCAGGAGGGGTGAGGTAAGAGTCAAGAATGGAACAGTGAAGTACTATGGCATTTGATTGAGGAGAAACATACTTTACAGTAATTTCAGGGGGCAAAGCCAAAATGTTGAAGCTACTCAAAATTGAGTGTGTGATTGATAATTTGAGACAGGGCATTTTTGGTTTCGTTGATAAGAGAAACCAATGCAATCATGATGGCGTGCGTGTGTATGTATGTATGTATGTGTGTGTGCGTGTGTGTGTGTTTGTGACAGATAGGAATGTAGCTGAGTTTTCAAACTTAGCACATAGATGCCCCATATTAAGAGGAAGAACCCTATTGATTTTGGTCAAGTTTGAAGGTCATTTGAGGTCACAGGGGTCAAAAACTCAAAACACTTTACATTTAACACAACTAACTCATTAACACGATATCTCAAGATAGGAATATCTGAGAGTCTTCAGACTTGGTACTTAGATGCCCCACATGAAGAGGAAGAACCCTATCGTTTTTGGTGGAGTTCAAAGGTCATCTGGGTCACAGGGGTCAAAGGACTCGAAACACTTTACAATACAATATGGCACGGTAGGAATGTTTGAAAGTATACAAATTTGGTACATAGATGTCCCATACCAAGAAAAAGAACAGCATAAGTTTTTGTGAGTTTAAAGGTTATTTGGGGTCACAGGTGTCAAAGAACTTGAAACACTTTACATTTAACTCATTAACACAGTATCTCAGTGTAGAAATGCCATAGGACTTGAAACAATTTACATTTAACTCATTAAGACAGTATCTGAAGGTATGAAAGTTTGAAAGTATTCAAACTTCGCACATAGCCGCCCCATATCAAGAAAAAGAACAATATCAGTTTTCAACGAGTTTAAAGGTTATTTGGTGTCATAGGTGTCAAAAGACTGGAAGCACTTTACATTTAACTAATTAACAGAGTATCTCAATGTACTGTAGAAATGTTCAAAGAACTTGAAACACTTTACATTTCACTCATTAACACAGTATCTGAAGGTAGAAATGTCTGGAAGTTCTCAAACTTCGTACATGGATCTGCCCCATATCAAGAGGAAGAATGTTATGGGTTTCGGTCAAGTTCAAAGGTCATTTGGGGTCACAGGGGGTTCAACCCGGAAAACCGTGTTTACACAATATCTTAAGGTAGGAAGCTTGGATTGATTTCAAACTTAATATGTTGATGCAGTATGATGGGTAGATGGACCCTACTAATTTTGGTAGAGATCAAAGGTCATTTGGGGTAACAGTGGGTCAAACCCCCAAAGCGTTTTTTACATGGTATCTCAAGTTAGGAAACTTGGTTAAATTCAAACTCGAGATGTTGATGCGTTACGATGTTAGCAAGAACCCTTTAGATTTTGGTAGAGGTCAAAGGTCATTTGGGGTCACAGAGGGTCAAACCCCGAAAATCTTGTTTACACGATATCTGAAGGTAGGAAGCTTGGATTGATTTGAATCTTGATATGTTGATGCAATATGATGGGAAGAAGAACCCTATTGATTTTGGGTAGAGGTCAAAGGTCATCTGGGGTCACAGGCGCAAACTTGGAAAACCTTGTTTACAGGATATCTCAAGTTAGGAAACTTCGATTAATCTCAAATGTGGTATGTTGATGAATTATGATGTAAGGAAGAATCCTGTTGATTTTGGTGCAGGTCAAAGGTCATTGCGGGTTAAAGGGGGGCCAAACCCTGAAAACCTTGTTTACATGAAATCTCAGGCAAGGAAGCTTAGATTGATTTCAAACTTGATATGTTGATGCATTTTGATGTATGGAAAAATCCTACTGATTTTGGTAGGGGTCAAAGGACATCTGAGGTTGCAGGGGGTCAAACTCCAAAAACCTTGTTTGCATGATATCTCAAGGTAGGAAACTTGGATTAATCTCAAACTTGGTATGTTGATGCATCATAATGTGAGGGAGAACCCTATTGATTTTGTTAAAGAACAAAGGTCATCCAGGGTCACAGGAGGCTCAAACCTTGAAAACCTTGTTTGCATGATATCTAATGGTAGGAAGCCTGGATTTTTTGAACTTGGTTTGTTAATGAATTATGACAGGAGGGTAGACCCTATTAATTTTGGTAAAGGTCAAAGTTCACCTGGGGTTATCCAAGGTCAAACCTTGAAAACCTTTCCAACTTTGTATTTCAAGGTGGGAAAATGAGAGAGAGTTCAAAGTTAGAATGTGGATGAGTGATGGTTGCAATGGCTTCTGTCGTCCTTGGTGGAGGTTGAAGGTCAATTGGGGTCACCAGAGATCAAACTATGAAAACTTTGTTAGTAGGATAGAATATATTAAGGCGCAGCATGAAATTTGGCTTTTTGAATGTAGAAGTGTTTTGGTTAAAAGAAAAACCAGTTACTTACTGGTGGAGTCAAATGTCACTTTGGGTCACCATGTGTTACAATAAATGTAGCATTTTTTGTTCTGTATGCATCATCAAAACCTCAATGCATTTTTGCATTCTGGTTAAGAGATCCAAAGTGTTTTGGGGCATTTTATCAAAAGGGAGTTCTATATAAAATCCTGAGACAGTATGCATGGGGTCCAGGGGCCTGCAACAGGGCCCCAGAAGCTTTGACATCTTAGGCCTTAATGGAAGCAAAAATGTACCTTTGTACAGGTATTATTAATAATCCTAAAAGGGACATAATTACTGGGGCAAATGTGCATCATTGGGGCCAATAAGGGGACTGGGGACATGCCCCTCGCTCAGTATGTTTAAAAGGCCCTGATTTGAGAAGAAGACAGTTAATTTGAAAAAGAAAGCTAGCTTCCAAAAATTTTTGCTGTAAATGTTTGGATGGGGAAAGTAAACTCCTCTATGGTTATTGTTTATGTGGGGGTCCAGGGGGCGAAGTCCCCAGGAGCTTTGCAACTTTTGAACTCTGAAAAGTAATAATTGAGCCAAAGGATAGCCAAAATGTAATAAAGTAACTTAAAATTTATTTTGCAACTTTCAGTTATGGGGGGGGGGCATGATCTGAGAAAAAATATTGGGGGACCACCCCTCCGCTTCTGCTGCCTATGGCAAAGGAGTTGTAGACAGTTGCGGAAGTGGCCAGAAGTTAAGTTGGAGAAATGAAAGTTTTTGGGGGTAGAGGATTTTGCCTCTTGAATATTTGTATATGAAATGTGCTGAAGGTAATAAAGTAACACTAGGAAACCATGCAAGGTTCCTGAAACAATCCCATATTTCTATTAAGTCTTACATTTTGAAAGTGAAAGTATATTTTCCTATAAAAAGGGAACACCTCGTATATATACATCATTTGGACTGTCAGAAGTAGCATTGATAAGAAGTCCAAAAGAAAATTGATCTTGTGGTGAAGAGAGAAATATTTTTTCAAGTATTGAAGTATGGCAACTTGTTAAGTAGGAAAGTCTCTCCAAGTTGTCTGAGTTTTGCTAATTTTTGAGATAGAATTGATCTTGTAGTAGAACATTTTATTTTCAGGTAAGTCTTGGTAGTTTGCTTTGCCATTTAATCAGTTGTCCCCTCATTTTGCAAAATGAGGAAACAACCATTTGGAATAGCTTCTGGTACTATAATTTGCAGATGGTAGCAGTCATCTAGTGTTAAAGCATCTGCCTCTCAGGCGGAAGTCCCAAGTTTGATTTCCAGGTCGAGTCATACCACTCTAAAATGGAACCTACTGCCGTTGTGCGTGATGCTCCACAAAAGCAATGAAGTAGGGAAAACAAGTCAGTGAGTCCCAACTGGGAAAAAGGATGTGGCCGGCATGTCTTGAACCAATGGGTTGGAAACTGGGCTGTAAAACTCTATCTAACTTACCAACTAACTCATCATTTGTGTATGTATTCACAGAGACTCATCTGTAATGGCAAGTTCAAATTGTGACAGAAGTTTAAGAATGCCCAACCTTCTTCCAGTAAGCCAGTCTTTTGACTTGTGCTAGACCTGATGTTCTTTTTATAAAGTTTCATTTCCACCCAGTGGGGATGTAGGCTGTGGAATTTCACATGAGTAACTTGCAGATTTAGGGCCCATTCCCTAGACAGATTGGTTCCAGGACTACCAACTTTTTGCCAAGCTGGACTACCTTTCCAAGTGAAAAAGTTCATTTAGGAGTTAGAATGTAAAGATTGTTATGAGCATTAATGTGGAGTTAGTTGGACAAAGTTTTACCCCTCAGTTTCCAACCAGTCATTTTACATTGGGTTGACCATGTATTTTTTTTCCACTTATTGCTCACCATTGGCTTGTTTTTCCTATACCATGCTTATTATGCTGAGCATTAAAGTGGAGAAATTATTTTCAAGTTTCAAATTTCTGTCACATTTACCAATACCAAATTCATCTTACAGTCCTTGTTCCATACATGTAGCATTGAAGTAATCCTCCAATTGTTTAACTGAAAATTCTGGTTTTCCTCTTCAGTTCAGCTTTCTCTCAGATTTTTAAATCTAATGTAAGTTTCATCATATTATCTATTAACTTTCATTTTGATGTTGATAGGATCAATAAGCATTGTTTTTCTTATTTTTTTCATTATTGCCCTGCAGTCTTTTTCTGCTTTTGTTTGGTTCACCCATAGATGTACTCCGCATCCTCAGACCAGGACTACTTTGCCCATGTCATGTGGGATGAGATGCAATGTTCACAATTTCAAAGTATATAATAAATTTATCATAAATTCTGAGTTGTTTCCTTTCATTTTTGGCAAATTTCATACTCTTTGTTTATGTAACATCCTTGGCCTACCAACAGGATATGGCAATGGCAAGATGTTTGCAGTGGGTCTAATGTGCTTTGGGAGCATGTTTTCACTCTTGACTCGAAGACCATCTTCTTGAGGAAGAGTGATGTAAGCTACCTTCAAACTGCAGGCTATTCATTCCCCCATCAGGTGTCTGTTCAGTGTTTAAGTCCATTTGAGGCATGCTGACAAAAGAATGCCCTGCACTCTAGGCTAGTTATGTGAAGAGAAGCAAATTTGAAGACAGTCAGGTCTTTCATAAAAATCCCACAACTGGAGTTGGGGTCAGGATAGATACACACTATTGCAAGAATCCATCAGAATCTTACTGAGGAGGGTGAGAGATAGAAATGGCAAAATACAAGGAAATTTGCACAGATTTTAACAAAATAAGCAAGACAGGATCAAACTCCCCACCCATTCAAAACTTTTTCTATCCCATACTGATCAGCAGTTACTCCAATGATATTAGAAATGATTAGTTTTAAGCCTGGTTGAGAAGCCAGCACATGGATAAGAGGAGCACTCCTGGACCAGAATCATAGGAAGGAGATGGATTCTTGCACAAGAGTATATCCACCCCCAGTTCCACTCCAGTTCTGCAATCACTAAAATAGGGTGAAATAATGAGCAATCGATACAAAATAATATATCTAACCCAATAGCTATTTTTCCTCTTTTTATTTTTATGAACTCATGGAAGGATTTACTTTTCCCCAAAGTGAATGAATAAGTTAACACAACCACTTGTATGTACCCTACCACCTATTAATTGATCAGGTTAATCCATCAATCTACTATTTACTGCAACAAACCAAAACTCTTTAAATTAACTGTCTCCCTGGCACAGTCTGAAAGTTAAGAAAAAACAAGTAAATGGTATTTGTTGCATCCTATATGATTTTGATAAGTAGAATAGTATGAAACCAGACCCAAATGTGTTTGACATGACTGAAATAATGCAAAATAATATTCTACTAATAAGGGAAGAGCTGTAGGGAACATAACATGAAGCAAAGCACACCATCCAGGTTTTGAGTTGGCAAGATTGTGACTTGTGATTTACATTGCTCTGCATGTGTTTCTTTGTGATGAATAAATCAAGCAATACCAGTTGATTGATGCTAATGCATTCAATTAAACTTGCCTTCCTTTTGATAACATGACTGTTGGATTCAAATTTAGTCTTACATTCAAAGACCTCTTTGCACTAGGAAAGAATTGAAAGGTTCAAATTTAAGACTAGATTTTCAGTTTTCATGCCAATTTTAGTAAGAAGTGTGGCAACCAAGATTTCAAAATTTGTCCTTACTTAAATTTCTATTGAAGCACCAATTCTACAGATTTTTAATGGTTCAGTTTACCTGGACTGAATCTAAACATCTACTGCATCACAAGCATCTAACATTCTTTCATAAAGTGTTCACAAGACATATCTCTTTCTACTGTCCAAATGTACAAAAATGCACTCTTCCATTGGGTTCAATGCAACAAACTTCTTTTAACATGAGAACATCATTTTCAGAAAAAAAAATCCTTAACAGTTTTTTTGTCAAAACATTTACATAGGTCTGTTACCCTCCTAAGAAGTCCATTTGTACACAAGTGGAAATGATGAAAAGAAGTGATAATTCCTGAAGACATAGATATAATACCATGAATCACCAATATAAAAGTTGCAAATGCCATTTTGAAGGTGAAAAATCTGATATTGTCTCTAAAGGCAACCATATGTTATCAATAATGGAGGGCTGTAATAACTCCATTTTCCAAATACAGAGTGCTAAATCAAAGTCAATGAGTGATTTCTTAAACATTTGGTTGGACCCCCCACCCCCATCGCCCCACCATGATCATCTCTCAGCACTGAGGATTTGCAAGCTACATCCGACTATCCCAATTTGGATGAAACAACATTCATATGTTACAACTGGCCAGGTTTGTTGTCCATCACTGCTAACAATTATGTATAAGGAATGAATGTTGTTCTGTACATTGCAAAGTTAAAACAAAAATGAAAATTAAATTACAAATTGCATGAAACAAGATGAAAACAGTAACTTAACATTTAACATATTTCATGAAGGAACAATTATTATCAACTAATTCAATAAGAACTTAATGTTCAAGCTTGCAAAAGAACGTTGTTACACACCAGAACAGGGTTGTAGCTAGAGAAAACGGAGTGCCAGTTTTGAGATAATGACCTCCAAATTTATAGACTACAAACAATGCTTTTCTGCCAATAAAACAGGTAATGACGATGCCTTGTACTAGATTTGTACAAGAAAAGCTGTAACATGGTTTTTGGAGAAGAAGTAAATAATACTTACAAAAGACATGCAACTTGGTGTCAATCACTAAGGTGTTACTAGTGGGTTGTGGCAACCAGAAAACTAGCTACAACCCTGCCCAAGAATGCACCTTTCACAAAACTGAATGTGAATAAAATCCATTTGGGAAACATCAGTTTCACTACACTGAAGAAATTATATTGATGCATAAATTTAAAATCAAGTATGGAACATTTTCTTAGTAAAGTAACCTTCACCCATTAAGTCAATTTTAAGCAAAATTATGAGGCGAGTAACTCAAACTGGTATGAAGATGATAGAAGCCCTAAATGTACCATGAAGAGTATTCTGTAAATTCTAAGACAGTCACAAGTGATTCACAGGTATTTACAGAGAAAAGGACAAAATGACAGCAAAAACTTTATGTACATAGGTTGGTGAAGACGATGCCATGTAGAACAGTAAACACTTGCAGCTTTCGGGACTTCTTCACTGCAACTGCCTGTATCCACTTATGAGCGTTCCCTTGATCTGGAAGGGTTAGGAAAGAAAAGTACTGTGAATGGATGCAGTACGGCAATTTTAAGGAATCAACATACCAATATCTTTATTTCTCAGCTATGTTGAAAGGCTTCCACTTATTTCAAAACTCAAATTACTAGAATATATTATGGTTTAGTAATGCCATTGGCTCAACCTCTTCCCTAATGGGGCATTCCTGTGATGATATGTATGAACCCAAGTTTACAGTTTAACAGGCATGAGATACCTCTTCTTTTTATTTTTACTTGTCCTCTTTTTCATATTTTTATTCAGTTCTCTTTAAAATTCCTGGCAGGCAAAGACCTAAAAATTTTCTGTCATTAATGTCTTATAAATTTCAGTTATTAAACTTGTACAAACAGCCTCCTTGGAGTTCTGTCCAATCAAAAGTCGGCATTCTAATGAAATCAATGCCACCAGTGGAAAGTACTACTCAAAGTCTTCAATTTCTTTCCTTTTTTTTTTCAGAAGGAATTGCAAAAGATGACCATGAGTTGTAATGCAAAAGATAAATTCAAATTGGCCAGATAAACACAAATTTTACACCTCAGAAACAAAAAAATACTTCAAAAGTAAAGAATTGACGATCTCATTTTGCAAGTCCAATCAAATCACAAATAATTCTGGTTCAGTCAAAAGGCAAGTTACAACTCTCCGCAAGTTAAGTTACACATTTTATAATATTCTATCTCTGAAACATGAAAGTCTGAAATGTCTAGAACTGTGTGGGACAAGTTTCTCCTAGCTGGGTTGTCCAAAAGGGGGTGGGAATTGTCCCAGAACACATAAGAAATACAGTATCTCCAAATCATAAATAATATCACAGTTGAATAGGTTTGTCTTTTTCTGGTGTCTTAAAGGCATTATACCTGTTTTCAAAGCTAAATACACATTATATAAGTGTTAAAGAAAAGGACTAAATAAAAAGAGATAAAAGCATATCATCTCCTGCAATACAACCCCTTTAAACAGCTTTAAGAATGTATTGGGATGCACAAAAGATGTCCTCTTCATTTGAGTTTGTAATCAGAGCTGAAAAAACCATGTAGACATGACATGTGACCCCGACGCCTTACTGAAATTTCTCCCTTCCTACTCCATATAATGGGCATCCCCTAAAAGGAATCCTCAACATTGTTTTCTGAACCTGCTCTCTGTCAGGAAATTATGCCTTTTCCCCTGATGCACCTTCTTTATTTGAGAAACTGAGATTGGTTACCAAAGGAATGAGAAATCATTACTTGCACACAAAATGGCCAGAAAGACTTAAGGCTTAGTGATTCCTTGTATATATTGGGAATTCTTAAGAATCTTTGCTTTTGAACTCTAGGGACCCAAAGATGACTACCATAGGAATTCTCTGGAAATTCACCTTTTGACCTCAGGTGACCTTCATAGGAAGGTCCTGTGGAATTCTTCAGAAATTAAGCTTTTTTACCTCTGATGACCCGAGAAGGATGATCTTTGATTTCTGTTGACCTGATACAATCTCCTATGGTGGTATCAAGTCATTTGTAAGGCTGTTGCAGTTATATCCTCTATTTGACCTCAACCAGAACCACTAGCAACAAAGCAATTCTATAAACCAAATATGAAATGTCTACAATTTCTTTATCTACTATGCTCACAGGGGCCTGCAGGCTTGTACGGTATGGTACAGGAGAGGGCAAAATTTTTCTCTTGGGTGCACAAATAAAAACCAGAATGCAAAAAATGCTTTGAGGTTTTGATGATACACAAACATTCCATTTCAAATAATGCTACCATCACTGCTGCAAAAAGCTGGACGCAAAGACACATTGCGTCCACGAAAATCATGTCGAAGCTACAAATTTTCAATCCTTGTCCAAAATTAAATAGACCAGCTATAAACTCCATTTTTTATAGTAAAATCACGAAAATATCTGTTGCTAGCCAATCTTCAAATATTGGATGTTTTTCCGTGTACAACAGACTTGTGTGTGTTTGTTAACTCAGTTTTTGTCATTCTCGCCAAAATCACGCAGTTAGTTTCTAAGCCGCCTCATTCCATACCCAAAGGAACATTATCTGTACTGTATATTGTCATACTGAAGTAGTTCACAGTCGAGCTGTGTGCCACGTTTGCATTGAACAACGGCCCAGCCATTCTGTACAGTCTGTACTGTCCATATCACATACTGCAATGTGTCATGCCAGTCGGTGCAGGTGTCTAAGTTAACGTTCGTGGCTAGCTGCGGATGATCAGATTGTGAAGAGAAAAATAAAATCTTGAAAATTTCCAAAGATTTGCTTTATAATTATTACAAGTTTCAAAGAAGGAGTACATGCTTGTCACCCATAATTATTTTCTTTCCAAGCACAGTGCAAGTATCGAAAAGCTCCAGCCTCCCGATATGATAAATTTTTAAGCAACCCATCCTATTGTTAGTAAAGGTAAATCACTCTACAGTATAAATGGATCAGTCAACGTAGCCCATTAGCCAATGACACAATCCCAGGGAATAATTAACGATGTGTGAAGATTTTACGTACATGTATTAATGAGCTTAAGTTCACTGCACCCAAATGTTTTCATAACATAATTATATACCATGTCCTCAGGGAAAACTGCAGCAGTGTCCAAGTAAAGCCTGTCATACAGGCTCCTTGAGGGAGCAGAACTTCTCTGGTAGTAATCGTTTGGCTTTCACCCCTTAGCTCTTCGCCAGAGAGTCGTCGGGACTTTCAGAAAATACCGAGTTTGGGGTTCACAGACTAAAACATCCCTCATGATACCCCACCCAACAGCGTGAAAAGACCAAAATATACACTACCGTTACAGGTTTTCCTCGGATTGGCGAAAGGGGTGGGGTAGACGGATTTATTTACGCCTAACAGCCTTTCAAATACCATTCAAGGACAGGTTAATGTATACAAAACCTCTGGACTTTTAAGCTGGAAAATTTGGGTCTTGAAAGTACGCGTGCCCTCGAAATTTTGCAAGTTTTGCAGCTGTGGCCCCCATGCATCGTATCTTCCCACTCAAATGTTGTACCAGCATGTTCAAAAAATAACTTGGTTATACCCCCTCCACCATAAAATAGGGACTATCTTCTCACCTTAATGTGCATCTACATGCCACACGTAAAATCTACTTGAAAGAATAGTACAAAAGCTTATGAAAACTATCTCAGAGAGTAAAATATATTGTTAAATAAAGTGCAGCATTAGGTTTAAAATGTTTTGACCTCAGAGAAAACTGAAAGAACACTTTGAAAATTTTTTAGTAGGTCGATGAGGCTATTACTTCATGGATTCACTTTCTCTGAGCGATATGTTCTAGCCAGATTTGCAATTAGGTATACCTCAGAGTGCGGCTGTGGGTATCAAACATTAGGCTGAGCCTAGGCTAAACAACTACAGCAGCGATGCTGGAGAATCTCAATACTTTGTGGATGTTAATGAGACAAAGTTTCCATATTGTTGCTGATGATATCTGATGTAAATGCTGTTCTCCTTTTGGTGCTTGGCATTTAAAAGATTATCCATCTATTGTTAATATCCTGATGCATTTCATGCTCAAAAATGATCAAATTCATAGAGAACAATTTTCACAATAATACTGTAACACAAAGAGAGGTACACAATATTGTGAACCATACTGAAACTTAGTAAAGCAGAAATAATTTACCAGATATGCAGATCAGTGACATCTTCTAATAAATCCATTCCGATGATACAGTAGCTGTTTTCCTTCTGCATTCCACACTATTTTCTCTCAAATCACTCTCCCCAATGCTATTTTCACAGTCTCATTCAAACATTTTGGTATTTCACAACTTCTGAAGGAGTGAGAGCTATTTCTCTGCTGATAGCTATTTCTCTGCAAATATCTTGAGTGTGTGCATTGTCACACTGTACAGTATAACAAGTGTGTAGAAAAAACACCCATTCAATACAGTATGTTACAGATCCTCAAATACACTTCAATCAACTCTTGAGGAGTTAATTATTTCATCACAACTTAAAGACACTTTGATCATGCCTCTGAGACACATTTTGTGCACTACAATGAGACTCCATAAATTGTAAATAAGCTTGCAGAGCCAAGACACAAAACAAAGACTACCAAACTTTTCTGTTGCTGATATCCAACTATAGGAGCTTATTCCTCTCTATATAACTTCTTGGGAAATATCTGCTTACATAGCCTTTGTCTATGGTCAGACTAAGCAAGATTATCTAACAGTTACTTCATGCTTGATTTAGCAGAGGTATGACACAAAGCCTCTAACATCTGAAAGTTTAACTAATACCTACGAAATGTAAACATTCTCAGTCAGCCTGGTATCTGTACCAAGCAACCAAAGTGTTGTGTGCGAAGAAAATTCAAGTTTCCATGACAACTGAAGAGTTTAACCACAAAATTTGCAAAAATAACTTAGCAACCATCACTTTTTTAATGTGCAAAATGCAATGTCTTCTGCTTCCCAGCCAAAGAGCATGCTCTCAAGTTCTCAAAGACATTGACCACTGATCAAGTAACATTACCTTGCTCTAAAGAAACTTCATTCACTGGCTAGTGTGAAAATATCTCAATACATGTTATGTATTGAGATAATAATGTTAGCATTTGTGTGGCCTGTAAAACATTACAAATGACATGTGACATTACTTTTGCCATTTCATGAGCTGAATACCTCATAGCACAGCTAGCAACATTGTGATAGCTGTGCGTTTATAGCTGTGCGTTTTCGTGAACCAAGATAGTTGGAAAAGCATATAGTACCTTCCTATGCATATAGGCCTAACTTCAGTGTAAATGCACATAATGTCATGTTCGAAGCAACTCACCAAAGTGATCCTTACAGACAACACAGCTTTTGCTGAATTTGTAGGAAGCAAAGCTATATTTGTCTGTCTGATAAAATGAAGCCATGCCCCGTTTCTTGCTGGGTCCTTATGAGGATGTGGTATTGTAAAGGATTTTCAGATGGTTTTGAAGTCTTTACAGTGGTAACTAAGAACTTCATAAGCTTGGCACACACGACATGCTGCTAGGGAGAGGACTTCACCTTCCTTCATTTTATATTTTGAGCACATTGTGTACCGTAAAGTATATATCCGTAACTGTCAGTCAGGACTGAGGTGAGTGCACAGTACCACCAGGGAGGTGTTATTAGTACCACCTAGTACCCACTAGTATCACCTCCCTGGTGCCACTTCCCATAACAGTGAATGATTTCCAATCAATTAATCTAAACTTGAACAGTTGAACTTAAATTAAAATATGATGTAAGTTGGCATTTTCTTCACAGCCACATTCATAGACATGTCTCCAATGCTAATGTCAAACCAGAATGCAAAAATGTATTGACGTTTCGATGATACATAAATGTTCCGTTTCAAAGAGTGCCATCATGCACCATTATCTTCTCATCCAAATGTTATACTAGCATGTTCAAAAAATTATTTTGTCATTCCAGATGTCCTTTTGACCTCCATAAAAGCCAAACATAGCTAGAAAGACAAACAACAGACAGACAGACAGACAGATGGACAAACAGCTATCTTGAAAGATTACATTTAAAAAGATTTCCAGACGTTGACCCCTGGAGGCCATTGAAGACCTTAAACGTACAATTTCCGATCTTGCGGATGAAAATGAGGTTCTGAAGGAGAAATGCAATTCCTTAGAAGAAAGAGTCAACTCTTTGGAGAAAGAAAAGGATCGCCATGCAGCCCTTATTAACAAACAGGAACGATTCTCAAGGAAGAATAATGTACGCATAGTTGGTTTCCCAACTACCGACAAGGAGGACTGCATCAGCATTGCCACTAAAGTTTTTGAGGAAGTTGGTTTCCCCTCTGTTAAAATTGAAAGGGCACACCGAGACGGCAAAATTGTGAATGGCAGAGATAGACACCTCCTGGTAAAACTCTCTTTCTACCAAGATAAACTTTCAATTTTGTCAAATGCAAGGCAAGCTTTGGCCTCCAAAGACTACTACATCGTTGAAGACATGACCGCTACGGATTTGAAGGAAAAGAAAACAAGAGCCCAATGGGCACTGTGGTTCCTTGCTGGATATTATAAGAACTGTACAGCCAGTCTGTGAAATAGAGCTAAGCAAAAGTTCATACTGTACTCAATGTTTGTAACATCTTCACAAGTGGTATTTTAGAACTAATTTTACATGAAATCAAAGATAAAATTTCCGTGGCCTTACTGACATTCAACTTTTGTAATGCTTGGTAATCCTTCAAAAACACTACCTCATTTCCATATGTATTTATGCTTGTAATCAAATCTGATATTACCACCAATAAATGATACACAATGTGGTCAGAGAATGAAAAACACCCCTTGTACAGTATTTCTCTCACAAGTTATTTTTACCGGCTCCCAAATAAAACTTGCTGTTACTTTAAAACAATCTACCACTTGTCCTGTTTGCTACCTCTACACAGAAAACAGGGTTTATTCAGCAGTCAAGCAGAAAGCAAAGTGATTAATGAAGTGTGATAATAGAATGAGGATTAGGTTACCCCCACAGAGCACAGCAGTATTAAAGAGACATATTGCAGAATCCATGCATTGCTTCCACTGGCAGAGAGACCAGTTTAATGCAGAGTGACCTGTGCTCAGTGAAATCTACAGATTTCGATTATTACCCTCTTAAAACTTTGAATGATCCAAAATATGTGTACAACCCAAAGGAATCATTACTGAACGAACATAAAGGACAAATTTCTAAGGTGTTTGGGTGTGTAAGTATGCAAAACCAGGTGAGATAAAAAATCTATTGAAACTATCTTTATCTAGCTTACAAGATTTTCTAAATAACATTTCCAGCAGTTGACCTCCAGTGACCTTGATGACCTTTGACCTTAACCAAACACAGATTGATTTGAAATCTGTCCTTTCTACCTTAAAATACTGTGTTAAAACGTTTTTCGGTGTTTGACCCCTGGTGACCTCAGACGACCCCTTGACCTCCACCAAACATAACAGATTTCCTTCTTACACCATAACACATCCACGCACCAAGTATGACATCTATCCAAGTTTCCTAACTAGAAATATCCTGTTGAGAAGGTTTTTAGTTTTTGACCTCTGGTGACCCCAATTGACCTTTGACCTCCACCAAAAACGATAGGGCACACCTTCTCCCTATGACGAATCTATGTACCAAATCCAAGTTCCATCCAACCTCCCCTTGTTGAGTTAGAGCGTACC
Organism: Holothuria scabra; assembly: GCA_037179385.1. Lineage (NCBI taxonomy): Eukaryota > Metazoa > Echinodermata > Holothuroidea > Aspidochirotida > Holothuriidae > Holothuria > Holothuria scabra. Next base: position 23,099,319 of record CM074194.1, read on the forward strand.
GAAGCAAGTGTCACACACACACACACACATACACACACACACACACGCCAACCTGACTACATAGGTTCCTTTGCTACCACAAGGAACCAAAAATGGGGACCTAAGGTACAGGAATTGTTTAGAAGCAGCGTAAGACTCAAGTTTTCTGGCGGTTTGTGGAGAGGGAACGGCGGCAAGCCTTACTGATTTGACTGAGCTTTTCATGTTTGGACTCCGCCAAATCTTTCAACTTTAGCCTACACCTATTGATCCAGGAACGTATTTTCCACCAGCCGCTTTAATACAGTAAAGCAGTTGAGCAGTGGTGCAGAGCAAGTATAACCTCCACCCCCTCCAGCCTTTGGGAAAGTGGCGAAAGACTGGGGATACGCTCACGTCCGTCGGATGGGGACGTTAAATGGCGGTCCCGGGAGCAGGATTGGGAGCTATTAGTACACGCCTGCCTCGTTACCTCTGAGCACTAGTCGAAAAGAGAAGGCGAAGTTCGCCGGTGTTCATCCACGCTCACTCTGGCATAGGGTCCACGATGAGCCAAAAGGCTTCCTGCCCCTCAAAACGTTGAATTGAGTTGAATTGAATTAATTCTTGTGCAAGAAACTCACTGTACCCCAGATATGGAATGGGTCTGGCAAAATGAATGGGGCGGCCATATTATATTTAGCAATGATACTTCCTCCAGAAAAGGAGTTGCTATTCTCTTCAACCCCAGACTTCATTTTTCCATCAGTAAGGTCCATAGTGACCAAAATCCCCAAAACTTACCTGGTTTGGGAATCTATAAACCCTACTTACCTCATCTCTTACACATATGAACAGCTCCATCTATCGCGGAAGATGTACTGACGAAATAAGTCCTACAGAGGGCGTGCGCTAGTTAACCCTTGACCCATCCTTATTTAAGCGGCAGCGGAACCCAAGAGACTTCGCTTCGGAACGTTTAGACCAGTGCAGTACCAATGGGTAAACCACCAAATGACTACGGAAACAAAACCACTTGATTAACAGAGGACACTAAATGCAAGAGGAAAAAGTCCACAGGACTTACCGATTCTTACGGAGAATGGTTAAGGCTGTGTACAGAAAGTCGAGACATCACCGGCAGGCACAGCAGTTAATAACCATTAGTAGGTGAAGTTAAACCACCGTGCAGACAAGATTCCTAGGCGAGATCTCTCAGGTTCCAGAGTGGGGCCGGGAGGCGGGATCCAGATGAGGTAAGTAGGGTTTATAGATTCCCAAACCAGGTAAGTTTTGGGGAATCTATTTCACTCCTACTTACCTCATCTCTTATACATATGAACAGATTAGCACCGGTTGCATGGCGGGACGGCTGGGACTGGAGACCGAGCCGATAGAGGAGACTGTCTGGAAGAAGATTGTTTGTGGTGATTCAGCACTGCCTGGGAGAAAGACCCCTCAGCCGAAACTGTATCTTTGAGGTAACAGGAAACAAAGGACGATGGTGTCTTCCACGCCGCCGCCTTGATGATATCTTCCAAGGGGACACCTTGAAACCATGCTTTAGAGGTCGCATGAGATCTGACATCATGGGCTCTCACGTGTTCTGATGGTAGTGCAAAGGGCTGGATGAGGTCCCTGATCCATCTGGAGATTGTAGCCTTTGAAGCTGAATTATAAGGACTCCTCGGGATTAGGAAGAGGTTGTAGGACGTCCTTAAGTGTCTAGTTCTCTTAATGTACTTCTTGAGAGCTCTCACCGGGCATACCAGACTATCCTCTTGTACTGAGGAAACCGAATGCATAGCAGGGACGTACGTCTCGGAAGGGTTAAAGGAGATCGTCTGATTTTTAGCTAGGAAAGCGGGATCTGGCAGTAATCTCACGCCGTTCGGGTCAAACCGGATGAAGCCCTCCTTCACTGTGAGGGCGTGTAGGAAACTCCTTCTCCTTGCGGAAGCCGCAGCCAGCAGAAAAACCATTTTGTGAGTCAGATGTTCTAGACTGATTGAGGATAGTGGTTCGTAAGGTGAGCTGGACAGCCGACTGATAACGGAGTTGATAGACCAGGACGGAGGTAAGTGCCTAGAAGGTGGTCTCTGGTTGAACATCCCTTTCAGTAGGTGGACAATAGTTTGGTTGTCACCTACGCCAGAACCGTCTTCAAACCCATTGTGAACTGCGGCGATGGCAGATCTATAGTTTCTTATTGTACTGACTTGCTTCCCCTCGTGGAATAAGGCCGTCAGGAATTCCGTTACTTGGAGAAGGGAAGCTTCTACGGGATTGAAAACATGGTCTCACGCCCATTGTCTGAATCTGTTAAGTCTGGTATCGTAAGTGCGAATAGTCGATCTTCTCCTAGATCCTGCGGCGATGTTGACAATGTCTGTAGGAAGGCCTTTCGCTCTAAGGTGATGCTTGAAAGAAGCCACGCAGAAAGACGAAGAGTCTGAAGGCCCCGGTGGCAGACTTTGCCTTGAAGTTGAGTCAGCAGACTGTATTTCCTTGGGAAGCGGTATGGTTTGTCCACCAGCATGCTGAGAAGGAGGGGGAACCACGGCTGGTTCGGCCAAAAAGGAGCTATGAGTATCATTCTGGCGTTGCAACGGCAGAGTTTGGCTAGTACTGGGTGGATGAGGTTCCAGGGCAGGAAGGCGTACAGAAACATGTTTGACCAATCCAGCGCCAAAGCGTCAGTGGCCCACGCTGACGGACTGAAGAATCTTGTGCAAAATACCGGCAGCTTGGCGTTTTGGGGGGTTGCAAACAGATCCACGTGTGGCCGTCCCCATAAGCTGAACACGTGATCCGCCCAGACCTGAGACAGAGACCATTCCTTGTGATCCACAGACCAGCCCCTTGAGAGAGCATCTGCCACGACGTTGTCATTTCCCACTAGGTGTGAGGCCTTCAGCAGGATGTTTGCCTTGAGACAGGATAGGATGAGGCTCTGAAACCTTTTGCACAATGTCTTCACCCTCGTGCCCCCTTGTCTGTTGACGTAGGACACTACGGTTGCGTTGTCCGACATAACCATCACTGCCTTTCCTGCCAGGAGGTCTTTCCAATGACTGATTGCCTGGAACACTGCCTCCAGCTCCAGGACGTTGATATGACGGGACTTCGATGGGAAGGTTCGGAACGTCAGCAGCGTCAAGATCGTAGGTGACAAGAACGGGCGAGGCTCCAGAAGAATCCAAAATCCGAGAAAATATAACTAGCAAAAAACATGCGAGGTACATCGTTCCGCTGACGATAAAGCAAGGGCGGGTCAAGGGTTAACTAGCACACGCCCTCTGTAGGACTTATTTTGTCAGTACATCTTCCGCAATAGATGGAGCTGTTCATATGTGTAAGAGATGAGGTAAGTAGGAGTGAAATAGATTGGAAGGTACATCATTTTAAATTTATCCATTGGTGCTACAGCTTTAACTGTTATTTGCTGCTACAGTCCAAACCGTGATGACCCTTTGTTTTTCAATAGCATTTCACAGGTCTTACATAGCTTCAATTGTAGCTGTATCATCTGGGAGGCGACTTTAACTTTGTCTTTAATCTCTCTTTTGATAAACAAGGAGGTGATCCCAGGACAAACTTTAAGGCTAGAGACAAATGCCTTCTTACCATGGCTGACTTTTATCTTATTGATGCTTGGAGAGAACCAAACCCATTAAGTGAGGCTTTCACCTGGCATTCCAAAATTGCTAACATTCATTGCATGCCATACTTTTTTCTCTTGTCTCACCATTTGTTGACAAAGGTTAAAAATATTGGCTTCCAATCCCCAATTCAGTCCGATCATTCTTTAGACACTTTGTCGTTGCATCTTACTGACGAGCCAAGATGAAGGGGATACTGAAAGTTCAATAATTCGCTGTTACCCGATAATGATTATGTTAGTAAAATTAAGACATTGATTGAAAATGAACTTGTTAATACCATTCATCTAGATCCTTCCTCCCACTGGGATTTTATTAAGTATAAGATACTTTTGCAGACAATGTCTTTTTGTAAATCAAAAGCGCGTACAATGCCGAAGAGGAAAAATGATCTAATTTTGCTAATTTCAGCTCTTGAGCAGCAGCTCATTCGTGATCATTCTGGCAAAATTTGCCAAAAACTGTTTGATGCAAAACAAAGCCTAAATTTACTTCATAAGTACAAACTGGAAGGCATTATAGTCCAATCTGAGCTCGTTGGGTCGAGTTTGGAGGACAAAACTCAAAATATTTTTTAAACTTAGAAGAAATAGAGTCAATAACAGTATTAACAAACTACAAACTGGTGGAACTTATGTTACTAATAATGTTGATATTTTGTCCGAAATTCGGAAATTTTACAGTACCCTGTACTCTTCTACTTTCTTTCCTAACAATATTTTTTCTACTATCCCTCCTTTTTTGCCCGACAATATCAACTTTGGGTTATGTGATGGTCTACTTACATTGGAGGAATGCCAAAAGGTCTTTATTTTCAATGCCAAATGGGAAATCCCCTGGGTCTGATGGACTTACAACTGAGTTTTATCAATTCTTTTGGCCTAGTATTGGGCTTCTGATTGTAAATTCATTCAATCATGCTTACCATAGTAATTCTTTATCAACGGAACAAAACAGAAGTATTGTGCCTCTCATTTGTAAACCAGACAAAGACCCATGTTTCCTAACCAATTATAGACCAATATCTTTATTAAATACTGACTGTAAGATAAGTGCCAAAGTCCTTGCTAGTAGACTTAAAGATATTCTTAAGCACTGTATCGCTGACAATCAAACCGGCTTTATCGCTAACAGATTTATAGGTGAGAACATAAGGTTTATTTTCAATCTCATTAGCTATACCAACAGCAATCCTTTACCTGGACTTTTGTTTTTCTTAGATTTTGAAAAAGCATTTGACACGGTAAATTGGGATTTCATTGATAGATTGTTGGCCTATTTTCATTTCGGCGACAGCTTTCGTCCTTGGGTTTCTACTTTTTATAGTAACAGTACAGCATGTGTGTGTCATAATGGTTATTCTTCTGGTTTCTTTAATATCAAAAGAGGTGTGAGGCAAGGGTGCCCCTTAAGCCAGTGTGTGTTCATTATTTGTGCCGATATCGTTTCTAGAGCTATTATCTACAATGATAACATTACTGGCTTGAGTATTTTTGGTAATGAAATTAAAGTGTTGCAATATGCCGACGATACGGTTATTCTTCTTGATGGTAGGAAAGATTCTGTTTCTGCACTGTTCAACACTCTCAATAAATTTAAGCTGTCCTCTGGATTAAAGGTGAATTTTCAAAAACCCAGATCTTTCCGTTAGGCACTTTTATCTCCTCCCCACCAAGTTTTCTTGGAGAGTTCAATATTGTCCTCAACTCTGGTCCCATTGCTTCTCTAGGCATTAGGTTTACTCACAATGGTAATGATCTTTTCAGACTTAATTACCTACAGAAACTTTCTCAACTTAAACAAGAGCCCAATGGGCACTGTGGTTCCTTGCTGGATATTATAAGAACTGTACAGCCAGTCTGTGAAATAGAGCTAAGCAAAAGTTCATACTGTACTCAATGTTTGTAACATCTTCACAAGTGGTATTTTAGAACTAATTTTACATGAAATCAAAGATTAAATTTCCGTGGCCTTACTGACATTCAACTTTTGTAATGCTTGGTGATCCTTTGAAAACACTACCTCATTTCCATATGTATTTATGCTTGTAATCAAATTTGATATTATCACCAATAAATGATACACAATGTGGTCAGAGAATGAAAAACACCCCTTGTACAGTATTTCTCTCACAAGTTATTTTTACCTGCTCTGAAATAAAACTTGCTGTTACTTTAAAACAATCTACCACTTGTCCTGTTTGCTACCTCTACACAGAAAACAGGGTTTATTCAGCAGTCAAGCAGAAAGCAAGTGATTAATGAAGTGTGATAATAGAATGAGGATAAGGTTACCCCACAGAGCACTGCAGTATTAAAGAGACATATTGCAGAATCCATGCATTGCTTCCACTGGCAGAGAGACCAGTTTAATGCAGAGTGACCTGTGCTCAGTGAAATCTACAGATTTCAGTTATTGCCCTCTTCAAACTTTGAATGATCCAAAATATGTGTACAACATGAAGGAATCATTACTGAATGAACAAAAAGGACAAATTTCTAAGGTGTTTGAGTGCGTAAGCATGCAAAACCAGGTGAGATAAAAAATCTATTGAAACTATCTTTATCTAGCTTACAAGATTTTCTAAATAACATTTCCAGCAGTTGACCTCCAGTGACCTTGATGACCTTTGACCTTAACCAAACACAGATTGATTTGAAATCTGTCCTTTCTACCTTAAAATACTGTGTTAAAACATTTTTCGGTGTTTGACCCCTGGTGACCTCAGACGACCCCTTGACCTCCACCAAACATAACAGATTTCCTTCTTACACCATAACACATCCACGCACCAAGTATGACATCTATCCAAGTTTCCTAACTAGAAATATCCTGTTGAGGTTTTTAGTTTTTGACCTCTGGTGACCCCAATTGACCTTTGACCTCCACCAAAAACGATAGGGCACACCTCCCTATGACGAATCTATGTACCAAATACAAGTTCCATCCAACCTTCCCTTGTTGAGTTAGAGTGTACCGAAGCAAGTGTCACACACACACACACACATACACACACACATACACACACACACACGCCAACCTGACCACATAGGTTCCCTTGCTACCGCAAGGAACCAAAAACAAGTAAGACTGTGGTCTACAAGGGACTTGACCCCTATAGGACGTAGTGTTATTGTTATGACATTTTGCCATAAGTCAATTGGAGTATCTTTTTCAAGTCCTCCCAAACCCACCTAAAACATTTATCCAGGAGGTTCAAGGCGTCATTTTTTATTTCATCTGGGCAGGTGCACCTGATAAGGTTAGGTGCAATACAATGATAAATCCTATCGATAATGGAGGCATTAAAGTTATTCATGTTGCAAGTTTTGCTTATGCTTTAAAAACTTCTTGGAATAAGCATTTTACAGATAATTCTAAAACAGGCTACTGGAAAATTTTCTTTAATGCCCACCTTGCTCCTTTCGGAAAAGAATTTTTGTTCCAATGTAACTTAAGGCCAAGTGATGTAACTAAAATTGACAATGTATTCATTCGTAAAGTATGCGAAGCTTGGTCAATGGCTTCATTTGTTACACCATGTAGTAATTATGGAAATCAAATAATCTGGAATAATCATTTAGTTAAAATAAATAGCTCAATTTTCTATTTCAGTAAGTTACATGAGGTAGGACTGTTATATGTGAAAGATTTGTTTAAAAACAATAGTTCTCCAATTTCATATAGAGAGTTCTGTGACAAGTTTAACATGACAAGATTCCCTTTCACAAAGTTTTTTGGAATGCTTTTGGCGATTCCATCCTCATGGAAAAGTTCATTTTAGGATGGGATGGATCCCCCACCATCGCATCCCTTTGTAAATACAATTTCAAAGCTCCCTAAACTCTCAAGGCAAATATATTCCCATCTAATTCCCCGTATATCTGTACCTCCACGAGCAATTGTTAAATGGAACTTACTTTTTGACCTTAACGATGATGACTGGAATGCAATTTTCAGAATCCCCTTTCATAGCCTTCGTGAGACCAAAGTCCAATATTTTCAATTTAAATTTCTGCATCGATTGCTTGCCACCAATAGGTACCTTCATTTAATGAAAAAATGCGAGAGTCCCATTTGTACGTTTTGTTAAATAGCATCTGAGACTATTGAACATTTATTTTGGGATTGTCACATTACTACTAGCTTTCTTTTAGACTGTGAGCAACTATTTTTGGTGAGGCAATTCATTTTAACTAAAAAAGGCTTTTTCTTTGGCTATAATCTTGTCTTAGATCACCCTATGAATTTTTTCATCCTTCACTGTAAGTACTACATTTATAATTGTAAGTTAAATCAGATTCTGCCAAAGTTTATTGAATTCTTTTACAAAATGAAATTTGTTCTGAAGGTTGAAACCCACATTAACTCCAAGCCCTCTGTCCCTACGAACTAAGTTAAGGAAATTTAATGAACTGAAAGATTGTTTTGCTCACTGATCGGGACTTTTCTCAATAACCAATTGCTTCTGCTCTTATGCTGAAGCAATTGATTTGTTTTGAATGGTAACTGGCACCTGTTTGTTGCTTAGGGTATTGTCAGAAGGTTTTGATTTGTATATTAACATTTAATATGAATCCAATGTGGTTAAACTTTTCTAATTACGTAATTACTCGAATTGCTAGAACTGGATAGTTTGGAGAACTGAAGGGAAACTAATTAATTGTTTTGGTTATAATGTATCTGTTTTTAGGTGTATATAAGGAATGTATACTTACACTATTTATACGTTTATATATATTTAAATATATATACCTATGTATGTGTGTATATATGATGGTGTGTATATATTTTGTATACGTATCCGAAGTAGTACTAATCCGAAGTGTGTAATATGTTAATGCTTGAATCTTGAATGAACGAGATCGAAAAAAAAAAACTCTCTTGAAAGATCATATTGAAAAAAGGTTTCCAGACTTTGACCCCTGGAGACTCCAGATGACCTTTCATCTCTGTCAAAAAACAATGGGGACCATCTTCTGACCATAATGCATCCACATACCCAAATACAAAATCTGTCCAAGTTTCATATCTTAAAATATGGCATAAACAAGATTTTCAGACTTTGACCCCAGGTGACCCCAGTGGACCTTTGACCTCCACCACAAACAATGGGAACCATCTCCTGACCATAACCCATCTACATACCACATATGAAATCTATCCAAGTTTCCTATCTTGAGATATGGCATAAAAAACATTTTGAGACTTTGACCCCCTAGTGATTCCAGATGAACTTTGACCTCTGCCACAAAAATGAGGGACCATCACCTTTTTTATTACTTTTAAATTTTACTTTTTACTACTTGTAAAGTGCATGTGAATGACTTTGTCACATCATGCAATATATTAGGTGTAATCTATATATATCACCTAACTATAAAGCATACTAAATATGTTGATTGAAGTTTTCAGACTTTGACCTTCAGTGACCCCTGCTGACCTTTGACCTCTGCCAAAAACAATACAGACCATCTTCTGACTTTAACCCATCCACATATCCAATATGAAATCCATCCAAGTTTCCTGTCTTGAAATATCACCTTTACAATATTTTCAGACTTTGACCCCTGGGCCTGGGGACCCCAGATGACCTTTGACAGAGATGCCAAGTTCCAGAAATGAGAAGTAGGAATCATGCCAACCTTAATTTAGGTGGACCCATCTTATGGGCACCCGAAGCATGCACCCCTATGGCCAGGGCTCTGCAAAAAGTCTTGAGAGTTCACAACACTCTAAATTAAGCCCCCATCCCACCCAATCCTTTTCAGCTGTTAAACAGTTTGTTGACAGAGTTAGATTATAGTGCAGAGGCTTGAACCAAGGTACCTCATAAAGACTGTAGAGTCGAGACAATATTTTGCAATGGCACAATGTAACACTAAATATGGGAGAACTTTTGAACAGCTTCTTGTAACACTAATACATATTGGAGAACTTTTTAAGTTTCCCCCGCTGCAGATACTACCCTGATAGCAAAATATGCTCCTGTATGCTTTATATCATGTTCTAAAACAAATAAAATATTGGTAACGCTTAAGAATAAAAATAAAAAGAAAACATTCACCACTGTACAGCTAACTTCCCGAATCCCAGTAGGCCTAGGCAAGGATATTACAGAGAAACATACTGTACATGTGTAGGATAGGTTCAAAATGTACAAAAATGCTATACGTTAGGCAAAAGTGCAAGATAAACTGAAGAAATTACATTGTAGAGAAATCTTTACACCTAAAGCTCACAAAAGTATTGCAGATTGTTGTATAAGGGTCTTTTAAACATGCCTTGTAAATATTTTTGATGTTCTTGGCCAAGTGGATTTTTTTTTACCTCCTTCAGTACTCGATCCTGCTTTGTGAAAGGAATGTGCTGCTGACTAGCACAAACAGGGGCCTTAGTATATATATATATAGGGGCCATAGTATATATATAACAAGGAAAAGGTAAGTCACATCGCCTAACACCAACACAGTGCTTCGCACAAAACTCTTCATGATTTCTCACCTCATACTACATTTACCCCTTCAGATCTCTTGAGAACCTTCCCATCATCTTCTTCTGAAGAAACACAACAAACTTTAAGTTGCCTTAAACAAACTAGAAAGCCAACAGGCTTAGTGATTCGTTGCCATATGATATATCATAGCAAACATGGATGCAAACATGACATGCATGAGACCCATACAATTATCCTACTTTATTGAGATATCATACTAGTAAGGCCAAAACCTTTTGACCTCATGTGACCCAAAATGACCTTTTGACCCCATTTAAAACAATAGTGATCACCACACCAACACGTCCATCAACATGAGCAATTCAAAAGCTTAGTACAGTAGGAGTATGGAAGTACTACCTCCATGGTATGAGATCCCTCACAGTTATCCCCCTAAAAATATTATGTCTACAAGGTTTGATCTTTTGTCACCCCAAACCTTTGATTTGCACAAACAACAGGAATTTCTCACACAGCTTTAATATGCCAGAAAACTATGTTCTGTCTCATTATTTGATAAAGCAGATTTTGAAAACCATTTTAATCAAAAGTTTGGTCAATGGGGACAGCTCTCCATTCTGAAGTCTCTATGTTCCGATGCCACTATGTTTCCAAAAGTCTGCATTGAGGTTAGTGTTAAAACAAGCCCTCATCCAAACACTCTCCTACATGCATCAAATACTGTGGTCTCACATACCCCGCGCTCGAGGTAACACCGTGCGCTCGAGGTTACACCGTGTTACCTCGCGCTGGAATAATGTGGGATCGCGCGTTAACACGGGGTCTGTGTTTAAATTTTGATCCACCTCAAATCGCAGGGTTAAGCAGTTTTAAACACCGTGTTTGTTTAAATCAAGCAAGGTCACAGGTATTTATGGCACTGATGACAGGTATTTTCTTACATTTTACTGTAATCTGTATGTGAAATATTTGACCTCGTTACTATGGTAACACTATCCAATCAACGAAACACAGGGTACGTGAGAACACAGACTGGAAAACATGGGGTTAACCTGAGGTTTTGTCTGATTGTAAACACAAGGTAACACTGGGTAATAAGGGGTACGTGAGACCAAGCCTAAAGAGACATCTGAACAGAGAGAGAGATGTATAACCTTGGCTATTCGTGGCAGCAATTTTTGCTCTATGGGGAAAATGCCCTACCCATTGTCTATGGTATCCTTGCAAATTAACAGAAGCTGATATCCCTATTAATCCATAATTTAACAAGCTTTTAATTTGCCTTTTGTCTACTTATACTGTAGGAACAGCATAACACACAGTACAAGTTTTCCTTGTTTGATACACAGTATACAACATTATGCTTGCTCTTATTACCTGAACTACTTTTAAAAGACAGCAGCAATGCAAAAAAAAAAATCTTAATACTTTTGAAAAGTGTCATTAAGGGTAATCTTGAAGCAATGGTTCTATGCATTAAGCTTAATGAAACACTGCGGTTATCCAGATATTAGCAGAGATGAGGCAAGTAGTATGCTGATACATTTTATGCTATCAAAAATTCAAAACAAATTCTAGAATGAAACTAAGTGATAAATAATCACTGTAGAGCATATTGAAATTGTACAGTAGAAGCACCAATCTAGATAGATACCAATGTTTAAAGTTGTGTTCAACAAAAATCTTAATACAAATGCACTATTTGTTCAATTGCACCAGCTTCTGTGTAAAGGACACTATTTCTGAAGGGTGTCAAGCTACAGTATTTCTAAGATGACTTTCAGTTTAGAAACTTGATCAAGTGTACATGAACTTCTCCATCTCCAGACAATGGCTAGGCAAACAACTTTTATTTGTGGTCAGATGAGACAAGATAATGTGGACAGTTATTTTATGCTTGATTTTGCAGAGGTGTGACTTTCATGGAGGTCTCACATTTTGACCACAAATAGAGTACTAAATGCCTGCAGGGAATGGCAGGAAATAGGAGTATATACAAACAATAGGCTTTCATGGTTGTTATGTACTGAGATCAAAATAAGCTTTCTTCAGAGGGTTTATAAGAGTCAATTAACACCACTTTACAGTAAAAAGCTCAAGTCAATTGAGCTGTATGTTTGTATAAGGTAATCCTTCAGGACACTGTGGGGATAACTGGCAGTCAGCTGTGAAAAATTATGCCAGATAACTGTGACCAAATGGCAAAGAATGGGTCAGTCACAATTTGATTCACTCTATTAGGCAATGACAGTTCACGTGCGCTGAAGGGTGTTTGATACCAAATGATCAGTAATAAATTGGGTTCTTTCTTGTGAAACTAATTTACTGTGGTATATCTAATTAATCAATTCCCACTTCCAATTCATGCATGCTTGCATGCACATGTCCTCATGAGGACAGTAGGCACAAGGTTTGCCAAATTTTAGCAATTTTTGCTACTAAATTTAATGTTTTCTTCAGGTTTTCTTTAAGGTCATTGAAAAAGCAATGTAGTTATGTTATAAAAGAGATTCTTGTGCATCACACAGAGTACTCTCTGTTCAAAGTTTACACTTATGAAGTTCCACATCAGTCATCTACTTAGTGTGCATAGAAGCATCTTCTAATATTTTCAGACTATGTCCCTAAATGACCCTTACACAGACTGTTTAACCTCACATGTTCCACATCAGTTTCATGAAAATCTGTTTACTTGTGGCTGCAAAATCAGCATACCCATGAGCATTGAAGCATGTATGCCAGCCTGGTGAACAGATTTTGCCTTTTAAGATTTTTATATTTTGCTCTGCCCACTTTTTCATGTATTAATACTTGGAACTTAATGTAACAACAGGGCACAATTTCATGCCAGAATCAACATACTGTACAGGAAATACCATGTGATGCACCTTTTTGTGCACCTAAGATCTTCTTCCTATGAGTTTGCTTCATTGCTTTACAAATACATTTTCAAAATTACCTCACTAAAGAATTTACATAGTGAAGTTAAAACTGTTCCAAAAAATTACCTATGCCTATTACATTACCCGTGCCAAATTATTCTTACCCTTTCACCCTATCCACTCATGGATATAAACTTCCACAGTAATATACTCTTTTGAGATGTAGTGTTTGCAAGGTTTAGATGTTTTGAACTCTGATGACCCCAAATGACCTTTGACATCCAATAAAAACAACAGGGGTCATCTACTTAATATGGACAATCCACTTAGTAAGTATGAGATTCCTGGCAGTTACCTTTCTTGACGTTTGGTGTTTACAAGTTTTTGAGCTTTTCATCTCTGATAACCCCAAATGACCTTTGACCTCAACCAAAAACATTAGAGATGATCTAGTTAATATCGGCAATCCACATGGCATGTATGAGATCCCTCACATTTACCCTTCTTGAGATATAGTGTTTACAAGGTTTTGACCTTTTTTCCTCTAGTGACCCCAAATGACCTTTGACCTCCATCAAAAACAATAGGGACCATCTACTCAATATGGACCATTAGCATGTTAAGTATGACATCCCTCACATTTTTCTTTCTGGAGATATCGTGTTTACAAGCAATTTCCAAGGTATTTACATTTTGACCTCTGGTGACCCCAAATGACCTTTGACCTCTACCAAAAAAATAGGGACCATCTACTCAATGTGGACAATCTACATGCCAAGTTTGAGATTCCTGGGGGTTACCCTTCTTGAGATATCGTGTTTACAAGCAGGCGTCACACACACACACATACACACACACGACATCACCATCGCATAGATTCCTTGCCTGCCTTCAGCAAGGAATCAAAAACCTCACACCAAATGCAAAATATCTTCTCCTCCAATTCAATGCTGACGACAGACTAGATCACTCTTCTCCAATTCATGACGTCACATTACGTACTGGGGATTGCTCGCGTATGCAAGTGGCTGATCAACGAGTTTTTGGTTACCAGTGTATGCATACAGTGCCTCTAAGCGAGACCTGGGAGGGCAAGTGAAAGGCTGCCCGTACTTCAAAGAAACTGGGCCCTTACCTTTCATCATTTCAGCAGATAAAATGGGTGCATGCTCACAACATGTTGATCGGGGCAGATTGCAATGGGATGGGGGTGCAACTGGGGGACACAACTTTGCTGTGGGGGGCACGTGCCCCCTGTGGCTATGCCACTGACCCCTGGTGTCCCCAAATGACCTTTGACCTCTGTAACAGACATTAGGTACCATCTCCTGGCCATAACACATCCACATACCCAAATATGAAATCTTTCCAAGCTTCCTATCTTGAGATATCGAGTAATTGAGATTTTCAGACTTTGACCCTTGATGAACCCAGATGACCTTTGACCTCCCCCACAAACAGTAAGAACCATCTACTGACTATGACGTATCCACATATCAAATATGAAATCTATCCAAGTTTACTACCTTGAGATATTCCGTTAACAAGTTTTTCAGATTTTGACCCCTGGTGACCTCAGATAACCTTTGACCTCCACCAAAAACAATAGGGACCATCTCCTGACCATAAAGCATCCATATACCAAACATAAAATATATCCAAGGTTCCTACCTTGAGATAAAATGTTAACAAGATTTTCAGACTTTGACCCCAAGTGACCCCAGATGACCTTTGACCGCCACAAAAAACAATAGGGACCATCTCCTGACCACAATGCATTCACATACCAAATATGAAATACTTCCAAGGTACCTACCTTAAGATATTGTGTTAACCAGATTATCAGACTTTGACCCCCGGTGACCCCAGATGACCTCTGACCTCTGCTAACCAGAATGCAAAAATGCATTTAGGTTTTGATGATACATACATGTTCTTTTCAATAAAATGCTACATTTCTTGTAACACCTGGTGACCCAAAGTGACCTTCGACTCCACCAGTAAGAAACTGGTTTTTCTTTTAACGAAAACACTTCTATATTCAAAAAGTCAAATTTCATACTGTGCCTTAAGATATTCTGCAAACAAGGTTTTCAGAGTTTAAAGCGAGGTGATACCAGATGACCATTGACCTCCACCTAAAACAACAGGTACAGTATTTTCAACTCACCATAACACATCCAAATACTAATTATGAAATCCATCCAAGTTTCCTACCTTAAGATATCCCTTTGACAAGGTTTTCAAAGTTTGACCTTTGGTGACCCAAAATGACCATCAAACTTCACCAAGGACTGCAGATGCCATCTTCCTACCAAAACACCTCCACATACTAACTTTGAACTCTATCCCAGTTTTCTACCTTGAAATACAAAGTAAAATTTGGTTTTCAAAGTTTGATCTTAGATAATCTCATGTGATCTCTGACCTCTACCAAAATAAAAAGGGTCCACCCTCCCATCATAATTCATCCACAAACCAAGTTTGCAAACAATCCAAGATCCCTACCTTGAGATCTCATTTAACAAGGTTTCCTGAGCTTGAACCCATGTGACCCCAAATGACCTTTGACCTCTACCAAAATGAATAGGGTTCTTCCTTACATCGTAATGCATCAACATATCAAGTTTGAAATCAATCCAAGTTTCCTACCTTGAGATATCGTGTAAACAAGGATTTCTGGGTTTGACCCCATGTGACCCCAAATGACCTTTGACCTCCACCAAAATAGATAGGTTCTTCCTCACCTATAGCGTGTTCGATTTGCTTCCCTTGACTTACTCAAGCCTCGGGCTAGGGCTATGATGGTCATGCGCAGTTGGGTGAAATAAACGAACGTTTTACGGTAATTACTGGAGAAGTTGGTTCACAATAGCCAATGACAGAGCCCGTAGCTGGATGGCAGAGCGAACTCTGGTACGTACGTATTACATGCGGTTCGCTTGTACGATGAACGCAGACTCGAAACAATGCTCATTTAGAAAATTCTCGAGAAATAACACTTGAGTGACTTCACTAATTCCGACATCAACCACTTTTCACAAGTCAGAAGTTTCATGTTTACCCCACTGTATTTACATGCTCAGAAATTGTTCACAAATGCATGTTGTTCGTTTAGCTGCCATGTTTTCCCAAAGCACGATGGGATATTTACCTAAGTAACCGACTCGAAGGGTCGCTCACTTGGGCCTGGCGCGAGTAAGCGCGAACACTGACGTCATTAGCTAATCGAACGTAGTCGTGCCAGACACGAGTTAACTCGGGCGAGTAATCGAACACGCTACTTGTAATGCATCAACATATCAGGTTTGAAATGAATCCAGGTTTCCTGCCATGAAATATTGTGTAAACAAAGATTTTGGGGTTTGACCCCATGTGACCCTAAATGACCTCTGACCGCCGACATACATCATACATCATAATGCATCAACGTGTCAAGTTTGAAATTAATCCAAGTTTCCTACCTTGAGACATCATGTAAACAAGGATTTGGGGTTTTTGCCCCAAGTGACCCCAAATGACCTCTGACCTCCACCAAAATACATAGGGTTCTTCCTCTCAGTATGGGTTAATTGTGTACCAAGTTTGAGAATTGCCACATCTTCTCTTCTCAAGATATCGTGTAAACAAGCAAAGTCACAAACACACACATACACACACACCCACAAACCCACATACGCCATCATGAATGCATAGGTTTCTCTTTTCATCGAAACCAAAAACAAAAGGGACCATCTACTGACTATAATATATCCACATATCAAATACGAAATCCTTCCAAGTTTCCTAACTTGAAATATCGTGTTAACAAGGTTTTCAGACTTTGACCTCTGGTGACCCAAAATGACCTTTGACCTCCACCAAAAACAATATGATTCTTCCTCTCATTATGGCGCATCTATGTACCAAGTTTGAAAACTGTCAGACATGCCTACCTTGAGATCTTGTGCTAACAAGCAGTGTCACAAACACACACACACATACATACATACATACATACATGCTTACATACATACATACATACACATGCACACCATCATGAATGCATTGGTTTCTCTTATCATCAGAACCAATAATAAGGCTAATCGCCATGCACTTAAATACCCCCCTGAACATCCTACTTGAGAGAGTTTACTTTGGGAATTCAAGCAGACAGGTGCAGCTGACAGCTAAGCTCCATTAAGTGCATGTTACCACACAATAAATCCAATGTCCTGTCAGATTCTTGACACTTATGGTTTTGATTAAGTCCATCCAGTGACCTAGTCAGTGTCTTGCCCAAGTACCCAAATAGAGGTCGCTAGTCAGAGTCCTACTTCTTGCAAATTTTTCTCATTGGTCATTTGTTGGACATATACATAACTTTGTCCAATCAGGATCCCCCATCCCATAGTTTGCAGACAACTCTGTCTGGAAAATACCCCAGCACTTTTAGGTAACTCCCTTCCTGGAAAGAGTTGGAAATACACAGTCAAACAGAAAAGATTGATTAAAGAAACACCCACAGCTCCACCACTTTTGCCCCTGGGCCAAGCCTGCTGGACTCCACCAGCACTTCCCAACTTCCTTCTGATTTTCTTTTAACTTTGGAGTAGTTTAATAGCAACCAGTTTTTACATTTAAAAAAAATGTGTAGTGGAAGAGAACTACCAGTCAGAGAGAGGATTTCTCTCTCACTTCGAATAAACATCAGTCAACAGTAAAACTAAGTTCGGGTCTTCTTTTCTTGAATCTTCTCAACTTAACCCTACCACCCCCTAGCCTTCACAATGTGATCGACTTTACAACACAACACTACTAATGCAGTGCACACAGACTTCCTATACAAAGTCTGTGAATATTGTTTACAAGCCAAAGTGAATCCATGACGTCAGAGAAAAGGCCTCATAAATATTACTGAGGCAGACTCATTTGTTTCGAAGTACAAAACTGGTGACGTTTTTCACTTTTTCCAAGTCTGCAAGGCAGATTTTCCTTCAGAAAAAATGTGGAGAGGAATGTCTGAGTTCTTTCAAACACACTGAGCCCCTGACAAGTTGCTTTGGCCTATTCTTTTAAGTTTCCCACCTCAATTTTTTGATAGATACCTTGACCTGGTTTTGGATCTACTGGGTGATCTCCGCCTCCTGTCATTATCTCTAGAGCGACTGCGTCTATCTCTGCTTCTGCTGCGACTCCGTCTTGGCCTGTACCTTTCCCTGCTTCTACTTCGGGATGGGGACCTCCTTCTCCTTTCATAGCTTCTACTCCTGGATCTCCTTCTCCTCCTGGGACTACTATCTCTGTATCTTGGTGGAGTCCTCCCATATCTCTCTTTGCTCCTCATCTGACCGGGACCTAAAAATAAACAGCTTTCATACATATCAAACTGAACATATTCTATATGCCTCACATTGAATGCCACATGCAGAAGAATCCATACTTAATTTTCTGATGAAAAAGGTCTTTTTAGATGGAGGCACAGGTTTATACATTATTTACATACAGTATCAACGGAAAATATCAGCATTTTTTTTTTTACCTCAACTCTCAGTCCTATCAAATTCAGGAGTCATACCACTTTGCATGTTTAGAAATAATGGAATTTGGAAGCTACTCCTGCCCGAAGAGGTTTTTCTTGCACACTAGATACAGTAACCATGAATACCAACACTTCCCAAATAAATGCATCCAGGCTCAATGCCAAACGTGAAGCTTGGGATAGACATGGTACATTAAATGATCATAACTGAATGGTCGCAGTGACATCTACTGATCACTGGCACAGAGCCTTTCAATGGGTTCATTAGTTGCATTGATGGAAGCAATCATTATGTGAATCAAACCAACCAAAATATACTTACTCTGTAGCAAAATAGCAGTAGGTTCCATTTTTGGAGTCTATGGTATGACTCCATCTGGGAAAAGAACCTGGGCCTTCTGCCTGAGAGGCAGATGCTCTTACCGTTAAGACCAAACACATCGTCTCCAGGCGAACGATCAGCACTGTATATGGGGGTAATAGGCTTACCATTGTATGTGCTTACGTTATTTGAGGGCAAGGAACTTGCTTCACACACACCGTCCCCTTTGTTGGGTCACAGAAGTATTACAAGTCATAAAATTACGGTCTCTCAGGAAAATTGATGGAAATCACTGTACTAGTGTAAAAGTCGGCGAATGTTAGGACTTTTTACTAAAGTGGATTGGCAAAATGCGTTTATTCCGTCCTTAGAATATGAGGATTCAAAGGTGGATAATTTATTTGGGAACAAATTGACAAAATAACAAAAGGACAATTCTTTCTATGTTTCGAATGATTTAATAACACAGGTCCTTCCTGTACAAATTAATTCTAACTCTAAGACTCAATATATTAATTATTTCATTGGTCAAATTATTCAATCTGGCATCTGATGTAAAAATGCGAACTTTGTAACATTAAATTAACTTATCTCTTTCCTTTTGCAACTCCTAGTCACGCTCGCAATCAAACACATCACACGTACTACACGCTACGGATGTCCTTCCTCATTCAGATAC
This sequence comes from Holothuria scabra, assembly GCA_037179385.1. Lineage (NCBI taxonomy): Eukaryota > Metazoa > Echinodermata > Holothuroidea > Aspidochirotida > Holothuriidae > Holothuria > Holothuria scabra. Next base: position 23,118,800 of record CM074194.1, read on the forward strand.
AGCTCTCCTCTGTCCTTTTGAAAGTCTCAACAACAAACTCGCATCTCCAGTTTTAAAAGTAAAATAATAATTCCATTGCACAGACGCAGCATATAAATAAACGCTCTGAAAGGGAATCCTCTGTGACGTAATTACATTACTCATACCAATATTACGTCACAGACAATTGTGGAAACGCGTACAACATTGACTGCATGAACACCATTGTACGGCGCGCGGTTCAAAGGCACACTGGTAAAGAGCTGAGTTGAAAGATAAACGTTAGGCTTAACTGTTAGTAACTGGGCATATAAATAACTCTAAGAACGTAAGAAATAACAATAGAAAGGTACATAAGAATATCTACTGCTCTCATTAAAAGGCTATGAAAGCTGCTAGAATTAGGAGAAAGGAATATATGGAATAATGATTGGTAATAATTGATTACAGCTGAGAATGTGATCCATTTCGACGTACGGTAAGTCATACTCATAGTTAACCGACGTACGCCTAGCCTAGTATATGGTACGCTCGACTCCAACGTTAGTTAAGGCCAGCTTAGGCTTAGGCTAGCCCATAACATAATATTACAATGACTGTTGGCACTGTATAACACTACTAGTGTAGCGAATATCATGCATAATTGTACCCTCAATTACTACCCACTTTACACTAGTTATTAATTCCACATGTGCTGATTTCAGCATTACAATACTTGCATCATGTACAGTGTCTATTCATTGAGTCCACTTCTAAGGAATGGCATCAGTTGAAACTTGAAACAGCTACAATATGTTTAGACACACTCTACAAAACAAAGCAACAAATGCAAATCATTTTTCCCGAACAGTTCTACAAAATAGCAAGCATTACTACCACCTTCAAAATAGCTCTTATTAAAGCTTTCAAAGATTTTTAAAGTGCACCTTAAGTCCAAAAACTGGAAAAAAAATATATATCAGAGGCCATGAAAAATGACTTCAAATAGTCCACCTCCCATCATAGGACATTTCAGGGTTGAGATATAAAATGCTGGAATCTATTCACTCAATCTTTCATACAAAACCATAGCAGACGGCCATTTTGGTGCACTTATTCTCACACATACAGTAGCTACCGTGCAGTATGCTCTGTCCATGTACAGGAAGTGCAAAGTTCAAAGTCATTAAAACATGTTTTAATTTCAAAAGGAAACAAAGCAGGTAATGTGAGTTGTACAAGAAGAAAGTCACAAACATTATTGCCGAATGGACTTTTCAATTTAATTTAACAATAAAACTTAGCGATAGAATAAGCTATGGCAATGGGGCTTGGATGAGTAAAATTCATTTTGCAACCTCTAAAATGTATATACTCTTCAAATTCTAGACCTGAGGTACACTTTAACTTTGCTAGTTGTTTTGTTTTTATCTTACCAAAATTCAAACTACTCACTTTTTCTGTCACCTTCAGCATACTGAATTTCTAATTCTCTGCCAGATACCCTAACACCCTGCAAGCTGTATAGTGCTTCTTCTGCATCCTTCAAGTCATCGAACTTTCAGAGCAGTCAAGGATATTATGGTAGAATTAATGTCCCCTTGAATGAACTTAACATTAAACAGTGAGTGAAGAAAATAAAAAACAACAGTTGTCCTATGTAATCATTTCCAACAAGTAAGCTACTGCATGATACACTGTGCCAAGGAGCCGTTCTCAGAAGGAGATCCATTAACACTCCCTCCTTTGAACCTAACTTGGAATCTTCAAGGTCACCATGCAATTTTTGAGCTCTATCTGTTTCTACTTTTTGGCTTTTGCTGAATAAAATAAATTCCGCAACAAACCAGAATGCAAAAATGCATTGAGGTTTTGATGATTCTAAATAGCGCCATTGCTATCTCAATCATGTTGTGATTGGTCTAATGGTTTCTTTATATATTGGCAAAATACAGTTTTATGTTCATATCTGACCATGAGAAACCATCATGAAATAACTTCCTAAATATAATATTCACCCAATTTCAAAATAGTGCATTTAGTTTTTCTGAGCTTGACACCTAGTGATTCCAGGTAACCTTTTGAAACAGGCCTCAAGCAATTGGGTTCTTCCTGTGACAGTAACTGCATTTACATAATGGGTATAACATTCATCCATTTTTATGTTAACAAGGTTTTGAGGGTTTGACCCCTGGTTACCCCAGATGACCTTTGACCCCACCAAAAGCCATAGGGTTCCTCCTCTGGCTAAAATACATCTGCATACCAAGAATGACATCCATTCAAGTTTCCTACCTCAAGATATCATGTTAACCATGTTTTCGGAGTTTGAACCCTGGTGACCTTAGATGACCTTTGACCTCCCCCAAAAGTGACAGGGTTTCTCCTCTGATTAACATGGATGTACATACAAAGTATGAGATTCATCCAAGTTTCTTACCTCAAAATATTGTGCTAACAAGGTTTTGGGGGTTTGACCCTTCGTGACCCCAGATAACATTTAACCCCCACCAAAAACAATACTGTTCTGTCCCTTCTCACAACACATCCATGTACTAAGTATGACATTCATCTAAGCTTTCTAACTCAAGATATTGCATTAACAAAGTTTTCAGATTTTGACCCCTGGTGGCCCTGTACATCCTTTGACCTCCACCAAAAACAACAGGGTTCTTCCTCTTACCATAATGCATCTACATACCAATTATGACATTCATCCAAGTTTCTTAACTTGAAGATATCATGTTATCAAGGTTTTCTGAGTTTGACCCCTGATGACCCCAAATGACCTTTGACCCCCACCAAAAACAATAGGGTTCTCCCTCTGACCATAACACATCTTCATATGAAGTATAAGATTCATCCAAGTTTCTTAACTCAAGATATCCTGTCAGCAAGGTTTTCGGAGTTTGACCCCTGGTGACCTTAGATGACCTTTTACCTCCACCAAAAACAACAGGGTTCTTCCTCTTACCATAATGCATCTACATACCAATTATGACATTCATCCAAGTTTCTTAACTTGAAGATATCATGTTATCAAGGTTTTCTGAGTTTGACCCCTGATGACCCCAAATGACCTTTGACCCCCACCAAAAACAATAGGGTTCTCCCTCTGACCATAACACATCTTCATATGAAGTTGAGATTCATCCAAGTTTTTTAACTCAAGATATCCTGTTAGCAAGGTTTTCGGAGTTTGACCCCTGGTGACCTTAGATGACCTTTTACCTCCACCAAAAACAACAGAGTTCTTCCTCTGACCATAACGCATCTACATACCAAGTATGACAGTCATCCAAGTTTAACTCAAAATATAATGTTAACAAGGTTTTCTGATTTTGACCCCTGGTGACCCCAGATGACCGTTGACCCCCACCAAAAACAATAGGGTTCTTCCTCTGACCATAATGCATCTACATGCCAAGTATGACATTCATCCAAGTTTCCTATCTCAAGATATCCTGTTAAAGAGGTGTTGGGGGCCTGTTCCCTGGTGACCCAGAATAGACTTGACACCTACCAAAAAGAAAGCGTTTTTCCTCTAATCACTGCACATTTATATACTAAGTATGACATTCATTCAAGCTTCCTATCTCAAGATATCGCGTTAACGAGGTTTTCAGATTTTGACCCCTGGTGACCCTATATGTGTACACACACACACATTCACACACACGCCATCATATTCGAATAGGTTTTACTTTCATAGAAACCAAAAATTGACGTCTACTTTATCAAGTACTAAGGGAAGTTTACCTAAAACTTCAACATTGCAGCTGCTATGTGCTCTGCCTCTTAAGCTCAATTTGCATATTGTCCTATACAAGGAGTACTAACTACCATTGAGAAATGTTTCCAGTTTAACAAAACAAACCACTGAATTTCCACATAATCGTTGGTAATTCCTTGATGAAGTAGTGTTAAAATATCAGCACAATGTAGATTATTTTATGTCACACATTCTGTATTTGATGCAAACCCATCTTCTGAGAAACAGCTCCATGGGTAAACTACCAGAAAACACCACTAAATGAAACAAAACACTTGGCCTGACAGTACCTACAGTATGGAATAGCAATACACTTAAGCAAAGTGTGATATAGTTGAAAATGGTACACTTCCATATCATAGGATTTAGAGAAAACTGTAAATTTGAACATTAATTACGAACATGACACAGTTTTATGAAAAAGCATTCACTTTGTGAATTGCCATTTGCTAGAATGTTATCCACAGCAGATACCCATGATGGTAACCAACAGATGAAACATGGCTTGGAATTCTGAGCATGTTTGCAAAACTCTATTAATGGATCTTTATGACTAATATTATGATTCAACTCTACTTATAGTGACTTAGTTTACAGTTTTCCCCAGAGGTCTTTTCAAATAATTTGGCAAAACTTGTCCATGAAAAAATCACCATGGTTATGTTTGGGTCTACACAAGGTACTTTCATATTTCTAACCATTCTTTAGGGATGCTAGAGAAATTACTGAGCAATGTGTTTTTGACAGATGAAAAGGATGTGGTTTATTTGATTCTTAACTTTGTCTGCACACCCCCCCCCCCTTTTTTTAGGGAAAGGAGGGGAGCTCAGAACTGTCCAGATTCTACAAGCAAACCTGCTGTGCAACTGTGCATGTATAAATTGCCAGTAATGGTATTCCCCTATGTATACAACATAAACATCCATACATAACAACCACCATTATGTGTACACCAGCCACCACTGAATATTACTGCAACAATGCAGAAAGCACTGCATCCTTTGCACATACCACCACCAAAGCAAAGCTGGAATCGTAACTAATGTTTAGCACTCACCCGCCTTGAAATCTTTGTCTTTTAAGTGATCAACGACTTTGTAGATTAATGAATTGCTTTAAGTTGATGGATACCAATCTTTGTCTGGTGACCTTGAACTGTAAATGCTTTCCCACATGGCAGCCTTGGGCTGGCTTTTCTACCATGTTCACCTGGGTTTCTGCTTGAACCGCTCACCCTTGCTGCCAGCTGCTAAAGTGACCTCACTACTTTAGACCAGAAAAGTTCTTTACCCAGGCAATATTCATGTTTCCTAACGTTTTTCGTAAACTGCTAACCTTGGAGGTCCCAGAATAATGCCGGAACTGCATTTACATCTTCCTAAGATTTTTAAGATGGAAGATACTCAAGATAATATCACGCAACATATGAGTTTGCATTAATTTAGTCAAAATTGGCGATCCTGGTGTAACATATGAAAAGAATGAGCATATTTTGATTTGAGTGAAATGTCACTTCCGCAGCTTGAGCAGATCTTGGTTCTTGCTTGAGTGACCTCCTAGCTGTATCTTTGCCTTGAAAGGTTTGACTTGAACTGTAGCTTGGCTTGAATCACTTGATAACTTTGCCTTGGCTTGAAATCTTTAACTTGAACTTGTGTAACTTGTACAACTGAGCTTGAACTCTAGTAGTACTGGAATAGGTAAAACAAAGGAAAAAATAGGTCATTTTATGAAAACATGTTAAAATTATGCAACATCAACTGCAGCTGCTACTGTATTCTACCAAATGTTTTATTGCAGATTTGATTAACATACAGTTTTTTCTTTCTACTTTTAACGAAATGACACATGTTGCACCCATTATAAATGGCAGGCTTTTACAAAGTTGCAGCTGCAATTGATGTTATCTTGTTAAGCCTTACCAGTGTAATCACAAGCAGTACTGGACAAAAAGATGTTACTAAAGGGATACTTGTAATGTTTCAGGTTTAGAAACACAGTCCTTCAATTTTAGTGAAGAGATTTTCAATCCTGATAAGTATTCATTCAAATCTGTACAATGTAACTTGTACAGTACCTCCAAATCTGCACAATGTAAGTTGTACCTTCCGATACAAATTTCCAACTTAAATAAAAACAGAACAAGTCTGTAAACTGTTCAGAATTGCTTTCTTGTTCCTTTTGTCTGTGTGGATGTTTTATTTTTTCTTAAATGAAACAAAGTAAAATGTAAGTACATCAATTTGTCTAACACTGCTAATAAAATAATCCAGGGACATGATGACACAGCTTGATGTTGACTGCAAGGATATTGTATGTATGCAAAGCCTCTTGACTCTCTGGTATGATAGTCCAAAGGGATATAAACATCAGATATGGAGCCATACTTTGAAAACATTCGTCTGAGGTCCTCTGCTCTGTGGGCAGAAATGAAGTTATTGGGCACAGTAGTGAGGGTGATCTAGGGTATGAAATATTGGCGAAACAGTCATCCACCTACCAGTTAGGATACTCTAGCACAATTGTAAATCATACAGAAATGGGCACACAAATGAACTTGTTCTCACTTCTCATTCTGTGCAAGCATCAAAATCTATTTGATTGTACTTTGTAAACTTTTGAAATGAAACCTTATGTATCACACAGTATTTGAAGGTCCAATTCTCTCACCCCCAGTGTACCAATTCTCCTAACAATCTTACTTAAGCCCCTTCTACAAATGTCTGAAATTCATCCTCATCCAGACAAAACTCAGTTTTTTGCTTCAGGGTGAGTACAAAAAAGCTCAATGTGTATTATCAAAACACTCTTAGTACAGTTCATGCTGTGTTATATAAGCTTTGGTATTCCGTATTGTTTGAATTACTGTCAATCAAAGTGCTGAGCCAATGGAGAATATTGGTAAACCCCAACAAGAATTTTATTTTGGACTGAGAGGACTGGTCCTTTAAACTCTTTTTGGATTATTCTAATGTTGGGCAGTTTACTGGTATTTTGTGTACCCACTGGTAACCAGTGGGTCCCACTATGAAATGAGGAAACATTTGCATTTATCAACAGAAGTTCAACTTGCAGCTGTAAGAACTAAAAATTTCATGTAAGGTTGTGGTTGCTAGGGTCTCCATCAAGTGGGGGGGGGAAGGACAAAGGAGTGGATTTTCCTCTCCCTCCTGTCCTTTAGGGGAAAAGGGGGATAAAATCCTTTTTTATTTGCATTTATGAATAACATCTTTTTGGTTTCTTATTTAGAAAGTAACCTTTGGGGCAATGCCTGAACTAACAGTACACAAATAAATAGCCTTTAGATTGCATCTTATAAGGGCCTTGAAAAAAGCTTTTGCCCCTACCCCCCCCCCCCCCCACCCACCTGCAACTTTGGTGAAGGGCAGCATCAACATGAACTTGGGATTATACAGTAGCAAATCCCCCTTTGTGCATTTCTATTGAATCAGTCAATTCTAAGGACCTATACACACAGGTCTAGATATACATGGTGCAATGTGCAATGTATGCGGATCTATATACCAAGTTTCAGTTTAATCCAACTCTCCCTTGTTATCGCACACCCAAGCAAATGTCACAAACACACAAACACATTAGTGCCATCACATTACCCAGTTCCAAATCTACTATCCAAACCAAAAAAAAATATCACATGCAAAAAGAATCACCCCATTTATGCCATTGCCCATGGTAATGGACTAAAATATTTTGCCAATTTGGCAAACATTCTCCAAGACTGAGAATGAAGAGAGCCCCTAGAAATTATGTTTAAGCTTTAAGTTTAAAAGTTGTTTGTACTTCATTTCCCAAGGTTGAAATTTCAGGAAAGGAAGACTGCAACATTTTGTTAGGCATACTCCATAAAACATTCACAATAGTATTTGCAGCTGTATTGGAAAGGTAGCGATCACATTCACAAGTTCAAAAACACTTGATTTGTTGCAAGGTTTTTCATCTCGTTTTGTTTCAAACAAAAAATTGCAGTAAAAGAAACGTAACAGAAAACAGTCCAATAAGAAAATTTGTACATCGTAAGGCCTATGTCAATTTGATATTGAATTTTGGGACTTTTCCTTGCTGGAAAAGCAAGCATACTAAGAGCCCATAGCTTCTCCTTTTAAAACACCAATTTAAAAATATCAACCAAACAGAGCCCTGTATTATTGCACGTCCAAAATCACCAAATGTAAACAAACTCTGTCATGCTTGTGCAATTCGCTCAAGCTTATGCACAATAAGCATTGGAAATATTTTTATAACATACAGCATGCCTTCTTTAGCTAGACTTGGCCCTACCATATTCGTAGCAAGCAGCAGCATTAATGTTAAATGAAACCCTTTGGGTTCAAGGGGTTTAACCCAAAAAGGTTCCAAATGGAATTTTCAGCTGGGCTGCCAAAAAACTTTGACTATACCTCAAATTTCCTGCGAGAAACTTAGCTTCATGTAGTAGAACTGCTCGCCAGCATCTCTGCCAGGAGAAAAGGGAACCGATCGTGGGGTAAAGTTTACAAAATGTGAAAATACCAACCGGGGTGAGAGCTGTATTGTATCAATACATTATCTACTGTCGGGTGGAGAGGGGCCCAAGATTCCTAAAGGTATAATCACAACAACCAGTAGTTTGAACCTGCCATGCACTTATTCATATCGCTTGATTTTGCATGTATTTTATAGGTAAACATTCCATTTGGAACACTTTGAGCACAATTGGTTTGAAATGGAAGGCCTACCTTTCGAAAAGTAAAAAATGAGTGAAAAAAAATCTGTGAAAAATGAGGGGAGGGAGCATGCTTCCGCTCCCCCACTTCCCATGTCAGAAACCCCCTTTTTAATTTTCCAAGTCTCAAAAATAAGCTTTCACGATATTCCAAAAAAACATAACCGGTATAATCGGACTTCTAATAATCGTACTTCGATTATAACCGGTTTTTTCCCTGCACATATTACATAAAGTTCCTAAGTTGACATACGTGCTGTAGCAAGCAAGTTACGTACATCTTTGTATCCGTAAGCCAGCGGAACTGGATGCCTCGTTTAGAAAATACAGTTGCGGTACTTGACTGGTGATTATACTACAATTTATCAAAAGCAAAGAACCCTTTTCATTTATGCTCTCGGGCTCAGCTATATAAACTTCAAACAATGTTCATAAAATATGTGCCCGAAATGTATGGAAATCAGGAACGGAAACTGAAATTTTTGTAATCCCCGCCCTGGCCCTCCCGCTGGCTAGCTCTTCATCAGTGCTTAACCCACCAACAATCCCACTGCGCTTTTGTCCGTGTTTTTCCCCTACGTGCACGGGCCTGCTCTACTACAAACTGAGCCCTACAGTAACAATTTTTTCTGCTTGGCTAATAAAACAAAAAAATTGAACTTTTACTGTAGAACCTACTGCACACCAGAGTGTTATATTCCTTCATTATTTAATTTGTAGTCCTAAAGTTATGCTTGCTTTCATTCAACGATCATTCTAAAAATTTTCAATGAAAGTTACACGGGCCATCGGATGTTACACGGGTCGCCCAATTTCAACATCAGGGATCGACAAAACTACACGTCCATAGTAACGGTGGTTTAAGCCATAGTCAAATAACGCAAGTGGTGCATACCAGATGGTGTGTTACTGTATATCCCATCATTATTAATTTGTAGTCCTAAAAACAATGAGAGTTACACCCACCATCGGGATTTACATCAGGGATCGACGAAACTACGCATGTCCGTAGGGACGGTACTATAAGCCATACTAAGATAACGCAAGTGGTGCACACCAGTTAGCCACAAATGTAATGCAAATAAGTACATAAATTTATGTACAGCTTGCTTCCACATGGCTTTTGGCCACGTGGCAACTTCCTGTATAATGTACCACCGTAAGCCACACATTAACCCTCGATCTTTTCGCGAAGCTATCGCGAGCGATTATGAGAGATGTTGTGTACATACTACTGTTTATAAATGAGTATTGCTACCGAACAGAGAATACTATTGCACCTGTGTTCTGATTGGTTAATTTCGTGTCAGTTGATGTGACGTCTTTACACTGAGCGTTCTTGTAGGCGATCGATGTAGGGATTCCCAAATCTTTGTCCTTTTTTTAATTATTAGAATTTTGTTAATGAAACAGCCTGATGTGCTTCCTTAATAAATAAATAAATGGCGGGGACTTTAAGGTACAAAATATATGTTAAGATCAATCAAATTACTGTGATATGGCCGATGGTATTTGAGTTCTAAGGAATTAGAAAAAGCAGTATGTATGGATAATTTCGAGACGGCTTGTTGACAGAAACTTCGGCTGTACCAGCGAACCAAGATGACTTTGAGCCCGAAAAAATGGAAAAATACTGTACGATAAAATGCAGACAGTAGATTTTGGAGCACACTCTCTGCACAGTACAGATGGCTTGACTGAAAACTTGGAAGCTGCGCATTACAGCTCATATTGTATTTATAAACTGTATTAGTGTTTGCACGGGTACCAAAAAATAGGAACTAGGTACAGCTGATCGCCATACCCATTGTTATGGTGACTAAAACATGACAACATTTTGTTAGGCATGTTCCATAGTACGTCCATAATATTTTCCGAGAGGTAGCAATCACATTCACAAGTTCAATAATACCTCACTTGTCACAAGGTTGTATCGTCTCGTTTTGTTTCAAATAAAAAATGCCAATCTTAACAGGCAAGAGTCACAAGAGCCGAGTAAGAAAAATTCTACTCTCCAAAGCCTACATCAATTTAATATTGAATTTTGAGACGTTTTCTACTCCAAAAGCAGGCTTTGTAAGTGGCTCGAAGGAAATTCGCTCACACTAGTGTACAATATGCCATGTCATTATCACTAAAGGGCTATGAACGTTCTTACGCAGCTAGTCTCGTGTGGACATCCGGGCATGCTGACATAGCTTTCATTCATAAAATTCGTAGTATGCACGAATGCCACTCTGGGTCTACCAAACGCATATGTAATGGCCTGTCTAAAAAAATTGTGAATATTTTCGGTGTCATTACAGTGATATCTTAGTACTTAACACATAGCGGCAAAGTGTTGATTTGGGTTAAAGTGACACGTTTAATCATTGTGTAATTTCGAGTTATGTTTTTTTTGTCATTTTACTCGAGGTTGCATACCGTATGAGATCTAAGACCGCACACATGCAAGGCTCAGTTTACGTACCGTGCCGAACGTTACGGGCACTGTCTTTGCAAGCTGGGCGGGGTGATATCTGCAAGTTTCTGCGTAAAACATTACTATTAATCACTGTCAGACTCAGACAGCTTGCGTGCAAGAATTGATGTACATATTGCTGCGAACACATGTGAGCAGTATTGTAGCACACTACGTGACGATAGCAAATTCGGGCGACATGGCGATGAAAATTTCAACTTCAGAAAACGAAGTGCAAACAACTCTCCAACTTGAACATAATTTCTAAGGACCGTCTTCATTCTCAGACTAGGAGAATGCTTACCAAATTGGCCAAAAAATATTAGTCCATTACCAGGGGCAATCATGTAAATGAAGTGATTCTTTTTGCATGCAATATTTTTAAAGATTTGGGTAGTAGATTTGGGACAGGTAATATAATGGCGCGCGAGCACCCCGGTAACCCTGCAAAACACATCGCAAATGATCTACTCTCATGGAAACACAAAGGATCTCGCCGCCGATGAGTTGTACTGTCAACTAGGACGTGATAGTGCTGTAACTTACATTTTTACAGTTATTTCACGATTATTCACAATTATTCACGATTATTCTGCAAGGCAATAATCGTTCCAAACTGTAACCGGTTATTACCGGTATCGGTAATATAACCGGTTTACCGTGAAAGCTTACTCAAAAAGCAGCGAAATTTCCGGCGCGCTTTGCTCGCCGCATTATGCAACATAAAGTGCACTAGTTCTCACTAAACTTTTCTGAGCTCTGGACATAACAAAATCAGATATTTACCATTTGTGTGACACCACATCATTAAGAGACACAGGCAGCTATGTTGCTATTTTTGTGACCTGTCTATCATAAAATTCCAAGTTTTCTACAATTAAAGTTCTTGATTTTGATATATTTTGTCTAAAAGGACAACAAAATTTGGGAAACTTTTGAAATGTCATCGGGGTCTGCGGGTCTGAGGGGTCGCGATTTTTCAAAATTTTGTATACGCTCCGCGCCAATTCAAGATAGTCTTTCGAGAAAGACTTCATATTCCAGGTAGGGAAGCTTTGGCCTACCGTAGTCAAATGTTCTCATACACACCTCATGCAGGACATCGGATCCAAAGTAGTGCTTGCAGTGACCTTCCATATATCTTTGCTGCACCCGCACCAAGTTCAAACGAGTCTCAAGGATTGATTTGTATCTGACTTTTGACAGAATCGAATTCAGTCATAATAAGACACCAAATGGTCTGGACCCAAGGAAGTCGGTACAGCTTTAGTTAAGTTATGCTCAACTGAAACTAAGTTTAAAAATGCGCAAATAGAAGGTAAAAAATTTTCAAGTTGATATATTTAAAAAAAAAAAAAAAACATATCGGGTATCGTCATTTCAAAAAATCCACAAAGGCTTAGCCTACGGGAAGAGGTGGATCGTGTTTGCCGTGAACTGAATATTTTTCAAGTCCTGTTTTACCTGGCTGTATGTTAACATGGTCCGCTGCAGGCCGAACCGGCTACTACAGGCTACCCCTTGCCCTTAAATACATGTAAATGTCAGTGCCCTGAAATAAGCACTTCCCCTGCAGTCCCCCTTGGCCCTATCCCCATCTGAAAGGTCTACGCCTAATAGCATGAACTGCGATTTTCTATTGAAAACCCTGCCCCTGTCTAAAGCTATCGGCCATGTCATGACACCCAGTCTCCAGGGGCAGGAATTTCTGATGAGATTTTGTGCCAGAAAGATCAAAATTTTAATGCATGGCTACTTCGTCAAGTGTCGCAACAAGCATTTCATCGGGAAAGGGGTGATGGCTTTTACAAAATGTGGTCAGTGTACCGTATTCAGTTTGGCACTAGTACTGAGCTCAGAGGCTCATATGGGGAACAAAAAATTTAGTACACAAATTCCGATATTTTTTCGGAAGGGAAACCGTTCCCAGCCGCTAATAACAGTTCGACCACCAAATTTTAAGTAAGTTTGTAGCTGTTTAGGATTTTTAGATAGCATGCAAGTTACTGCTAAGCCGAATTAAAGCTACAACTATTCCATACAACTTGAGAACAAACACACCCCCAAATGCCAGTGTCTATTAGAACCTATTACACGAAATAAAGCTTGGTGATATTCTCTCATTCTCTTCCAGATTTCGTCGTTCCTTGATACAAAAATGATACTAGATGGGTTGAAGGGTACTATTCTTTTTTCAGAGATCGGAGTGGCGCATATTATACAATTTGGATCGGTATCCAGCTCGAGTTACTCATTCGCAGTTAACGTTGCGAGCGAAACCGACGTAGCAGGGACATAACCAGTTTCGTGTCCTTTTTCTTTCCACATCTTTTTACCGGTTTTAATCCCACGTACCCAAAATAACATTAACATTTGTTTAATTTTTCATAAATTTAACATTAAAGCGCATTTCAGATAATTAAAGTGCCTTTGGAACATGATTAGAGGCTGCAGCTGTAGTTTAGAGCTGTTCGCGGAAAAGTTTACTTAAAAGGTGGAAGTTGTGTGTCTATCTCACCTTTGCCAGATTTTGAATTTAAAGGGATATTTTTACTTATTTTTTCTTGATCCATAGGCCAAATGGATCGCTTGTGGTAATTGCATGGGTTATTATTTCATCTTTTCCCATCAGTTCGTATTTTTTCAATCAGACCCTCCATAGTGCGTCATGAAGTAACATGAACCAGAATGCAAAAATGCATTGAGGTTTCGATGATGCATACAGAACATGTTCTTTTCAAAAAAAGCTGCATTTATTGTAACACATGGTGACCCAAAGTGACCTTTGACTCCACCAGTAAGTAGCTGGTTTTTCTTTTAACCAAAACACTTCTACAATGAAAACCCAAATTTCATGCTGTGCCTTAAGATAATCTATCCTATTAACAAAGTTTTCATAGTTTGATCTCTGGTGACCCCAATTGACCTTCAACCTCCACCAAGGACAACAGAAGCCATCTTCCAACCATCACACATCCACATTCTAACTTTGAACCCTCTCTCATTTTCCCACCTTGAAATACAAAGTAGGAGTTTTCAAGGTTTGACCTTGGATAACCCCAGGTGAACTTTGACCTTTACCAAAATTAATAGGGTCCACCCTCTCGTCATAATTCATTAACAAACCAAGTTTGAAAAAATCCAAGCTTCCTACCATTAGATATCATGCAAACAAGGTTTTCGGGGTTTGAGCCTCCTGTGACCTTGGATGACCTTTGATCTCTAACAAAATCAATAGGGTTCTCCCTCACATTATGATGCATCAACATACCAAGTTTGAGATTAATCCAAGTTTCCTACCTTGAGATATCATGCAAACAAGGTTTTCGGAGTTTGACCCCTGCAACCCCAGATGACCTTTGACCCCTACCAAAATCAGTAGGATTTTTCCATACATCAAAACGCATCAACATATCAAGTTTGAAATCAATCTAAGCTTCCTTGCTTGAGATATCATGTAAACAAGGTTTTCAGGGTTTGGCCCCCTGTGACCCCACATGACCTTTGACCTCTACCAAAATCAATAGGGTTCTTCCTTACATTATGATGCATCAACATCTCAAGGTTGAAATCAATCCAAGCTTCCTTCCTTGACATAATGTGTAAACAAGGTTTTCAGGGTTCGGCCCCCTTTAACCCGAAATGACCTTTGACCTGTACCAAAATCAATAGGATTCTTCCTTACATCATAATGCATCAACATAACACGTCTGAGATTAATCCAAGTTTCCTACCTTGAGATATCCTGTAAACAAGGTTTTCCAAGTTTGACCCCCTGTGACCCCAGATGACCTTTGACCCCTACCAAAATCAGTAGGGTTTTTTACATACATCATAATGCATCAAAATATCAAGTTTGAAATTAATCCAAGTTTCCTACCTTGAGATATCATGTAAACAAGGTTTTTGGGGATTGACCCCCTGTGACCCCAAATAACCTTTGACCTCTACCCAAAATCAATAAGGTTCTTCTTCCCATCATATTGCATCAACAAATCAAGATTCAAATCAATCCAAGCTTCCTACCTTCAGATATCGAGTAAACAAGATTTTCTGGGTTTGACCCTCTGTGACCCCAAATGACCTTTGACCTCTACCAAAATCTAAAGGGTTCTTGCTTACATCATAACACATCAACATCTTGAGTTTGAATTTAATCCAAGTTTCCCAACTTGAGATATCATGTAAAAAACGTTTTGGGGGTTTGACCCCTGTGACCCCAAATGACCTTTGACCTCTACCAAAATTTGTAGGGTTCATCTACCCATCATACTGCATCAACATATAAAGTTTGAAATCAATCCAAGCTTCCTACCTTAAGATATTGTGTAAACATGGTTTTCCGGGTTGGACCCCCTGTGACCCCAAATGACCTTTGAACTTGACCAAAACCCATACCATTCTTCCTCTTGATATGGGACATCTATGTACGAAGTTTGAAAACTTCCAGACATTTCTACCTTCAGATACTGTGCTAATGAGTGAAATGTAAAGTGTTTCAAGTCCTATGAACATTTCTACATTGAGATACTCTGTTAGTTAGTTAAATGTAAAGTGTTTCGAGTCCTTCGACACCTGTCACACCAAATAACCTTTAAACTCGTTGAAAACTGATATTGTTCTTTTTCTTGATATAGGACATCTATGAACCAAGTTTGAATACTTTCAAACATTCATACCTTCAGATACTGTGTTAATGAGTTAAATGTAAAGTGTTTCAAGTCCTATGGCATTTCTACATTGAAATACTGTGTTAATGAGTTAAATGTAAAGTATTTCGAGTCCTTTGACACCTGTGACCCCAAATAACCTTCAAACTCGATGAAAACTTATGCTGTTCTTTTTCTTGATATGGGACATCTATGTACCAAATTTGA
The DNA here is from genome assembly GCA_037179385.1 of Holothuria scabra. Classification (NCBI taxonomy): domain Eukaryota; kingdom Metazoa; phylum Echinodermata; class Holothuroidea; order Aspidochirotida; family Holothuriidae; genus Holothuria; species Holothuria scabra. The sequence goes on from CM074194.1 coordinate 23,134,591, forward strand.
ATACTTTCAAACATTCCTACTGTGCCATATCCTATTGTAAAGTGTTTCGAGTCCTTTGACCCCTGTGACCTCAAATGACCTTCAAACTCGACCAAAATCGATAGGGTTCTTCCTCTTAATATAGGGCATCTATGTACTAAGTTTGAAAACTCAGCGACATTCCTATCTTGAGATATCGTGTTAACAAGCAAAGTGTCACAAACACACACACACACACACACATACACACACACATACACACACACATACATACATACATACACACATACGCCATCATGAATGCATAGGTTTCTCTTATCATCGAAACCAAAAAGCAGGACAGATTTTGGTCTATTTGGGGTGAGAGAATTGTTCCTTTAAAGAAGCCGCTTCATTCATAGACGCAAGCAGCCAAACAGGGTAGGATTCTTTGTAACAGAAGTTCGTTCGATGTACAGCACGAAGCAGCAGTGTATAAACGATTTTTAGCTGACTGCTACCGTGTGCAACTGCTGCTATGTACGCTGCTGGTCTTGATAAACAGAGATCGAAACTTTTTTGAAACTTTTTTCATTTCACGACTTACAAACACTCCTACGTGATACAAGGACAGGAATAACATGGTCAGAAAGCTGAACTTGTTGTCTTTTGAAATTTGTAGATTTGAAGTTGAAATTTTGGCCATTTTTGGGAGATGTACACCAGCAGCGATTTGCCAAGTGGCTGTTGAAATTGAACTATTACGGCGAAGTGCACAATGGCACACAGGGTACTTAAAAGGCACTGTGGTGTATGCATACCTTTGGTGCTTTCAAATTTCACTGTATAAATTATGTTCATTGCAAATATATTGGTGGTGTTAAAGTAAAGCCTGTCACAACAGGTTCCGTGTTTCGGGTTCACAGATTAAACGTCCCTCCATGACTAAGCACACAATCACATATAAACTAGCGGGGTTAGGCCTAGGTGGAGAACAGGTGCATATCATAGCTCTGCGCAATTTTTGAGCTTGTTTTTCATACTGTAAACATCGTCAAGCCAGCTTGTGAAGAAGGACGTTACATTGTATACTTAACGCAAGTCAGAGACTCCCGGGGCATGAGATGGGATTAGCCTAATCGCATGTAACATTTTACTAAACCATTTGGCTACTTGGTTGGCGATTAATCGCCAATCGCAGACAGCCCTAAGCATAACACAGGCATTCTCAGCATATACATACACTACACAGAGTAGAGTATGTGTATGCATATGGATACTGCTGAGAACGCAATGGCTTTGGTAGCCATGCATAGGGTACGAAGGCTTGACATTAACTTAGGCTAAGTATAGGGTTGTCGCACTAAAAATACGACTACACGAAAAATATCAAACTCGAAGAATTTGACTGATTCACATTGTTAGGTACCCTTTTCTAAGCAACCATGCTAAATTTTATCAAAATCTGACCAGTACTTTTCAAAATATAGCCGATTTTATGTCTCCATAATCCTTACGATTTCTCCAAATCGCCGTATGCTTCAGTGCAGGGTTCGCGTTTTAGTGCGTCTGCGCGTCATAGACACAAGGTTTTGTCTCTGGACGCGCAGTTTATAAATTAGGCTTCTTCCCGTGAGTCCCGAGAAGTAAGCTTGGACGCAAAGAAATTTGGCTTCAGCCAGCATGGATATTCCCTGTTACGAAAAATTCTATGGGCTGATGCACGAGGCTTCCTTTTTGAAAGTTCTGGTTTCAATTTAATCTTTTACTAAAGACGGTTTGGCTCCGCGATATCCCCACAAAAACACATAAAAACACTGTGCAGTGTGCACATATATACACATGGCCTCATGCCCCATATCAGCACGGAGTTCTCTGACAGTCAGAACCAAACGCTATGACCCCAGTGTAACCTGATACGGAACTGTATTGATGTTATACTACAAAGAAGGCAACCTGCAAAAAATATCGCTTGTTGCGCTGTGAAGGGGCGGGGCTTATTGCTTCATTCAGAGTGCACCGTTCGAACGAATGCTCTCCGAGAAAACACATTGACTTAACTGTGTGGTTTTATCGCTTCAGATCCCTGTACAAAACTAACGTACTTTAACGAAATGACTGACCACATGTTATAAACACTTTCCGTGACAGACGAAAATGCGAAGAACAATCCCTACCCCTGCAATGGGAATGATCGTTTGACATTTTCCGCCACAACGTTAACGCGGTAGTATTAAATGGAATTCGATTTAGAAGAGCACTCAAGGTGTATTCCTTGCTGTCTCGCAGAAGGAGCCACGTAAGTTGCTGTACAAACTGTTCTGCACAAAAAACATAGTGCAGACTATCTAGCTGCAGTGTTTCGCCGATTTTTCAAATCCCCAAGCTTTGCATACATATCTGTGCACGTTTTGTACACTAATCACCTAGAATCTTGTGTAGTTTGGTGGTTATAATCTTGCATAAATTAAGTCATTCCCAGCATTCCTTCCGTAATACAGGACTAAAGCAATGTTGTCATATGACGTCACTGCAAACGAAACCAGTAATGCGCGTGGTCTCTTGCAGCAAACTTCTTAGCACACGCATGTACTAGACTTGCGTTTTTACAGCCAAACAAAGCATCATGTTTTGATGGGTGACATCATATGCATAAGATCCATTGCAAAATTTAAATTAGCCCCGGCATCGTGATTGGTTAAATTTCGCTGATTCTAGGCAGCCAATCACAACTTGCGCCTTCGCCTATGTGATTTAGTGTGTGAAAATACTCAATCTCGAGACAAGTTTTCCCGTTGAGTTTGTGTTATATACGACGATCGCGCTTGTAATGCCGGCCGGCTAGCAAAGCCGGACAAGCCCTGCGCTATATCCACCTAGAAACGGCATCACAAATCTCTGCATGCGTGGATTTTTCGGGGATCGAACTTACGTGCATTTCAGATTTTCAGTTGCAGATTCATTTTAAACAAGACGTAAGTTTTGGACGAGAACTGCTAAAAATATCCGGGGATATTAATATCGGAAAAAAACCATAAGATACGTTATACGGGTGGCCAGAACTGATAATATTACTTTGATTGCTTTACATGGGGTTCGTTAGAGCGGGAGAGTAGCAGCTACTGTACAGTATATTAACACAAATACAACCCAGTACAGTAAAAGAATGCAATGTTCCGACATGATTGGGGGATTAAAACTACACGTATACAGAGCATGATGTTGGCCTTTGAACTAAATTATCAAAGGGCATGTGACATGGACTGCAAACAAATGTACTGTATTAAGGGTTGATTTGTATCTCCAATTTTGAAGTGAAACTTTTTCGCCTACAAAAATGATATCCCGTTCGTGAAACGAACGGAGCTATTCCCAGTATTTTCCATCCTGCACTGGTTACATAGTAGTTACATGTAGTATAATCGGTCGATACTACAAAAAAAATTGAAATTTGTGGAATCAGCACCCTTCACTCCACAGTATTACCAGGAAAGCAAACAGAAGCATTGGAGTCACATATTTTTCTCTGAGATTATTGTGTTCACTCTCACTTACCACTATGGACTAAACTTTTAGCACCTAAACATTGTAGTATTTAACTCAAGTACCTACAGGGGAGAATAGGGTTGAACATGAGGAAAAGAATAGATGGCGGGGAATAGGACCCTTTAAAATTCCTGGTGGACCCCTTAAATTTAATGTTTCATACTTTTAAGGGGTCCAAAAACCAAGGCTGGGACCCACTAAATTCGGAGCTCAGCGCTAACCCTGCTTCAGTGTTACGATCTGCCTGCAAAAGTTGGTCAAAAACAACATCGTAACTGCTCACTCAGACGCTTTGATTATTCATCACTGTGTTACGTACACCAGATGTGCCGGCGTGAATATGCAACGTTACTGGGCAAGACACTCTGTGATCACGCGTCCATGTCATGATAGCTTGCGTTCTGTGTACGTAACATGCATTAACAAGTCGCACATAGCCTGCTTACACACAGTCTATGCTATAGCAATCCGTACACGTGCTTACGCACACATACACAAGTACGTAATTTACTAACCATACTTCCGTATTGCACGTACAGGTATATACAATGCAGTACTTTATGTAAGCATATTGGCGGGAAATCCCTTGTTGCTAAGTTGAACAATGGATTCATACATAAACATATCAATGTCGGCTCAGTACAAAAGATGTAGGCGGGGATCGATGGGCTGTTTCATTTAAATTGAGCGTGCATCGGGGCTGAGCAAAAATTCATTTTTTTTTCTTCGGAAATGGAAAGATCATAAAAAACGCTACAAAATGATACCTGGAAGCAATTGCGGATTTTTCTGGAACCCACTGTAACCATGTCACCAATGTTTTAAGCCAAAAAATGGTAAAGAAATATTATTTTTGGCGATCGCTTCCCTCCGTTATAATGTAGAGTTCCTTTTCTTCTTTCTAATGATATATGGGTCAGGGTTCGATTTACCCGGGTGCACGCGTGCACGGGTGCATGTAGAATTCCCTTCGTGCATGTAACTCTGCAGGCTTACATGCACTTTATGCATGTAGACTTCAGACCTAGCCTACGAACTTCATGGTCAAATACATGTTACAAGTCAAGTTGCAGCACAAAGTTATCCTAATATAGCTGTCCCAACTGTCCCCTGCATCGTTATTTCTTGCATACTGTCAGTTAGACAAGCAGCCTCATTTTGCAAAAAAAATTTTTTAGCGTGTCTCCTTTTGCACCGCAACATCTGTGTCAACGATCATCACTCCGCACATGTACTGTACTTCTCCAAGTAATGTTGCATGTGGCTGCTTTAACTTGAAGGTGACTTTAACGTTACAGGCTAGGCTTTCCAAGTATTCATATAGACAATGTGTTAGGATGGCGAGCGAGCTGGTGCCAGCAGCTCTAAAGAAAAAAGTATGGTACATCAAAAGTAGCGTAGTAAAAGTTTTGAAAATATTGGTAAGGGCAAATTTAAAAGTATTTTACACATGTCTCACTCAAGTTTTGAGAGGGAAATGCCAACAACATAATTTTGGCATCCTGTAATTTTGACGATGTGGTTTGCCTCTAAGACTGCAGCCTTTCACATTCAGTGTGTACAACAGTGGCTTTGAAATTTGAAAGGACTTGGATGATCGGAGACTTGAACTTTTTAAACCACAATGTCAGAATTTTAGTTGCATGTTAAACTGGCAAAACCTTATAATCAAAGAGTTGAATAACTTAAAGATTGTGTAAAATTTTAACTGTAGCTTATAATGGATTATTTTGCGATAGCTGATGCAAACTCTAGGCTTGAGACCTCAAGTCCAGTATATAGCTTGGGCTTATTTGGATAAGGTCACTTACTGCCTTCTGTCGGCCCAATGTATTTTCAAGCTTAGCTCTGCTAAATATACGTAGTCTATGCAGAAAACATGAGCTTTCCTTCAGAATCAGTGCTGATAGACAAGGTCTGGTTGTGAATTAACTTGTGACGATTACTAGTTAATGGTCAAAAGGTCAAACTGGTTAAATTGCAATTATAGCTACATGTAGAAGGAAGAAATGGGGGTGGGCCAGTATGCATGTGTTACAACACTCTTGGTCTATGCCCAGGAAGGCATGTGTCATTTTTTCCAAGATTTGACTTTGCTCAAGTTTCCCTGCCCCCCAAGATTCAAAATTTTAAACCAAGGGGGGAATACTCCCCTGAAATTTTTGAGCTGCCTCTAACCCTGGCTCCTAAGATCCTTTAATTCACAAAGTGAGGTAATGGGGAAATTTTGCCCTTGGAGCAGACAAGAACACATGCTTAAGGCCCATTGACATTGCTCGCAGCGTGCGAGCGTCAGTTTTGCTGATGGAACAGGCTGGTGGAACATGCCACGTAAGAAAATCGTTCAATAAAAATCTGCACATTTGTTTTTACTCAAAACAGAAAAAATGCAAATTGTGCTTTTAGACCCTTCCTAGGCCTACAGTATAGCTGGGTGTATAAGGTGTTTTTCTCGTTGGCTTTTTTTTAAATTTTCATTATTTGGTGCATGTAGAAATTTTACTGTGCATGTAGATTTTCTGACCTACATGCACCAGTGCATGTAGAAAAAAAATTATAAATCGAACCCTGATATGGGTTGTAGGGGTCAAAGGTTCAGCCCCAATGCACGATCAAGTCAAAGATGGCTGTGTGTGGCATTTTACGTGTGACCAAAACACACTTTTGACTGTCACCGTTGCAACGATGCTTCAAACTCAAAGGGATCCTTAGAAACTGTAACATATTTTTTCTTCTTTTTGTTTTTAAGCCTATTTGGTGAAATATTATAGAAATATGTCTTTAGTGTACTAATTTTACAGTGCCGGCAAAATTTTGACAATTCTGAGTGTGAGTAGTTCCGCGAGAATTTTGGAGAAAAATTCTATGTGCGTGTGACAACCCTACTAACTAAGTAGCTAGGCTAATGGCAGAATTGTGCGGGGAACAACTGAAAATTGGTAAAAGATGAGGGCGGATTTCACCTAAAATTTGCAGGATTGCGCACAAGGAAACACAAGGCAGTTTTGCAGCGCGGGGAACACGTCTGACAAGCTTTACAATCTGGCCTTTTACATGATTATGTTAGGCTATGTTATGTTAGGAGGCCTAAGCAGGCTAGGCCTTAGCCAAGGCCTAACGAGTAACGGTATCTACTGTTGCCTAACGTTAGGCGTAACGTAAGGCCATTACTATTTCATTACAAAACACTGTCGAATGGTGGTTCCCGCTCTACCGAAACTTCACAAACACTACGTTAAGGCCTAGCCTAGCTACATAGCTTCGTCACCCATCAGTTGAACTAGAAGTACCTGACGTCTTCTGCGACATTCCTCACAAATAGTGAGGAGTTTGGAGGTCTGTGAAAACGGGACATCACGACAGAAAGTTCGCGTCGATGTGCGGTCAGCCTGAGAAAACCTCGTCTAGTGAGAGTCTCTATTGGTCAGTGTCACCCTGACGCCGTGTAGGGAACTGGGCCTGTCATACACTTCGAACGGTCTGAACAAGGCAGGGTTACCCTGGAATAGTGTACGACCTGCGAAGCCTATCACTGCTTTCGTGCCAAGTCGTCCCCAAACCAACTCGTCCCCAATATGAAAAAATAGTGAAAAATTAGTGGGAAATAAAACGCTTTCGGGCCAAGTCGTCCCCAAACCAACTCGTCCCCAACCAACTCGTCCCCAAGCCAACTCGTCACCAAGCCAACTCGTCCCCAAGCCAACTCGTCCCCAAACCAGCTCGTCCCCAAACCAACTCGTCCCCAAACCAACAACCCCAAGCCAAGTCGGCCCCAATGTGAGAAATTAGTGAAAAATTGGTGGAAAATAAAATTATCCCATTTCAAGAGACCAGCTAACACCGACTTTGCATTTGTTTTGGGTTTGTTAATTCAATATTTTTTCCTCCCTTTTGCTATAAAAGGGAGATTTCGTGACAATTTTTTTTAACTAAGCCGTGATTTATGCCTAAATAGAGAATGACAAGTGGTAAATAGAGCATGATAACTTTATTGTCGCAATTTGTCTACCCATCATAACCAATAACATATATATTTTTGGAGTTTGATAACATACATTTTAAACACAACTGAAGAGGACATATGTTTAGTTTGGAAAATATAATTAGTCTTGCAAATAAATGTTTTGGCAAAAGTAGTGTTTCTTGCAGATACATTTACATTGCAAACTTATTTCTCTTTCTTGAAAATATATTTCTGCGGTTGGAAGAATATTTTTGTTGCAAATATAATTTTGTGGCGAACATGGTAACTTTTTTAAGAAAGATATATTTTCTTGCAAATATATTTTGGTGTAAACATATTTTTTCTTTACTAATATATTTCAAGTGTTGGAAATAAATATTCTTCTAAATATATATTTTAGAGCAAACATATATTTTTGTTGGGAATGTATTTAATTGCAAATAGGGCCTATATATCTTGTTAAGAACAAACTCTTTCTACAATTGTATTTTTATTGCAAATTTGTTTTACAAATATAGGCCTGATGTTTGAAGCTACTAAATAAATATCACGTTTTGTCACATAAATATTTCAGTTTTGATTATGTTTGGTCGGTAATATTGCCCTTTCTCGCGCCATAAAAATCACAACATTTTTCATAATGGGGACGAGTTGGTTTGGGGACGACTTGGCTTGGGGACGAGTTGGCTTGGGGACGAGTTGGCTTGGGGACGAGTTGGCTTGGGGACGAGTTGGTGTGGGGACGAGTTGGTTGGGGACGAGTTGGTTTGGGGACGACTTTGCCTGCTTCGAATAAAATTACCTTATTTCAAGAGACCAGCTAACACAGACTTTGTATTTGATTTTGGTTTGTTCATTACTTTTGATGGGGAAATATTTTTAGTTTGGCAAATATAGGCTAAATAGTCTTGCAAATAAATGTTTTGGCTAAAATAATGCCTTTCTTGCAGATACATTTAGGCTATATTGCAAACTTATTTCTTTTTCTTGAAAATATATTTCTGGTTGGAAGAATATTTTTGTTGCAAATATAATTTTGTGGTGAACATGCATAACTTTTTCAAGAAAGATACATTTTCTTGAAAATATATTTTGGTTTAAGCATAATTTTCCTTACGAATATATTTCAAGTGTTGGAAAAAATAATCTTCTAATATGTTTTAGAGCAAACATATATTTTTGTTGGGAATATAGGCCTTTTTTAAAGTGACAATCTTCTCACCCCAAACTACACTTCTAGTATAGGGTAACAGAAACTCTCAATTGGCTCAGCCTTTTGATTGACTGCTAATTCAAACAATGCAGAGTACCAAAACTTATATTACACAGCAGGAACTGTTCTGATAGTGTTTTGATTATACACATTGATCTTTCTATATACACACTGAAGCAATAAAATGAGATTGTGTCTGAATGAGGGTGAATTTCAGACAATTGTGGGAGGGGCTTAATTAAGAAGGTTAGGAGAATTGATACTGTTTGGGATGAGAAAATTGGGCCTTTAATTGCAAATATCTTGTGAAGAACATACATGATGATACTCTTTCTCCAATTGTATTTTTATTGCAAATTTGTGTTACAAATATAGGCCTAATGTTTGATGCTACTAAATAAATTTCGTGTTCGTGTCACATAAATATTTCAGTTTTGATAATATATGTTTGGTTGGTAAGATAGTCCCCTTTCCCGTGCCATAAAAATCACACCAGTTTTCATTTTGGGGACGAGTTGGCTTGGGGACGACTTCGCTTGGGGACGAGTTGGGTGGAAGCGAGTTGGTTTGGGGACGACTTGGCCTGCTTCGCTATCAGCCTATTCATACGGAAACCGAGAGCGGCGCGGTAGGGAGAAACGAAAATCGATTTCTCTGTACCATCAGGCCATAGAGCAAGGATAATAGGTTCCTGTATCCTGCTGTGTGCACACACATAGAGCAGGATATTATCCTGCTCTATATGTGTGCACATCATAAAGCAAGATATAGACCGATTAGCGCTCGTTTTTAGTGACTGTAGGCGGCCATTAGCAGGGTCCATCAGCGTAAATCCGTCTTTATTTATTGTTTAAATTAATTTGAAAGGCTCATATTTAGTGAAATTGGAGAATATAAGATACAAATTAGTGTACAACCATCCACGATAGAGGCAAGCAAGGAAATTAAAATATTTAAAGGTAATGGACCCTAATTATGGCCGACTGAAATCAAACCATCATTTGCTGTCCGGATGCTATGCATTGGGCCAACAAAATGAAGAAGGTGTACTTCAATAACGTCTTGTTACAGCATGTTTTTTTTCTTTTGTATTTTATAAAGATGAACCCGCTGGTTCACCGGATTGACATATATACAGTATTTACAAAATTGAAGGAAAAGTTAAAAAGAATGGAACTGCTCAACAAAAGTTATACAAAAACAAATTTTTCTGAATTAATTAAATATCACTGGCGGTAAGTGTAATTTCAGGACGATAAACTCCAAATTCGACTTACTTAGAAGGGGATAACAGCCTGTTACATGGACACTCGACGAATTTGCCTATCGCTTTCCTTTTCTCTTGTATCGAGGTCACAAAATAATTGAACGATGGGCTCACTTGATCGCCTGTTCTAACATAAATACAGTTTTCCATCATTAACATTATGCAGAATATAGGTTAGCAATAATAATTACTGAATAATTTAATGAAAGAATGGAACTGCTCAACAAAAGTTATACAAAAACAAATTTTTCTGAATTAATTAAATATCACTGGCGGTAAGTGTAATTTCAGGACGATAAACTCCAAATTCGACTTACTTAGAAGGGGATAACAGCCTGTTACATGGACACTCGACGAATTTGCCTATCGCTTTCCTTTTCTCTTGTATCGAGGTCACAAAATAATTGAACGATGGGCTCACTTGATCGCCTGTTCTAACATAAATACAGTTTTCCATCATTAACATTATGCAGAATATAGGTTAGCAATAATAATTACTGAATAATTTAAGATCATACGTAACGATAATGGCTTTACATACCTGCTAATCAGAAGATTAAACATACACAATTAAATCACTGAGTGTTAATATCATGGAAATATCAGCCAGTATCAAAAATAAAACGATAATTAATTTCTGACTCCTGGTCGAATTCAATCACTTTTGCCATTTGAAATATGCCCCAGAATTTAGACATTTTTCCTTTTGATTTGAAAAAATGATAAAGCCTTTCGCGATTTTCGAGTTGTAAAAATACTTATCTATGCTTGACCCTTTACCGTTGTTTGGGTCCAAAAGCATGCGGAGAGCTCGGCTGTCACCCATCTTTACTGTTTCACGCGGAGCTCGAAACTGCTAGTAGCTGCCCGAAAATTCGGCCACAGCAACGAGAGAGACAATAGTTTAAGGTCACGGGGTCAATGGCCCACGGAAGCCGATGCGGGGCGGGCTACGTCCGCTTTTCCACCCACTCCCGAGACGCGCAAATATGCCCCAATCGGGGCACAACGGTAAAGGGTTAAAACATGGTCATCGTTTAAGACACAAAACCTAGCTTTATAGATAACGCTTTTGTATGGTAAATACGAAATCCACTAAAAGAAGCTTCATACTGGAATGGGTCAAATCAGCATGTTATGTACTGCACACATACCCCGTATTAATGGACGAGTCTCATTGCTATTAGTAAACAGAGCCGTCTAGACAAGAACAGTGCATTCGTACCGGTTTTTGTCTGCAACAACATGAAAATAAAGCAGTATGCCTGAATGTTTTGATATTGGTAACTAAATGCGAGAACACTAAGTCTCAAAGGCTCAAAAAATTATAACAGGCAATGAAAACATGCGAAGTATCACCTAATCTAGCGTGTGCATTCATTGTATAATTAATAAAATAGACGGTACTATCATCTGATACTACATATGTAGCACTAGCGTAGCCAGCGGGGGGGGGACAAGGGGGGAAAAGTGCCTCCCCCCCCCCACACACACACACACACACAGAAATTTTGGCGATGTTGAAAAATGAAGGAGAGCCAAAAAAAATAAATAAAAAAAATAATAAAAGGCAAGAGCCAAAAAAATAAATAAAAAAATAATAAAAGGCAAAAGGAGGGAGGAAATCGGGGGCATTTTTCAAAGTTTTTTTCGGGGGGGGGGGGGCTCGTAGTCGTTACGATGAAGTATGCAGTCCCCGACGGCGACTAGTCTCCCCGATGGTATACCTGTTTTTGCTCTCAAGGGACAATTTCCCTAATGAGAACCCCAAATTTTCGACGCGCTACGCGCGCTGTAGATTCACTTCAGTTTTTTCGATACTTCCATTCCACATATCTAGGGAGTGTAAGTCCTGTCAACCTTACCATGTAATGAGTAGGCAGAAAATACAGGTTATGTAGAGGTCGTAAATTTCATCCCATATCACAAAGCCTAGTTGCTGTTCTCTTGTGTGTGTCATGCAATAGGTCAGTTGGTGAGCGACTAACGGAGCATAGTTTGGCTACTTTATCGGGTATTCCAGTTGGTTTCGACAAAATGTACGTTGTCCTTGACACGGTCTACAACCTCTACAGTTTCTATTTTTTCGTTTTGTTTTTAATGATTACATAGGCTATGTTATTTTTGTAAGCCTACCAAACATTTTGGCGCGCTTCGCTCGCTTTGTAATTTCACGATTCAGACTCAAAAGAACACTATCAGTGTGCAACTCGGCTTTTAAAATATTAAGTGATATTGTGCAAAATGTGTCCAGGCTGCAATGACATGGGATAGTTGGGCTCCTTCATATCACCTTCTCACCACCGCCTCGACATAGGGGCTGTCGGAACTTATGGTCGCTGGCATGGCCCGCCCCCTGTCGGGAATAATCTGTCGCCTTCCCATGGTCGGTTTAGTTATTTTGGCTTTCAAAAGAGTTATTTCAATCTGCGATAAAACCCAAAATTTTCGGTACGCTTTGCATACTCTTCCTCAGTTCCGTTACCTAGAGCTAATTAAGTACAAACCCTTCCCATCTTTTCAAGTAAATTAATAAGTAGAATAAATGGATTAATGTTCATGTCGGGAATTTCATCTCATTTCGCTAAACTTAGTTAGTAATCTCTTGTGTCAGTATACGGACTCGAAGACGGAAGCACAAAATAAGTTATGCGCGATAGAGCCCAAATGCCGCCACAATTGACCTATATACGCTTTAAATAAGTACAGATTCTTTTTAGTGTAGGCTAACCAAAACAATTTTCGCCTGCTTTTCCACGGTTAAATCAGTGCGGAAATATCTTCCTCCAGCATATACAAATTTTATGTCGTATATGACTCGCAATGGCAGGTATAGTGCACAGGTTTTCTTCAAATCTCCCTCACCAACACATCGACGGCATCCTGGCTGTCGGGGCTTGGGGTCGCTACGCACCCTACCCCCTCCCCCGTTCGGAGAGTGGCCCTTCGTCGGGCAAATCCTGGGGCCAAGCCTGGAGTGAAAACACATTTTTCCAGTTATGACTTGTATATGTGTAATGAAGCAATGAACTAAGAATGGAAGCTGCATTTTTTGGAGAGCGGCAACTACTTTGGAGGGGCGGCCAATTTCACTAGGAGGGCGTGTCGTCCCTCTAAAACCCCCTGTGGAGAATACTGGAATCTAGTATAAAAAGAACAAAATATAGCAAAATATTGCATCTAAGCTCTTCGAGACAGCAAAAAATTCCAAACGGGGAGGGGGACACCCAGGGAGACAGGCCCAGGTTAGGGTTCGCACTTACTCCCGCCCAGACCTAATTTTTTTATTTTTTTTTTATTTAAATGGAGGTTTGGCGTTTTTCTGCAGGGCAAAATGTCAATTCCACTGGTTTAGCCAATGTAAGCCTTATGAGTAGCTGTTTTGTTTCAGTGCAACACAATTTCCTAGGGCCCCATTGACTCGTACAGTAACCCTCTTACAGCCACACACTAACTTTCGGGGGAATAAGGAAAACAGTGATACAAAATTGAAAATGTCCAAAAATTCCAGCTTAGGTGTTCACCAGATCGGTCAATTTTGATGTGAAATTTCAAAATGGGGTAGGAGGGGGAGAACCAAGCCCTCTCCCCGTTCGGTCGCTCGGCTCCTCACTTGGGCGCCTGGCTCCCTCAAGAAAATGCCACACCCCAGTGGCGGCGATGAAAAATGAAAAAGTGGGGGCTAAAGGTATGTTAAGCTCCCCAATATTTGTCAAGTGCTCCTATTAAGAAGCGGGGAGAATTGCGAAGTCGGGCTGGACATATCCTTGCTTAGAACACTCGGGAAGTGTCGTTTCCGGCCATCCGAAGGGTTTGTAAAGCCAAAAATTTTCTGGTACGCTCCGCGCCAATCGATGGTAGAGCTCCGCTTAGATAGTCCTGTCGGTCAAGATTGGGGACGATGAGTCGACTCCCCCCCCCCCCCCCACAAGAAAATCCTGGCTACGCCCCTGATATGTAGTCCATTATTTCAATTATTTTGAATTTTAATTCGTACTTGACGGGGGTATTCTGTCTTGTAATAAGAAAGGTAGCAACTTTGCTGTGGAATAGGATTACCGCAGATATTTTAAAGTAGGGTAGTTTGGGGGAAGACGGGACATGGGGAGAGATGGGACAACTCGAAACATGCCCTTTGTATGGCTCAAGGGTAGCATATTCTGCTCTTTTGGCGTTCGTTACGGGTGCGTAGGTTCGTCATCTTCGCTTCAATGCAAACGGCTGGGTAGTGCTTTCTACTTCTATGAAGCCAGAGATCGACGCGTTTTGCGAACGGGTGACAGTGCTTAGAAGAATCCTACTGTTACTAGCTCAAAACGGTGAGTATGTTCGTTTTCAGAATGATTATTATGAATGAAAGCAACGAGATATTGGGATGAGACTTGTTGAAGGTTTCGACGTTACTTCACAAATTAAATATACGTGTCGTCCATTGTTCGTAATAACAACATTAAGTCAGTGTAGTGAGTACAATGTTATGTCCCAACTCTCCTCAGTGTAGTAATTGTGTGGGGAAAGTCGGGACAGATTTCGAGCTTCATAAATATGTTTATAATCTGCTTTATTTGCACAGTGACAACAGCAATACTACTTAATTGTGTTACTTAACAAATGCAAAGTCTCTGTGTGTTGATACAACCTAAAGGATAACGTGTCCCGTCTTACCCCAACCCCGGTGAGCTTGTTAGTGTATTGAAATAGTGTGTGTACTAGTTGCACTACATTCCAATTTTACTTATTGGTTATGAATGTTTTGTTTCTTTTAACAGTCTTACGGAGCATATAATGACTCGTACATATATCAGGAGAAGTGATAGGGGGTCTTATGGGATAGGGAGACTACAAGATGCTGTGAAAGAAATGAGGGAAAAGGGATTAAAGCTGAGATTGACAGCAAGGATGTATGGAATTCCCAAGTCAACACTTGAGCGTCATGTGAAGAAAGAAGCTGAAACTATGAATGCAGCAATTTTGAAGTTAGGTCCAACTTCTTGTTTGTCTTTGGTACAAGAGGGAGAATTAAAGAAGCATATTCTTGAACTAGAGAGTAGGGGGTTTGGATTGACTCCCATGGAGATACGGACCCTTCCCTATGATTACGCAGAAGCCAATAACATTAAGCATAAGTTGAATAAACAAAAGCGAGTCGCTGGATATAGTTGGTTGGAAGCATTTATGAGGAGAAACCAGTCTCTCTCCCTTCGTAAACCAGAACCACTGTCACTTGCTAGATCTATGGGAATGAACAAAGTGAGGGTTCAGAATTTCCAGAGCCAGTTGCAGGACATTTTTGTAAGAGAGAATTTCTTTGATTGCCCCAAAGCAATCTACAATGTGGATGAAACCGGAATTTCTCAGGTCCATAAGCCCCCAAAAATTATAGCAGCGAAAGGGAAAAAGAACATTTATTCAACAACAAGTGGTGAAAAAGGTACAACGGTCACAGCAGTGGTTTGTGGGAATGCAGCTGGTGACTATATTCCACCTTTTCTAATTTTCAAGGGGAAAAGAAGCAACCCACTCTTGGCAACTGGAGCACCCTCTGGTACAGTTGTAGAACTCAGTAAAAATGGGTGGATTGATAAGGCCATTTTTCTGCGTTGGCTTCAGTTTTTTAATAAGGAAGCAAGGAGAAATGCTGAAGGCAAGTGCTTATTAATCCTTGATGGCCATGCATCTCACTTAACCTTTGAAGTCCTCAAATATGCAAATGAAAACAAGATAATGCTGCTTTGTTTACCACCTCACAGTACACACTGGATGCAGCCCCTTGACAAAACTGTATTCAAATCTATTAAATGCAGCTATGACAAAGCGTGTGCAAAGTTTATGCGAGATAATCCTGGTAAACCAATTACCAGGTACGACATTAGTAGACTGTTTACCATTGCCTATCATCCAGGGGCCACTATGGGGAATCTGGTGAATGGATTTAAATACACTGGGATTTTCCCACTGGATGCTAAGGCGATCCCTGATCATGCATATGCACCAGCAGAAACTACAGAACAAGCAAGAACAATTGATTTACAGGAAGGAGCACCCCCACAGTCTTCTGGAAATGATGACAGCGTCGCACCAGCCAAAACTACTGGGCAAGCAACATCAAATGGTTTGCAGGAAAGTGAACCTGCATGGTCCTCTAAAAAGGATGACAAAATTTCAAATGAAGACACAGGCTCAGAAGTAGCTATGCCCTCCATTAGACCTGAAGTGTCTACTGATTCATCTAGTAATCTGCCATGTGTAGACCAAGGTAGTACCAGTTCAGACACTACTAGTGTGGAAGGAAGTGTGTCATTTTCAGATATCCTGCCACTTCCAAAAGCCGCCCCTGTTAAGCGAAAGCGTAGTCACAAAAGCCTGATTGGTCTTGTAACTTCAGTAGATGTTATAGAGCGCCTAGAGAAAGAAAAGAAACAAAAGGAGTCTGTGCCTAAGAGTCAGAAAAATGCTAAGTTGAGGAAAAGTAAGGGAAAGTTACCAGCTGCAAAGAAAGTGAAATGCAAAGCAAGTGCTGAACAGGATCCAGACAATTTCTGTGGATACTGCCACGACTATTATTATGATATGGATGATGAAGATGAGGACTGGTTATATTGTAAGAGATGTCTCAAATGGTACCATGAATCGTGCTTTGGACTCATGGGTGGGGGACTACTCTGTAGTCAGTGTAAGAAAAACTGAAAACTGCTGGATGGATTTTTATTGCTTTTTGAATGGTGTTATTATCGTGCTTCCTTTATTAGTTAATGACACTGCATTGTACAGGCTTAAAACCTTGAGTATTTGAAAAGGTTAAAAACTTGAGAATAATTTGAAAGATTTTTTAAGCCAGTATTTTATGAACATTTGGTTGTCTGGTATTTGCAATTTCACATTATGCAATAATTTTGCAATAATTTCCTGTTGAGTATTTTAAAGACTTGAAACCTTGAGTATTGTAAAGACTTTAAAACCTTGAGTATTGTTAAGACTTTAAACCATTAGTATTTGAAAGATTTTTGAAACCAGTATGTACTGGACGTTTGCTTGTCGTACATTTTGTATTTCACACTCACATGTTTCAGCAATAATTTCAGCAAACATTTTGTAAGTTCTCATGCAAATTTGAGAGAAATTTATTTTCAAGTCAACTGTTTTAAAAATGTGAAACTTCAATATTCTAAAACCTTGAGTGTTGTAAAGACAGTAAAAGACTTCTGTAGTACTTTCGTACTATATATGAAACACTTGAATTCTTGTTATTTAAAATATTTTTGAAACCAGTATTCATGGACATTTGGTTGTCTTTCAAACCATATACAGTTAACACAATATTTTTGCAATATTAACATTTTATTTAAATTTGAGGGAAATTCAATGACAATTTTGTAATCCCCATTAATGTGTTGTTTTTCATTGAAGGAAGAAAGGATAATGAAAGATAAAAAGTTGCAAGTAACTATTTATTTGGTAATTTGTATGCTTATGATGTCAAACAATGTTTGAAGAATTTCACTTAAAATGTCTTTTACAACTGTCCATTCTTACCCCCAATAACTGGGGTATGATGGGACACTTCTACAGTTTAAAAAAAATGTTGTTGTATCATCTAAATGTGAGTAATTTACAGAAGTTGACATATGCTAAGGAAAGTTAAGGTTGGTGGATAGTGGTATGTGCAGCATATCAGAATTTGATGTTTTGGAAAATGATTTGTTGATGAATTACCCATGAAGTGTCCCAACTTACCCTGTTAGGTTTCTAAAATCAAAAACTAAAAGGTGGATATCCAGGAGAGGACTGTAGGAAGGGGTGGTAAGTGAGAAAGAGAGATATAAGACTGAAAAATGAGAAGAGAAAGGGAAGGGAAGAGGAAAGAAGAAAAATGCGAAGAGGCAGTGAGGAAAGCAGAAGAAGGAAAATGAGAAGGAAAAAGGAAAAATAAAAGGATAGAGCAGCGGCCATACAACGAATTCGGATCGGATTACGATCCGATTTTTTTCCTGAGCTTTTAGTACATTTCTGATAGGAACTCTAACTTAAATTTGAGAAATTGTGTAATATCAGAGAATCTTAACACTTTTGGGAGTACGAAAAGACCGCAATACGTTTTTGTGTATTGCTTCGTCAGGTTATTTCAGAGAAACCTAACAGGTGACGGTTACTTATCTTTGAATGATAGAGGTGACAGAGGTGTGTGTATAAATCTTGTTTCTGAGTGAACGAGATTTAAAATCATAAATTGAAGTACTCCAGAAAGTAATGAGACACTTGACCTGTTTGTTTCTTCACGACACCGGCCCTTACCTCTAATGTCACTTCCTTTCCAAAGCAAAAAATAAGGATCAACTAAGCGGCACATAGGCACCGTTCCAGTAGTTTACACTGTTAATATTTGTTGCAGCTAATTACAGAATGGGTTTTTTCTTACTGTTTAGTTTTTATTTTTTAATTTTTTGTCTGTTTTTTACTTAGGCCCATGTATATCATTTTTATTTGATAAGTTTTTTATCACCAGTTTCCAATATTTTACTTTTCCTTTTTTTTTCTTTATTTCTAGTTTTAGAGTGCGGTTTTCTTACTTTACAGTTTTCTTTTTCCTCTGTAATTCTGTAAATCTTTATATCAGTGTACCTCGAAAAATTCTAAGTGCCTCCCCGCTAATCAGTGGCATAACCAGCAGGGACAGGGGGAGGGATCCCCCAGTGAAATGCCCCCCCCCCCTGCCTCCCCCAAATGGAATTCGTAGGTCGAAAAATGAATGAAAATGAGTATTGGAGGTGGCATTTTCTGACAATGCGTATGCAGTCCTTTGTTTCAATTTTGAATTTTTATGCGTTCTTAACAAATATCTTGTCTTTTAATTACACAGCCTAGGTAAAATCTTTGTGCTGTGGGGTGGGATTAAAGACCGCAGATACTTTGAAGTACTGCTTTGCTAGGTTCCAAAAGGGGAGAGATTTCGTGCAAAGTCTCAAAAGTGTCGAAAAAGTGTACAGCCTTAAAAGATCGTAGTTAAAGCTACCAATTTTGTCTGAAGGCGAAACAAACCGAACACTTTATCAATAACCTCTCCGATAGATCTCTATCTGATAAATGTAATATAAATAAATAGCTCTAGGTAAGGGTGTTAGTTTATAGCTATACTCCGCCCTTCAATCAGAATATCCAACCCTCATAGTTTTCAAAGGACCATTAAAAACAATGAAGACATGATAAACTTTTACAAAACCAAAGAGCTAAACACAATAAATAACAAAATATCGGAATTCGTGTACTAAATTTTCTGGTCCCAATATGAGCCTCTGAGCTCAGTACTAGTGCCAAACTGAAAACGGTACACTGACCACATTTTGTAAAAGCCATCAGCCCTTTCCCGATGAAATGCTTGTTGTGACACTCGACAAAGTAGCCATGCATTAAAATTTTGATCTTTCTGGCACAAAATCTCATCAGAAATTCCTGCCCCTGGAGACTGGGTGTCATGACATGGCCGATAGCTTTAGACAGGGGCAGGTTTTTCAATAGAAAATCGCAATTCAGACCTGGCATCTTTGCTACTAGGCGTATACCTTTCAGGTGGGGGTAGGGGGCCTGCACTTCTCCCAGAGCAGGGGAAGTGCTTATTTCAGGGCACTGACATTTACATATATTTAGGGGCAAGGGGTAGCATGCAGCTAGTCAGTTCGGCCTGCAGCGGACCGTGTTGACATACGGCCGGGCAAAATAGGACTTGAACTTATATTCAGTTCACGGTAAACAGGATCCGCCTCTTCCCGTAGCCTACGCCTTTGTGGATTTTTTGAAATGACGGTACCCGATATGTTTTTTTTTAAATATATCAACTTGAAAATTTTTTACCTTCTATTTCCGCATTTTTAATCTTAGTTTCAGTCGGTTGAGCATAACTTTACTAAAGCTGGACCGACTTCCTTGGTTCAAGATCACTTGGTGTCTAATTATGACTGAATTCGATTCCGTCAAAAGTCAGATACAAATTTAATCCTTGAAACTCGTTTGAACTTGGTGCGGGTGCGGCAAAGATATACGGAAGGTCACTGCAAGCGCTACTTTGGATTCGATGTCCCGCATGCGGTGCGTATGAGTACATTTGACTACGGTAGGCCAAAGCTTCCCTGCCTGGAACGGTCTTTCTCGAGAGACTATCTTCAATTGGCGCGGAGCGCATACAAAATTTTGAAAAATCGCGACCCCTCAGACTCGCAGACCCCGATGACATTTCAAAAGTTTCCCAAATTTTGTTGTCCTTTTAGACAAAATATTTCAAAATCAAGAACTTTAATTGTAGAAAAATTGGAATGTTATGAAAGATAGGTCACAAAATAGCAACATAGCTGCCGGTGTCTCTTCATGATGTGGTGTCACAATGGTAATTTAAATATCCGATTTTGTTCAAGTTATGTCCAGAGCTCAGAAAAGTTTAGTGAGAACTAGCGCACTTTATGTTGCATAATGCGGCGAGCAAAGCGCGCCGGAAATTTCGCTGTTTTTTTGAGATTTGGAAAATTAAAAAAGGGGTTTCTGACTCACGGGAAGTGGGGGAGCGGAAGCATGCTTCCGCCCCTCATTTTTCACTAAGGGGGAGCTTTCTCCACCAGCCACCGCTTCCTACTCCTATGCTTAAAAAGTTTTTTTTTTTTCTTTTTACTTTTCGAAAGGTATATGCCTACCATTTCAAACCAATTGTGCTCAAAAGGTTCCAAATGAAATGTTTACCTATAAAATACATGCAAAATCAAGCGTTATGAATAAGTGCATGGCAGGTTCGAACCACTGGTTGTTGTGATTATATCTCTAGGAATCTTGGGCCCCTCTCCATCTGAAAGAAGATAATGTATTGATACAGTACAGCTCTCACCCCGGTCTTTTCACATTTTGTAAACTTTACCCCACGATCGGTTCCCTTTTTTCCTGGCAGACAGAGATGCTGGCGATCAGTTCTACTACATGATGCTAAGTTTCTCGCAGGGAATTTGAGATTGGTTCTTTGATGATAGATCATATAGTTTGAACTTATACTTGGAGTGAACGGCCAAGGCTTCATGGAGTTTCGACGCTGGTTCAAAATCATGCAGGCATGCTCACTAGAAGAGATTATACTTTACAGCTTAAGGTATAGTCAAAGTTTTTTGGCAGCCCAGCTGAAAATTGGAACCCTTTTGGGTTAAACCCTTTGAACTCAAAGGGTTTCAAGTGATACCTTTTGTAAATACCCTTTTCATTTAAAGGGCATTCCCTTTGGTAGATGATGGAAATTGGTCAAAACTCAAAGGGAATTATAAAATTACCCTTTTTATAAACCAAACCCTTTTGAAAACCCGTTACCATTTGGAAACTGTTGAAACCTTTTGGTTAATTTGGTCAAAAGATCTCAGTGGGAATTAAGTTCTGATTGGCCGTAAGGAGTGTTCATTGAGGCCTTTCCTCTAAAGTCGGTTAGATGGACGGAGTTTTACATAACGGCCCATATGGCCAGCTTCTAACCAATTGGTTTATGTCGAGCCGCCACATATCGAAAAGTTTTGATCATAAACCTCCCAAATGCGTTACAGTGTGCGGGCGCATTTTGCATTTTTAGGTTTTTCGCTTCATGTAGTATTCGGGGTTGTGTCTTAAGGTCTGGCTAAACTGGATTTGTGATGTTCATACTATTGCAAACTCTAGTGAATGCTGTTTTGACTGGACACCCCTCTTACTTTTGTCGTAAATCATTAATTTATGGGATTTGATGTCTATGGGCTAAAAAACATTTTTCATCCCAATTTTACATAATTTAGAGGATTAACACTTTTTCCACAGATATATTGACACAGCTAAACACGTTTCTGGGAGCTGCATGTCACAGGTAACAGGAGGAGAAGAATTGCTTTTATTTCGATCTATATTTTTTGTCGTAAAACGCTTGTAGTAAAGGCATAAAATGGCCCATTAATTTGGGGAAATTCCCCAAATTATGACGTCACAAAATTTTTAAATCGTCAAAAATCAAGTATTTTGAATGAAAATCGGCATTTCATGAGTTCCTCTCACCTTGACATATCATTCCAAAGCATAACCGATTTAGCTTACCTTAATTAGAACATTTGAAAAATTTTGATATAGAATGAGCAAATGATCGTTTTTGTATAAAACTTTTCGATATGCGGACTAGCTTTTCCAGTGGTGACTAACTGGCTTGTTTTTCCTACTCAATTGCTTTACGCTGTGTTTTTTACAATCTTCAGTATGACCAGGACAATACTCGAACTCCTGACCTCCCAACTGCAAGTCCAGGCGCGGATTCGCACATTCAAAAAAAGGGGGGGGGACTGATCTAAGAGAAAACAGGGGTGAGAGGGAACTGCACTGCTAATTTTCCATATGTTTTATTGTTGATGTGGCGAAAAAGAGAAGGCTGGGGCGTAAGCCCTCACCCCATGTACTCGCGCCTGAAGTCGGATGCTTTAACCACTTGACTATATGCCGTACGTTATTTACTCTCTCATAACTCTGCTGCAAACCATACTTGATTGAACAATATCATGTGAATCATCTATTGGTATCCTTACTGAACGCATCTCTTCTCTCTGTTTCTTGTTTTTCATGTCAAGTACTGTGTTTATTTCCTTCCTCTTTTCTATTCCAAATTCTTATTCTTGTTTTGTCCTATAGGCCTATTTCATTTTCCTTCTTCACTATCCTTTCTCGTTCCAGTTCCTGATTTATTCAACCTTTCCCTAGATGAGGGGAAAGTTGTCATACTCCCCCCCCCCCCCCCCGGTCAATTAATTGACATAAAAGTTTATCCCTATTGCCCGGCGCATATTGTACAAATTTTGTACGTGTCAGAAAATTCGTGGAACTAGTATCTAGAATGAACGTTGGCCACAAAAAGCCAACAATTCACCCTCAAATTTCTCTTCGTAGGCCAACTCGTTCGCTTGTGGTAATTGATATGATGTTCAAAAGGTCAAAATTGACCTTCGTGGGTAATTTTTATGCCGACCCTCAGATGTGCGTCACGAAAGTTAAAAACGAAAGCACTTTTTCGTGTACGGCCCGCTGCCTACCATCATGGCACTACAAAATTTCCATACCATGACCGTTTAGATTTTGAGCTAGAAGGACTTGAAGTTTTTGTAGGGTACACCCACCCCTAGCCTCTTCGCAAAAACGGAAAATCTCCGCCATTTGATAGCAATTTTTTAAACAGTCAAAATCACCGTCAATCTTACCCAAATTTTCAACATTCACACTCTGGCAAGTACTCTTTCATATTCATGGACTTTCATCACCCAGCTGGCAGGTTATCTTGACAAAATTTGGCCAAAACCAGAGCTAAAAGGACTACTTCTTTGAGGCTCTGCACTTGACGCTCTAGAACACTCCTCTAATGGAGTAGTGAGACCTGCAGAGATTCCGAGCTCACAATTACCCAAAGGTGGCATACAAATAAAAATGCTAAACTGTGGAAACTCTCAGTTTTTAGCTAAGTGAAAACCCCAAAGACCTGACAAATCGCTTGCATAAGATTCATTTAATTTTGTTTGTGTGGATATTCACTGGGTTTCTTCGTAGACAACTCTTTTATTGGTAAATGCATGGCAACGGTGGTCGAACTTCCTCACTTGAATGATAGCTCAAGACCTGCAAGGCCTACAGACAACTTGGCAGATCACATGGACGTTACCAGATATTTTTGAAGGGGGTCGTACTTTGCGCGAAAAAAGGAACTTGTTATTGTCGCGTTGGTGTGAGCACTACGACGTCGGCGTGGGATCCAGAGGCGAAGCTCTGAGGATTTAGACATTTCAAATGCCTATAATGCGGTGAAATATTGTCAATATTGCCAGTTTTGGTAATGACAAAATTATGATTTCAAAAAGGTTTAGAGCAAAACGTGAATCCATGTATGGTTATCAAAGAGAAAGTTTTAAATCTTGAAACGACAATATCATCAGAAAGTTTTTCTCTTAAAGTTGAGGTGCGGCTATGGTGGATCCAATTGCAACCGGAGTGGTAGTATCCAGAGGCAACGGATTCCCAGAAGAAAACCCCTTTAAATCACGTGGAATATAAGGAAGTATTGAAGATTAATTAGGTAAAAATAGCGAAGGCTTAAATGACAAATCGTGAAGAAATTTTAAGCGAAATGACTTCTGCAATGCAAACAAATTTTAGAGAATCATTCAAAACTGCAGTGGCGTAACCAGCATGGGAGTAGGGTGGGACCCTCCAGTAAAATGACTTGCCCCAGCACCCCCCCCCCCCCTTCCCCTCGAATGAAAAAATGAATTACAATGGATAGGTAGGAATAAACCGCATTTGTCTGATCATTACTGTCTCATAAGCCGTCTTGACTCCAAATTAGCAACATAATGGACTCGACTTCACCTCGACCCTTATTTTGCCAACTTGGAGTCTAGACGGTTTATCCACCATAATATAGTCAGCTAAATGCGACTTATCCCTTAAATATCGGTACCACCACTTCATTGAGATTTTAAGTCAATTTGAAACATCCCGCAGGTGCACTTTCGTTTTAGTATTTATGTATAACTGTATAATGAGCCTATGCTCATGGGCGTCCGCAGAAATTTTTACAAGGGGGGGGGCAAGGTCATTTATGGATGATTGAATTGTGTGCACTATCTAAGCGGAGCGCCACCATAGGTTCGAGCGGAGCGTACAAGAAAATTTTGGGCCTTACAAAAACTCCAGATGGCCGGAAACGACACTTGGCGAGTGTTATAAGCTGCATGTACCCAGCCCTGAAATAGGAATTTCTTGTCTGTAATTTTAAGATTTTTAGAATTTTTAATGTAAAAAATTGTTGAAGGGGAATCTGCCTCTCGGTAACGACCTCGCACGCCTATGCACGATAAAACTTATAACTGTCAAACACAGTGGCGTAGCCAGGATTGAATTTTAAGGGGGGCCTAGGTAACAAGTGGGGGGGCTGGTACCTCCGAGGGTAAGGCGTGGCAAGACTATCTAAGCGGAGCGCCACCATCAGTTGGCGCTTAGCGTACAAGAAAATTTTGGGATTTGCAGACCCTCCAGATGGCCGGAAACGGCACTTCCCACGCGTTTTAAGCTGCATGTACCAGTGAATCATGTCTGCCACTTCTCAAAAGATGAGAATAAAAAATCAATCTATGAAAAATGGTAATATAGACATTTTAGGAACCCCAAAACTGGGCATTTCTGATCTGTGGCCTGGGTGGGGGGGGGGGTGAGACTAAAGGGAACCGGTATTTCCCTTTCCCCTTGGGAAAAATTGTAAACTTCAGGAGGATGTAGATCACATTGAAATGAGGCAATATTTGAATGGATTTCAGCTTTAATAGGAAAACCAAAAGTAGTTGTACCCTCTCTGAGAAATTTTCTTTGCGTTAGATTTCCTTCATGCAAAATGGTGCCATGTTTGGCAAAACTTTGAACTGATAATAAACCTGCGTTTTAGAATTTTCCTTTTTGGGGAGCATGAGAGATTTCGAACTACTCATTTTTAGTCTTTGTAGAAATTTAACAAGTGACATACATACTACCAAAAACAATGTTTTCTGGTTTTTAACGGTGTCTAGATGCAAAATGGTGCAGTATTTGTTCAATCATCGGTACATTACGTAGTCAAAATTAAAATACTACGTGTAAATCTCTCAAAATATTAAACTGCAAAGCAGAAGTAGGGTTCATGTGCCAGAAACATATGACATTCGGACCTTGTGGACATTTTACAAATCCGCCCTGACGCCAGTGCCAACTAGTAGAAAGAGGACTTGTCGAAAAAATCGTTCTACAGTGGCACTCGTCATAGGCAGGAGTGAGACACGACATAGGCCTACTTGTTAAGGATGGGAGGGAAGAATTATTAGAAGGCAGTAGGCTAACCCTTATGGCATATTTTGTGTATGATAAAATATAGAAATGGTCGCGTAAAAATGGTTTCCAGTGTATGATTGCCTTGTTTTCAGTAAATCAACCAGCCATCCGAAAGGCAGAAAGGGTCTTAACCTAACAAATTCACATTCGAGTTTGTCGTCGAGACGTTGGTTTCATCTTCGAAGTGAACTGCAGTAAACGACAGTGCAGATTATATACGTTATCTAAATTAGCGACAGTAGGCATTTTCAAGTTATTACATGATTTCATACGTGAGCACAAAATGTGTTTTACATACATTCATGCATGTTTTCTTAATTGTTACACATTTTATTTATTTACTCTTTTTGAAAGAAATACTTCAAAGTTTATTTCCGTTCAAACATTTTAATTTTTTCTCAATTACTTTATCAGGACGCAAAAATCTGGGGGGAGGGGCTGAAAAAAATCTGGGGGGCCTAGGCCCCCAGCCCCCCAGCCCCCCCCCCCAGTGGCTACGCCACTGGTCAAACAGCCTATATAGGCCTATATCCGTTACCCAATTATGAATCATATCCCCCCCCCCCCATATTCACCTTTTATATCCCAGTTACATCCGCGCGTCGCCACTTGAGATCAGGACGAGACCAAACCAAGACCAACGCATTCATCAATAGTCGGATGTCATATGCACACTACATACCTGACAACTCGTACAATTTTGGCATAGTTTTTTAAAGTTACAAATTCCCAATAGATATCACGAATGATGGTCCCCAAATTACGATTTCACTATTAAGCATACCCTCTTCTCTTTTGCTATTCCTGGTCAAATGTCCGCATATTTCACGAGTAAAAACTGACGCTGTGAGTGAAGATATTTTGATGATTTTTAATTTTTTTATTTCAATTTTTAATTAATTTTTTCACAAGTTTGATTTTCCAGAAGGGGGGCAAGTCCCCCTTGCCCCCCCCCCCCTTCCGGACGCTCATGCCTATGCTGACAGTTTACCCACCCAAAATGAACAGAATTCAAGAGATGAACATATCGCTCTAATATGGTTTCAATAAAAATGGTTGTTGTTCTGTTAAAAAACATATTTTAAAGGTATTTCATGAAAAGCACTATTAGATATATGATCATAATACTATGGAAAGGTGTAGCTACATACATCCAATAGGACCTGCCATCGGACGGCACTTTACAAAAAGTAAGGGCTAAAATAGTCATCTGGGGGACTCGATCT
Source organism: Holothuria scabra (assembly GCA_037179385.1). NCBI lineage: Eukaryota > Metazoa > Echinodermata > Holothuroidea > Aspidochirotida > Holothuriidae > Holothuria > Holothuria scabra. Next base: position 23,161,635 of record CM074194.1, read on the forward strand.
ACATGTAGTGCAGCGAGATTAGGCATTTAACATTTCAAAAGAAATTTACACTTTTCAACGGCAGAAGAAATCCTTTTTCGACTTTTGGTACATCCTTTCAACGTTTATGTAAAAAAAGCACAGGAGGGTCGTTCGCAACTCCCCCCCCCCCCCCCCTTGGTGACGTCCATGGATCTTCCGGGTATGAAAACTTTATATATTTTAATGCGTTGCGTTCGCTTGCTTTAAAAAGGACCTTTAGCCTGCGATTAGTGCTTTCAAATTACCGGTAGCCTATACATATGGACCTCGTATTCCAGTTTTATTTCACTGCAAAGTGATTTCAAAGAGTGAACACCGTTTCAAGTTTAGCTGAGGATGTTGAAATAGTCACTGAAACATTTTGTAGGATTGCCTACTAGCCTACGCAGGGAATTACCCTACAACCCATGCATACTTTCCCCTTTATGGGCAAACCAAACTGTTAAAAAATGCCTGTAAAATGACAGTAACAAACTACAAATAAAAAAGGCATACATGTGGATCCCTGCATATGTAACAGGTATTCACACGTATTTCTTTGTTTTGTTAATTTACTTGCCCTTTTGACACTGAGTGAGAAAGCGGTTCCCATTCTCATGCTGAAGGAGCAGCCCTGTAGTTAGACTTGGCCAAGTCTCTCGTGAGTGTTCCGCGGGGAGTTGACAACTTTCTCTTCAAAATCCCCCTACTGCAGCATAGTACAGAATATCATATTTCCCTTTTATCTAATACGCCCTCTATCGGTCAATTAATTCTATCGTTTCTCAACGAGAGCGATACCTTTATAGACCGATAGAGGGCGTATTAGAAAAAAGACAAATACGGTATGCTGTACTGTGCTGAAGCACTGGATATGTGTAGAGTTGGTGTTGTCAGCTCCTCGGGGAACACTCACGAGAGACTTGGCCAAGTCTACCCTGTAGTGTGCCTTTACTGTTACAAGTGTTTGTGTAAATATTCACTTACAACATCAATATTCATGCTGGACAGGCTGGTAATGAATATTGATAGTGTGCCCTCATATGTTGGCCAGCTGGAATTTTCCACTCCTTTACTGTGCATGTAAGCATGTGTTCTTAACCAAAACACATGGCTTCAAGAACTTGAGCTGGAGACAGGTACTGTAGGAAGGCTGCTGTTACTAAATACTGTCAACTTACCTGGAGCACTGGCTAACACAGCGGCAGACCTTGATTAAGGACAACTGGAACTAAGTATAATTTATCTGTTATTATTTTATATAGGTCAACATAAAATTAAATATAAAATTAAACAGGTCATTTAAGTCACCTCCTTCTATGCTTGTGAGCTCACTGGTACTAAGGAGTAGGTGCGCATTCCGTCGACAGCCTAAAACATGACTAACTTAGTACCTACCTTGTTCCTGTAAGTTAAGATCTTTACTCTTAATGCCAAATGAAGCCTTGATTCTTGCTGTCAATCTTCAATTTCGATTTCTTAAACTGTTTCGAGTCCTTCACGTATGCACTTTCACTAGCATTAGCACTGTAGGTGTATAGCTAGCTAGCATGCACGACCAGGCTGAATGCAATGCTCCGACGTACGTACGTGTATCTGCACTATGTCAGTATGTGTACTGCACACGGCTCCATACAACACAGACAGAAGGCTGCCGCGCGCTGTTCAAGTTGGCGCGCGGTGACGTCAGACATTCATAATTCACATGCGGTGCACGCTTGATGGCTTACGTCGGCGGACCGCCGGTGGTCCTCCAGTGGCTTGCCGCTGCCGCTGGCGCCGTGCACCAGCCGACCATGGCCACCGGCGGTCCGCCGGATATTGCTGACTGGGTAGACTTAGGCCTAAAGCCTAGCTTGCTGTATAGTAGTGAGGCATTGTAAATACTGTATACTGCTTTTAGCCTCTATCACTAAGATAAAATTATACTGCTCCAGCAAGCAGTGGAGCCAAATTTAGCCCCTGGCCTAAGCACTACAGGTACTTCACAGGACACAGACCCCTTACACTTTGTCCCTCGGCTGGGGGTGAGTTAATTGGTAGTGTTTGCTCCATACCGACTCAGCCCTTAGCTTGGGGGACCTGGTCGTGGGGATCTGGTCCCGCTCCCTTCTCAACGGATGCACCTGGATTCCAAACCTAGGGTAAGTTGGTATTTTTATATCTCTTACTCTAAAGCCCTCCGCATAGACAAATATATTCTGCCTTCTCATAGAAAGCGTTTTTGTTTTATCTTTAGCCAGCAAATAGGAATGACAATATGACAATGATACTGATAAATCAGTTCCCATAATCACTGATAGCACAGTAACCCGTACCTTCCATGTATCCCTACCGCCTCACCCTTAACCCCCCACACCAGGATGACACTCATTCTGAACTAAAAGAGGCGGTAATTAACCCTAAGTGTCACCTATCAATCAGGGGCACGCCACTTGTTCTCTCTTTTTGCACAAACTGATGTTCCCTATTTATTTGCCCAATGCCACAGCCTCATTGCAAAACGAAAGAACGTGGATAAATTTTAGTTCCCCCCCCCCCCCCCCCATCCTTACAATTATTTTGTCCGCTCAAGATTCGCCTGAATCGCGTCATTGGGGTCCTGTAATATTTTTTATTTGGCCATACAATTTGTTATTATAGTATTTGGCCGGGAGGGAACCACCAAAAAAGAATACTGTGGATTTTTTGTCGGCATCTTAATTGTCTCAGAATTCTGACTAAATAACTCAGAATCCTGAGATCATTAAGATGCGAACAAAAACAAACAAAATCACCATTTTTTTCTTGTCCCTTCTCGGCCACCGTACAAAACCGATCAGTGAAGCAGACCAAAAAAGCTTCTATTTCGTTGGACCAAAAAAACTAGACCCGGACCAAAACATCTAGCTTTTTGTGCTACCCAGACCAAAAAAACTAGCTTTTCTTGTCCTAGGACCAAAAAAACTGAAAAACTCCAGTTTTTTTGGTCCCGTCGGACAGGGGACCAAAAAAACTGCCACACCGGCTTCATTCAGCAAAAAGGCTAGCTGAGACTTTTTTCTCTCGAATACATTGCTCGTTTTCGTTACCTGGAATAGTTTCTGTAAACCTTCGAGTCCCTTTCTCTTTGCGCTAAGTACATAAAAGTTTTTCCCTGTATTTCTCATCGTTTTCTTGTTTGTTTCTTAAACGGTAGAAATAAACGTAACCGATAACATTATTCTTGTCTGAAAGGCTCTGTATTCTGGTAGCATTGTGACTCGTCCATTTATTTACTCAATACTTTACATGCTATAACAAAACGATCTTGAAGTACGCCCGCTCCTATTTTGTTCGAATTCATGGTACAGAGAAATCGATTTGCGTTTTCTCCCCACCGCGCCGTTCTCGGCTTCCGTATATTCACAATTCTCAACCATAGAGAAGGATAATGTTCCTATAGTTCCTATATCCTGCTCTATGGTCTCAACGTTCAACTTCAAGCATGGTAAGTCAGGCGATAGAGGGCGGACTATGTAATAACGCTTAAAGTAGAATTACAATGACAGAAACAAAAACCTCTCATTTTTACACAGATTGTAGTTCAATTGTTACTTAACAACATCCTTTTTGATTTTTGTAAATAACTCCTCACAAAGTCACAAACGAAGGAAATAAAAACGTGGGTTTTCTCCTACTCAACACAACCGAATTCACTCAATTTGAGAACACCGATATGACCTCGAATAGCACACGGGTCAGTGCGTGACGTCATTGTGAAGAGTCGAGCTCTCTGCCTGTGGTGCAAAGAATCGTACACATCTGTGTTGAGTTACTACGACCACTGTGCAAGATTGCAGGTGACTTCGAATCAATGTCCAGGCAGTTGGCAACCCGCGGTTTGCGGGCGGATTATGAAAATCACGTTATTCATGTTCATATCAAAATCTGCAAATATAGGCTACCTCTTGGCAACGATAATACCACTTTCACCTTTTCGGTTCCAATACCGCTAGCTAGATAATGCAAGTCCCTGCATAGAATAGGCTGGGGCAGTTCGCCAATACCTCAGTTTCACAACCAGTTAAGCTTCACGGGTTATGGGAGCTACTTTCTGTAGAATGTTCGCAAATGTCGACATAGACTAATTAGGCCTAATTTATCAATTGAATGAGAAGAACACATTGAGAACAGTGCCCTGCCTGCTTGGTTCGTTCACACAATGGCTACCGGAAATCACACAAGTGGCCTGAGTCACAGTGAACGAAATCGTGACAGTCAACTTACCACATATCCGAGAAAGGTATTAAACCCATATAAACATCCAGAAAACAAAAAACGAAACGAAATAGAAAACCCTTTCAATCCATAACAAAGTGAATAAACTTCCATAGTCCCTGGAGAAGGCTACGAGAGAACAACTGTGTTGATCCAATACACAAAAGCATACAAGTAGGCAATGCAAGCTACGCTGTTTTACTGCAGTGATGTCCCGCTTGTACGGTCCCGATATTTCGGTAACAGTGCTAATTATACTGCGTGCTAAGTTTCACTGAAGTCATAACCCTGAAAAGGAAAATTAAAACGGGAAACAAAACAAGCTCACCAAGTGTTTGGATAGTCCCGTATATATAGGAGAACTCACCTTCGAGTCTGCCAACCATCGACATTCCGCGGTCAGAATGGCCTCCAACCAACCAGACCCCGAGGTCGAAGAAGAACCAGCTGAGGGATATGTTGAATTAGAAAGTGTGGATTCTCCATTTAGTGATTCATCATCATCTTCAGAGGAAAATGATGAATCAGAAAATGATGAACATGATGACATTGATCTTGAGGGAGGAGAGGATGGAGCGGAAGGTCGTGTACCCAGAATGGGACCTAACCCTTACATGTTTGAACCTGTCCTTGCTGAAGGAGCTCAACCCAGAGAAGAACAACCTGCCGCGAACCCTGCCAATCAGGGCCGTCTCCAAGTTCTAGACTGGTTCGTTTTTCCTTTCTTATCTCTCTCTCTCTTTCTCTCCTTTTTTAATTTTAAGTAAAATATATACGTAGGTACTTAGAAGAGTCTGTGTATGATGAATGAAGTTCAAAAAAGTTTCTTGTTCTCTGTGAAAGGCGCGCTTTGAAATTCGTATAGGCTACGAAAACGTTTAATAAGTGCTGTACGCAGTGGATGGAATGAAGAAGAGACACCCATTTAATCCCCTAAAATCACTTTTAATCACTTCTCACTGGTCAAATTGTAAGAGAGCGGTATCGGCAATGTTCTACACGGTAATCACCCCTCCCCTCCCGGGCTAGGTTTTAGGGATGTAATTGTTTGAAACCGTATTGAAAGAGTATTTTCCGAGCATATGTGGCCTCACCACTATAAGAATACACAAAATTTCGAAGGGGGGGGGCGTATTAAAACTTATGAGGGTGGCAGCACCTAACCACCCGACATGCACCTCCCCCTCACCAAACCCGCCCTTCCTCTTAACCTCCCTAATGTGTGATAACATTTTTCAGACATCTAAAGGAGTTTAATTTCTTCCTATCATCGTTATCCTTTAGTGAAGGGGTCTGTTATGTCCATTTGTTTGCAGCTTTTCTTTTCCGATTTCATAGCTACATTTGACAGTAGAAATTTTAGCTCAAAACCTTTTCCCACTATGATATGGGTATTGGCACCGGTGAGGCTAAGGGAGAAGTCTCAAGGAGTTCGTGTAAAAGTAAATTTGGACGGAGGGCGTGAGAAATGGTGACTGTCTGAAAGACTATAGCGGAGCGCTTCCACCCCATCAGTTGGCAGGGAGCGTTGAGAAAATATTGGAAAATCGCGACCCCTTGCTGGAAATGGCATTTCCTAGGCTTGTAAGTAGAATATAAACCTTCGATAGTCGCCTTATGAGCTTTTTTCAATAGAAGTTTCATTCTAGTAAAAACTGAGTAAATTGTAAAATGATGAGGACATTACTAGATATACCACTGCCAAGTTGGGGAAATGGAAAGTAATAACTGGAAATGAGCCTGTATGCACGGTTGTACATAAATTGACACTAAGAACGCGGCGCGACGGAATGGAAAAGGGGGGGGGGGCTGAGTGCGAACGAGTATATCTAAGCGGAGCACCACCATTACTTGACGCAGTGCAGGTGTATTGGACCGATCAAGAATGTGTTCAACATCCACTTCCGAAATTCTTGCCGCGATCCCCACTTCTTGAAGCCTTTGAAATTTTTTTTTATTTATTTTTCATGGTTCCAACGACACTGCAACAAAGATACGTCTTTTCCTCGAAAAACTGTTGAAGATTGTGTTGCGTTACTGAAATTCCCAAATCGTGTACGCACCACATGCTCAATGATATTGGCGCTCTAGTAGCCAGTGTCTTCAATTTAGGTTTCACTTTGACGTTCATCTTTTTCTGTAAAACATACTGTGGATCCCAATCGTCTTCGGTGAAATGTGCAGAACAAATCTTTGCGTTCTTTCCGTGAGAAACACCAGGGGCCCGTTCCACAAAGAGTTACGCACGATCTTAAGTATGATTTACTGTTGGCTTAAGTATGGTGAATCAAACTTAAGATTGTGCGTAACTCTTTGTGGAACGGCCCCCAGGTGCCACAAAATCTTTTCTCGTTCTCCTCACAAAGCGTATCCAGAGTTTCCTGCACTTATCGTTGGTTTTCTCGCTCGGAAAATCAAAAAAGCTCAGCGAGGGATCCGCACTTGTTCTGGTGCATCCCCCAACAACACAATTTCTTGGCATTTTGCGTCAATTCGTAGTTCTAGTCCAACAGCGAAACCTTTTTGGTTTGATGTGATTCACGTTGCATGCTGTACTGTACAACCACAACTAACGCTAGCTTGCATATACTTTGCACGTGTGTATGTATACACTGCACTTCACCATGTAAACAAGCTTAGGTCACGATAAGAATGAGTCTTCACAGTGACGTCACGGGTCAACTTGGAACACGTGACCACTGCAGTTCTTTTCGTGAAATGTTCGATTTCTATCATGAAAAATGGGCTGTTTTATCCCCAAATTTATACCATTTCCTGTCATTAGTTTTACTTCATATTTGGCACACTTCAAAAGTAAGCCTTAAGGAATGCTGGAGAGAAAACTTGGGCTGTTTTCTTTGATGGCAAATGCCATTGTAATTCTACTTTAAAGATATTACATTACACTGCAGCATTTTTTGAAGCCCGCGGACAACTTGAAAACTAGAACTGCATTTGCTTGCAAATACGCAGAATTGTAGTGCGTGTTAGAGATGTCTTTTCAGTTAGTACAGTAGCCCAGTTTTTATTTGAACTTTAGGATTTGTTCATGGCGGGAAGAGGGGCTGTTGTTTCTTTTTGGCCACTCCTCTCAACCCTATTTCTTGATAGTACAAAGATGGACCACTTGTCTCCCAGCTCCTTGGCTGGACGCATAAAGAAATCATAGAAGAGTAACCAATGATGGAGTAAATCCGGACCTTCTATGCTAATAGTCAGTCACTAGCTTTATTTTGAAGCATATTTGCCAACAATGAAGCAAGTGCTGAGTAGTCCTTGAACAAGACCGTGTACTGCGCTTAACGGTAGGACCTACTCCGTATACAGTCTAGTGTGGAGTAAAATGAAGTGGACGAAGCATAGTCCCGTTCAAAGACTCGTGCTGAGTAGCCTACTTAGCCATACGTTATGCTCCGTTGTGTTGTTTACTCCTGCCTGAAATGGTTTTATCGGTTGTCGACTCCTCTTTCACCGTTCTTTATGTTAAATAATGACGCCCTCCCAAGCTCTCTGACTGCACCGCTGCATGCCTATGACAACTGTCTCGTGGAAGGCCGAATAACTGTTGACGCTGTGTGTTTTAACATCCGTGTTTCGTTAATTCGCAATGCATGCTACATGCATGCTGTCAAAACGTTTCGGTCAGACTGCTGTCAAAATAGCTTCTGCTTTTACCACTGAAATAAAGCATGATAATAGAACTACAGCACAAGTCGCTTAATCCAACGCAGTAAAGCCAATTCGTTCCGTACAGGGAATCGGCAATACCCTGCTCCGTAGTAGCTAGATGAAGATACTGTACAATAACGTCTTGATACTGTTCAACGATAGTGGACGCAATGGCGCCGTGTTACGTATACCAATTTGGAAGCAGCGATTGATTCTCCAGACTTATCACTTCAGTGTGAAAAGGCCGAACCACATTACATCGCGTTTTCTGGAAATTTATCCGCAATGCTCTTTCATGAAGGTAACTCCTTAAATCAGCCTTGTAAGTGTAGTATTTGCTTTTCTGAAGTTGATTTTTGTTTAAAGACGGCCACAGATTGCACTTACTGCTATTGTTAAAGGGTAGAGCATGGATATTTGTACGAACTAAGTTACGGTACGCGCAGGGAAATGAGTTGTGGGCCATAACAGGCTTCACAAAAGAAATTGTCAGTCGGCCAGTAAATGCCAATATTGTAGTGCGGCGCACTACAATAATTACTTAAAACTTTATTTATAGTTTCTTTTCTTTTTTCTATCTTTTTTGGTGTGTCATCATGAGGGTACTTTTTGCTTGCATAGAAACAGACACAACCATATGGTGAAACAATTGTTTCTCAAACTGACAAACAAAAAAGCAACATAACAAACCTACTCATCCAAAGTTTACTGAAAAGTAACAACACTGTACAGTACCTACTGTGGGCGGACCTGGGCTCGAAATTTAATTTTGAAATCTCGTATCCTCGAAACTGATTGTTCCTCTGTTACAAATAACAATGTATAACTTTTTGTTTTATTTCTATATTTCTATTTTATCCATACGGTTTCGATGTTGTTTCTATGCAAAGATAGAATTTAAATTAGTAAAAGCACTGAATTCATGGAGTTTGTGGTGTCACGTGTCATGCATAACATTACATAACGGGTTAAAGGGCGAAGGAGGGCCAAGGCCCCATAAGATGCCCTGCAGTACAAACCCTCCAAACAATGGACTAACCCAGTCACTTACTGACTCTAGTTTTAATTACAATCTACCACAGTCATGCGAGAAGTTGTCAATATTAGCCTTAAAGCATTGCACAGATGGGGACTTTACTACCCACTCAGGCTGACAGACAATTCCACTCACTGACAACTTTATGAAAGAACTGAACCATGGGCTTCGATTTCGGGGGGACAGGGGGAGCATGTCCCCCACACACACATTTTTTGGGTGGAGGGGACGCTAACGTAAGTCACCCCCCTCCCCCACACACACACACTTTTTGTGACCTGAAACTTAAAAGGTAGATACTACCACAAAGACTATACAAGCAGGTTTTGAAAAGTGTCCCAAAATTTTCGGGCCCTCCGCGCGCTTGCAGCCTCATTGACGATTTTTTTTCAGTTACATATCAAACATACATTATTCATAGGTCTCTATGTTTTTTCGATTGTTGGTGTGCATAGGCCAGCAGGTGCATGTGGTTATGAAGGAGCACAACATTTAGGAATTTGAAGAAGAGGAATCGTCCCCTCATATGTCTTATAAAATCTGTAATCTTTAGCGAATGACCATCCTGGCAGACTGAATTTGGCAAACACAATTTTAGGAAACTGAATAAAATGTCTCGGTGCACAGTTTGCATGCAACTTCTTCATAAAAATAGAAGATTTCTAATGCAAAATTTCGACACGCGCACATCAGAGGGGGGGGGGGGCTAAGAGCGCAAAACCTTTCAAATGGATGATTTTGTTTTGTCAATGATCAAGTTCTATTTTTACTGATATTTTATTTTCATTTTTTTAACCCTAGTTGCAGAAACTCTGATCGAAAGTGAATGTTCACAAAACTAAATATTTGCATCTGACCGATTATCCGGGAGGGAAAATTTTCCCGGCCACTTGTCAGATCCAGTACAGAGACGGATCTAGGATTTCTTGTTCGTGGGACGCTGAAAGCGGAGGGCCAGCTTTTGTTTGGGGCTCGATCTTCCTTTCTGTCTTTTTGAAGTTTTCCGTACACTTTCATAGTACGCACCTCTCCACAGTTCACCAAGAGCATGCATCAGGTATTCATAAAGAAGATGATCCTTTTATTTATAGCTGTTTACTCATACAAAGCAGATAACATCCAGCTGCCCAGTGACAAACAAAACGGAGCCATGCAAAGACGGAACAAACCAGTCAAAAAGTCAATACACATGGTTTTCATTTGACTAGGAAGTTCGGTTATTCTTTCAGTCATTGTACTTCATTGTTGCATCAACTTAGATAGGTCAATTGTACATCGGGGATAGTCCCTTCACTGTAATACAATCTTTTGTGATTCATAAATTGCAATAAATGAATCACGGTATTGCGTCATTCAAAGTAAAATGACAGTTTTTTTTATTCGTTGTGCTCTCCCTTACACTAGCAACTAGGTAACCTGCTTAACAAGAGAGTGCATGTTATTATATATCCTGAGTGGTGTCAAGATTTCCCCTGCGGGTTGACAAGCCCGTAAACCAGGGGCACAAGGGGGATTTCCTTCAAAAACCTAGTCACCCCAACCTAGACACAAAGCTATTATTTCGGCCTGTCATGTCTGCTAAATATTTTGTACCACTTTTGGAATCCCCACCCCCCCCCCCCACCCCCTTCAGTGCCTTACTTTGTCTGTCATGCAGTCTGTTGAGATTGGGTTTTCTTTCCATTCTAGAAAAGGCTGAAAAGTAAGGAATCTGGTACATGCATGGTCGCCAAACAGCATTTGACCAATCAAGTGATTATATCATATAGATATATAACGCCTTCATATCTACTTGAAATTTCCCCCTGCTCCCTGGCGGTGACAAGAAAAAGGGGAATTTTGAGGAAAACTTGTTTAATTTCTGGCAACTAATTTCCGGTACTTCGTTTTGTCACCTTGAATAAGAACGAACCATTTCGGTGGGACTTTGACAAGAATTTTTTCAAGCTTGGGCTTTTCTTTCTTCAACATGACAAACACCAAACGTTTCACCATACCTGCAATTTAATTACTCCACGTCTGCACCCAGCCTCTTTTTTGAGTGGGCAGGTGATAGATGGGACGCTAACACATTTTTCAAACTTACTTACTTTTCAGGAATAATGTTTTCAATGATTTTTAATATTTTCGAGCATGGACTCACTCTTTCCCAACTCGCTTCTGAAAAGTTTCGTGAGCTCCGCGAACATTTTAATTTCCAGTTCTTTGTTTGTTCCGTAACATCATATTAAACTCTCTAATTGATCAATGCAGGGGGCAGTTTTGTTTGGTTTTAATCGCACTGATTAAATATAAAATCACTGCCAGTGATTTAAATCGCGATTTCAATCAAATTATTATTATTTTTTTTTAAAAAATCACTGATTAAAATCACTCTGTTGGAAAAATTATATTTATGGTCAGTAAAAGTTATTTATACTGGGTATATTTACTGGATTTAACTAATTTGAACAAACACTACAGTTTAGAATTATTAAACACATTATGTACTCCTAATTTAAGATGCATTAGTATTGACTCCATAGACTGTCAATATTACAGTTAAAAGTGAGGTGTATTTCATTTAAAAAATCAATCAGTTCGCAGCGATCATGAGCCTTCTACAATGAAGTTGGGTCAGGATAGTAGGCCCCTCAAATAGAACTGTATAAATATCCACAGTATAGCTACAGTATGCCAACTTCCATACCAACACTGTCCTGGATACTAGTCGAAAATGTCAGGTATTTTAGTAATATTGTGTCGAATGTGTGGTGTATTTTGTTCATTTGGGTGTGAATCAAAGGCAGCATGCTTATATGAATGTTTTACTCTATGAACCAGACATGGGATTTAATTATTACTGCGGTGAGTTACCCAATCTTCATGGCAGGACCCCATACCAAGCCCGATGAAATCTTATCAAGTCCAAGTATCAGAAACATTGTTAAATGTACAGTGTAGAATTTTACACTACATACCGGTACACCATGAAGTTTCACACATAACAGTACTTGTAATCAATTGTTAGTTAATCTGTTAAATCATTGTGCAATGAGTTCAATAGGCCTAACAGGGAGACTGGGAGTGCCAGTTCCCTGTTTCAACCAGGGAGCTGTTAAGACTCCCTAAAGGCCTGAATACAAGAGCAACATTTGCAAAACATTCCCCTAAACATTTCCAAAACATCCACTTGCAACAAATCCAAAACATGCTTGTTTTCGGTTTTTTGCACAGTGTAGACAGGGTATACAGCATATTTGAAAATGTAATGGAAATGTTGCAAAAGAAATGTCCTGTCAATTCTTTTCAAAACATTCTCAAAACATTTTCAAATTGTTTTTCCTCTGTCTACACTGTGCAACAAACCGAAAACAAGCATGTTTTGGGTTTGTTGCAGGTGAAGTGTTTCGAGAATGTTTTACAAATGTTGCTCGTGTATACAGGCCTTAATTGAATTATGCCTATAACCTACTCAATCCCATTCTTAGAGAATTGTTGGTATTGTTCAGCTAGCATTTTCTTTTGGAAACATTTTGTTATTTTCTCCAAATTTCCTTCTTTTGAAATCCCTGCCTTATAGTATGCACAAAATTTACATACAGCAAAATACTTTGGCCATGTGTCTCATGTTATTATGGACCAGAGAGGTCGTCTTCTATGTTCTGGGTTAACACCACCATGCAGGCTATATTATGTTTTCATTGTTTCCATATTTTCTTGTTTTTGTTTGTAAATGATAGGTCTTGACATTTGGGGATGCTGAAAACTTCATCTTTATAAGTTTAGGAGTACATAATAACATCCAGGAAATTTTGTGATATCATACATTTAAAATCATTAAAATCCGATTTTTTTATATTTTTTAAATAAAAAAATCAACAACCCTGGCAGGGGTTACAACATTTCAAACGCAAATTTCGGTCGGCTCTTCTTGCAACTGACACGATTTACACTCCATGTTGAAAATTTTGTACACAGAGTGAGATTTGCTTATTTCATACCAACATTTTTAAATTGGTTGTAATAATGGTAAGTTTAACCGGTTATGAACCAACTGATTACTCATAAAATGTCAAATCAGGGAGGAGTAATCACACCTCCTTGGTCAAATGGCGTACACTTGTACACGAGGCGGGGACATGGGGAAGACTCAGCTAATCTAAAATTCGGGCAGAAATTTGTGAAATATTCGGGCTTGAAAAAAAAATAGAAAACGACATGTTTTTTGGGGCGATGCGCACTGTTTAACAAGAATTTCCTTACTGGCTGACGATAATCTAATCCCTAACCTAATCCCTAACCTTAACAAAGAATACAATCTATACAATACAATGGCAACAACCAATCAAGAAACACCTTGCTAAACAGTGCACATCTACCCTTTTTTTTCTTTCAGAAAATCCCTACGCATACCCGAAATCTTGAAAAGATATAAAAAAGGAAAGAGTAGAGCTCAATTTTCATGAACTGATCGACAAGATTCCGAAAATTCACTACACATTCAGGCAGCACAAAAGGCTACCACTCGTGAGGTTTTTTTAACAGTCTTTTACACCACAATGCCCGAGATGGTCTAATATCCGAATTCTTGCAAACATTTGCCCGAAAATAGAAAAGTGTAATAGACAGGGTTACATATTTACAAAAGATCAAAATCGAGATAAAAAATCGCTTCACATTTGAGAGCTTAAAAGGAATAATCATTCTTTAACCTGCTTTTAAATCTCGTGTAACACAATGGCCGAAATGGTCGATTGTCTTGCTAAAATCGAATTGTTCTTAAAGGTAGGCCCTAATTAATGCGGGCGAAGGTTGAAAAATGCTAGGACGTTTTCAATTGATAAATTAATTCAACCGACAGACGGGAGGATTTTCAGATACAGTGACCAATATTCTGCCATCTATCCTGCCCCTAGAGCCAAAATCAGGCAATGGTTATGAAAATCGGGTAATTTGTCTTTCAAAATTATAATGATGCAGTGTGTTAATCCCATTTAAAGCGTGCCTGAAAATTCAGTCAAACCCATCTTGTAACGTGACATTTTTTCAAAGGGATTTACTTTAATGTAGAAGTTAGATCATTTACAGTCGGGAGTTCGGGCAGTCACACAACTTCCTCAGTTCAATATCATATTGAATTGAGCCAAGCGTCGCGATAGCTGGATAGAATAAAATACATTAGCATGTTTTCAATTCCGTTTTATAGCTTTCCCCCGAAAAAATACAAGACCATTTCATTCAATTTTCTGATGGTAATGGTTCATTTGATCTAGTAATTTTCTGATCAAAATAGCACCTGCTTGGATCCTCCTTCTAATACCATTTCTGGTTGTCTGGGGGTTCTTGATTCTTCAAACATTTTTGAACGCTCCGCTCCAACTGATAGTGTTTCTCCGCTTAGACAGTCTCTCAAGTCCGGACAGGATAACATTTTTCGGGCAAAAAAATTGTCTGCCCCCCCCCCCCTCAAAAAACTGAAAGGCTCCTGAACACCAATGCCAATACAGGGAACTTTTGTTAGGAATAATAGCTCCCTGGACAATATGAGACTTCAAATATATGTTAAGGGGTAGCCAAGCCTTTTCGGTAAATGTTCCAGTATCGTCCGAGGGATTAATCTGCATGACAGCATGATGATGTGATGATGCAACAAACTACAGATTGCCACTGCGACCTACTAGAATTCTCACATAAAAAGGGCAGATTCTTCAATGACAAACCGCGAAATCTGTCTTAAAATTATACAACTTTTTTCCAATGTAAGCGTCATATTTTCAAAAGTTTGTTCAATATGGCAAAAGATTAGCAGAAAATTTTGCAATTTCGATGCATACAATGGAAAAGTTCAATACATTTCCTTAAATCCCGAATTTACCTAATTTGACTCTTGAATGGCAGGTCACTTAATAAAAACCCAATTTGTTATACACCTTTCAAAAAAAGCAAAATAAATAAATAAATAAACGTCATGCAGAAAGGTATTTATTGATTCCTTGCCGTAGGCAGGCAAGGAATCTATGCGATGGTGATGTCGTGTGTGTGTGTGTGTGTGTGTTTGTGACACTTGCTTGTAAACACGATATCTTAAGATAGGAATGTCCGACACTTTTCATATTTGGTATATACATTTATCATGTTGAGAGGAAGAACCCTATTGTTTTTGGTAGAGGTCAAAGGTCATTTGAGGTCACCAGCGGTAAAATTGCGAAAACGCCGAAAATGGCTTGTAAACACGATATCTTCAGATAGGATTGCCCGACAACTTTCATACTTGGTATATAGATTTGTCATGTTGAGAGGAAGAACCCTATTGTTTGGTAGAGGTCAAAGGTCATTTGAGGTCATCAGCGGTGAAATTGCGAAAACACTGAAAATGGCTTGTAAACACGATATCTTCAAAAAGGAGTGACAGATACTCTTCATATTTGGTATATAGATTTGTCATGTCGAGAGAAAGAAGCCTAGTGCTTTTGGTAGAATTCAAAGTTCATTTGAGGTCACCAGCGGTAAAATTGGGAAAATCCCGAAAATGGCTTTTAAACATAATTTCTTCAGATAGGAGTGACCGACACTTCTCATGCTCGGTATATATTTTTGTCATGTTGAGAGGAAGAAGTTTATTGTTTTTGGCTGAGGTCAAAGGTCATTTGAGGTCATCAGCGGTAAAAATGTGAAAACCCCGAAAATGGCTTGTAAACATGATATCTTCAGATAGGATTGCCCGACAATTTTCATACTTGGTGTATAGATTTTTCATGTTGAGAGAAAGAAGCCTATTGCTTTTGGTAGAGGTCAAAGGTCATTTGAGGTCGCCAGCGGTAAAATTGCCAAAACTTCGAAAATGGCTTGTAAACACAATATCTCCAGATAAGAGTAACAGATACTTTTCATATTTGGTATATAGATTTTTCATGTTGAGAGAAAGAAGCCTATTGCTTTTGGTAGAGGTCAAAGGTCATTTGAGGTCACCAGGGGTAAAATTGTGAAAATTCTGTGCCTAAAATGTAAAGAAAAATCTATCAAGCACTGTCAATTTGAAAGCAGGTAAGGTATTTGATGGCAAGGAATCACTAAGCCTTTTGGCTTTCTGGTGTTTACTGGAATCCTTATTTTAGATATTCTCTGCCAGCCCGAGCAATGGTCCTGGTGTTGAGCTTTTCCTGATGGAAAAGGATTGTCCTTATCGGCGAGGATCAGTCTCCTTTTCATCCATTCGGATTGGATGTTTTTTAACTTTTTTCTCATCTCCTTTGACTTTGGATTTATTGCAAGTTTACTAACTGTGTAAGTACAATGGCATATTTGTATGTCACACGTTGTTTAACTGCTTCATTCGTGATGTACCTTTAAAGTTTACTTACTTACTTTACTATAAAAACAAAATATGACAACCTTAAAATTTTTGTCATTCAATGCTAGGGGTCTTAGACAGTAGAAAAAACGTAGACGTTTCTTTGCATACCTTCATAGACGTAAGGTGGATATCATTTTCTTACAAGAATCTCACAGCTGTCTTAGTGATGAGAAATATTGAGTTAATGAATGGGGAGGTCAGATTTTTTCTCACATGGTTCCACCACCAGTCGGGGTATTTGTTTACTCTTAAACCCAAGTTTACAGGCTACCATTCTAAAGCTTACTGTTCATATGCATGGGAGATATTTGATGGTCGATTTAAAGCGTATGGATACTGTTATCACTGTGGTTGGAGTATACGGTCCTAATGAAGATAACCCATCGTTTTTTAACGAACTATCACGCCACTTAAGTAATTTTCAAAATAATATCACTATCATGGCCAGAGACTTCAACTTCGTTTTTAACTTAGAAGTAGACAAGGTAGGTGGATTACAAAGGACAAATTTTAAAGTTGAGATGAATGTCTTACCTTAATGTCTGTGTATAATTTAGTAGATTTATGGAGGGATAGGAACCCGTTCTCAAAGTATTTTACTTGGAGTTCCAGTGTTACCCCTGGAATTTACTGTAGGCTCGATTTTTTCTTGATTTCTCGTAATATTGATCATAATGTTACTGACGTTTTCTTTTCGCCCGGAATCCAATCAGATCACTCTTTTATATCCTTGTCTATTTTGATGACTCCTGTGAAAATGAATTAATGAATGAATGCTTTCAATCATTGTCTTCCATGAAAAATGATAAGTCCCCTGGAAGCGATGGGCTTACTGTCAATTTTTATAAAGTGTTTTGGCCAGTAATAGATAAGCTAGTTGTAGACTCATTGAATTATGGTTATTTATGTGGGCATTTGACTTCTGAACAAAGCAGAGGGATCATAACTCTAATTCGAAAACCGAACAAAGATCATAACTTTATCTCCAATTACAGACCCATTACATTGCCAAATACTGATTACAAGATTGGTTCAAAGGCTATTGCCTCACGCTTAAAACCTATCCTGCAGAACTGTATTGGTCGGCAACAAACTGGATTTCTTAAAAATCGTTTCATAGGTGAAAACATTAGGTACGTTCTTGATTTAATTGACTATGCCTCTGATAAAAAGCTTCCCGGTTTTATTTTTGCAATTGACTTCGAGAAAGCGTTTGATAAGCTTGAGTGGAACTATATTCATAAATGCCTGTGCCACTTCCAGTTCGGTGAGAGCATCCAAAATTGGGTAAAGGTATTTCATATGGGAAGTAGTGCATGTATTCTAAATAATGGTTATTTGCCGGATCATTTTCCATTACAGCGGGGTGTAAGACAGGGATGCCCCTTAAGCCCATATTTATTTTTATTAGCTGCAGAAACCTTAGCATTGAAAGTGTTCCAAAATGATTTGATAAAAGGGATATCAATTAATAATAATGAAGTAACGTTACTACAATATGCCGACGACACCAACTTCTGTCTTGATGGCTCAGAGCAATCGCTTGCAGTCTAGAGGTTCTTCGTATTTTAAGTCTTTATAAGAGTTCTTCTGGACTAACTATTAACCTTCAAAAATGTAGTTTATTTCCTTTAGGACCTTTTGTATCTCAGTTACCTCATTTCGCTATTGGTTATGGCATTAATGTTACCTCTGGACCTTTACAGATGCTCGGCATTACCTTCACTTCGAACAGATTTGATCTTTTCCGTCTGAACTACCTTCCAAAGCTCTCAAGACTAGAAGAAAATTTAAGGCTTTGGGCTTCTAGGGATTTAACCCCAATAGGTAGAAATGTAATTATTAAAAGTTTCGCTTTATCTCAGCTTGTTTTTTTTATTTCTTATTCTACCGAGCCCTCCTAAAAAGTTTATTAAAGAATTAGAAAGTATTATTTTTGATTTTATATGGGGCGGAAACCCAGATAAAGTTAAACGTACTGTAATGGTTAGCTCGATAAGAGACGGGGGACTTAAGGTTACACATATTCCAACTTTCATTAAAAGTTTAAAGTGTAGTTGGGTGAAAAGATATTGTAGTACGGATGATTCTCCTTGGAAAGTTTTCTTTGATATTTCTTTGAGATCTGTGGGAAAGACTTTTTTCTTTCGTTGCAATTGTAAATATGAAGATACCCCAGATACTAAGAACGTATTTCAACGAAGTTATTAAGGCGTGGTGTGAATTGTCATATCGTTGTCCGACGGAGAATTTCCATAGTGAAATTATATGGAATAATTCTTTTATACGTATAGATAACCAAACCTTTATGTATCATGATTTATTTAAAAAAATGTATTACATGTAAAAGACATTTATGACGAGAGTGGTATACCATTGACTTATCGTAAATTTATGAACCGTTACCACATTGTTAGTTTCCCCTTTTTGTTATATTTTGGTATCATTAATTCAATCCCACGTAGCTGGAGACCAGAGGGTGGGGAGAGGGATACTATTGAAAATGACAGCTGTTGGTTCAATAAGTTTATGAATTCACCTTCTACATCTCACTTTACGTACAGCCATCTTATTAAAAGGATTATCGACCCCCCCCCCCCCAACAGCCTTAAATAAATGGAGCAAGGATTTTGCTCATTTTACGGTATTAGATTGGCAGAATATCTTTGATATGCCACATTTGAATACAAATTATACAAAATTACATTATTTACAGTTAGGGTTTATCCACAGAATTATTGGTACTAAAAAGTTGTTATTTGCCATGGGGAAAGAGGAGAGTGATTTATGTTCCTTCTGCCACACTGAAACCGAAACACTAGAACATTTATTTTGGGATTGTAGCATGGTATCAAATTTTATTTTAAATGTAGAGAATACGTTTTTGAAAAAGCAGTTTTTCTTTTCCAAGCAAGACATTTTTTTCGGTTTTAGTCAAGGGAAAAAACATCCCTTCAATTTTCTTATTCTTCATATGAAAAACTACATTTACCAAAATAGATGCAAGAAGTCACAACTTTCCATTCAAGAATTTATGTTCAAGTTTAAGTTTGCAATTAACGTAGAAAAATTTATCTCTTCTAGAAGACCAGTACGTTCCACAAGGCAAATTAACTATCACGATCTATATGACACTTTCTGCAATTTCATTTACGCTCGGTTGTAACCATTATGTTATTGACCAATGCAACTGTTCTTATGTGTTCTTATAACTTTATATCTGCTAAGTAACTTGTATATATCTGTAAATTACTCATGGAAACATCAATTGTAAATTTACCAAATTAAACTTGAAATTGCTGATGCTGATGTATATGAATTGAAATAAAAAGGAGGAAAAAAAAACCAATGGCTCCATCCCATCTGCCAGTGGGAGACGAAGACCAAAGGGTCTGTGGTAAGCAGACCAGCAGGCATAAAGATTCAACAAGCAAGAGATCATTAAGAAATTATAGCAACCAAATACAACATCTCTCATAGGTTATGTAAAAGTAACAACTGCTTGCATGAATAACTTATTTACAAAATTTACGTCATTTTTTTTTTCAAACATAAGTAATCAATCAGACACACCTCGGTGGGTCTATAATTAAAACAGTACCTTATATGAATAGTCTTGGAATAGCACCAAAGGCCTCTAAAGAGCGATCGTAAGGAATTGAGCAGCTGACATTCATTCGACGTTAGCGTGTATTTATTCCTAAAATTCGATGAATGAAACGGTATTGAAAGTAACGTATCTTGACTTCTCTAGATGCCACAAAAGGGATCTTAAAAATAACTCGCCATTGAGATTCGTTAAATTGAAAGCTTTCATTCCATTTAACTTTGCATATGGGGGGAGTGCAAATTCCATTGATTAATTCATTATAAATAAGGCGTGATACGGACTGAACACTTTGCAATTTTCTAAGTCTGTTTTCACTTAAACTAATATCATCAGTAAATCCTAAGTTGTCTTTCTATTTCCTGGGGATAGCTGCAAGTATTCCATAGTAGACGGTAAATGGGCAATGGTGTAAGAGAAACCTTTGTTTGAACTGTTCAAAATCCAGTGGTGTATTATCATTACCAAATAGATGTTTAACCCTTAAAATGCCATTTTCATGCATAAATTTATAGAAAATAACTTTTCTGTCAATCTTAATCAAGGAGTTTTTCCAAATAATTTCGTTTCCGTATCCTCTGGTTCCCTGAAATTGTAAACAGACCATGCTCTACACACATCTCTAATAAACCCGTTATCAATATCAAGGTCATTTACCTGATAATTACAATTAAACAGAAGTTGCTTACCATCCTTTTTCAAATGGAAATCAAAGAATATCTTCCAGTCTGCAATTTTATCATCGGTATATCTCTTTACCCAAGTAAATTTTAGCCCATAAATGAATGATGTCAGATGGGTGGCTCTCAGACCGCCTTGGTCATACGTGCTTATCAGAGTCTTACGACTTATTTTATCTGGCTTGCCATTCCAGATGAAACGAAATAGAAGTCTCTCTAATTCCTGCATATAGTAATGAGGAGGGTCCGGCAGAATTTGAAACAAAAATACTAATTGTGAAAGGCCAAATGTTTTTATAATTGTAATTTTACCAAATGGAGTAAAATCCCTGCACTTCCATAAATTTAGCAACGATTTGAGCCTTGACAATTTAGGGGTATAGTTTAGTCGAAAGAGACTATCCCTCGAATTGTCAAAAGCTATGCCTAAAAGTGTGACTGGACCCAATGTCCAGTTAAAGGAAAACTCTTCTATAAAATGGGGCTTATTGAAGGCTGATGGACCTAAGGGAAATACATTTGTTTTATCAAAATTGACCCTTAAACCGGATGACCTCTCAAGACTCTTTAAAAAATGCCCAGTCGTGCTTAAACTACCATATGAACCGTCAATAAATATTGCGGTATCATCGGCATATTGTAAAATCTTTGTTTCCTTCCAAGTAGAGATATCCCTTTTATCAAAGAACAACTATTGATTCGAACTGCCAGGATCTCAGCACAAATTAAAAATATGTAGGGGCTTAAGGGACAACCTTGTCTGACACCTCTTGTTATGGGAAAGAAAGGTGAAGAGTATCCATTATTACAAACACATGAACTTATATTAGAGTATAAAGTAAAAAACCATCTGATAAAACCATCTTTAAACTTGAAAAATTCCAAACAGGTTCGAATAAAATTCCATTCCAATCAATCAAAAGCTTTCTCAAAATCTATCAGCAATAATAATCCTGGAATGTTAAAGCTCTTACAGTAATCAATACAATCGAGTGTGAAACGGATGTTCTCACCAATAAACCTCCCTTTTAGAAAACCTGTTTGATTAACATTAATTAACGATGGGATAATTTTTTCAGTCTAATAGCCAGTGCTTTAGAAGCAATCTTATAATCAACATTTAATAGAGAGATGGGACGGTAGTTTTTAGCTAAAGTTGGATCTTTTCCTGTTTTTGGTAGTAGTGTAATTACTCCACGTCCCTGTTCGCTTGTCAGCCTTAAATTTTCATACGCAAAATTAAGAGACTTGACAACCACATCCCCAATAACTGTCCAAAAGTTTGTATAAAACTCCACCGATAATCCATCACTCCCAGGGCTAAGACCATTACTCATTGTATTAAGGGCTCCCCAGCACTCCCGAATTGTTAACAAACCTTCACAGCTGTCGGAATCATCTTGTGAAAGAGGGTTATTATAATGAGCGTCCTTCAATATATCCATTGGAATAATACTTTGCGTCGTATACAAAGTCTTGTAAAACTCCGATAAAATAAGCAGTATTTCAGAGTTGTCCGATACCAGCACCCCATCATCAGTTTTAAGTTTACGAATCACATTTTCTGCTTTATTTCGTGATTCCAAATTACGGAAGTACTTTGTAGACCTTTCCCCTTGCTCTACCCCACGTGCTCTGGAACGAATAACCATTCCACGGAATTTATAATCATAAATAAGTTGTAACTTGGCTCTAGACTCATTCAATTTGAAATAGATTTCTGATTCATTGTATTGAAAATAAATAAATAAATAGATAAATAAATAAATAAATAAATAAGATTTTTAGGACGAGCCTGACATGGCGACGGGTTAGGAGGTGCTTTTTGAGGCTCTCGTAAGTTTTTGTCCAAATCAAGTTCATTCTCCAGATTTTCTAACTTAAAATGTCTTCGAGAGTTGTGCAGTGACTTATTTATCCAGGTTTTTGAAGTATGTACAAAAAAAAAAGAGGAAGACCGAAGGGCAGTTATGGTAAAAAGAAACGTGATGCTCTAGCCGCCGCCAAAATGCAGAAGCAACGCACATCACCCGCCTCTAATTCGTCACGTGACGACCGGGCTTCACTAGAGGAAACCAGCTTTGTTGAAGAAGCCTCCTTACTTAGTGTTGAGGAGGAGCATGACTTATCCAAAAAGCTAGATAATGCCATTGAAAAAGCCACCTCTACCCTCTCAACAGATCTGAGAAATTTAAAGAGTGAACTGAAGAAAGAACTTGAAAACCACGCCAGTAAAATCAAAACGCTTGAAAAAGAAAACCTAGAACTTAAAGCGTGCTGTACATCATTGGAACAGAAGGTGGCCAACCTGGAAAAGGAAAGTATCGAACAATATTCACTTCTTAATAAGCAAGAACGTTTCTCTGGGCGAAACAATCTTCGCCTAGTAGGGTTCAAATATTCTGAGAACGAAGATTGTGTCCAGATAGCTAAAACTGTATTTTCTGAGATGGGGCTGCCAGATTGCAGAATCGAAAGAGCCCAGAGGGATGGAAGGTCTGTGGTAGGTCGAGATCGCCATTTGCTTATTAAGTTATCTTTCTACCAGGACAAACTATTTTTGCTAAGAAACGCTAAATCCAAGTTGCGAAACAAACCCTTTTTCTTAACCGACGACCTCACCCAGTTGGACTTAAAGGAAAAGCGAAAATGGACCCCCAAGGTGACGGCACTCTACCAAGCAGGCACCAAACTTCGATTTTCAGGAGGGGTATGGAGGCAGAGCGATGGCCGCCCTTATAAATTTACAGAGTAATTTTGTCATAGTCATCTTTATCGTGTCTCTTAAATAGTCTTCTTATGTTATATTTCCAACTATCCTACAAATATTCATTGGAGAACGAAGGGAGGATTCCTACTGAAACCGTCAGTTTATAGAATTTTTCTTTGGGATTTGATAGGAACAAAGGATTTTTGTAGCTGTTTTTCTACTTCAAATTGGTTGGAGCCGCATAAAACTGAATGAAGCTACTTCAACTTTACTTTGAGTGAGTTCCTTTATCAACCCAGTCTCTGTGTCAACCCTCCTGTTTTTTTACTGATGTTTTCGGGAGCCTCTAACTATGAGCTGTGTTATGGCTAATGTTCTATTTGACCTATCCAGAAGAAGGTCCTTTTCCATCAGGATTATCGAAGGAGAAAAGAACTCCTGTTTTTCTCGTTGGATTGACTGTTTTTTTTTTCTTTTTCTATCTTCCATCTTATAATCTATGTGAGTATCATACTGCTTTAATTTGTAATATTCGGTTTATCCAAGTCACTGGTACTGAGATTTGTAGACTGTCTGAGGTATGTAAAATATCCCCGATCTCTTTTGTGTTTGATGGCAGAACTTAAGTTCACTAGCTACAATGTAAGGGGCCTCAGACAGTCTAGGAAGCGTAGAAAGGTGTTCAGTTTTCTACATAATCAAAAGAAAGATATCTATCTTATTCAGGAGTCACATAGCGTAGAAGGGGATGTACAGTTTTGGAAGAATGAATGGGGTGGGAAAATAATTTTCGCACATGGCTCGTCTTAGAGTAGAGGGGTGTGTATCTTGTTCAATCCTGTTTTGACGGTACATTTTATTAATTCCAAGCTTGATGAAAATGACAGGTATATTATAACTGATGTTACTATTTATGGTAAATCCTTTACAATTATTTGTGTTTACGCCCCCAATTTCGATTCGCCGTCATTTTTCGACTCTATTTCTGCCAATCTAAGTAATTTTGCTTGTGGGAATGTTGTCATGGGAGGCGATTTTAACTTAGTCTTTGATTTACACTTAATTGGGGGCGTACAGCAAACTAATTTTAGAGCACGGGATCGGTGTTTTGATCTCATGAGTATGCATAGATTGGTTGACGTTTGGAGGGAAAGGAACCATTACGCTAAGGTGTATACATGGAGATCTAATGTTACTGCTGGAATCCACTGTAGGTTAGATTTCTTCTTAATTTCCAGTCATTTGGTTAAAAAGCACTTATAATGCTAATATCTCCCCCAGCTTACAATCTGATCATTGTTTAGTCAATCTCGATTTTCAATTATTTTCAGAGAAGAGGGGCCCAGGCTACTGGAAATTTAATAATTCGCTATTGTTTGATAAGGATTATGTAAACTTAATTAATAATTTTTTGGATCATGAAAATGAGAATTCAAGCTTTTCCAATCCAGTTCTTAAATGGGAGCATATCAAGTTTAAAGTTCGAGCCATTACCATTGAGTATTCAAAACAAAAAACTAAAAAACACCGGGGAACGTGATGCTACTTTATTAAAGAAAATCGGATCGTTAGAACGAATTTATTTTGAGTCAAATTCCCCGGATGTTCTACATGAGTTGAATGACTGTAGAACTCAACTTCATTATTTTTATGACCTTAAATTACAAGAAATAATAGTAAGATCCCGAGCCAGGTGGGTGGAAACGGCGAAAAAAGTACAAAATATTTTTTAAACTTGGAAAAAAGACATAAAGAGTGTAGTGTCATTCGAAATCTTCATACTGCTGATGGTACAACTTTAACTGATGGTAAACGTATTCTGAGTGAGATTAGATCGTTTTATGAAACTCTTTACAAAAGTGATGATTGCAATCCCGATATGTTTTTCCAGACCCTACCGGTCATTAATATGTTGGATCAGGACGAGGCCGAGCATTGTGAAGGGCTATTGACAGAGGATGAATGTAAAAAAGCATTATTTTCTCTTTCTACTGGTAAGACACCGGGAAGTGATGGTCTCACTGGGAATTTCTGTAGAGGTTTTTGGTCAAAGATAGGGACTTTGGTGACCGCTTCCCTCAACCAGGCTTTTCATTCCTCTTCCTTGTCTGCAGAACAAGGAAGGGTGGTTATCACGCTTATTCCAAAACCCGGTAAAGATCCCCACATGTTGAAAAATTATCGTCCAATTTCATTGTTGAACACCGATTACAAGATTTGCTCTAAAGCACTTGCTTCCCGAATTCAATCTGTTTTACCCAAAATCATTAGTTCTAACCAAACCGGCTTTATCAAAGGACGTTTTATTGGGGAAAATATTCGTTTCGTACTTGATCTTATTGATTTTTGTAATTCAAGAAACATGAAAGGATTGCTATTTTTAATAGATTTTGAGAAGGCGTTCTATAGGGTGGACTGGAATTTCATTATTAAGAGTATGAAGTTCTTCAACTTCGGCGAGGACTTCATCCGTTGGATCTCTACACTTTATTCAAATAATTCAGGTCGAGTCTTAAACAACGGTTTTGCTTGTGATGCATTTAATATAACTAGGGGGTTCGTCAAGGGTGCCCCTAAGCCCCTATTTATTTATCATTTGCGCCGAAGTTCTTACAATTTATATTAATCGTAACCCCCGTATTAAAGGTATTTCATTGTTTGATGATGAAATCAAGATCATGCAATACGCTGATGATACCACCTGATTTCTAGATGGTACTTATAATTCGTTAAGTGAAAGCCTCTCAGCTCTTCGTATTTATCAGCAGGCCTCGGGACTGAAAATTAATATTGATAAGTCTACGGTTTTCCCATTGGGCTCTCTTGTTGGGAATAACCCCTTTACTCAACCATTGTTTGGGCTCAAGTGGACTTTGGGCCCAGTAACTATGTTAGGAATAACTTTTGACCACTGTGCTGAGAACTTGTTCAAGCTTAATTTCACCCCCAAGTTGTCAAGACTCAAAAAGTTACTGGCTTTATGGTCTCAAAGAGATTTGACTCCTATAGGTAAATCAATTATTGTAAAAACACTGGGCATATCCCAATTTGTTTATCTTTTTCATGTTTTACCTGACCCTCCCCCTTTATTTCTCAAGGAGGTTGAAAGAATAATTTTTAAGTTTATTTGGGCAGGAAAACCTGAGAAAATCAAGCATCTTACTCTTTGCAGTCCAACGTTTGCAGGTGGCTGAAAGTGACTCATATACCAAGCTTTATCAAAAGCCTTAAATGTAGTTGGGTGAAACGATATTTGGAAGAGAAGGAAGCAGTCTGGAAATTATTTCTTGACCTACATCTCCAGAAATACGGTGAAAAGCTTCTCTTTAGTTGTAATTTTAAAGGTGATGATATTGTAACTGATAATCGTTTTCTAAATGATGTTTGTAAGGCATGGTCGACTTACTCCTATTACCTTCCAACAAACAATTTTAAAAGAGAAATAATTTGGAACAACTCCCATATTAAGGTTAATAATGTAACGGTGTATTATGATTTCATGTATAATAAGGGTGTTGTTTATGTAAGCGACCTTCTAGACGTTAATAATCGTTTTCTCACAATTAATTGTTTTAAAGAAAGGTTCAATATTAATCATTTTCCCTTTACGCTTTTGTATGGTATATACTCAGCTATTTCAAAATCTTGGAGGATCCCACCCATAGATGTAGAGATAATTGACGAGAATGTTGCCACAACCGTAGGTTCTATTTGGAAAATGTCCTCTTTGTCAAGAGGAATTTACACTTCTGTTGTTAGATCAATTACCATCCCCCCTAAAGCTATTGTTAAATGGAACAGGGAGTTTAATATAGATTTAGATCATTGGAAAACTATTTTCCAAATCCCGTTCAGCTCTCTTAGAGATAGTAAGTTAAAGTATTTTCAATTTCGATTTTTACACCGAATCTTGGGTACAAATAGATTACTTCTTTTGATGAACCAAAGGAATGATGCTCTGTGTACTTTTTGCAATCAGTATGAGGAAACGTTAAGTCATTTATTTTGGGATTGTGCCCTCGTATCAAATTTTATTTTGGATGTCGAGCAGGGAGCCTTAGGCCAACAATTCTCCCTATCTAAGCAGGATCTATTTTTTGGGAATAGGTTTTGCCAAAGTCATCCTTATAATTTCCTCATCTTTAATATTAAACATTACATCTTTAGGAAAAGAATGTCAAAGGAGATACCTAACTGTGTTGATTTTTTGCATAATTTTAAATTTTTACTTCAAGTGGAGAAACGTCTTTCTTCCACAAGTACTCATCACCCTATTAAGTTTGAGTCTCTAAAAACTGCTTTTTGTAATTATCTCTTTGATTAACTAGGATAAGTAGTAAAAACTGAATTATTTTAAACGTTATGTTGTGGTACCACATACAGGATGGACAAACTGTTACTTCTTTCTCCATGTATGTACGAATGTATGTATGTATATATGTGTGTATGTATGTTTGTACGTATGTATACATTGCTGGTCATAATTATTGTCTCAATAAAGGATGGAAGCAAAAATAAATAAATAAACAAACAAAGAACAAATTTTCTTAGTTTCATTAGCTTTCAAAGTTTCTCCACCCAATATAAGCTCTTAATTTTCAAATATTTGTTCATAAAAAAGGTAAAAATTAGGGTTGATGTGCAATGTTCAACAAGGTGTTTCTTCATTGGATGTTGCCATTGCATTGTATGGACTGTATTCTTTGTTCAGGTTAGGGTTTAGGGTTATCGTTAACCAGTTAGGAAATTTCTTGTTAAACAGGGCGACTTTCTAGCAAATTCCCAGTTTCGTATATGCAGGCTTAGTAACTGCCTACAACAAATTCCGTAACCCCAAAAGAATTTCAGCTGTTGCACATTTAATTTTGATTTGCTTCTTTGAAGGGCAGGTTCTTTAGTAAAAACCCCGATTTTTTACATTCTTACAAACAGCCAAATATCTTTCAAAAATTTTCTTCAAAGATTCTCCAAGCAACCCATGTGTTTTAAAGTATTTGTTAAAAAAGATAAAGCCAAAACTTTCAGTGCGCTGTGCGCGTCTCAAATTCTTCTAAGTGACGTCCTATCGGGGCTAACTCATCAATTGTTAGGGCTTCCAAATACTGCCCCGTAAGCCTGTCGGGCAAATCCTGACGTAACCCCTATAACTCAATCCCCTATGTTTTCCATTCTGCCACAAACTGACCTGCTTCCCACACTTCTGGCAAATCCTGGGTATGAATCTTAGAAATTGACGTCTAAGAAATTTCTGTACCCATTCTTATACATTCATGCACAGTGGCGAAGCCATTGGGGTGGTTTGGGGGTTAGAACCCCCATGACCCAACCGTGCAATGCAAAAAACACCTAAAACAGCGGTTTTTCTCTCTATCCTTAGACAGTTAGACTTTTCCCTCATGTCGTTCCCCAACCCCAACCCCAACCCCCCGTGACAAAATCCTGGCTACGCCACTGTTCATGCATTATAAAATATGTCTGAGTAATTAGTCCCTACGTAAAGCCGTGTTTACTGGGCGCGCGGAAAGCGGAAATGTTCGACGTGTCCAATAACAACCCACGTGGATTGCTTAGTGAAGCAAACCAACTTCAGTCATATAACTAGCCGACATCCTACTGACTTAAAAATATGACGCCTGTGTTGTCCACGCTCGCTAAAGCATGCTATTCTCGAATTCACGAAGTAGTCATCGCGGTATATGCATATCTAATTGCTGAATGATCGCTCTCTATAGATGAATGACCGCTCACTTACTAGTTCAACTAATCGCTCAATGGTGCTATCACTTTATTTTTTCCCTCCCGGCATCTTGGTCAGAAAGTACGTGATCGGTGTCGGAACGGGGCCCTGAACTTAGCGAAATCCTACCGGACGCTACGCCAATTCACGTGCGGAACGCGGAAAGAATTCGACATGGAGGATTTGTTCCGCGATTCGCGTGCGGCGAGGGTTTCCGCCTTCAGCTTCATTGAAATGCACACAAAGAATTCTTTCGGCGACCCGACGGTGTGTCTCTTTTTCGTGTTAGCGTTCCGAGATCAGATCGCCCAGTACTAGAAACACGGCTTGAATTGGACATCAAGTCAAAAATTTCAAAAATATTAAAAGCATGAAAATGAATTCTACCAGTCTAAATTCCATCTTCTTAGGACACTCCTGAGCTGAGATATATGTTGAAGTTGATTCACTCAAATTAAAATGGTACATTGCGCAATAATTTGTGATGTCATTGTTGTAGGCCCTACTACTTAAATTACAAGTTTTATATTTCTTTGTTTTTCTGAAAGTTACTGCATCTTGTACCAAGGTGTGATAGCAGTCTTACTCTTATGGGGTAATGAAATTAATTAAACCCTCTCTGTGCAATATGCTGTGGAGACAAACAGGAAGTGTTCAAGGTCACAAAAACATTTTAATTTAAAGGGGAAAAAAGCAGGTTATGTGAGTTGTACAACAAGAAAGTCACAATTATTGCTCAATAGACCAATTTGTTTTAAGTGAATACACTTTATATCTCAGCTCAGGAATGTCCTGTGAAGATCGGAGTTGAAATATGAGAACTTACTTCTCATGCTCTTTAATATATATTTTTTAATTTTTTGACTTGAGGTACACTTTCAGGGTAAAACACCTTTTAAAACTGCCGCTCTGTACACTCCTAAATCAAAACGAACTTTTCGGCACTTTTAATTGTTAAAAAATTCTAGATTTGCGCAACTGCTCATCAAAGAGAGCCTATATTCCAGTTCATAACACCGACGTGTAGTCGAGCAAGGAATAAACCGCCATTCATATTGATCATTTGGCGTCTTAAGTGGTAGGTTCTGCACTCCAAATTTCTCTTCGGTCCATGTTGCTTTTTTTAACAGTTTAATCTGATGTCAACTGCAAAGAGATTCCGACCATTTTTAGCGTAGACCGCTATATATAAAAGTGACAGTTCAATTTGGATCGACGATAGTCCGCAGAGTAGTAGTTCTGTAGACCTAAACTTTCGAAACCATATAGTATTACTTTCTTCGAATTTTTGAAACTTCGAGCCCTTGATGTTAAAACATTCGTACTTCTTTTCGGTTTTTTTTTCATATTTGCCTCTGCTCACGACGGATATATGAGCACAGGTTAGGGCAAATAAAAAACCGACCCATGCATTCTGCAAAGAATAAAGCCGTGATGCAGCATCAATTGCAACGTATGGATGCAATTACACTGTTAAAAAATTTCTCTGTAAATTTACATAATTTTTATGGCAAATTTTTTCCAACCAAACAATGTTTTTTTTACAGCCAGACTGTAATCATGAAAAAACATTAAGGGTCTGTTTTTTCTTTACAGTTTTTGCATGTAAATTAGTTTACCAAAGTCTTCTGTAAAATCAAATTACAGAATTGTTCTGTTTTGTTTACCTTAATTTTATGCGAATTTACAGCCTACTGTTTTCATTCCCGACGTGTTAATAGTTATTATAATATCGATTTTTTAGCTTTCGTATGTTATTACGTAACATACACTTCACCATTACGTACATCAGGTATTTTCTTATCAACCTGTCAATGTAATGTGACGTTATGAAGTTGTTTTCTATCAAAACTTTTTTCTAAAAGTCCCCACGACTCTCTGGCGAAGAGCCAAGGGGCGAAAACCAAACGATTACTCCCGGAGGAGTTCTGCTCCCTTAAGGAGCTTAACGTCCCAAATGGACAAGTACGCCCTCCAAAGGGCAAACACTGAGTGGTCCTGCTCTAGGCTGGCTGAATAGAACAGAAGCCACAACCTGGATGCAGTTTAACGTCATGCCCAGGACGTTGTTTTCTATCAAAACACATTGAGGATGCTTTGTTGTCATGCATATTGTTGTTTAGTAGACTGGTATCTCTAGGAACATTGTAATTTGAAAGTCACATTTTTTGTACAATATAATAATTGTTTTTAAAATAAATATGACAAAGAATGCAAATACATTGGTTGCAAACATTTTCAAGCAAGGTAAACAATAAGTTTATCACTTCCTGATTAAAAAACGCCAAAGAAGATATTATTCAAAGCAACAGCAATCCTTTTGTTAGGAAAATGCCTACAAAATAAGCTCCACCCATTTATGCAAAATGAGATTTTCGTCATAAAGTGGTAAATTTACAGACTCTTTCAAGTAAATTTGTGAAACGTTTTTAATTTGCTCCGATCAAGTGCATGAGCGCCTGTGGCGATGAGTTGACATCAGTATACCAATTGTCAGTGCTCTGAAATTAGGGCCTTGCAATTTCTTTTTACTTAAAAATGTGTGACAAAACACCAGTTGCATGATATTTATAACTAAGAACGAAATAACTAAGTATGCTTTTATAATAAATGTAAGTTAATTTTCAAATAGGGCCATAAATTTGTCAAAAATGTTTTTTTTTTTTAAACTGAAACTTCGCAGAACGATGCATGTTATATATTAAAAATTTTCTGGCTATTTTTTATTTGTTTGTTTGGGCTTATTTTTGTTTCTTTTTCAACTTAAAAACAAAATGAATGTTTGTTAAATGACAGTATATTTATGTGAAATCAGAAAAATACAAAATGCTGTTAAAATTTCTGTAAATTTACAGAAAAAGTTTTACAAAGCAGTAAAATTTGGTTAAAAAAGCAGACAGAAATGGTTTTTCAAATAAACAGAAAATACATGTCAAACAACCTTTTTAGTTGCGGTGCCTGCCTTGCAGGCAACCGCAACTAATGCAGTTACTATCGCGATGTCAATTTCTGACTTTTCCGGCACTTTATTTCTATCTTCTTGTAGATGTTTTGTGGTATCGAAATACGGTTTAGTGCAATTTGTAGGGATGGTACTTCTCTTTCGTGTTTTTAAGTTTTGGTGGAAATATGACTTTCGTGAGAGTGTAATATTGGGGTTTTTTTCATGTAAAATTTGCAAACGTGTTCTATTTTTAGTAACAATCTTGCAGAAAAATCAGGTCCGTACGTTATGTACTCTGGGGAAAAGGTTGTTGGTTAATTTAACACAGCGCCATCATTTTGGTTGTTTTTTTTTTTTTTTTTTTTTTTTAATTCATCGTATTATATTTATTACGGATTGGTGTTTAGTGAATTTTGAGTATTTATATGAGGATTGCTTTGTAGGGATTTATTCTTTTCAAGTGGCATGGTCGGGGTTGCGGTGGAGTAAAATGTTTGATAGTTTAGAGGAGTTTTGTTCACTGTTTTTGTGATTTTAAAGAGCTGTGTGAATTTCTCACACTAACGAAAATTTTGATAAAGTAAGTTTCTGTTGGAAGGAAACATTGTTATTGGTAGGTAAATATTAGGGAGTAGGGAACATGACGATCGTGATGTATTATTTATACGTTCCGAAAGATCTACATGTACATTTTATTTTTCGTTGTTGATAGCTGTTGGAGAGAAAAAATGTTTAGGAAGCTTGTGTTGATAGATTCAAACATGGTTTTTGTGAAAACTGGGGAGTTTGATTTGCCGTCCATTGAAATAGGAAAATGTATTTCAGTTGAGAGTAGGCCGATTCGTGTGAGAAAAGTACGTGGGGATGGTAATTGTTTTTTCGGTATTTGGCATTACTGGTTACGGGGTAGAAGATAATCATTTTTATTTAAGACAAGTCATTGTAAGTTCATTGTGTAGAAGTGAGTTGCCGGTACCAATAATGACTAAGGAAGAATATGTTACTTCTACTGGAATGGATGGGGATGGTGTATGGTCTACAGAGGTTGAAATATTTGCAGCTGCAAGACTTTTGGCGGAAACTGATACATATACTTTTATAGAATATAATGGTACATGGAAATGGGTACGTTATCCTCAAAGTGGTATTTTAAGTAGCGTAGTTAATCGGGAAAAACGTGCCATTTATTTAGTCAATACAGGTGGAGTACATTATGACGTAGTGGTGGAAATAGAAGATAATGAGTGTGTACATGAGAGCAGCGTTATAGAGAATTGGTTGAAGAGGGGTTGTGTTAATGAACATTGTGAAGAATTTTCCGGTGTTGAATGTAACATATTGAAGAGGGGAGACATTTTCCCAGCTGAAGCGGAGCTAGGCTTCAGTTATTGAAGCGGGACCCAGCTGGGCTCCATTTGTGTATCAGCTGGGAAAGGCTAGCCCAGTTGGGCCCCACGTGGGAACACCTGACAAACACGAATGGGTCCCAGCTGGGGCCCAGCAAGTAGCCCAGCTGAAACCCAGTTGGGGCCCAGCTGGGCATGTTGGCTGGGAATGCTATTTTCTGCTGCCCCTCTTTTACTAACACCACCATTACTTGCTTACACAATGTTGAGTTCGCGCTGGAAGGGCTGTATAATAGAGTAGTGGTTCCTGTTTTTTGACTCATTCAAAATGCCGTTTTGCATCGCGGAAGGATATATTGCAAAAAAATGCCCGAAATACCTTCAATTTTCTTTATGTTTGCAGACTGATTACTTCAACTGCTTTTCTACCACACAGAGATCACAAATTGAACACATCCCTTCACTAACATGGCCTAATCTGGCCCCAAAAAGTTTCTCTAGGGTGTTAAATTCGTAGGGTAACCTCCTTCGCTGGGATACCCCTTGACTTAGTGGTGTGCTACCTTTTGTCTTCACTGCAAAGTCATACAAATCACTCATCCGTGTCCGTGAAAAACCATGGGGGTCGTTCCATGGTTGCGTGGACAGAAGAACTATATTCAAAAAAGGTCACACCTCCCTGGTATTAGTCCCGTTCATATACGTCACTAGTATCCCTTACCAAATTATTTCTAAGTTCAGTATTTAATAAAATTTGAACGATATTGTCTTACACAATCAGAGTTTCGAAACATCGAGTAATCAGTCCTAAAGATATTGCATAATTTTTGCGCCCTAAAATGAAACGTGAATACGTGAATGTCGATGTTTATAATTTATAGCTACTAGCTGCGATCCGTCTGTCATCACATTATTAATCAGTAACGTTTCTTATTACATTCTATAGCAAGGACTTTTTGTCGCTTCTTTGACAATGTCCTTTTTACTACGGAAGAAAATATTGTCATTGTAGTAAGTTTATGTATGGCCATGACTCGCAATTGATGAAACGATTACCTAAGATATATAAAAGCAATAAGTAAGACAGTTCTATGAATACGAATATACTGTCGAGTAAAAGATTCCGTAGAAGACGAATTTCATCATTCCAACAACCCGTCTGCAATAGTTGAACGAATCACTTTAAAGAGAAAAATGGACTTTATCATGAATAAGTTAAACGTTTTCCTGATAACACCACAACTCCCTGACATAATTACAACAAACTAGAGAATAATTAGCTCATAAATGTCTTGCTACCTTTCCATTTCCGAAAAGGGCAAAGAGATGAAATGAACGAGCCACTTAGCTAGAAATTTACAGTTACGAAATGTCTTGTGATGTTCAAATCTTCGTCCGCAAACCAACAATTTGACCTCTGTGCACGGTCTAAATTTAGTGTCTACGTCACATAACATAGCCTGATAAGGGTCAACTTATAGTAAGCAGAAAGTTGCAACTTCCCGTATTAAAGGGCCAAACCTTTCACCCAAACTACAATTTTGGTACGGGGGTACCGAAATTCTCAATTCGAGCAGCTCTTTGATTGACAGCTAATTCAAACAATGCAGAGTACCGAAGCTTATATTACACAACATGAATAGTACTGAGAGTGTTTTGATTAGTTTTTCTATACCCTAGTTTAAGCAATAAACTGAGATTGTATCTGGATGGTGATGAATTTTAGACAATTGTGGGAGGGCTTAAGTAAGAAGGTTAGCAGAATTAGTACTGTCTGGGGTGAGAGAACTGGGCCTTTAAGTAGTCTTAGAAGAGGTGGTGGGTATTTTTTAGGTTATGGGTATTTTAAATGTAATGTATTGGTAGGTGTAATTTGTAACTATTTAATCATTACAAATCATCTTTAAGAAAACTGGAAGGGGCAGGGGATTGTTAGGATTACGCCAACCATAGCAATTCATGCAGGTATTATACCGTAGCCTAGGGGCTAGCATGGCAAGATGAAATGCATAAACTTTTAATAGGTTATGGTAGAAAAATTTTTTCAATTAATGATGCTCTGGAATCGGTATATTACGGAGCTATTTTACACGATTTCAAGACATGGTCGCTGTAACGTTGTTACCGGAGAGGAGGGGTGTAGGCTTAAGAAGGCTGGAGCCTCCATCCCCTCAATGAATCGCCCAGCTCCCCACCGCCTGGTAACTTTGGCAAAAAGTTATATTCATGCTGGCCGATAAAAATAACCAATTTGAAGCGGTATATTACGGAGCTATTTCACACGATTTCAAGACATGGCCTCAGTGGCGTTGCTACGGAGGAAGCGGAGGAAGAGGGGTATAGGCTTAGGTGGGCTGGAGTCCCCACCCCTCTCAATGAATCGCCCAGGTCCCCACCGCCTGACAACTTTGGCAAAAAATTATATTCATGCTAGCCGATAATAACACCAATTTGAACCGGTATATTACGGAGCTATTTTACACGATTTCAAGACATGGCCCCAGTGGCGTTGCTACGTTGGAGGAGGGGGTGTAGGCTTAGGTGGGCTGGAGCCCCCCTCAATAAATCGCCCAAGTCCCCACCGCTTGGCAACTTTGGCAAAACATTATATTCATTCTCATTTAACCAATTCGGGCTATTTGGCTACCATGACAGATAAACTTCCGATAGACTGATAGATCCATGCAGGTGCAGAGTATATACTGCAATTGTACTGCACTTTGAATTTCGGAATAAATTCAGGTAGGCTGTGACAAGCTTCGTATCTTCAGAATGTTTTGACTTTTTACTTGTCAGTTTTTGAGAGATAATTTTCTAACAAATTTGAAATGACTAAAATTGACTACATTGGTATAGAGTACAGCATGTTACTAGCATTTTCAGTTCATGGAATGGTACAAATTTTGCAAAGAGGTTGCAGCTTAGTACTTCTTAAAACCCACCCAGCCAATTTATGGTGAAAATAACGAAGCAAAGCATGTAAATTTTTAGCCAAATCGTTCGTTCATTTCATCTCTTTGCCTCAAATTGACCATTGATTTAATTAATTATGCACCGACCTAAACAATGGTCCAACCATTCACCTCCAACTTTGGTCAAAATTCACTAATTTATGCTCAGATCTAACCATTAATTGGTCACTTTTTACCATACGTTTGAGTCGGTGCATAGTTGACCATAGTGTGTTTTAGAGTGCACCCTGTGGTATTGAGTGGGATTCAACCTCTCTGAGAGAAGAATGATTATTCTAAGCAGAGCGCCACCATAGGTTGGCGCGAATTGTACAGAAAATGAAGTATTCCATGAAGGGAAACCTCGTTGAATATCCTGTTTAAAAAGGCAAATATACTTCTTTGTTACAGTGGTAGAGTCCATGCCCAAAGTTCAAAAGCTATTAGTAGCTAACAGTCGTCAAATCACCTTAAAAGTATAAGACGACTTGGTTTGTCGGCACCGCAACTCGTCTAGACGTTCGTCTTGTTTATTGTTGCAATACAAAGTGTCTGTAAAGATACAGAAGATCTCTATTAAAAGTAAAATACAAAAAGTTTAAGTTAAAAAAGTCTGTAAATTTACAGAAATTTTTAACAGTGCACGGATTTTCAGAAATAATTTGTAGCGAGTATTGTGACTGGTATCGTGATAAATCCAGTTTCAAGTGAAGGGAACTCCGAACTCTAGTCAGGGTCGCCCTGAGGTTTGGGGTATGGTAACTCTGTCTTTAATACTACCCCGACCTCAGGAAGTTGATAGCGACAAAAGTGGCTTCACGAACCGAAAAAGTTTGGTTCGCCAATCAGGAACGAGAACGTTCGTCTTATATGAATATCCATATTTTTGTGACTCTTCAGAAAAGGTATGTGTAACAAGTGCTACGTTGATGTGATTTAAAAAATAGCACTGGTCTAAAGATGACCGATGATACTGGAGCTGTGACAATTACATATGTGTCGGCTGGATGCTCCACCCTCACTTGAAGTCAAAATTAGTGCTATCTGCTCCCTGATGTCGAGGTGTATGAATAAGGCAGGGTCACCCCTATACCTTCGATGAAAGAGTTACCCTGACTATCCGACCTCTAGCCCTACTCTGACCAACACTGGTATTCTCTCTTCTGTTAGGGTATGGACGAGTGGTTTCAAAGGTAGCCTATGTTTTGTTCCCTTCTTTTCCCTTCATCGACATGGGCGTCACCAAGGGGGGGGGGGTGGTAGGGGTGCAAACGACCCCCTTTGATTAATATTTTTTACAGAAACGTTTAAAGGATGTACCAAAAGTCGAAAAAGGATTTCTTGCTGCCATTGCAAAATATAAAGCTCTTTTAATATTGTTCAATGCCTAATCTCGCTGTAATTACAGATCGAGTCCCTCAAATTTTTTATTTCACCCCTTACTTTTTGTAAAAAGCCGTCCGCTAGCAAGTCCTATTAGCTATGTAGCTACACCTTTCCATAAAATTATAATCATATATCTAATAGAACTTTTCATGAAATACCTGTATATGATATCTTTTTTAACGAAACAATCATTTTTATTGAAAGTATATTAGAAGATGCGTTCATCTCTCAAACTCTGTTCATTTTAGTGGGTAAACTGCTTAATGTCAGTATAGACTCAGTATACCTTAATATTAAAACGGAAGTGCGCCTGCGGGATATTTCAAATTGACTTAAAGATGGAGTGTCGTCATTAAACAGAATTCTCAAAACGTAACCCTTCGGTAACCTTTTCACGGATTACGTCACGACTACGTGACTCCATAATTAGTATCTGAAATGTGAATATTTCAGATATTAATTATGAAGTCACGTGGTTGTGACGTAATCCGTAAAAAGGTTACCGAAGGCTTACGTTTTGAGAATTCTTTTTCATAACGACACTCCATCTTTAAAATTTTAATGAAAAAATAGTTCCAAGGATGAATATACTGTTGTAGTAGTCGACTGATCTGAGGGTTTTAACATTACTACACACAGAAATACCTGTTGAGTAGGATGCCCTCTCTAGATTTCGTCTACTAACTCACTGAATGCGTACCATGCTTGTCTGTGTTTAATATCCACCTTTTACCCAACGGTGCGAATGTCAGTAATAAGTTGTTTTACTTGATCGGATAGTACTATGGATAGGTAGTATATCCCTCCGAAATCTGCCGAGTCAAAGGCCCTTCAAGTTTTAGGAAATGCTTGTACCGATATTTAAGGAATAAATCGCATTTGACAATTGGCTGACTATCATGGTGAATTACCCGTCGAGACTCCAAACTGACAAGATAACGGACGAGGAGAGGCTGAGTCCGTTATGTTGCTTTATTGGAGTCGAGGCGGTTCAGTTTATCAGTTCTACCACCCGAAAATGTGTAAAAAACATCATCTTTATCACTGTTTTTATGTTTATTGACCAAGTGTAGTGAAATAACAGGTTAGTGATCAACCAATCAGAATGCAGGATTCTCAACAAAAATTAACTTCCTTTTATGCATACGTATCAAACTGAGAGATGGGTCAATCATTATTTTAAATCTCAACTAACTTTTTGCTGTCCTTCTCAATTTTTTTGCTCGGCCTTTTAAATTTTTACCTTTCCGTTATCTTTTTTTAATTAATGGAATAAATGAGACTATTTTCTGAGTCTTGAAGGAGAAAGGTCGAAAGTAAAAATCGAACAAATAGGTAAAATCACATTGTGCAAAAATTACTGTTCTGCTCTATTAGTAAGCCTAATATCTTAAGCACCGTAGTTTAATAGACGCTGTTCATTGCAGATTTGAATGATTTTCTTAAATTTCTTTGCATTGCAGACTTCAATTCGTACGAAAGCGAAATTAGTACCATCGAAATAGAAATCATTAATTTGTTATTACAAATTATTAATTTGTTATAACAAATTAAGTACATCGACTTAAATTAGTTCACATGCATTGCTTAAAGTGATTGGAGGAGGTCGCCGTCTGCCCCCTTATGGCCTAGCCTTTTGCCATCCCCCATCGCCCTTGAAAGTAGAAATGAGATAATTATCCCCTTCACTTTTAAAAGTGGAGATATATTCCATTCCCCATCTGTTGACGCAAGGTCGTTGCCAGGGCAGGACATGGATTAAATTTTGCCAACCCAGTTAAAAAAATACTATACTTTTGCCCTAATGCATTTTAGTGTATCTCGCCCTATTAAATTCTGTTCGTCCACCAGGACACTATATCATCCCTTCGTCCCCCTTATTTGGCTAGCGCTGCGGTCCTGTATTGAGGCACATGCAAGCGCGGATTAACCGGGGGGCTTTGGGGGCTCAAGCCCTCCCAAAATGTTCTCAATCCCCCCCCCCCCCCCCCCCCGCCTACAAACAATGTCCGAAAGTCTGTATACATTCATGCTTTATTTTCGTATATGGAAGAAAAACTGCCAAAAATATCCATTACATCAGGGGTGTGCAAACTGCGGCTCGCGGGCTAAGTGCGCCATTTTCGGCGTGGTATTTTAACATTCAAAGCCATTTCATTATTACGAACACTAAAGAATTCACTTGAAAAAAGCATTCTAAGCACTTGAATTACAATTTTTTGTCCACAAAATAGAGATGTAACCACACGTGAGCAATTTCGGCATCAACATGAGGGCCTACAATATTATTCGAGTGCAAGTGGATCTGCCTAGCTTGCTAGATGGGCACATTGGTCACTCAATCGGGGACTGGGCGAAGCAGTCGAGGTGGAGCCGGGAGTTTGGGAGGACTCAGTCTCCGCCAATGAAATATTGGGGGTAGTTATGTGCAGTTCCCCAATTTCTGCCAAGTGCTCCAAGAGACCGCCATGACAATTTTTGAGCAGGTGCTGAATATATTGATCGGTTTAATACATTGATTTTTTTCTTATGAATTGAAATATTAATAATTTGAAATAAAAAATTAAAAATTTGTAATAACAAATTGATAATTTGTAATAACAAATTAAAAATTTCTTATAACAAATTACTAATTTGTTAAAACAAACTAATTTGTAGTAACAAATTAATAATTTGTAATAACAAATTAATAACTTGTTGTAACAAATCAATAATTTGTAATAACAAATTAATAACCGTGTAATAACAAATTAATAATTTGTAATAACAAATTAATAATTTTTATTTCAAGGGCACTAATGGGCTTTCGAAAACTCGCTTAAAATTTCTTCATGATTAGTTACTTGAGGTTCGCTATTTTAACCTCCTAATTCTTTAGCACTTCGTTATATTCCACGAGCTTTGAAGGGTTTTTGCCCTAGGAATCCTTTGCCTCTGTGCTACCACTCCGGCTGGTTCCCTTTACTGAGCCCATGGATCCCACGATATTGAACCCCACCTTTTAAAAGGAAAACGTTCTGGTGCCATGATTGTCACTTTAAGATTTAAAGCTTTCTCTTTGATAACCATCCATGGGTTAACGTTTTGCTCTGAACCTTTATGAAATCATAATTTTGGCAGGGCCAAGCTAGCAAAATTGGCGATATTTCACCTCAGTGTAGGCATTTGAATTGTCTAACTCTTCAGAGCTTCCGGGGGCTTAAGTTGCCCCTTGACTCGCACTGGGGCTTCGCCTCTAGACCCCACCAGGGTCACTTAAGCCGGCCCCTGGACCCCACGCCGTAGTGCTGGCGCTGTCGCGCGAACATTGCCGCTTACGCGGCAAAAACTTCTTTCTTCGCACAAAATACGACCACCCTTTAAAAATGCCTAGTGACGCCCATGCATGAAAGTTAAAAGCAGACCATAAATATCTTGGCCAACTATATCCTATTTGATTTACAACAAAGGGCTAGGCCAAGTACCGTGGTGAAATTTCGATGTACTGAGATTACTTTTGGTCACGTCTGTTAAAGCCAATCAACATCACGTCCACAGGACATTGAACTTGATGAACAATTATTGTCACCTCGCTGTGATCCCCGACCAATATATGAACTTGAACAACGGTCGATAAGAGTTTCGAAAATTAGCATACAACGACCCAAATATGAATATTCATATTATTGTCACAGTGGAAAACACGTCTGTGGCCGATGACATTTCATTGCGAAAATGGTCAGATATGGATTACAACAACCATTGCAGGTGGATAAAATTCATATTAAAATGTGAAACGTTCTTTTTATGCCATTAAGTTATGTAAAAACCAACGATGATGTATGTGAAAATATTTATAGGCCTCTGAATTTGTTAAAAAGAGCAAAACTACTTTCAATGTGATTACAACAAGACTTTTGTTATTCAACAAAAAAAAAATCCCTTAGTAACATAGTAGACTCTTCTTAAAAACGTCACAAACAGCTGTAGAGCTAGTCATGTCACGTCAGGGTATTTCGAAATCAGCTGTGTGGCCTTTCTGTGCTTCCCATTTTGTTCAGAAGGCGTTAGTGAAAATGGCATCCGAACTCATCACGATTTGGATTATTTTGAACTCTTTGATATTCTTTGTTGAGGTAAGCCTACGTTAAAAATATATAGCTGTATGTAATTATGTGAAAACTGATCC
Source organism: Holothuria scabra (assembly GCA_037179385.1). Classification (NCBI taxonomy): domain Eukaryota; kingdom Metazoa; phylum Echinodermata; class Holothuroidea; order Aspidochirotida; family Holothuriidae; genus Holothuria; species Holothuria scabra. Next base: position 23,203,444 of record CM074194.1, read on the forward strand.
TACTCTTAAACGATATGGCAATGCATTCATGAAATTTTGCCTTAAATTGTGGCCCAGGCGATCTTTGTAATTGTACTGCAGTGTACGCTCAAATTTAAATAGTATGCATAGCAGCATACATAGTATTTGTGAGGTAGGCTAGTAGTAGTATATAGTGACAGTTTACTAGGGCCGAAACCCGTAACAAAAAACATCAACTCTATGCCAAAGTTCTTTAGTGTTATTCGTTAGATCCTGGCTGTGTTAGTCTTATGCAATATTGTCATAAAACTGTAAAGGTTGTAGACAAGACTAGTGTACATACGGTGCTTCCCTTAGGCCTATATATTTATAATTAGAGAGGTTAGCAAGATTAAAACTTGGCCGATCCCCAACGTTCGCTGTACTAATATTACTAGTTGGCGTAAGGCCCACAACGCTGGACAAAATTATTGGGACACTTCCTGACCTGTCACATGTTTTCAGCATACTTTCCCCGCCACCCCTTATTCAATGCTGAGAAGAAGGAGAGTGGGCATTTTGTGAAAGCACACGACTTTATTTATCTGCTAACCCTCGAAACCAACATTGAGATGGGGTGTGGTGAATTTGTCCCAGACATGGACATAGCAATGTAACATGTCGTGTACGTCCTATGTTTTGCTGGTCGCAAAAAATGGGCACCATGATGGCCTAATGTCTAATTTGACGACGAATGTGTAATATTTTAAGAAAAAGTTAAACTTGAATGGGAGAAAATATCATATTCCTGCAATAGGCCTAAGTGAAGGGATTTTGACCTAGGGCCTAACCTTGTCATATTTCAAAAATATTTCAACTTTCTTGCAAAATATGGGGATATCCTTGAGCAACTCAAAACTTTCGAACAAAAACATAGCAGACAGCCATCTTGCTGGGCTTTTCCCACACTGCGGTAGGGACAATCTACCATGCAGTACCGTATGCTCTGTCCATTTATAGGATCTGGATCTGGAAAAATACTGCACAACACTCCTGGTGGAGTCAAACGTGCAGGGTTGAGTGTGCGTATGTAGTTAGTCGTCCCGTCTGAGGATCCTCAAGGCTGCGCTCTTGAATTGCTTGGGGTCCTCGAGATCTATAATGTTCTGGGGGAGTAGGTTCCAGTCTCTGACGGTCCGAGGAAAGAAACTGTATTTGTAGCAGTCCTTATTGGTTGGTATATTTGTAAAGCTATTAGAATGGTGATGCCTGGAGGGCCGCCGGACCGGTTGTAGGTTGTTGATTGGCAAGGCTAGGAGGCCCAATCTGGCTTTGTGAAGAATTGCTAGCCTGTTGGCAGTACGCCTGTTTTTGAGACTATCCCACCCTAGGTCATTTAGCATTTCAGTCACACTACTATGGGGGGAATAGTCATTATAAACAAACCTAGCAGCCCTACGTTGAATTTGCTCAACCTTATTGGATAGGGAAGTGGTGTAGGGATCCCAAACAGAAGATGAATACTCCAATAAAGGCCTAACAAGTGTGAGATAGGCATTAGCTTTGACACTCCTAGGGCAGGAGTATAAATTTCTTTTAATAAAAGCCAAAGACCTATTTGCCGACGAAGTGATACGATTAATATGTCTATTCCAGGTAAGGGTATTAGAGATGTCAACTCCCAGATAAGTGTGGCAATCGGCAGACTCCAGGGTATCGTTATCTAGAGTATAATTAAAAAACTTGGGTTTTCTTGAGTGAGTTATCCTCATAGAAAAGCACTTCTTGGTATTAAAGTGCATTTGCCATTTATTTTGCCACTCAGAGAGGGTGTTTAGATCATTTTGGAGTTGAACCTGGTCAAGATTATTCTTTATCTGTCTATAAATTACACAGTCGTCAGCAAAAAGTCTTACTTCAGAAGAGATATTATCGGGCAGGTCATTAATATAAACTAAAAACAACAGGGGACCCAAGACTGTACCTTAGGAAGTCCATGGTCCCAAATAATTTTGTCCAGGACTGTTACTTGTAGGTTTGGTCTTGTAAGTGTTACTTGGGCCAGGGCTGTACACTGTAATGTTAGTGTAGTACGTTGCCACATGATAAAGGCTACACGCTTTCTACTATAGGCCTGTGTTTGCTGTATGCTGTAGTTGTTGATGAGTTCATTGTTTGTTGTTACTGGTATAAAACTGGGCCTAGTATTGCATGTGTGTACTTCTAAGTAAACAAAAGACTCTGGCTGACATGGCACTCAACCAGTGCATAACTTAGTATTGACGGCTCTAATTTAGAATTAGAGCTGAACTTACGCCATATGTGTAAACGTACGCATAGTAATAGGGTTAGTGTTAAGGTTAAGGTTATAATGTGTAAGTACATGCATACGCATAAGTATGCATAGGTAGAAGATTAGGGTGGGCTATATGTAGGTACATGCACATGTGGGAATATATACATCATTTAGGGAATAAAGTCAATGGTGCCCATGTCTCTACATCATATTCGAACAGGCTATGACGTCATGCATATGGGCTGAGAGACCCTCGGCTTCGCCTCAGGTCTCTGCCTATATGCGTGACGTCATAGCCTGTTTGAATATGATGTAGAGACATGGGCACCATGACTTTATTCCCATTCATAAATACTTTAATTTCGAGAAGTTTAGAAGGGAAAAAGCTTTCTTTTTATGAATTTTCCATCGATCATCAGTTATTCTCCTTAATTTGGCTTAAGTTTCATGAAGTGCTCGTACAGGTGTATGTTACCATGACATTGACATTGAATAGTGTAGCGAAAAGCAGTATTAATATTACTGCAATGCACAGTAGAGTAGCTAGCTAGCTACACGTTACCTCCGTCGCTTGTACGTACCATATGTACAGTCATGACTCATAGTCATACAATGATACAGTCATAGGCCTACTTTGTGCCATCTATTTGACTAATAAGTTATATTCTGGAAGTCTTGAACGAGGTCATATTTGGAACGATTTATCTCTTGGATTTGGGACTATAGTCGTGAATAGTTCCACTAAAATTATATACTAGCTTGAGGATCTGTGGTTTGGTTTATATTGCTCACTGTGACGTTTGACTTTGACAATGTCCTGCTATACATTGTTGAACACAGACTAAACAACTAACGTTAGACCTAACTTAGCCTTTCAAATTAGGGTTACGTTGTTTTCGAAATGAGGCTGAGTCAGTAAACTAGCTTGACCTTTTTGAGTGGAACTTTATGGAACCAGAAGTACTTGCCTTTACTAACGGTGGCTGTCGCTATTCCTAAAGTTTTCATTGCAGAGAATCTATCACAATCGTGATGACGTTTATTGTCGATGCAGTAAGCAGGCTACTTGGGCCGGCTAAGGCTCTTCTTAATATTATCACATCTGCATTTCCTTTGGCGACTCTGGTGCTAAATTTCCTAACATAGGCTTAGCTAATGGTGCACAGAATACTTGACCAAGCCTTATGTATGGAATATGCGAGATGGGCTTTTAAGGTTAGTGAGTAATGTTATACTCGGACACTCATTTCAAAACTGCTCTTTTTCATCGCCCCAGAGAGGCTAGAGGTTTCGAGTCTAACTGAGGTAGGCCTAGGCCTAGGAAGTCATGTAGTCCTACTTATTTGTCTTTTTCTCATCAACAGCGTACCATATCAATATTTACACGATCGGGGTCTAAGCCTAGCCCTAGGCCCTTTGTGGACTTTGAAACACTAACAAGACCTTCACTTAATATTCTCTGAATTAAAGGTCAGAAATCTGATTAGGACCTAATTTATTCGTTTCAATGTACACACAACATTGCGGTCAACCAAATATATTTACATTTTAAGTTGGACAGTTATGGGGTAAATTACAGTCGTATGCCTTAATTGCTTAAAACGTCAGACACCATTATGAAGTATTTGGGCTAGTATGTGTGCTATGTATGTGACCTAAAACTATGTAGTCAAGCCTACATATACCTTGAGGCTTGTCAGCAAAGCTGTGTTTATGGTCATGTTGATCAAAAACTTTCTCTCCATACACCCTATGTCTCTACACTGGATTAGAACATGGGTAACTGACCAATCACAAGCCAGCATTCTCAAAAAGTATTTATGAATGTACATTAAAATATATGCATACGCATGCGTACAGCTACTTTCGTATATCTATGTGTAATTACTTGGCTTTAGGGATAGGAATATACATGTATATGTATATGTATGTCTTTATAGTATGTGGTACTGTTAGACAGTACTTACGTTATTTGAAAACCCTCCACCGGCAACAGCGCTTGTAGCACAGTCAGCAAACGCACTGGTCTATATGCTTTACTTATACCGGTATGTCAGGGGTTCGAATCCATGTGTAACCATTGCTTTTCCTTCTTCCACAGCATTAACCATTCACTTCTTTCCACAGCACATATCATACTGCTCTCCTTCGAGTGGAAAAAAGAAAGAAACACATTTTACTATGGGAAAAAAAAACTTGTTCTCTGAAAAAAAATTTGGTTTTCTCTGAGCCTTCTTTTAAGTTGAGAGTTGTTTAAAATGATGTCATTTCTGGGCACTGATTCTATATTAGTGCCGTATTGACTATGCTCCTCACATAATGCTCCAAATACAAGGAGCAAAGTGCAACATGAGTGTAGCATGTAGCCTAGGGCCTGATAGAGGACTAGAGCTTTATGTTTTTTGGACAGGCCAGGTAGCTTAGCAAACCTCAAATAGGAATTCACTAGTTTGAATGGTGTAGGGATAAATAAGCTGGTGAACTCAAATGGGTCATATCAATGTAATGCTTCAAAGTATACCCACCATATTTTGGTAAGCACAGACCTGTAGTCATGGATGGACTGTATTTCGCTCACACAAAATATTACTGTTCAGCAAATTGAGATAAAATGTGCTGTTAAGTAATACCTCTAGGTTAGGCATATGCTGAGTGAATTATGTCCAAATGAATCTGATGAAAATTCAATCAGATCACTTCAGAACTTTGCTTTAAATTTGTGATATCTTGTCAATAGGAATTTTGCTGAACAAGGTTTGAACATTGTAAAATTGCCAAATGCATCCACTAGGTGGAGATGGTGAATAATCATAGATGGTGCAATTTATATTAGGGCAGATTAGGGGGTTTTTAACCTACAGGCCTGCCTTGAACATTTCTGCAAATTGTACCAAAGACTAATTTGAACTAATGGCAATTGTAAATTATGCTCCTTTTGACCTGGAAGGAAACCTTTAAAAAAAAAAAAGAAAAACCGAACCTGAAAACCAAATCCAGATGCACTTGTTAAAGGCTTCAGTAGAACCAACATGTACGTTGGACTGTTACTTGCAATGAGGAAACAATTATTCTGTGCAAAGGAAAGAAAAAAAGACATGAATTTTTTCCATCAATGGATACTTCCCTTTTGCAATCCTGTTGTCAAAATAGTGCAGGAAAGTAAGTTTAAGGTAGCAGAGTTTTTGAATCAAACTGCAAAATGCAAATACTGTGTATAAGCACTAGTATAAACACACAGATTTATGTCGCGTGTAAGGTGTCAGTGCTGCTTTTGCAGTTATTGTGTACATGTTTTTGAACATTTCTCAGTGCATACATGATAAATCAGGGTTGTCATCAATTGTACAGTATGTAGCAAATAGGATATTTGAGCCTGGAGACCTGTGTTATTGGGAAGAAGATCCAACAAAATCCCTTCCTTTGAGGCTAACCTAAAACCACCAAGTTAATCCAGCATTAGCATTTGGCATTTTTGGGGCTAGCTCTTTCAGTTTCGATAGGACTTTTATTGTCCAGATTAAAAAGTCAGTAAATTAAAACATTTGGTTTATTGTCAGCTTCATGGGTTGTGATCCAGGGGGGGTGGGGAATACTGTACACTATATCCCCTCATGGAAACAAACCTTCAGATTCAGAACCTATGTAAAAAGTTAGTATGCTATTAATAAAACTTCTCAATAGAATGGAAAACAAAAAGATTACAAAAATCCATGCTTTAAAATGTAACATAAAACTGTTTCTCTAAAAATAAAAGGGATTGTATGAATGTGGCTTGACAGTTTTATTCACCCTCCCATGGAGTAATTAAAACATAAATGTATTACACTTATGCACCAGTATCCTCAATCTGCTATCACCTTGGAAAGTCATCATCCATTTAAGTTTATTTCTCTGTTCATTCTTTTTGGTAGTCTTATTGACTTGCTGTCAGTCTCATTTAGAAAAAAATTGTATTGCAATTATTTAATTGAGAAAATGACTGCTGACTATAGACAACTTAATATTTAGGCCATCATTAAAATAGTTTAATTCAGAAAATAATGATGACAATAAACAATTACTCAATAGTTTGGCCTTCATTAAGCAAACAAAAAAAATAAATTTATTCATTAGACAACTAGCCTTAGGAGTGTCAACAAGAAACTTATAATGCTGTGATATAAATGGCTTGAAATAGCTAAAAATTAATATGGAAGTGGAATAGCCTATATAGGCCTACAATAAATCAATGATACTCAATAATTTTCTTTTCACTTAGTTCAAAAACTTTGCTTCCCTTGTTAAGACAACTTTTATTTTTTCCTTCTTTTTTGGAGTTTGATGAAAGAAAAACCCAGATGCAGTCATGCTGGTGTGTATGTACAGTATGTATGTGTGTTTGTGCATGTGGGTGTGTGTTTGTGACACTTTGCTTGTTAGTAATATGATATCTCAAGATAGGAATGTCTGACAGTTTTGAAACGTGGAACGTAGATTCCTCATATTGAGAGGGAAAATCTGATTGTTTTTTGCCGAGGTCAAAGGTCATATGGGGTCACCAGGGGTCAAAATTTTAAAATTTAGTTAATGCAATTTTTCAAGATGGGAAGCTTGGATAGGTTTCTTATTTGGGTATTTGGATGTGTTATGGTCAAAAGATGGTCCCTGTTGTTTTTGGCAGAGGTCAAAGATCATATGAAGTATATATTCATCCATCCCATCCACTGAGTTCAAAGTTAGTTCATGTGGAGGTCAAATCTGTCAAGTTCAAAGGTCATCTAGGTGACTGGAGGTCAAAATGTGAATGAAAACCTTGATAAATGTGTTATTAACCATGCATTTCAAGGTGGGAAACTTAAATAGAATTCACATTATGGTGAGAAGATGGTCCCTATCTTTTGGTGGAAGTAAAAGGTCATCTATCTAGAATAACAAAAATATTTTTTGAGCATGTATGCTAATAAATACAACATTTGTATGGTATATGGTGGCATAATTTGAAATAGAATGTTCATGTATCATCATAACCTCAATGCCTTTTTGCATTCTGGTTAATATATTCTTTTATTCTTTGCGTGCCACTCCAAACAATGTTGCGCACCACTGGTGATGAGGACACTGCTAATTGGGGATGCCTGTTCAAGGCAATTATTATCAAACAAAAAATCATTCAGTAGAGGGAACAAGTTAAACTAGGGCTAATTACCAGGAAATATTTGGTGGATGTTTTATAGCATTGAATAATCCATTTGATGTGTCTCCTTCAGAATAACAGCTCCCTGATCTGGGTGTAGGATGCAAATTGCATCAATGACTATCTAGTTGTAGTGCTACCTTCATTTTGCATGGGGTGTCTTTGCTTTTGGCTTTTGCGATTTGGAAATAACAATATCCTTTTTGATAGAAAATGTCCTACACAAGTATGAAAACCATAATCAGATAGTGTCTACAAAGTTATTTCATCACAAGCACAAAGGGAAACTTGTATTTATACATTCTGCACTTGCTTGCAGATTTCTATAGTTGTTTACTCTAGATCCACTATAAGAAAAATGTCTTTAGGATGCTGCAAGAAACTCAAAAAAGGGGGACTTTTTACTGCTAATCCCTGCATCCAAACTGATGTTACCCTTGGCCAAAGTTACATTTGGGGGGAAAAGTTTGCTTCAGATGCAAAGAGTTTTAAAGGCTATTCATGCCTTTGTAGTTTCGAACAAAGCTGCAAAGGTGTCCTCTCTTAAATAAAAAAAAAAAACAAGATTCTGACGATTTTTGTTTTTATGGTAATGAAAATAAGTATTCCCCTCCCATTATCCCCCCTCGATAGAAAAACTGCCTTTGGGCACAGAATTAAAAATCACTGCAGGGAGACTTTTATCAAACCTTCAAGGTACTTCAGTCTTCAACTGTGAAAGTGTGAAATAAAAAGTATTACATAGCTCATTAGATGGATTCTGCACACTTAATGATCAAAATTATACACTCATATGCACTACACTTGAAATTTCTAGTAGAGTAAGCACTTGAACCTTAATTGGAGTTTTTGGAATATTGTAACCCACCACATTTTGTTTCTATTCAAATATCACTCAGCTGTGCCTGTGTCCATGGATTCCCATTGTGCTTTGTTGTGATATCATTATTGTGACCAATAGGACTGTACCATTACCTTTGCAGGCCATTGTGTGGATTTAGTCAGTTGATGGGCTGATTGCAAGGTTACATAAAGTTACATAATCACTTTTTCTTCATCCCTGGATACAGCAGGTATTGTCTATTCAGTCTGTTGTATGGATTTGCTGTATTTAAATTAGTCAGTTAGCTGCCAAACAAAATTAACTGAATGCCCAGTTTAGGGAGTTGTCAGTACTTCCATGGTTCAATATACTAGTGCTCTGCAGTCTGGTGCAATAGGTTTTGATCATCATAGGGCCATGAAATACTGTAAATTTCTGACCTTAGCTTATAACTGGAAGCAAGTTTTTATTTTGCCTTGAAGGAAAAATTTAATAAAGCTAAAGAACACATAATATGGAATTTAAGAGGTTTCCTGCCAGTTCAAAGGAGGTAAGACGAAAATACTTGTTGCACATTTAAAGATTTTGTGTATCATAAGTATCTAAGGAAGGTGATGTGGAAATATTTGAAGCTGTCAATATCCTAGAAGAGTGTGCATTGAATTGTGTTATTCTCTTTTTGGCAAAGTGTGGCCATATTGTGCAGTAAAAATTATTCTTTGGCATTACCATGATATTTACTGTGATAGTTGGAAAGTCTTTCTGAACACTTCATTTTTGTCCCACTGTAGGTGCAGCTTTCCTAATTCCATATGCTCCCTACTATTTAAGGCCGGGCCCCCCTTCCCAACTCCCCAATACTATAGATGAATTTAAAGCATGTATTTATGTGACAAATGTTTGAATCCCAAATATGGGTATTTTAGTTCTCATCCAAGATGACAATGGTGTTGTGCAAACTCTGTCATGTTTGCACCTAGTTTTGGATTAGACATGTTGTTATGAGTTGTTTGGTTGCAGCTAACTGGTGTTAAAACCTTATAGTGTGAGTTGTGAAAGAGTACAGTAAATTGGATGGTCCTCAGGCTGAGCATTAAACTTCAGCTGGCTAGTTAAGGAGTGACTTTCAAAGTCCTCGTACACATTACCAGTATGAACCTATAATGTCTGGCCTTGAGGTTTACAATTTGGAGGTGTGCTACAAAGCCTGCAAATCACACTCATCACACACCTTTCCAATATATTTCTTCACATAGAAATGACAAATTATCCAACTTAGACTATCCTCATATCCTACATAAAAAATAACTGTTTTAAGAGTTTGTACCTAAAGGTTTAATTTGTTTACAAAAATTTGTGACCACACAGTTTTTCAAATTATGCACAAACCGTTTCAAGTAAGGACACCATAAAATTCAAAATTTTAATAGCTATTTCCTTAACTTTTTCAACTTGACTCATTATGCTAACTGTGAACACTCATCCATTATCGATATCAACCCAACTAACCCCTTATTAAATTGATTCTTTGTGTTTCACAACAGGGAAATATGTAGGGTTTTTTGTTGATCATGGTTGAAATCTTTCATTATTTGATGAACCATGACAATAAATATACCCAAATTTAGAGAATACTGTAGGCCACAAAATTCTGAAAAGTTTTGCAAGCTCTTTTGAAAAACGCTTTCTAATTATAAGCTGCTTAAGCTACGCCTGTCTGAGTTTGAATGAATATTCAAATGTCACAGGAGCTATTTTCCATGCAGTAAGTGTAGGCCCTCTTATGCTGTTTTTGTGTTAAAGTACATGGAATTTGAAATACTACCTACAGTAGCTCGTATAGCTTATAGGTAGATATAGAGAGCAAAGTCCTGGTAAGCGGGTCTTCCCGCTTTCGGATGCAAAATGCGAGACTGTTGATTGAATACCAACCGAGTAGGCCTACACATGACGTTTTACTTACTAAGTAAAATGGAAATTCTACTTAAACCTGTCAGTTACTTGTGAAAAAAGTGGTGCTTGGGGTATTTAAAGGGCAGGAGCAGTCATCCCAAATTGGAGATGTGTAGTAGATTGTCCAGTTTCATGATTGGCTGTTGTGAGTCATGTGACAATGCTTTTTCTCTTCAAGTGTGAAATTTACCAAAAATAACTGTTTGGTTTATCTTGAATATGCAATAGTAAAGTCATAAAATGTAATTAAAGATACTTTGAAGAGTTTAAAATGAAAATTGAGTTGTTAAACTTTTTCTTCAAAATAAGTTTGGGGGGACTGCTCTTTACCTTTAAACGTGCTCTTCCCCAACAGAGAGTTTCACTATATGCCCTTCAAACATCATGTCACAAAATTACAAGAAATATTCAACCTGCACATTAATGATACTTTGAACACTAAAACAACAGTCCATGTCTCACATGTCAAGAACCAAACCAAACTGTTTCCTGTGTGAAGAATTTGAATTACCCACACTGACACTGGGGCTTTTGTGTTACTATAACCTCGAGAGTACCCAAGCTCAGATAGTGTTTGGACATATACTTACACATCCACGGACAGTCCTGTGGATTGTTTTGAAAAATCTCTCTTTGAGTTTTCTTTATTACGTTTACGCATTAAAGCCAATGAAAGTCTGGTTGTAAATTCGAGCGTAGAAGTTTGTGTAACAAGCGCAACTATCATGGAGTGGTATTGTGGTGGTATTTAGCATTACTTTACCAGGTCTCTGGTACAGTGCTTGTTCTGTGTTTGTGCTGTTTTGTTGTATTGAATATTCATAGTACATAAGTGCAGTCTTTTTGGTTGGGATACTGACTGGTGCAGATAAAGTGGCATGAGGTTGTTGCCTCAGATTGTCGATTTTTGTATTTTTTTTCATCTTTATTTTAGTGCAAATTGAGCAAAATTTAGTAGAATTTTCATGTTGAGGATTGTTTATTTGTCCTTATTGTGCATATGGACTGTTTAAACGTTCTGTGCAGTGTTGGTCAGAATAATTTATATTTCCCTTTTGTCGAACACAAAGTATCACTTAAACAATTCACATGCTACAGTATGTAAGAACTGCCTGGAAGAATGTTCCAGTTCTGTGATTAAAACACAATCTTTCATACTTAAAGGCCTAATCCTCTCATTCCAAACAGTTCAAATTCTCCTAACCTAACGTTACTTACTTTAGTTGCTCACACAACAGTATAAAATTCATCCTCCAGGGTTCTCACTTACCCGAGCTCCCGGGTCCCTGACACGCCAGTTCGACTTGAGATGCTTAACATGAAATCTTGTGCGTCCCAGTGTCGCACGGGATTTGCTTGCAAAACGCATGTAAAATTTTGGCAAGGAGGCATAGAAAGTTAAGTTCACACGGACCCATTGCCTTGAAATGTTAATTGGCGATGTCACTTCACAAAATCCATGTAGGAAATCTGCCTACCGAAGTTTCTTATCACCGCAGTTCGTATTCGAGTCGACCAGAAAACTTTCTCCGACTAGACCAATATTAGTAATGTGTCCCAGTTCTGCGATATCGCCAGTGCTTCATACGTACTAGATCATCCGCCGCACTGTTGTCAGTTTAGTCAGAGTAACATCACTTGCCAATGCCAGATCAGTTTTACGCAGCGGCATGTTGCAAATATCACAACAGAACATGTGAATGGAAATTGCGGAGCATTACTGATCATTATAGGACCCTCAGAAATTTGATGGGACTCTTGAAAAAAAAAGTTGAGGGTTCAGGGGCTCTTGGGTTTAGGGGCGGAATGAGAACACGTCCTCATACAGACATCATCTTAGTTAATTGCTTCAAGTGAGTATACAAGACTCCAATGTGTGATCAAAACACTCTCAGTGTAGTTGTGCATGCTGTGTACTAATTGTAATATGTAGTATAGTACAGAAGGTGCATTGTTTTCTTCCATTTTCATACACGTACAGTAGCTGTACAAAAATCATGTTCCTCACAATGATTTGAGGTGGGCGATGATCTGCACACCTCTAAATTCAAAGCCTGGAAACCAGTTTGTGTACAAGATCTCTTTCATTAATTTTAAGCCCATGACCTTAGTTAAATTCCTTATCATGTTGCTCAAACCTGTATGGTTAAGTATGGCACTGAATCGAGTTGTTTCTTACAAGTATGGCTATTTGTAGGAATACACAGTACACAGCAATAATATTGTCATAGTGTTGTTTCAATCCTTAGGGGTCAAAGAACAATAGATTCCTATGTAGGAGAGATAATGAGTGGCAGATCGGTCTATTTCAGCTGCTGTATACAAACGTGTGCCGCATATGCTTGGGTTTGAATCCTGCTCCATGTTTGTTGGTTATTCTCCAGGTACTCCGGCTTTCCTCCCACTTGGTATAGGCTTCGCACTGAAATCAGTTGTCCAGCTGATAGTCACGTTTCCTGCTAGACTTTAGACTTAGCACCTTCAGGTGAACCAGTTAAACTAATTTGCCTTTTCTGGCCTGCAAAGTGAGAAACTCATCACCATTTATTTTGACAGGAAAAAACAAGTGAGGATGTTCGTACGTGTGTATGCATACTCCCTCTCTGCCCCCCATAGGATCAATCCTGGGGGAGGCAACTAATCTTGACTTCCAGTCTAATAGATTCAGAATGTGTAATTTTACCCTGAGTATTTGCAGAAAATTGAAATTGTTTTGGAATTCTTTAAATGATTATCCTTTAAGGATAATGGATGGATTTCTTAATGTATACATGTGCATGAGGATTTCTTAAAGAGCCCATGAAATGACTTAGTAACAATGATATGGGGTCATTCTCTGACACTATCGACAAAAATAGCATTTATTTTAAAAAATCCCACCCCACGAAAGAGAAATGCTCAAGTGAAATGGTATCCCTTCCAGCACAACAGCTGAAAAATGTAAAAGTGCATTGAACCAAGAATGACATCATCACAGGAACCCAACTTCACATTGTGAGTTCTATAGTGTACTTGAAGTATACCCTGCTCTGTAGATGTTACAGGATCTTACCATGTATAGATGGCCTAAAATGATTGATATAATTAACAAATTATCATTATGAAACCTAAACCCATGTTTGCTTCTCAAAACTAGTGAAAAGGGGGGTTTCAACACCTAGGAATAACCCTGCTCAGCAGATGGAGTTGTGTGGCTTCTCATTATTCCTTGAGCCAACTTGCAGGGAAAATTGTTCCTATACATCACACAAGTGTTTGGAAGTTCCCTGGTAAGAGGTTATACACACAGAAAAATACCTCAGGCTCCAGGGGATGTAACTGCATCCATTTGTCCTCTAGTGTTATGTAACAATTATTTTTATTGGGGAGGAAGCAGTGAGTCTCTCATCACACAGGCCCATATGCAATACTGTATACCATTCTGCACAGTGGCTCAAATACTACCAACAAGTTTTGTGTGGTTTTGGATGCATGTGCTAATGCTGCAATTTGACTTGGTTCAAAGAAAAGGAACAGTGATTATACTTGGGAAAGGAGACTAGCTGATATTTTGGTTATTTAAGGAAGTATTCTGTATTTTTATCAAAAGTTGGCATGAAGTTACTGTTTCAACTCCATGTATTTTGAAGTCTATGCTAGTACAAGATCCATTGTATGATTCCCACATTAATGTTTGTGACAAATTTACTTGGAAGGGAAGTCTTTCAACGGAATCCGGGTGAGATATCAGTCTTCTTATTCAACAATCTGACTGAATGTGAGTTGAGATATTTCTCTTTTCTGGTTGAAAGAATTGCTGTCTAGTCATAGATCGACTAGATTGCTGGAACCAAAAATTCAAACTGATAGACCTAACATGATGTCATGGGGTAGCTTGAGTGAATAATGACAAAATTCCTCTTTTGAGGAATAGGGAGTGAGAATTTCAAATTTTGATTGATATATTTTTGGCTTTATACTGGTACATTCTTCAGATATAATTCAGAAATTATTTGGACAGTCTCATGCTACAAAATCTTTGAGCAAAATGTTACTTAAAGATAGCATTATAATACACACACTGTAAAGTTTGGTTCCTGTGATGATGTCATTCTTGGTTCAATGCACTTTTACATTTTTTACATTTTTCAGCTGTTGTGCTGAGAGGGGTACCATTTCACTTGAGCATTTCTCTTTTGTGGGGCAGAATTTTTTAAAATAAATCCTTTTTTTGTAAATAGATAGTGTCACAGAATGACTCCAAATGTTGTCATGGAGTCATTTCATGGGCTCTTTAATGTGCATAAGGATTTGCATGGAAATACCTGGTATGAGCATCGTATTCAGCATAACAATATTCCTTTTTTTTTCAACAGGGAAGAGAATTTTGTGTAAAGGAAAGTTATTGGTGTGATGTTGGCCATTGCTGTGGAGATGGAGAATGCTGCACTTATTACTATGAACTGTGGTGTAAGTTAAGATCTTCATAATGTTCACTGTTGAGCCCTCATATAAATGCATTAGGCTCTTCATACAAGTAGTACTGCACCTCTGAGATGAAAGTTTCTCTGTAGGTCATTTTCACCAGGAACATGTATAAGTGTGTACTTACAGTATATGGGCTTATTGCCATGAGACAATATATATGGACCAGAAATATGTACTTGTAAATATATCTGACAAGCTTTTCCTGATGTTTGATGTTATTATAGGCGAGGTCGTAATTTGTTCTCATCAAGTGCCATGTCAATCAAATGACATTATCCTTTCCTTTACTGTCAACCTTGAAGAAAGGTCTGTTTACTGAACATACCTGCATCATTTTATTTGCCTTAGCCATTTGGTTAGATTGTAAATTGTACTTTGCCAGGTACCAACACACATCATTCCATGTGTTAATTCTAGTTCAATTGAGGTAAACATGAATCATCCATTGTATTTGTACGATTTTACATTTAATATCAACATGTACAAATATAGGACAACTACCATACTTGACATCTGCAGGAGATGTCACGTTTGTGATACTGCACTCCCGACGGTGCCCAGGGATTTTTAAGTTTATGAAGGTACAATTTAGCAAGGTTTTCTAACAGGTCCATGGAATATTCATGGACAGCTGGCGTATACTGCATCTTGTGGATTGAAGTAAACTTAAGGCCTGTGTACACTGTCAAAATTTCAGGACACCTGTCAACACATGCATGTGGCTGACAGGGTGTGATACACATTGCAACATGGCTGAAATTATGGAAGGGAGAGTTTTGGCAGGGGTGGGACCGTGGGAGTGAAAGGGGGAAGGAAAATGTTGGGGCAACAATTTTCTTGTAGAGTGTACAGAACCTGGAAACAGAGCATGGAGCATGAAATCCTGTGGATCCAGGGATACCACCTGAAGAGTCTCTTGTGGAGTCCAGAGGCAAAGTTCTGTAGCATGTTTCCGTGTGTGAATAACCAATTCTTTATATTTGGTTTGAGTGTTGGTATGTCAGTTGTTGGATCAGCTAATTAAAATAAGATTTTTGATTGGTCATATCTTTGGCACACATTGACAGAAAATAAAATATGATTATGAAAAATTATTAGACAAATATTGTGACACATGTCAAGAAACAAGTTACTGTACTTCTTTTTTTGCTCTGTGCACACCATCAACATTGTCAGGCACAAAGGTGTTTTGGCATCTTGTGTCTTGAAGCATTGATAGTGTCCTGAAGTTTTAACAGTGTACACATAGCTTTTAACATTAAATGGAACCTCTCAGTATCCAGTGAAAGTATGTGCAGGTTGATTTTTATTTTGGAGGATAGATATGCTCAATGAAGGAGGAGGGTTGTTTCACAAATTAAATATAAATACATGACTACAGTAAACCCTCCCAGTACATGTTAAGGTTTTGTATTTGCACAACTGCCAGGCAGAATCTTATTTGCATGATTTAAGTAATCGCATGTTGGAAGTTTTACTGCAGCTTTAAGAATTTGCACATTTGCTATGTGCAAAGCAATTTAGAAGCAGACTTTACAATGATTCTTCATGTTGCTTTTTAAACAGGGTTTTGGCTTGTATGGTTCTTGATTGTGTTTGTAATTGGATTTTGTGTATGGAAAAGGAAGAGGTTCCGCCCTTGGAGAGAACAAGATCAGTTAAGAAACAGATGTGGCCTTTGTGGACCTCCTGATCTCTATCCAGATATTTTGCCAAGTGAGTTATGGATTCTGATAACTTGACATTAATAGTGCTCAACAAAGCAGTTACTTCTCTACAGTGAAACTGGACCATAAAACTTCACCTAACCTAACATCTACAGTAAAAGAAATTTTTCCTTTGTTTAATGTTGACCTAGTTATTGGTTGGTGTTTATTCATTTGGAACTTACAAAACCGGCAGTTGTCACCAATCAGTGGTTTAGCCAGATTTCTCCAAAGGAACATCTTTAATTGATAGCTTAGAGAGAGGTCTTAAGCCCCATCCACACTATGTGACCATGTGAACAAACTAGTTCATCAAAATTACTCAAATGGGGGCAAACTTAAAGTGCAGAAGTAGACTTTGTGATGAGTAGTTACAAGCATTCACACTACCCAGTCTAGTGTGACTGAAATATTTTGATGCATAAAACTGAGATTTATAAACAATTTAGTGCTTGTTGAATGTAATCTGTGAGTCCTGTGAAGATCAGTAAAATACTGAGAAAGTATCCTTCTGTAAGACAACATATAGCAGATATGAAACATCGCAATTTGGTGGAAATGGACTCTTCAATCTGCAGTAAGTTGTATAGTGTGCGCGCACTGGCCTTAAAGGGAAGTTTAAGCAAAAATTTAATTTTCATATGTGAAAGAGGAACCAAATCTACACAATGTGGTAAAAGTTTCATTCAAATCTGACATGTATTTCTTGAGATATTGGAAAATGAAGACAGTAGATTTGTGTTCAAAAGTGAGTTTGAGGGCAGCAGAGCTTTTATCACTTGAAGAGGAATGCTTTGTTTCACTTTGTTTTATCGGACTGTTTTGTTGACCTTGAAGTTAATAGAAATAGGGCCTCCCTGTGCGGGATGCAAAGTTTGTAAAGTTCTCATGCCACTTATGCAATCACATTTAAATAATGTGTGGTTGTTGAGGAGAAAATAAGTCTGAAGTTTAAAGATTAACAAAAGACTGTGCTCTAATGTGGGGATGTGATGTCATATGTGCTTGCTTCAAGTTCACTTTTTGTTGAAAATGTGACAACTTTACATGCTCATATCTTGAGAACCACGCATCAGATTTCAATGCAAATTTCACCAAAATGCTTAGAATGAGTTGCATGGCCATAGTGTGGATGGGGCTCTACTGGATGTATGGCTCAATGCAGAAAAAATTTCCAGTTTGGCAGTGGTGCAGTACTTGACCTTGGTTGACCTTACAAATGAGGTGAGGGGGACAACTTGGTTTTATGACTTGTCTTAATAATTGCAACACTCAATTGAAAAAGAAATGAACACCTTTGGATAAATAACTCTTGAAATTTTTTTTGATAGACCTGTTGTTGCATTTGGGGGACAAACACTGGCTGGCTAAGTCATTGTCACCAGTAAACTATGACCTGTAAGTCATTTTAGCTAAAACTCTCTTCAAAGCTAGGTTAAAATTTTCCATGTGTACAAACTTATTCTGTGTCCATAATGTTGTACAATTTTCTCAAAGTGAAATCATAGGGTAGGCCTTAACCCCTTTATCAAATGTATTGAGGCAGGATAAAGCCATTGTCTGTGCTGTATGTTGTCACATACTACCAGTTGTAATTATTACTGGCACAAAGTCTCCAATTTGAGTGTGTTGGTCACATTCATGTTTGGTATGGTATTATATTAGATAATATATACAAGTTTGCTACAACCACTTAAAATAAGCATCTTATTCTCCTTTATACAGTTCCCCCTGTGAAGTTGCCATCATATGCAGAGATAGGAGAAACTGCATCTTTTTCTACTCCTCCTCCTCCCTACACATGTGAATGTTACATGCCAACAGTGTCATTGGGTGGTATAGGAAGGTAAGAATAAATTCAAAATATATTTTATTCATATCAAGTCTAAACAGTTTCCGAAACTAGCTCATAGTCAAATGAAAACGGGGAATATTTATGTCATATACATAAGAAAGTGATGACGCTTGTAACCATTTACTAATGTGCATGCTGTTATTAACAAAAAAAAACCATTAAGGGCTTATTCTTAGTTACCACTTACTGTGATAACTTGTTCATATATTTTCAAATGGAAGGGATTTTATGTGGCTGTACAGATTTCAACAGAACTGTTTGTTGGCTGTTATGCTTTGACATGGCAAACCAAGTATGATGGAAGGTTTACACTGACCATTCAAAGTCATTTAAAAGTTACATATATAATTTTTATTCTTTTCCCTTGACAAGCTGTTGGATTTCAAAATCATGAAAACTAATTGGTGGCTTCCTACCCATTTTACAATGGTTACTAATGGGAACTCTCTACTAGGTTCTATTTAAAAAAATTAAAAAAAAAAAAAATCAAGGGGTGGGTGACCCAATGTCTGGATCCTGTGATTTCATCACCACAGAACATCATACGATGGGAAACAATCCCTCCCATGAAATGCAACAACCTGCAAAAATGTTTTCACAGGTCTCCCATTCTTTCCCTCCTCCCAGCACTCCCTCCCCCCCCAATACCCTTCTTTGATCTCAAAAGGGAGAATTTACTGGTTGACACAGTATGCAATTAGTTAAGTAGTGCGGAATTGGTGAAAAGTTCAAGTGTCCTCATTATGTGATGTTGAGTTAATTGAAAGTTGTTGAGGGCAACACAGATAGGGTCGATTTTAGCATTTTGTTGGTTTATGACTTGATTCTATCACAACATTTTACAACATTTAAAATAAGCAGTATATATCCTATGGGCTAAAAGAACTGTGCAGTGTAATAACATATACTGTTGCATGGCCTAATCTGATTATTCTCCAAATGAGTTCATTCTTCTTTTTCAGTTTTGACCAGCCACCACCAGAAGTTGGTGCTCCACCTTGTTACATGCAGTATGCTCATATTATCGCACCCCTTATGCCAAGGTTGCAACCCAACTCTAGCACTGGTACACAGTTTCCAGAAGGGAATCCTTCAACTCAAGAAACAGAAAATACCTCGCAGGAGGGCGAGGCGCTCCTTGAGTCTCCATCACCTGCACAGACTCCAGATTTAGAATCACAGTGTCTTTCATGTTCCTCTTCTAACTCCACAGTAGCAAGAAGTTGTAGTTGTGCTTCAGTGCGCAGTGGCCCATCAGTTCCTGAAAGGAACCCAGGACGGGCAGTGTCTACTGGTTTTGTGTCTCAAGGGTACATTAAGCCAGTTTGGCTTTCTCATTCAAATATTGGAAAGGTGGATCCTTACAGCAATCGAAACCATTCAAACTTTGCCAGTGGACTTCATGTGCCTTCTAGAGGAGCTTATTTCAATCCTTGTCCTAGGTGTGTGAGTAGATCTGTATCTTCCTTACGGCACTCTGCATCGAGTTCAGGGATCATGAGGGATGCGTCTACAAGTACCTTGCCTCAAATGGCTCCAAGTGTTCCAACCCCTGCTCAGCCTTCAAGTTGCCAAAATGAAGAACCAGAGAGGTTTGTGAGACGGAACTCAAATTCATTGCCACGCAATTTTGTATGCAGTACTAAGACAACTAACTCAAGTTAGGTAAAAGTAACCATTTGAGTATTACTATAAAGGCTTTCTTTGCCATTGCAATGCATATTTGGCGGGAAACATTGTTGCCAAAAAATGTTGTAAGATGGTACGTTTTGTGTTAAATAGTGTTTGTGCATCAAGGCTCTGAAGCCTTTGTGTGAAAGATAAGCCTGTGTGAGCACATACTCTTGCATCTATTAGAAGTATTGCTTACTGAAGGAGTGCTTGCATTTAAAATGGTCTCTACTCATATACACATTGGAGAAAAGGTCCATTTGAATGAAATGTATCCACGGAATGTGTTAAACCATTTAGTGAGGCTAGCAAGGGGAGTAATGAGTTTTCCTTTGGATTGCATGGCTTTCAGACATGAAGAAATGACACCGAGTTTTTTCAGCTCTAAAAAAGCACAAAGCCTGAAATGTCTTTTTCCTCTTCAACCTGTTACCACAAGGTTATACTCAAAAAGAAAAACATTTTGAAGAATGTACATGAAACACTTTTGTGGAGGGAAGATTTTTGGACCCAGAACACAGACGGTATGGTTAAGAAGGCCTAATTTAGTCACCATTTAGAAAGGAGAAAGTCCTCATAAGGCTTCTTTCAGTTAGGGCAAAAATGACCTTCTTTAGTGGTAATTATTGGTATTCATGGAAACAGTGTGAATGTAATGGAATGGCCTCAGGTTTGGTATTTTGTATGACATGTTTGTCCCTTCCTGTACAGTTTGTTCTTCATAGTGTTTTACAGTTCTCTTTTAAAGGTGTTAGATACTACTTAAACTTGCCATAGTGTTGCTCTTTAGCATTTGTATAATTTTCTTTTGTAATATTTGTATTCGGTTGTTATTTACATATAATGTAAGTGCTTAAAATGCTCAACCAAAAGTATCCCACCTGGTCCTTGATTCTTATAGATGCTCCTATTATTCAAAGACATATCTCTTATGTGTGGAAGAAATGGACAGCTGTTTATGGGATTTTTCAATTTTTTTTTTCTTGTCAGGAGAGAGGTGCTGACTCAAAGAAGTGTGTGTGAACCAAAAGCATGTTATTACTTTGGTAAAGTTGGTACCATTCCATGCAATGATATACCATGCTTTTGGATAAGAGGCATTAGCTAAATTAATAGTTGCTGATCATAAAGTGGTGGAAGAAAAAGTCTGATGTTGAGTCAGTTTTGAAAAGATGCTTCCTTCTTTTTTAAGGAAAAAAACCCTTTAAGGCCCCAATTTGTTTCATGTACAGTAGTTCACAACAGGTCAATGCTTCTGTTTTCAATTTTGCCTCAATTGTATATAAATCAAGGGGAATTTGGTCATTCTGATGTTTTCAGAAGACTTGTTCTAGACTACCTTGCCTTAAATACTTACCAATCTTTTTGATTCCTTTAGTTTTATGTATGTCTCTTTTACATTCTATTTTGTGTGTACTTACACTAGCAAAGAAAAAAAACATCCTCCCCATTTTTTCTCTTAAATTGCTACATGTATGCATTTATGTTTACAGTAAGTTAATTAAAGAGTGGCCTTCTGTATTGTGTTATGGTAGTAATACATTGTAACTATTCCACACTTTCCAGTCTTGCAAAGTTGGAAAAGTTATCACGTCAGTTGAGAACCTGACATATTAAGGTCTTTCAGATCCTATTCTATGTTTGCACTCAATTTTTATTGGATTGTAAAAGAGGGAGGATGCTCAGTCTTCATGGAAATGTGGGTTGCTTCGTTTTGTGCAATTACTAATTTTTCTTAAAAATAGGAACACTGTTGTAAAAAGCTAGGGAAGTGAACAGCAATTTACACCCGTATGGGTTTTGTTATCAAGGGATATATTGGATAAAGATATGGCACAAAGACTTCTTAGAGGTTTCAAAATTAATCTTGTTCATGTAACTCCCATTTTCATGGCTTATTCCATTTATTAAGATGTTAAATGTTGTATTTTTTTTTACTTAAATCCAAATACCTCGTTGTGCAATAATTTGTGACATTCATGTTATACATCTCACACTGCATGCTCTGGTTTCTTTAACAGTATGTTGTAAAGAAAACTTGCATAGGAGACTGAAGAAACTTGCATAGGCAAGTCTCCTCACAGCTGTAAGAATGCTATCACATCCAGTCACAGGTTGAAGTAGTTTTCAGAGAAACAAAGAAATGCAATGATTGAGTAATACAACAATGACACAAATCACAAATTAGTGCACATTAGTTTAAAATTTAGTGAATAAACTTCAACATTTACTTTTCTTAGTTTTTGGAATGTTCATGTGAGTTCTAAGTTAGCATATTGGATTAATTTTTCATGCTTTTTTGGTTTCGATGAAAAGAGAAACCTATGCATTCATGATGGCGTGCGTGTGTATGTATGTGTGTGCGTGTATGTATGTGTGTGTGTGTGTGTTTGTGACACTTTGCTTGTTTACACGATATCTTGAAAAGGGAAGATCTGACAGTTCTCAAACTTGGTACACAGATACCCCGTACTAAGAGGAAGAACCCTATTTATTTTGGTTGAGGTCAAAGGTCATCTGGGGTCACAGGGGGTCAAACACCAAAATCCTTGTTTACACAATATCTCAAGTTAGGAAACTTGGATTAATTTCAAACTTGATATGTTGATGCGTTATGATGTAAAGAAGAACCCTATTGATTTTGGTGGAGGTCAAAGGTCATCTGGGGTCACGGGGTCAAACACCAAAACCCTTGTTTACACAATATCTCAAGTTAGGAAACTTGGATTAATTTCAAACTTGATATGTTGATGCGTTATGATGTAAAGAAGAACCCTATTTATTTTGTTGGAGATCAAAGGTCATTTGGGGTCAGAAGGGGACAAATCCTGAAAACCTCTTTAACACAATATCTCAAGGTAGGAAGCTTGGATTGATTTCAAACTTACTTAATATGTTGATGCATTATGATGTAAGGAAGAACCCTATTGATTTTGGTAGAGGTCAAAGGTCATTTGGGGTCATAGGGGGTCAAACTCAGAAAACCTTGTTTAGGATAGCTCAAGGTACAAAACATGGATGGATTTCAAAATTAGTATGTGGATGAGTTATGGTGAGAAGATGGTCTGTATTTAAGGTTTTTTTTTTTTGTGGAGGTGAAAGGACATCTGGGGTCATGATTGGTCAAACTTTGAAAAACTTGTCAAAATGGGATATCTCAAGGTAGGAAACTTGGATGGATTTCCTAATTAGTATGTGGATGTGTTATGGTAAGTACTGTACCTGTTGTTTTTGGTGGAGGTCAATGGTCATCTGGTACCACCTGGCATCAAACTCTGAAAACCTTGTTTGCAGAATATCTTAAGGCACAGTATGAAATTTGGCTTTTTGAATATAGAAATGTTTTGGTTAAAAAAAAAACAGTTACTTACAGGTGGAGTCAAAGGTCACTTTGGGTCACCAGTTGTTACAAGAAATGTAGCATTTTATTGAAAAGAGCATGTATGCATCATTGAAACCTCAATGCATTTTTGCATTCTGGTTAATATTTATTCGTAATTTCAAACCTCATTACAAAGTAAACTTTGGAGTAGGCACAATACCAAGTGGTGAAATCATTGGGGCCTGTTAACTATTGAAAACTGGTGTCATGACATGAGAGGTAATTGTGTTTTTTGGTTTTGGTGATAAGAGAAACCTTTGCATGATGATGTTTGTGTGTACAGTATGGTTATATGTGTTTGTTTGTGACACTCTGCTTGTTAATACAATATCTTAAGACGGGAAGGTCTCACAGTTTTAAAACGTGGTTCACCGATGCCCCATATTAAGGGGAATAACTCTATTGACTTTGTTTTGGTGGAGGTCAAAGGTCATGTGGGATCACAAGGGGTCAAAACTCTGAAAACCTTTTGTATGCAGTATCTCATAATAGGAAAGGTAGGATGGATTCCCTTCATGTGTAATTTTTAGATGTGTTATGGTGCATCAGTGTATCAATCACAGGGCAGGCAGAAAATCCCACCCCATTTCCAGAAGAAACTGTGTAAAATCCCCTTTCCATTCCTATAAAAATTACGAAAATTGTTAATATCTTGGTTCCTTATTTAAAAAGAGGACACTTTTGCAGTCCATGTTTGCACTCAAATGGTTATTTGGGATAACCTGAAGTCAGTCTAAAAATTTTTAAATATCCTATCCCAAGGTTGGAGACTTGGCTAGATTTTCACATCTATTATGTGAAGGAGTTGTGGGAAGGTTGGCCCCTGTTGCTTTTTATGGAGGTCAAGGTCATCTGGGTAACATAAGCTTATATTTTGAACATTTCATTGGACAAGAGAATATATGAGACATCATGTCCCATCATTGAAACCTCAATGCATCTTTTACATTTTGGTTGTTTGCAAATGATACTTCCCTCCACCTTGGGAAGTAGGAGTTGTTTGAGTAAGTAACACTTGCGGCAACCTTCAGACTTCCTTGCAATTGCTTGTTAAACACTGGGGTAGCAGTGTCACTTGTAAATTAGCACTTGTGGGATTGTCACTGAGATGGGCATGTCTGTTTATGCATATTTGCAGTATTTCTCAAGTACAACCCCCCTTTCTGTATTCAAGTTGGTTAAACCAGTTTAT
This sequence comes from Holothuria scabra, assembly GCA_037179385.1. Lineage (NCBI taxonomy): Eukaryota > Metazoa > Echinodermata > Holothuroidea > Aspidochirotida > Holothuriidae > Holothuria > Holothuria scabra. Next base: position 23,227,902 of record CM074194.1, read on the forward strand.
TTGTTGATAGCTAGTTTCATATCTTTATGGAGTTTTTTCTTTTATATTTTTGTTTCTACATTTCCAAGAATATCCATCCTTCATTTTAGACCTTTGTGTATATGGCATTGTCATATTTCCCCATACTTGTATAGCAATCCTTTTAGAATTGTACATAGCCTTCTATAAAGAGTTTGTCATTCAGTGTATATTAGACTCAACTGACTCGTCAAGTGATGACAGCAGTTTCATATTTATAATAAAGGAATATTTTGTTCATCGTAAATAGCTGTTTATATTACTTTTGCATGACGAGAAATAACTCTCTGCAATGAGAAATTTACTGAAAAGATATTTTAAATGGAGATGGATACCATCACAAATACAAAACCCTTGTACAATGAGACAGGGAAATAAAAAAGAGAAAGTGAAAAAAAAAATGTTTACTTCTTTTTCCTTTCATATGAAATTTTTGAAGGAAGACTTGAAAGAGGATGATGTGGAAGATCAAGCAGAGCACCTGCAGAGAAGACTGTTTTCCCAGCTCCTCAACCACTGTCTGCCAAAGCAAAGAGGTTCAGCATCCAATTTTAGATGCAAACTTCATTACCATAATGTGACTTCATGTTCTCCTTTGAATCATGCTGATGTTTTTGAGTGAGTGTGTGACACCTGTAATTGTAAACTGAAAATCTAGACTGAAACATGGGTAGGATGTTAAACTGCATCAGGTTGTGGAGTTTGTGTAAACGTAGGAATATTGGTTGCCCTTTGCCACACTGCCTCCGGTGCACCCTTGGGCAAGGTGTTCCTGTATATTTACCCATGCTTTTTACGTGTTGTTGCCTTTGGGCATGTTGTTGCCTTCGGGGGAGGTGTGTTGCCTCCGGCTGTGGGGTGGCCTTGAAGGGTGGTGTGGTATGTTCTTGGTTTTTGTTGTTTTGGGGGTTGGTGTTGAAGGCAGTTGTGGGTGACTTGGCTGGTTGTTTGGCTGTTGGGGTGAGTTGGTGCGTCCTTTCCGTTGTCACAAACCTTTGTGTTCCGCGTTTTGTGTGTGGGTGGTGGAAGAAGGTTAGCGATTGTGTTGTTGTCCAGCGGGTTTGAGTTGTCTGTTTGTTAAAACCTGAGATCTATTATTATTTTGTTGCCTAACAAACACCTGTGCAGTGGGGACTACCAGGATGCAGACATTACAACATACAATGACATACCAAATCCTTTGGTGGCATGGGCCACTGCATGATTTAAACAGGACCAAATGTTGAATACCTTCTTGTGAGTACTCACAAGTCAACTACAGGCCACATTTTCTATGAATATCCATAAGAATTTTTTGGAGGCATTTTTGAGAGGCATTTTGAATTTTTTTGAGAGGCATTAGGAATATGACTGAACAAGGACTATGCCATACTGCAATAAGCAAGCAGATTCACTGAGAGGGCAAAAATTTCATCTCATACCTTATTTTGAAATGTTAAATTTGTATCCTTGCCTATTTTTCCTTTCAAGTAAACTTTAATCTGCACCCTTCAAAGAAGTAGTGAAGACCTTATTCACCTGAAATAGAACTTGGCATATTTATCTGCTTCGTAGTGGATGGGTTAATTGGGAGTTGTAGGCAAGAACTTGAATGTACCAACTGCCCCAAGCAACAGTATACAGCAGGCACCAAATACCAAGGTCAAGTACCTTTTACAAAAACCTGAATTTACTAGCTCAACCTGGCCATGAAGTGTGGGTAGAGCTTATGAGGTACTGTATGGTAAATTAATAATTTCTGTGGACTACTACAAAAACTGTGGTTTGGGGTGAGAGGATTAGCCCTTTGAATTCCCACAAACTTGTTAAATGCACAACCTCAAGGTACAACCCTGCATGTTTTGACTGGTATTTCAAGGCTATGTTGGTACTTCTAAATAGTTTCCAGTGTCCACTTTGTTTACAATTCATGTGCCACACTGCATGGTTCTCAGCCCCAAAGAGAAAATGGGGAAAAGACGAATATTATTATGGTATTCAAAATCTTTGACTTTAGGGTATTTGGTTGGGAAAACTTACCCATATGGCCAAGAAGTTTGGAAAACTTAAACATATTATAGTCCCAATCATGTTTTTCATGTGTCCATTTGAGTCTTAAAAAGTCTGGAAAAAGTGTTGAGTTTCAGTATTTAAAATGTGCGGGAACCTTGATATTGGCCGAGTTTCCTAAAAGCATGCAAGTAATACTTGGGGTCTTCCATGCTGAAAGAAAACTCAACCTACAGCAATGCATGTATCTGTAACATCAGAACTCTCTATGCTGTGTGAGGACATTGCATGGAGAGAGGTCGTTGCTCTCCAGAAAGTTCCTATTGCCAGTGGCTCGGCATCTATTTGCAGTCGGCGCGGGAGGTTGGGAGTTGTGGCCAGGTCATATGGAAGACTTGGAACCTACTGCCATGTTGTGCTTGGTGCTCAGCATAAGCAATGGAGTAAGGAAAACAACCATCGAGTCACAACTGAAAAAGGCAGCTCGGCTTGAATCAAAGTTGCAAACTGGGTCGTAAAATTCTTATCTAAACTGCTGTAACTAACTCGTCCTTTCTTGTTTTCATGGCGTAGCTGATACAGAGGTTTTGAAGAATGTTGAGGAATTTTACTCACTCTAAGCCCTGTGTCAACTCGGGGATCAATTGCTTGAAATAATTTGTTTAAAGGGGAAGTGCAGTCACTTCAACTTGATGACTGTCTTGTTTCATGATTGGTTAAGAATCATGTGACGACACTTTTCTGAAGTCGACTGAGAAATTTACTAGGAGTAACAGATTGGTTAACCTTGTCATAAATATTGAGAAAATTACTTTGAAAAGGAAAGAATGAAGAGAAACAAGAAAGAAGAAAATTGTGAGACGTAGATGATGCTCTTAGCCCTTTAAACATACCCAAAGCAGATCTACCCCGATCTCGAGTGCAATACTGCCCAACTGCTGCTAAGTGTAAAATCACTGCTGGCTAGCATTACAGGAAAAGTAATGTAATGTACTTATTGTAAACAATGATTGTATTCAAAATAAAACTAAACATCAGAAGGGTGGAGTGTCTGCAGCCATTGCTGCTCTAGCATTTTATTTGGGGACAACTTACTATTCAAAAGACTTTCTAGTCATAAGGGTCACTCTTCATAAGGTTCGTTAATCAAAATTGAAGGTTTGCTATTCATTATACCAAAAAAGATTCATTACTCATAACAGCAAAAAAGTTGGACATTCATAATAGGAAAAAAGATTATTTATAATTGCAATGTTTGCAATTCATAACCTAAAAAGAGGTTCATTTTTCTTAAGAGGAAAAAGGTTCTCTATACATAACAGGTAGAAAGGTTTAATGTAATGGAAATATTTTCCAATATCATTTTGATCGTGGATATGAAACGTTTTTGGTTTCGATGAAAAGAGAAACCTATGCATTCATGATGGCGTGTGTGTGTAAGTGCGTGTGTATGTATGTGTGTATGTGTGTGTTTGTGACACTTTGCTTGTTTACACGATATATTGAGAAGGGAAGATCTGACAGTTCTCAAACTTGGTACACAGATACCCCATACTGAGAGGAAGAACCCTATTGATTTTGGTTGAGGTCAAAGGTCATCTGGGGTCACAGGGGGTCAAACACCAAAATCCTTGTTTACACAATATCTCAAGATAGGAAACTTGGATTAATTTCAAACTTGATATGTTGATGCGTTATGATGTAAAGAGAAACTCAATAGATTTTGGTGGAGGTCGAAGGTCATTTGGGGTCACATGGGGTCAAACCCCGAAATCCTTGTTTACACGATATCTCAAGGTAGGAAATTGGATTAACTTCAAACTTGATATGTTGATGCGGTATGATGTAAGAAAGAACCCTTTTGACTTTGGTGGAGTTTAAGGGTCATTTGGGGTCATGTGGGGTCACACCCCGAAATCCTTGTTTACAGGATATCTCATGGTAGGAAACTTAGATTAATTTCAAACTTGATATGTTGATGCGTTATGATGTAGGGAGGACCCTATTGATTTTGGTGGAGGTCAAGGGTCGTTTGGGGTCACATGGGGTCAAACCCTGAAATCTTTGTTTACACCATATCTCAAGGTAGGAAACTTGGATTCATTTCCAACTGGATGCGTTGATGTGTTATGATGTAAGAAAGAACTTCATTAATTTTGGTGGAGGTCAAAGGTCATTTGGGGTCATGTGGGGTCAAACGCTGAAATCCTGGTTTACACTTTATCTCAAGGTAGGAAACTTTGATTCATTTCAAACTTGATATGTTGGTGCGTTTTGATGTATGGAAAAACCGAATAAATTTTGGTGGAGGTCAAAGGTCATCATTTAGGGTCACATGGGGTTAAACCCCAGAAGGAGACAAATCCTGAAAACCTTTTTAACACAATATCTCAAGGTAGGAGGCTTGGATTGATATGAGGATGTGTCATGATGTAAGGAAGAACCCTATCGATTTTGGTAGAGGTCAAAGTTCATTTGGGGTCATAGGGGGTCAAACTCAGAAAACCTTGTTTAGGATAGCTCAAGGTACGAAACGTGTGGATTTCATAATTAGTATGTGGATGAGATATGGTGAGAAGATGGTCTGTATAAGGTTTTTTTTTGTGGAGGTGAAAGGACTTCTGGGGTCATGATTGGTCAAACTTTGAAAAACTTGTCAGAATGGGATATCTCAAGGTAGGAAACTTGGATGGATTTCTTAATTAGTATGTGGATGTGTTATGGTGAGTTGAAAGTACTGCACTTGTTGTTTTTGGTGGAGGTCAATGGTCATCTTGTATCACCTGGCATCAAACTCTGAAAAACTTGTTTGCAGAATATCTTAAGGCACAGTGTGAAATTTTGCTTTTGACTCCACCTGTAAGTAACTGGTTAAAAGAAAACCCAGTTACTTAGAGGTGGAGTCAAAGATCACTTTGGGTCACCAGTTGTTACCAGAAATGTAGCATTTTATTGAAAAGAGCATGTATGTATCATCGAAACCTCAATGAATTTTTGCATTCTGGTTATTATGAATTACCGAACCTTTTTAAATGATGAATTTTCAACCTTCTTTACAATTATGAATAAAGAGCCCAGTTTTAATGAATACGCAACCCTTTTCTCCATTTTGAATATTGAACTCTTTTAATGATTTTGAACAGCAGAACCTTTTATGAAAATCGTACCCTCCAGCCCTTCTTTTATATTTTGTTCAATTACGAATACAACCCTATGAATAATAAATAAACTTTTGTATCATTAATATTAATGAGTTAGCAAACCTTATGAACTATGAAACTTATTTTTGCCCTCGTTCTTCTCAGAATAACCACCCTTACAAACAATGACCCTTATGACGAACAAACTCATGAATATGGGCAAACCCCCTTAATTCTACAGGTACTTTGAAGTCAAGTCGCAACTCTAATCGCAACCCTCAACCAGACTTCAAACAAAATGTGGGGAATTTCCCCGTATTGAATAAAATAACATGGAGACATTAAAACAGCAGCAAACTACATGCTTGTGAATTGAAAATAGTGAAAACAATTATAAAATTATATACTTCCTGCAATCAAGTTTAGCAGGTTGGTTGCAAGTGGGTTTTTTCATCCCGGATTGGTTAGCGAGTTAGTTCTTTGTGGTTATATTCAGGCGCGGATCGGGGGGGGGGGGGGGCTTTTACGGCTTCACCCATCCCCCCCCCCTTTTCGACACATCAACAATAACAAATACACTAAAATAAAATGTTAAATATTCAAGGGGATGTTTGAGGCTCATCCTTTCTCTCACAACACAAATCCAAATACACGGACCTCTTATGATATTAAGCCCGGATGATAAAAAAGCCAACTTCCTACCGCCTTGCTTTCGCCACAACAGAGAGCTGCAACTCCCTAGCCACAACAGCAAGATTTGAATAATGTGAATAGCTGTCGGCTAATAAGCCTATGTCATCACGTTAAGAGCCTTACCGGCTGAACTATGTTCACACAGTCGCACGTCAGCCCATGTGTGCAATATACCTTAGTGGCTATGAACACCTTTTTTTCAAGTCAACCTGACCCTCTGGCAAAGGGCCGTTCGGCAAAACCAAACTTTAAATTGCTTCCCAAAGAACCTATACGTCCACTTAAGGACAACACTTGACCAACCTCAAGGCCTTCAGACCATTTACATTCGGCTCGTTAGTCTTGTCTCAGTTTCCAACGGCGGTTCATTATGGTATAGAACAGGGCTATGCAAACTTTCATGTTGCTGCAGCCATCTGAGTGGCCTCAGTGGAGCAGATATAGATGTATATTAGGTGGCGTTTCATACCGTCACCCCATGCCCATATCACCCCCCCCCCCGTTAGACTGACCAGTGCCAAGACCCACATGCATACCCCTGGTATAGAGGGACAGCGATCAAACAATCATATCGGAGAAACACAGAATTTTTATTTAATTGTAATGCGACACGTAAGATCTGAAGCCCTTGTATAGTGTTTGATGCTGACGACGGAGAATTGGGCTACACGTTGATTTGGATTCTGCTTCAGCTAATCAGGCTGCTCAAACACATGGGATCCTTGTAAAGTTCGATGAAACTTGTTAAGGTTAGGTAGCCGAAATATGATGCATTGTCATCCTCCCCTGAAGTTCAGATGGGATTTTCGCCTGTCAATGAAGTTGCTCGAATCATAATCTTATGTCGCAAGGTAGTCGTATTATGTCGCATAATCTTATGTCGCAAGGTAATCAAATTGTTTGTAGAGTGCCCTTACCAGCTCATTTTCCAAAGATTAATTTCTTTAACGGTATAAATTACCATTCCATGCAATGGTAGTGGTTCATTTTATCTGCAGTAATTTACTGATCATTTGATAACTTACTCATTTTTGGTTTCGATGATAAGAGAAACCTATGCAATCATGATGGCGTGTGTGTGTATGTGCGTGTGTGTATGTGTGTGTGGATGTGTGTGTGTGTTTGTGACACTTTGCTCGTTAACACGATATCTCAAGATAGGAATGTCTGACAGTTTTCAAACTTGGTACATAGATGCACCATATTGAGAGGAAGAACCCTATTGTTTTTGGCAGAGGTTAAAGGTCATTTGGGGTCACAGGGGGTCAAAGTCTGAAAATCTTCTTAACACGATATCTCAAGATACGGATGTCTGACAGTTTTCAAACTTAGTACATAGATGCGCCATATTGAGAGGAAGAACCATATTGTTTTTGGCAGAGGTCAAAGGTCATTTGGGGTCACCAGGGGTCAAAGTCTGAAAATCTCGTCAACACAATAGCTCAAGATAGGAAGCTTTGGTAGATTTCTTATTTGGTATGTAGATGGGTTATGGTGAAGAGATGGTTCCTATTGTTTTTCGTGGAGGTCAAAGTTCATCTGGGGTCAAAGTCTGAAAATCTCATTAAGACGATATCTCATGATAGGAAGCTCGGGTGGATTTCATTTTTGGTATGTAGATGCGTTATAGTCAGGAGATGGTCACTAATGTTTTTCGCGGAGGTCAAAGGTCATTTGGGGCCACTGGGGGTCAAAGTCTGAAAATTTCGTAAGACGATATCTCAAGATAAGAAGCTTGAGTGGATTTCATATTTGGTATGTTGATGCGATATAGTCAGGAGATGGTCCCTTAGGTTTTCGTGGAGGTCAAAGGACATCTGGGGTCACTGGGGGTCAAAGTCTGAAAATCTTGTTAAGACGATGTCTCATGATAGGAAGCTTGGGTGAATTTCATATTTGGTATGTTGATGCGATATAGTCAGGAGATGGTCCCTTAGGTTTTTCGTGGAGGTTCTTCAAGAAAGCTCTTGATTTTGAAACTTATTTAGTCTAAAAAAGGACAGCAAAGTTTGGGAAATTTGAAATGTCATCGGAGAGTGTCAGTTTGTAAGCCTTATAGCACCAATGATTCAGTCGTAGTGCAATCATTCTCAGATTTGCCACCAATATATTTTGGAACTGCAGTAATCCCCTAACTCTATAAATTTCCTTACAGAAAACCCAGAATCCAAAGCTTTATGCAGTACAAGTTCCATATCTACATACCTTTCTTTAAAAGAGCTAAAATTTCGGCACGATTCTCACGCTGCAATACATTTCTGATACAGTGGTGTTCACAGAAAGAAAAGTCGGAAAACTTAACTACTGCCTACAAGCCCGAGACGTGCTGTCTGCGGAATTGCGATTTATGCTTTCATACACACCTATCATCGGTTACCTTTCCACCCTGTCAGCTGAGTAGTATGTGTAGATGGATTCTTTAGTTATTGAATTGTCAAAATGTTATCAATGATCAATGTTGCAGAGCAGTAACGTAGAGGAAGGAGGGGGATTATCCCTGGCTCAAAAAAGTGAAAAATTCGCTATTTGAGACACCAGTCAAATACAGTGCGGCTTTCCCAACTTTTCTTTCATAAAATTCCGAATTCTTTCCAATAAAACTTTATTTTTGTAATTATTAGTTTCAAAGTAGTAAATTTTTACGCGCGCTTTGCGCGTAAGTGGTCGCTCATAAAACAGTGATAAACTTTTCCGAGCCGCTACAGTGCCGTTTCCCTAAACATTTTCTCCGATAAAGGCTTTTATTTTTTTAAATATCTTGTCTAAACACGATAACAAAGTTTCGGGAGCTTTTTGAATGTCGCCGAGAAGCCTCAATCCGCACCCCTTAGATAACATGTAACAACAACGATCTTCAGACATGCTATTCTAGATATATGCTAACAGGAAACGCAGATTCTTCGATGGTCCTCCAAATATTCAATATCCTTACGGGAAACCCTGAATCTAAACTATTTCTTGCAATACAAGCTCCATATTTACAAATGTGTTAAAGGACCCAAATTTTCGACGTGCACAGTGCAGTAGTGTTCAAACTTAAGAAGAAAAATCATTTTTTTTTATTTAAAAATTGTCCTTGCTAGTACAAAAAAGCGAACAAATAAGCATCAAAATTGTTCCGTCCCCCCCCCCCCACACTTTCGTTCTGCTTTCTACGCCACTGAAATATTCAGACAGAGTATCACCGTACGTCCCTACTAGCCCGCTTTCCCTATCAGTTCAGCTCCCCCCTCCTTTTTTTTTTTTTTTTTTTTGAAATGTCTGGATCCGCCCCTGATGTTCCTCAGTCTATTTCAGCCAGAAAGAGGAAACAATGCACCGTGTGTTATAGTTGTACTCAACCAGACAGGAAATTAAATCGAGAAAAACACAAAGTCTGAGGTTTGAGTACAATATACCAAAAAAGGGGTACACGTTGTTAGTCCGACACGTTTTCACTCCGAAAATAAAATGCACTTTTCAGTCCGAAAAAACGAGTTTTAACTCCGAAAACAAAAATCACGTTTTTAATCCGAAAATGGAAAACACGTGTTCACCCCGAAAGTAAAAAACACGTCTTCAATCCGAAAAAGAAAAAAACGTCTTCACTCCGAAAATGAAAACACGTATTCATTCCGAAAATAAAAAAAAAAAAATCTGTATTTACAGATTATAAATCTGTTATTACATCTGTTAATACAGATTATACAGACTAAATAAATATATTTTATCTGTTTTAACAGATTATTAATCTGTTTGGTCGGATTATTAATCTGTAATTACAACTACAGATTAATAATCTGTAATTACAGATTAAAGATATTATAGATTAAATAATCTGCTTTTAAGATTTTCGTCCACCCAGGATGCCAGTAACACTTTTAGTAACTTGGCCTCTTGATAAAAGTCTATCTAATATTCCCACGGTACTAAAGCCAGTGGCGAAACCAACGGAGGGCAGGGAGCGGTCTGTCTCCCAAATTTCTGCAAGATCTAAAATTGCTGCAGGATATTCACGTTGTAGAAAATAACAGTATTTATATTGACTCGGCCAGGTTCTATCCAGGGAGCTGTAAGGCAACTGCTCTATCACATAGGCCTCAATGGCTCAGTAGTCAGAGCATCCACCCTGTAAGTGGGTGGCGCTTGTCCGAATCCTTCTTGAGGCTAAGTCTTCCATTTCAAATATATATATATATATATATATATATATATATATATATATATATATATATATATATATATATATATATATATATATATATATATATATATATATATATATATATATATATATATATATATAACGCTGGATCGACCGGTAGGGGGAAATCGGTATACCGTCAGAACGTTAAGGCGAAAAGAAAACAATAAAATACATAAGAATATATTTCCCCTTTGCGTTTTGAGATATGCAAACACATTATTTCAATGGCCCCTCATACATTTGTGTTAACGGATACGTGTACGTAAGTTGGTATACATTTAAATAATTACATGTACTACGTATGGTATGTGGGGATTTACCATACTGTTACGTATTCCCATTGAAAATGTGTGTCAAAACGTTAAGGGGAAACGGTTTTTTCGCCGTATGGGTAAATTCGCCCTATGGGTCGTTTTTTCAGACGATTTTTCGCCCTAATCCGCAATTAGAAATATATATATATTTAATATAAACATATATATATATATATATATATATATATATATATATATATATATATATATATATATATATATATATATATATATATATATATATATATATATATATATAGGTCGAAAGTGTATGTATATATATATATATATATAAGGAAAAATGGAAAACAGAGTGTGCATATAGATCCAACGAATGATTTATTGAAACAGAAATTTTCGCCGCCTCCTGGCGGCTTTGTCAACTGTGTTATGGAAATCAACCGTTACATACAAACAAGATAGAGTTGAATGCGTACAGTACCGCGTAATATTAAAATAAATTTGAAAAGTTGTAAAGTGACGTCATAATGATGATGATCGAAAAGTACGTAGTTACAAAGAACGCACGTTCTCACATAGTAATTAATACAAAGCGCGAACATCATAACCATGGCAAGCTTGATTAGCCAAAATAATGTAAAGTGACGAGACAATCTAAAATTGTAGTGTGCATACCTCATTTCGTTGTTTGAATGGAAGCGTATGTACATATTCAAAACCCCATGGTAACTAAACAGTTTATCAAAGCGACAAGATGCGAGTGCGTGAGATATTTTCAAATAATAAAACTGTCTTACTGACAAATAAAATCTGTTCATATCTACTTAAAAAATAAAGCACTAAATTGTACATTACAAGTAATATTAAATAACAAAGCAATAATTGGCGTAACTTTACAGAATGTGAGATGCTATACTAAACAGTAAAAAATTGAAGAAGCGGGAGTAAATGACAAGGTAGCACAGTTGTACAAAAGAAGGAAACAGAATTACTGAATTACTTGAAGAAACTGTATCCTGATAAATAAGAAAAATCTCTATTAAGACCTTGCCTCTGGCTATTAAGACGTAAAATTAGTTTGAGTTCGTGGCGCTTACGGTCTTCACTGCATCGGAACCTACCGAGGGCAATGGTAAACCTCAAGTCGTCACCTGTGTGCCCGCTACTCTGGAAATGTTCCGCAACTGGGAATCCGTTGGGATTCGCGTTACGAATGCTTTGTTTATGATTATTGCATCTCAATCTAAATTTCGTACTGGTTTCTCCAACGTAGCACACAGTCGGGCATTTGCTGCATGAGATAATATACACTACGTTGGAGGAATCGCAATTGTAAGGACCAGGGTGGACAGTTATACCATTAAAAGTAAGGGAGGCACCGGTCAACATGTGTTGACAAACCTGACAACGCGGCTTCTTACATAGAGTATTACCCTGTTGGGTATTAGTAGATCTTAATCTAGAACGTACAAGTAACGATCTGAGGTTGGGGGGTTGTTTGGTAGCAATAATAGGGGGTTGTGCGAAAAGTTCAGCAAGTGAATCATTTTCATGGAGTATTTTCCAAGAAGACTTTATGTGTTTCGAAAGTTTTCTAGTGGTAGGATGATGTTTCACCACAAACGGGATGCGATTGCCACTGTTAGTTTTGCGATTGTACGAAAGAAGTGATTCGCGTGTAGCTCGGCGAGCCCTATCAATTTGTTTTTTTGACTACCACTAGAAAACCATTTTTCCTTATTTATAACGTCCAACACACGGAATTATATACATATATATATATATATATATATATAAATTTAGCTAAATGCTGGCTATCGTGGACATTGCGCATGTAAAATTGAGTCAAATAATGGACTTTGACATTAAGTGGACATTTTCATGTCCACGTAGTGTTCCTCTTGAAAGAGTATTTTTTGGAGAGTGAGTGACTCCAAAGCTTGACTTCTAATAATACAGAGCGCCATCTATTTTGTGTCAACAAATGAACCCGATTCAATCACTCCCTTAGTAGACATCAGTGGTTAAAATCAGCATGATGTATTTGTTGCCTTTTTCAAATTGGGTCAATTTGTGGACTTCAAATAAAGTTGACACACCTTAAGTTGACACGATTTTATGTGAAGCCAATATTTTATCTCAAAAACAACATGGGACTTAAAAGCAGCCTCACTGAAGTACTTGAGACATGCCATAGTGGTACTAAACACCATCCAGTATCACTTTTACATGCCTGAATGGTGCGTAATACATCTACCATAGTACCATAATAATATGTCCTCCAAAGTACCCTTTTTAAAGCATGTCCATCTTAGCCCGCATTTAGCATTATATATATATATATATATATATATATATATATATATATATATATATATATATATATATATATATATATATATATATATATATGTATACATATATATAATATATATATATATATAATAAGAAAGTAAACACTATTGCATTTCAAGATACAAGCTTGTTTCGTATAGGCTTACGTTTGTAGCCTACACTCCTCAGTCTACAAATGCGAAGCATAACGGTTATAAAATAACAAAATGAAAATGAGACGCGCGTGTTATAGACACGTCATAGAGGTTAACCTCTTCAACCGTTCCTTCTTTGATAAGAGTTTATACTCTTTCTTGGATTGGTATAAAAAATTCATGATCGAATGTATTACTACAACACTTTCGACCTACACATTCTAACTTCGATCTACCAACTTCGACCTACTATATCTATATATATATATATATATATATTTATATTATATATATAATATATAATATATATATATATATATATATATATATATATATATATATATATATATATATATATATATATATATATATATATATATATATATATATATATATATATATATATATATATATATATAAATCAAATTGGTAAAGCTGGAAGGTAAATATGGTAAATAAGGTAAATAAAGCTGGAAGGTAAATATAAGAGTTTATACTCTATCTTGGATCGGTATAAAATTCATGATCGAATGTATTACTACAACACTTTCGACCTACACATTCTAACTTCGATCTACCAACTTCGACCTACTATATAAATATATATATACATATATATATATATATATATATATATATATATATATATATATATATATATATATATATATATATATATATATATATATATATATATATAAATCAAATTGGTAAAGCTGGAATATATATATATATATATATATATATATATATATATATATATATATATATATATATATATATATATATATATATATATATATATATATATATATATACATATATATATATATATATATATAACTTTAGGGCCGTGTGGAGCGAGGGTACCCAGAGTATCTAGGTCAACGGAAGTGGCAGTTGTTTAGATGGAGTTTTACTGTTCAGTTACTAACAAGTTGGTTGAATTCCGTCTCCCGCGGTCATGCTTCTTTTGCACTAGTTGCTCACTGGCTTGTTTCCCTACTTCATACACTCTTAAAAATTCTGGGCAAAACGTCGTGGGCACTTACAGTCTGGGTAAACTTTGGGCAAAGTTTTGTTTAAGTTGGACAAACACAACGATGGTTGGGCACGTGGAAGGTCATTGCCAATTAGTTAGGTAAATGTCCATGACGTATGCGAAATGAGCATGCACAATACTGCTATTAATCGGAACGACTCACTGTTCTGAGACGAACGGCAACAATGGCGGAAGAAATTGAGACCATAAAGTCTCTTTCGATTGGATTAGGTGCCTTCAATAATATTTTTACATGTGTACACTGTCGTATAACTCTCAAGGTGAAGCTTAAAGTGTTTCTCGGTTATTTCTGTGAAGTGAAGGCCAACAAGTGTCCAAAATTGAGGTGCAAAGCTGAATAAGGTACTGCGACTACAAGGCTTATGTTAGGCTTTCACAGGGCAAGCTAACGTTAGGCTTACGACGTTACTGTGTCGAATGTATTGTGTTTAACGTTGGTTTATGACCACTCAGTCAGGAATTGGTCGAAGTTCCTCACCAAAATAAAAAGATATTTACTTAGGCCGGTATAAATACTATTTTTCAGTGTATTGTAACTTCGAAAACATTGAAAGACCTTTGTGTACTTCGTTTGTCTTCATGACTTCGAAGTAACCAAACGTCCAACTTTTACCCAACGTTTACTCAACGTTGGGTTCGTATACCACCACACCAACATCTGGGTAAAGTTTGCCCCAAGGATGAGTAAAAACTGTTGCCCAACAAATGGGCAAAATAAATTACCCAGGAAAGGGGAAATTTTTGCCAAATATATGGGTAAATATATTTGCTCATTTGTTGGGCACAATTTGCCCAGATGTTGGTGTGGTGGTATACGAGCCCAACGTTGGGTAAAAGTTGGGCAACATTTTTAAGAGTGTAGGTAATACTAAGCAAAAGCACAATGGCAGTAGCAGAAAGCGATTGGCTTTTTTGTCTAATATGATAATCAATCATATCAATCGAACAAGAGCATGTGAATCAGTTGCTTTAAACTATTTGGTCATGTTTTAAAGTCAAATGGTGAAACTCGTGCTTTACAGTTGCACCGTTTCTTTTGAAATTCTCGTCGACAAAGATGGCGTGAAAACCGGAGCTGCTTTTATAAATATAATTATAACTATATTCGAATAAGAAAAATGATATGGTTTGTTTGACATCATTTGCTTGTAACGTTCTGCTCATGATATGTTTCCAATACAACCACTTCTAAGATTTGGATTTTCTTGAATCAAATATAGCCAAATAGAAAGGGCACGTATAAAAAATTGTTGACTGCTATTCTCCAATGCTATAATTTTTTGATATTTTGACATTACGGGCAATTTCGTTACATACGCGGTTTTAGTTGACACAGATTCGATACGAAGATAAATAGCCTATAGAGATTGCGAAATATATGGGTGTCGGAATATATGACAGTCCCCGTGCCAAAGAAGTGATACCCTTGACCTCTTTAGATGACACTTATAAAAACCAGCGTTACCTGGGCCAATGGCTACGGAGTCGGTGGATTTGGTGATGAGCCCCTGATGAAGGAGAAAGTGTGTGGGTGCAAAAGGAGTGTACCCAACATTTACCAAGTACACTTAGAAGTGGGGAGAATTCCGAAATTATTGGTGAACATGATATTGCAACATTTTGCAACAGACGCCCTTGAAAATTGAATAATAAGATCGAATGGGAGGGGAACGTCCCCACCCTCTCTCCCTCCCCAAATACCCCTCACACAGAACGGCGATCCATATCCTCTTTCCCTGAAAAAAAAAATGACAACCCTACCTTCATAATACCCAGACCCGTCCCCAATGGTGTAGAAAACTAAAACCACTGATTGAAGAAGTACCGCGGTGTGTCACTGAGTAATTTCATCTTATTGACTAAAAAGTTGTATACAAGAGATCCATATTTCAAGACAGAGAAAATGCAACTTAGAAACTGTAAGAATAATGTTTCCGGCCATCCGGAGGCTTTATAACGCCAATAACCTTCATTGTGAAGGTTGTTGAAGAACAAATCTTGTTGCAAAACTGCTCACTTTAAAAACTGTTTACTGCTTACATTTTATCTCCAGGTCCGGAAATTGCCATTTCCGATTGTCTGAAGGGTAGCCATTTTTAAAAGTTGTCTTGTTGGTCCACACCAACTTATGGTGGCGCTTCGACTGGATACCGCGGGGAGTTGAAAGGCCCTATATGTTCTCGAGATGTCTCTATCCGCTTCAGTCTTAGAGTGACTTAAACCCCTTATGTCCAAAAAGTCATCACAATGGTTATTTCACATCCCATATGACTGTATGATTCATTCAGAACTGGGATTGATTTTTGTTTCTTTTTGTATTTGAATTAGCATGTAAATGTGCTTATGTAAAGGTGATTTGGTTTTATGTAAGTTTTTCCATACTTCTAAAGAAACATCACCCGCGTAATACTAATATAATGTGACATTAGGTTTTAACCAAAGTAAGTTTTATTGAAAAATTCTGAAATGTCCCGAAGCACCATCTCCCACTGTTATAGACAAGTTTGTGCTACCTCAATGTTCTAAAATTCTATAAAAGTTGTCTAATAAAATGCGAAAATTTTTATTGCTATCCACAATATCCACCCAAAGGAAGGAGAACAGTGGCGTCGCCAGAATATCAAAATAGGAGGGGTGGCTAAGGCTAAACATTGTTTGTGTTTAATTGCTCTCTAACTTTTCTGACTTCCTTAGTACCATCTAAAGTTTCCTCCTTTTCTTTTCACCTTAAGAAAACGTATCCCAACTTTGTAAAAAAAAATATTATCACTCATTAAAATGCGTGACTTGTGACTTTCAATGCAGGCAAGCCTAAAAGTAGCGTCTCTAAATTGCAGAGGATTTACTAATTTCCACAAAAGACGAGACGTGTTGCATTTCTGGCGTAAAAGAAACGCATCTATTTAAATGTTACAAGATGTGCGTTGGTCTTTAGATATGTTTTGTGACCTTAAGACTAAATAAGGTTATGAATAATATGTTGATTTTAGCGGGGATGGATCTGATGCACGAGACTGGCAATTTCATTGAATAATTTCTCATTTAAAATGAAATATATTAAGTTTAATTGTAATGGTAACTATGTATGTCTATTTCTGTCAAAATAAAAAATCACGATTTTTTCAGTTTATGGGCCTAACAGAGATTCTACCAATTTTTCCAGTTTTTGCATATTAATGATATAAAAGTTATATGAATGATACTTTTGTTGTTTAAGGGGAAAGTGGAACTGTGTTCTAGACCCTCCTCCGATTGTAATGGGTATTTAAATAATCCCATGGTAAGAAATGCAATTGTACGTTTCATAAAGGACTTCGAGTTAAATGACCCTTATGGAGTTACTTTTTCTCAAGTCCTCCCGACCCTCTTGCAAAGGGCCGTTCGGCGAAAGCAAAACTCACCCCAATGGAGTTATACACTACAGTAAAAAACGGTTGTTCGTACTGGAAATGTAAAACACCACTGCTATTGTACAATGAATACATTAATTATGTCAAGAGTTCAATTCGGATTTTAATATAATTTAGAATTCCCGTCGTCACACTCACACCAAAGCCAAATTAAGATAGAAGGTATTTGAAACTTTGGCAACTGAACCTGTTGGTTATACACTAGCTTCAAGTTGTATTGCTAACAGCTCATCAGTGTTATTGTTTCCGATCAAATCAGGATTTTTCAAGGGGCGATTTATTGGCTAAAATATAAGGCTGCTGTACGACCCAATGTTATACACAGATTCTAATAACCTTCCAGGGTTTTTCTTCTCATTGGATCTTGAAAAAGCTTTTGACTCTCTGGATGGAAACTTTTTGTAAAGTGTTGAGAAGCTATAATTTTGGTCCTTCTCTCACTTGGCCTTATTTAGCTCTTTGCCAAATAGCACGACAAGTGGGTTAGTACATGGCCATTTGTCTCCTTTCTTTAAGGTACAAATGGGTTGTAGACGAGTGGTTTGGGGGTGGAACCCCTCATGACCCAACCCTGTAATGCAAAAAACACCTAAAGCAACGGTTTTTCTCTCTGCCCTTAGACTTTTCCCTCATTTCGTGCCCCCCCCCTCCCCCCATTTCACAGTCCTTGTTGTAGACAAGGAGATCCTTCGTCTCCCTACTCATTTCTTCTATGTGTGAAGTGCTAGGTATCCTATTTAGAAGTTTTAGAAAATTGATACGTTAGTGGAGGAAATTCAGGTTGAGGAAAGTATTTTAAAATAAATCAGTATGCTAACGATACACTAATGCTTATTATTCTGAATGGATCCGATGCCTCTCTTTCTAGGTGTTTGAAACTCCTAGATAATTTCTATTGTCTGTCTGGATTAAAAAAAAAATGAAGAGAAAACAAATGTTGTTTGGATTTGTGGTAAACTGAATGATACCCCAAATTTGAAGTTGTAAACGTGTATTTTAAATTGGATCAAAGATTACTTAAGTATTCTTGACGTGAATTTTTGTAAAATTTTAAGCTTAATGGTTGACCAAAACTTTAACAAAGCCTTAGAAACTATTAAAGTGACTTTGAGAAATTAGTCGAGTGAACCAACCAGGCGCGGATCTAGACATTTCAGAAAGGGTGGGGGCTGAACTTTAAGTAAGCGGATAATGAGGATGTACCAGTGGCGTATAGGATTTCTCTAAAGGGGAGACATACGGTATGTTCAGTGATCGCCGTCCTTGGGGAGAGGTTAAATGGGATTGGGTGCCCCCCCCCCCCTTTGACAATTTTTGACGTTTTCAAGGAACCTAGATGCAAAATAACAGGGCATCGATCGGTGAAGACGAACGGGAGTATTTATTTTGCGGTTTTTTCTTAGCCAAAAAACATTATTTGCCTAAAGATGATCTAAGCGGAGCGCCACCATTAGTTGGCGCAGAGACCCTCAGACGGGAGGAAATAGCATTTTCCAGACTCATACGAAGAATCCAAGCAGTCGCTATCTCCTTTTGTCGTTTGAAATATAATGCTCACTTCGAAATAAGTTCGCGAACTGAAAAGCCATGGTCCAATCCCCCCCCCCCCCCTTCGTACCCTGCTGTTACGAAGTACGGCGATTCTCTGCCTGAAATATCTAATTCTGCCCGAAAGACCAAGCGGAGCGCCACTATCTGTTGGCGCGGAGCGTACAGAAAATTTTGAAAAATCACGACCACTCATGCAGACAGCCGCTGGCAACTGCATTTCCCACCGACTTGTAAGTAGAATCTAAGCAATCATTATTTTGAGCTCTCGTTTGCAATGAAATTGAATACTTCAATAAAAAAAAAAAATTAGTAGATTGTAAAATGATCAGAAGATTACCAGATAAAAGGTACCACTTCAATTGGGTGAAATGGTATGGTAAAAAAAAATCTTTGGAAAATGAGCTAGTATGCGCATTTTACAAACTATCTGACTACCTTGCAACATAAGATTCGGATGAGTTCAAAATTCGAGCAACTGCATTGACCGGTGAAAATCCCTTCTGAACTTCAAGGGAGGATGACAATGCATCGCACATCGGCTACCTAGCCTTTACAAGTGTCATCGAACTATATAAGGATCTCTTGTGTTTGAGCAGCCTGATTAGCTCAGACTCAGGCAGACGCTTACATGCCCAAAGTTTACCTGGGTGGGAAATTGCATGAGAATAATTGGCTCTTACAAAATCGACCTACACTTCGGGCGTTTACCACGCATTGCAGAAGCCTGTATAAACATAATTAATTATATGCATTCCAAACAAACAAGAGGGCAAGCTATTTTCTAGCCAACAAACAACCAGTCTATATCAACGGTTTCTCCGCACTTGATCGCTCCTATAGACCGTTCGCATAAAATAAAAACATACCGTTGCGAGCAGGGGTGGCGCCAGCGGGGGTGGGGCGGGGCCATGCCCCCCTGCCGTCGAGGAACACTGCCCCCCCCCCCAGATCGGGGAAGGTCGGCGATTTCGTCGGAGAGGCCTAAAAATAATAATAAAAAAATTAAAAAAGCCTAAAAGGACTGAAGTTACTGGGTGGGTGATCTTGAACACATTTTTTGTTTTGCAATGCTATTTTAAAGCATCTTGGGAATCGATTTTCTATCACTTTTTCTTAGCTCTGTTATACCTCATTCCATGTACCTTAATTGTCCTATCTCATCCCCCTTCGGGGAAGGACGGCATTTTTTGCGGAATGCCTAAAAATGAAGAACGTAAAAGACTGAAGCTACTGGATGGATGATCGTGAACTGGTTTTATCTTTCTGAATTAATTTTTTTTTTCGTTTGTAAACCTATTTTTAATGAATCGATTTTTAAGACCAGGTCACACTGCAGCGATATCGGATCGGATTACTATCCGATTTTTGTGAGTTTTTATTTCAATTCTCCTCCACCCATTGTCGGAAAGAACCAAAAAATTGCGATCCTGTGTAAATATATGATCGGTATGAGAGGATCATGGAAATCCCATATATACTACTTATTTCGTGACGTCACATTGTCAAATAGCTTTTATCGGACTACGCGCGTCCGATAAAAGCTGTCTATGGATGTGACGTCACGGAATAATTGGTATAACTTAGAATTTTGTAGTCCTGTAATACAATTCATATATCTACACTAGTTGGTAAATTTTTGTTTCTTTTCGACCAAAGGTGAAGGAAATATTACTTAACCCTCACAAAAATCGGAGTGAAATCCGATCCTATATCGTTGTAGTGTGCCCTGGTCTGGCCTTTAATCGGTTTTAATCACTTCTTACTAGCTCTGCTATCCCGCCTCTCATCTTCAAACTGTGCCCGCAAGGTCATGCCCCCGTTGGGGAAGACTTCCCTCCCCCTGTTGTTGAGAAAATCCAGTTTCAGTTTCATCGGGGATTTTTCATATACAGGCCCGCGATAAAAAAAATGTGGGCATGATAACTTCAGTCACCCCCCTGTCTTCTTGATTTTGCTTACTAGAAGACCATATTCTTCAAGGAAACTGACAATTCCAAATTTTCCTTAAAAAACGGACGAGTGGTTTTTCATTAGAATGCATTGCCCACTGGTCATTTTCTTAAGTCCTCCGGACCCTCTGGCAAATGTCCGTTCGGCATGCATTGCCCAATGGTCCCCCATGTTGCCCGCCCCGACAGCCGAATTCTAGCAACGGTAACGAAAATCGGCCAGGCCGTTTTGGGCTACGCATAATGATAAACAGGGGCTTGAATATGTTTCCCCTTAAATCTGACTGAGAATTCATTTGAAGCCACTTTGCAACGTGACAAATACGTTGGAAGTAAGGTCATTTAAAGTCTGGAGTTCGGGCAGTCACGAAGAAAATTTCAACTATTTAGTGGATATTGCAATTGAATATAACGAAGATTCCCGGCAGAGTAAAAAAACAGTATGTTTTCAATACTGTTGCATAGTTCCCCCTCCCCCTTCCCCGAAAAGAGACAAGTTCATTTCATCTAATTGTAACTGTACCTTTAATCTGGTAATTTTCTGATCACTTAGCATTTTTTCTTTTATTCTATTGAAGTGAAATTTCCATTTCAAAGGAAAGCTCAAAATAACGACTGCTCCATTTCTAGTTACAAGTCTGGGAAATGCCGTTTTCGCGTGTCTGCATGGTGTCAGTTTTTTTTTTTTTTTTTTTTTAAAAACAATTTTCTCTACGTTCCGGGCCTCCTGATGGGTGGTGCTCCGCTTAGATAGTGTTTTGGTCGGAAACATTACTTAACACAACAATGCATGCTTCCACATTATTCTTCATTTTGGGGCAGTATTACAAAGTGAAAATTTTATTGCGAAAGAAAGCTAAAAATAATGACTATCGGTGCTTTGTTTCTAGTTACCAACCCGGCCGCGGAAATGCCTTTTCCTGCTATCTGGGGTTCTTAATTTTTCAAAAATATCTGTGCGCTCCACTAGTCTTATATATCTTTCTGGTAATATTTTTTAATAATTTAAATTATTTTAATTTTTAATTAATTTAAATTAATAATTTAATATATTTTTCGGGCAAAAGAAAAACAAAACAATTCTGTCCCCTCCTAAACTGAAACACTTACGTCCGCCTCTTTCAGAACTTCAAATATATGGGACGCCAATTTGAAACATTTTTCGCGGGAAAATTTTTCATTATCATGGTCCGAGGGCAATCTGCCTGATGATATTCAGTAACCCCAACAAAACTGTGCAAAATTACAGATCACCCCTTTTTCTTATAAGAAGGTCAAATTCTTCCATGAAAACACCAAAATCTGTCATAATATAAGTTTCAAAATGTTAAAAGTGGCAAAATTTTCCAAATTTGATGGATACTCAGTACAACAAATAACCGGACAACTCTGTTAATTACCTCGACATTCCACCTAATTTTGCTTTTGAAAGGTATATCACTTAAAAAATAACCCAAACTTTTTTTTATTATAACCTTACCAAAAACCAAATTTTCTTTTATTAAATTCCAAAATTTCTGCAATAAAATAAATTATTAATTTTCAAATCTTCGTTCGAAAGAGGGATAAAAACCTTTTCGGGCAAACTTTTAGTCTCGTCTTGCGACCTTAGTACGTAGGGCCTAGAACGATTAAATGCATAACCCCAACAGAATTTCAGCTGTCGCGTGTAAAACGTTTTTGAATTTGCCCATATGAAGGATAGAGTCTTCAATAAACACCCCACATTTTTAATTGGCATCACAAAAGCCAAACTTCTTCCAAAAAATAAATTTCAGATTTTTAAGCATTTGTTTAACAAATCCAAAAATTTCAGCTCGCTGCGCGCGCCTCAGATTCTGCCAAGTTACGTCCCACCGGCACTAACCCATCGCCTTTGTCGGGGCCTTGAACTGCTGGCCCCTGTCGGGGAGCTTGGCCCCCTGTCGGGCAAATCCTGGTGCCACCCCTGGTTTCGAGACGAAATAGAAATCAAAATCAACGTATAGCCCAAGTGTCCGTCGTCAGCATCAACAAGTATACAAGGGCTTCTTACGTGTCGCATTATAAGGAACACTTTAAACATACTTGAAAATTGTAAGATGCGTTTTTGTTTTTCTCCTACATGGCTGTTTTTGATCGCTGTCCCCTATACCAGGGGTATGCATGTGGGTTCACATTGGTCAATCTAAGGAGAAAGGATGGGGGCAAGGGGTGACGGTGAGACGTCACCTAATAAACATCTATATCTGCTCCATTGGGACCACCTGGATGGAAACAGCAACATGATTTGGTCCAAAAGTTTGCACACCCCTGCTCTATACCATAATGCACCACCGTTGGCAACTGAGACAAGTCTAATGTGCTGACCGTTCACAGTCACTATATACATGGCACACGTGGGCTGACGTGCGACTGTGTGAATATAGTTATGTCGGTCACGCTCATCACCTGATGACATATTGCCCGGCAGCTATTCACATTATTTAAATCTTGTTTTGGGGGCCAGGGAGTTGCAGCTCCCTGTTATGGCGCGAAGGCAAGAGGGCAGGAAACTAAGTAGATAGCCTATTCCCCGGACTTAACATCATACAAGTTTCTTGTATTTGGATTTGTGTTGTGAGGGAAAGGATGAGCCTGAAATAGCCCCCTTGAATATTCTCGAAGTTAAGCATTATGCTGATTTTAGTGTATTTGTTATTGTTGATGTGACGAAAAGGGGGGGGGGACTGAGGCCGTAAAAGCCCCCCCCCCCCCCTTGGATTCGCGCCTGCTAACGGAGTCATAAATAGATTCACTGTAGTTAAATCACTCGTTATGTAAAAAATGGCATATCTTTTGATGTGTCTTCCGAACAGAGGAATCGTCTGACGAAACTTTGCAACTTTTATTTTTTTTTAAGTTGTATGGAATGGAAAGTCGGATAAAATAAAAAGGAGTCAACTGTGTAACTCTTATAAGGAAGATGGTGTGAAGATGATCACTGGAAAAGCGTTCGTCAATTCTTAGAAGAATTCACGGATTCGGCGGTTTATCATGGAAATAATGATTGATGTATTTTATTCTATGAAATGCATACTTTTTTAAAGAGGTATTTTTTTTTATTACAAGATACATAAAAATAATGAAAAATCCCTTCTGGATTAATGTGATTGCTGTTTGGGAAATTCTTATAGTAGTGTGACAATTAGAACACCAACAGAATTCTTGAGCTAAAGAATTTGGAATAATGTCTTATTTCAGATCGATGAACATCCTGTAAATATCCTTGTTTTTTGCAAACAAAACTTTTATTTGATAAATAACTTCTTTGATGATGGGGAAATTTTTATACCTATGAGACCGTACGTGCTACCTTTGGAGTAAAATTTCAAAATCGATTTTCCAACTTTTTGTGCTCTCTGAGGAGCTATTTAATTAGCCAAGCCCCTTCAAGATTTGTCAGAAATTTCCAATGTCCATCAGGCCTCCAATATACTGTATTTTTATTAAGATATGACAAAGGCTGTCGAGATTTTGAAGACGTTATTGTTAAGCCCTTCGTTAGTTATATTATCCCTCTAAGATCCAAGAGGAATAATTTGTTGAACGCATCTATCACAAATGATGATTGACAAATTTTATTATAATTTAACATTTAGCTGTTAAACTCCTGTTACGCTAAAATGGTTTCAATATCAAATAATTGATTATTTCTTATGTACAAATGTAATTCATATTGGAATTAGACGCAATGACCTTTACACTTTTTGTAAGCGAGGAAAAGAGACAATTCTACAAATTTTGCATGTGCCCTTTCATTAAGGAGTTAGTTAATCATTCTAATTCTTGGACACAACACAAAGTGCCAAAGACGTTTTCCTACTCAAATGTTTTCATGACAAATGTTATTTTAGGTTGCCATGGTTATCGCGTAGACGTTCCAGCGCATAATTACATAACCATTATATTTAAATATCACATAAATGTAGATTAAAGCCTGTAATACCCACCTTATCTTCTTTTCTTATGAAAGGAGAATTTTTCGAGGCTAGAGAAATATGTCAGCTATATTAATTTAAATCAAAACCTTTTTCATTATGTCTGGCTGCCATGGGAACATGCTTTTGGTTCCTTGTGTAACAAATAAACCTATAAGCAGTCACCTTGGTGTATGTATGTGTGTGTGTGTGGGTGCGTACGCGTGTATACGACCTTGGAATGTGAGGTATGTGGTGCGATAACTCAATAACCAAGTGATCATTTTCTCAAACTTGAAATGTATGTTTACATTGTTGGGAAGATACGCCCTATCGTTTTGGTGGAGGTCAAGGGTCACTAGGGATCACCAGAGGTCCAAAAAGTGAATTTCTGTTAGTTGCTGTAACTCAGTATCCATTGTTCAAACAGTGGCATATTTTAGGATAAGTTAGATTGGTCAGAGGTGAAAATGTTGTTACATTAACCAAAATAATTGGAAAGGGTTTAAGGGTCAGAGAGCAATGTTTTATTAATATCTCGCTTCTGAATCATTTTAGAGGGTGGTGTGTAAGGAAGTGCAAAAATTTGTAAAATGTTTAATCTCTATCTACAATGAAAATTTCAAATCCATGCAGTTTTACTTTCTCCCTTTGAACATGAAAACGTGCGAACCGTTTTTTTTTTTTTTTAATTTCTTTTTCTTCAGAGGACGAGTTTTATTTAGATCTTGCAGCTTACATACCAAACAAAAAAAAAACAAAGGAAAATGATGTTTACAATTATTTACACAATGTACAACTTCCACTTTACATCACAAAAAACACATGTTGTGTTCTACTTAACTTCCCGAGAACTTCTTTTCATCTTCTTAACAAAAGAGAAAAGAACTAAAAACACACTAGTGTATTGACATGCACTGCTGAAAATTTAAAAAACACTGACCAAAACTTGAAAATGGAACCACGACATACGGTGGGAATTGATATCGGGTTGTAAAAATCCGGTATATACTGAGTTTACGTTACGTAATTATACTAACAAAATGTTTTAAACGTTAAGGAAAATTTCAGATTCTGAGCTTTTAATTTTTCCGGCGATTCGCAAATAATGAAATTATGAAACAAGAGGGCAATCCACGGAGTTGCATATCTCATCGCTAACATGTGCGCAAGTTGGTTACAGAACTTGAACTATGTATGAGCTAGAAGTTTTATCTGTGCTGAATTTATGCTACAGTAGAATGTCATTGACAAAAAATACCCATAATAAAACTCCATGCCACAATCTTGAAGTCCAAGGGAAGCGATATTTTTTCGTTCCAAGGGACGGAAGTTTTTTTGGTAAGATAGAGAGGGGAAAGAATATGGCACAGGCCAATCATGTTCTTGGAACAGGCGCACCACTTATTCCAAAAAACATCATTTGGATATTTAAATTCTGACACTGGATTATATAAGAACTGGAGAGATAGGCTACCCAATCTTTGTAACGCTTGCCCTTTTAAACCAGTAGGCCTATCTAAGATTTTGGAACAAATTTATTTTTTTAAGATGCTGTTATCCCCTTGCAACACTATGAGAAAAACAATGAGCTTGGCTGTTACACTAAACTGATACGATTAGATATGGACGCAACGATTATAAAAGTAAGACGCTTTCGGGTGCATAATTGTTATTATTCAGGCGCTTGTAATTATTATTTAGGCGCAAGCTGGGCGTATTCTCCATTTTGACGCGACGGCAAACTTCATGTGTGTCGAGCTGATATGCACATCAAGTGCGTCTCAATTAAAAAACTGGGCGTGTGCGCGATGCATGTTGAAGGTGTGGCGTTAGAAGATTTCCGGGCGACGCACAAACCTTTTCTGCGTACTGGCCTGTGGCCAGTCCTGCCCGTGGCAAGGAAATTGTCACTTACGTTTTTTTGGGGGGGATGCTTCAGAACCGCCAAGTTTTAAGGGGACTAATATGTAAGATAGGTAGGCCCTATGCCTAACCTAATGTTAGTCACCCACAGTTTCATATCTTGGGTTATAACTCAAGCCTATGAATGGCGTAGGTTTAGCCCCAGACCTAGCCTACATACTGTTAACCAGCTTGAGATTTCAAGTCTAGCCCTAGGTGTGACTTTAACTTTCATACAACTAGGCCTAACAGTTACAGCACCTTTGGAGTGAAAACAACTGTCTGCATATCCATACGAGAACACTCTAGATATAAGGGCTATCAAAGTGAAGTGCGAGCAGAAACTTAAAAATGTCACTGCAGCATACAAGCTAGTGAAAAATGAATTTGAGTTGTGAAGACGAGACTGCTACTACGAAGTACTCACCTAGAAGTCTAGCCTATTTATATAAAATGTTGAAAAATAGGCTACTGTAGTTACAAAACATTAAAGTATATATATATATATATATATATATATATATATATATATATATATATATATATATATATATATATATATATATATATATATATATATATATATATATATATATATATATATATATATATATATATATATATATATATATATATATATATATATATATATATATATATATATATATATATATATATATATATATATATATATATATATATATATATATATATATATATATATATATATATATATATATATATTATTAAGGTCGAATACTGCGTAGCACTGGTAAAGTAAGAAGGTAAACAGATTGGAATGATAAAAAGTGCTAAAATTCGGAAGAAAGCTCCGCAACGTTTCGGGTATGTACCCTTCATCAGGCGGCAAAATAATAACTGATCAAAAAAACGATATTCAAAAGAAACAACAAACGCGTGCCGATACAACTCGATCGGCGCGCGTACAAAGGCCAAGCACCTACGTCAACGCGTTGTGTGTCTTGTTATGTCCCCATCAACTCTCTTACAATCGTTTCTAAGTCCCTGTAGTGCGGACGCACTGGTAACACACGCACTACCCATGACAACATCCATCCAGCAAGCCAAACCAAAACGCGCTGACGTCAAGCGTACAACCTCTTCTCAAAGGGATTGCCAATAATGAAATGTTTGCCTACTTCGCGACGCAATTTTAAACACAGCTAAACGACGCAACCGTGCAAAACAAGTTAATAGTGATGACGCGATAAAAATTAAAAGTAATAATAAATACACGCTAGGCGAGTATGATGTCATTATGAACGGACTTTGTAAGGAAAATTGAACACGATCAATTTAAGTTCAAGTTCGGCAAACAGTCTGTTGTAAAAAAAAAAAATAAACACAGTCTATAACAGTTCAAGTTTGACGTTCAGCCCGTTAGGAGCTAGAGTTCCTAGCCTTACTATCAGTCGATTTTCGGCAGTAAGACGATCACGGTCGGAACCTCTGCATGAGATGGCCGCCGTGACCATCAGATCCTGTATAGAACAGGCCGATGGGGGGTTAAAATGGTTGGCAACCGGGTAACCTGGAAGGTTTTGCCTAATAGATCTCAAGTGTTCAGTAACCCGATCAGCTAATCGACGTTTAGTTTCACCTATATATATATATATATATATATATATATATAAAGTAAATATGTAAATAATTAGAAATAAATAGGAAACGATTGCTTTTCCCTGAGCATCGTATAAAGTGAAAAGAATAAATGAAATCAACCTCAGCGAAAAATTGACCACCTTCACTGGGACTCGAACCCAGACCTCCTGCTTTACGTGCAGGTGCCTTAACCAATTAGGCTATGAAGCCGGTCTTGGCTGCTCTCGTCACAGAAAGATGACAATCTCTCACTGAGGGGGCGCTATACAGAGCAGTGGACGCCTCGTCCTTTTTCGACTCTTATCTGGCTTATCGGTGCAAACAGAGTCGAAAAAGGACGAGGCGTCCACTGCTCTGTATAGCGCCCCCTCAGTGAGAGATTGTCATCTTTCTGTGACGAGAGCAGCCAAGACCGGCTTCATAGCCTAATTGGTTAAGGCACCTGCACGTAAAGCAGGAGGTCTGGGTTCGAGTCCCAGTGAAGGTGGTCAATTTTTCGCTGAGGTTGATTTCATTTATTCTTTTCACTTTATACGATGCTCAGGGAAAAGCAATCGTTACCTATTTATTTCTAATTATTTACATATTTACTTTACAGTACACTTTCAATCACCCGGTGTCCGGGCTTATCGGTGCAAACAGAGTCGAAAAAGGACGAGGCGTCCACTGCTCTGTATAGCGCCCCCTCAGTGAGAGATTGTCATCTTTCTGTGACGAGAGCAGCCAAGACCGGCTTCATAGCCTAATTGGTTAAGGCACCTGCACGTAAAGCAGGAGGTCTGGGTTCGAGTCCCAGTGAAGGTGGTCAATTTTTCGCTGAGGTTGATTTCATTTATTCTTTTCACTATATATATATATATATAAATATATATATATATATATACATATATATATATATATATATATATATATATATATATATATATATATATATATATATATATATATATATATATATATATATATATATATATATATATATATATGTATATATAACTTGGCTTCATGGCTCATTGGTTAGAGCGTCCGCACTAGAAAGCGGGAGGTCCCGAGTTCGAATCCCGGTGGAGTCAACATCGTTTTTTCACCTCAGCCAGATTTTCCAGCTTTACCAATTTGATTTATATATTCCACGCAGTTGTCGTCAGCGTTTATTTTCACTTCATCTCTGCTTTCACAGGTTCCTGTATCTCTTCGGAGATCCGCTGGCGAATAAACAATTGTGTTCAGCTGGATGGCATCAACTTTGATCTCTGGTTAGGGCTTGCGTCAAACGAGAACTAGTGCTGTTCCGAAAAATTAGGCGCCTGCTCAGGAGGTGAATTGCGAGTTGCTTCATCTGTTATTTGAACAAAGGCCAAACTAACTTGGCTTCATGGCTCAGTGGTTAGAGCGTCCGCACTAGAAAGCGGGAGGTCCCGAGTTCGAATCCCGGTGGAGTCAACATCGTTTTTTCACCTCAGCCAGATTTTCCAGCTTTACCAATTTGATTTATATATATATATATATATATATATATATATATATATATATATATATATATATATATATATATATATATATACATATATACATATATATATGTATATATGTATATATATATATACATACATACATATATATATATGTATATATATATATATTAGACTTAATATAGCGCACGATGTGACTAGTCATTCACGTGCACTTTACAAGTAATAAAAGAGAGATAATTTTTTTTTTTTTTTAGCTCCATCTTTATTCATCTTTTATACTTTCTCGTGTGTCGTTTTAAGTTCACAATCTCTTAAGAGATCCATTTATACAGCATGAATTGATAGAAATTACTAATTACGTTACCACACTCTTTCTTACGTAACGTGTTCTCATACCATAGTATAGGCATTATAAGTATGGGCATTATAAAAAGAATGAGTCTGTAGGATTACGTGTCAACTTTGCAAACATACATTTGCTGCTAATCAATCAAACAAATAACTACAATGCATAAAAACCGAACGAAGATTTTCAAATGGGATTTTTTGTTTACCTTTCCCTCTTTGAAGATATTTTTCCACTTGCAACGAGAACTTAAATTTGTTTATAAAGTGATTTGCTCTTGGAATATCGGCATTCATTTTCTGGCTGAATACATAGTACTTCAAATGGAGACTAAGAAAATTGAATGGATGGCATGCCAGAAGATTGTAACCAAAAAATATATCTTGTTTACTTAGAACAAACTGCCTACCTAGAATAAGTTGTTCTACATCTAAGATGAAAGAAGAGGTATACCTACAATCCCAGAACAAATGTTCTATTGTCTCATCTTGAGTACCACAGAACGTACATCGAGGGTTTTCAGTAATATTCATTCGAAAAAGTAAATAATTGGTCCCTAAAATGTGATGAAGAAATCGAAGCTGAAAATATCTAATCTTGCTCTCAGTACAAGATGCAAATGGAGTATTGAATATTGTCTGCCACTGTACATTATCAAACTGAAACACAGTATTCCATTTGCGAATTGCAGCAGGTGATACAATGATACCATTTATTAGTGACTTGTAAATATTTCGAGATGGGGGTGGAATTATATTAACACCATCAACATCATTATTTTCAAACCGGTTGTTATTCTCGTTGGTGAAGTTTTCTTTCCAATGTCTTGGAATTGCAGCGATAATACCGTAATATAAGGTAAAAGGGAAAGAGGGAAGGGAGAATTTCTCCTTAAAATTGGTAAAAAATAAAGGATTGTTGGTGCAGTCCAATATATCATGAACTTTCATGCAATCCCAGTTTCCCAATTTCATACATGAATTTATAAAATAACAGTTTGCCGTCTATCTTGATGGAGGAGTTATTCCAAATAAACTCATTCTTGAAATTATTTGTGGGAATCTTATAAGAATAATTGGACCAAGCTTTACACACATCCATCAAAAATTTATTATCCAGATTAATGTCATTTATAAGAAAATTGCATTTAAATAAAAAATCATTTCCATAAACATCTAAATAGAAGTCGAAAAACAATTTCCAGTCAGCAGGGACACCATCATTGTATCGTTTAACCAGTTGCATTTAAGACTCTTAATAAATGACTTAATATCGGGAGCCTTAAGCCCTCCTTGTTCACATGACCCAATTAAAGTGTTACGTTTAATTTTATCAGGACGACCTGCCCAAATAAAGCCAAAAATAACAGTCTCAAGTTCCTTAATAAAAGACCTTGGAGGATCTGGGAGAATTTGAAATAGAAACACCAACTGAGAAATAGCTAGGGTTTTAACAATAGTAATACGGCCGAGAGGTGGCAGATCTCTGGTTGACCATAAGTTAAGCCTGCTTTTAAGTCGGGACAGCTTCGGAGTGTAATTAAGACGAAAGAGACGTTCCCTTTGATTGTCAAAAGTAATTCCCAAAACGGTTACAGGTCCCAGTGTCCAAGTGAAATGAAAATTTGACAAAAAACGTGGTTTCCTAGTAGCAAGTGATCCTAATGGGAAAATGTTGGTCTTGTCATAATTAACCCTCAATCCCGATGACATAGTCAACAAGTCAAACACTGCAACAGTCTGACGTAAACTTTCTTCCGAACCATCTAGGCAAATAACAGTATCGTCAGCATACTGTAAGATTTTAACCTCACGATCTAAAACAGTAATACCCCGAATTAGAGTAGAGCTATTAATACGAATAGCTAAAATCTCCGCACAAATTATAAAAATGTATGGACTTAGGGGAGAGCCCTGTCTAACACCTCTCGAAATGGCAAAAAAGGCCGAAGAAACACCATTGTTCAGAGCACAAGCTGTGGCATTTGAATATAGAGTACGAACCCATCTTATAAAACCGTCATTAAACTTAAAAAGTGTAAACAGCTAAAGATTAAGTTCAACTCTAACCGATCGAACGCTTTCTCAAAATCCACAAGGAGAAGAAATCCTGGTTTATCCCGATCCTGACAATAGTTAATGCAATCCAAAACAAAGCGTATATTTTCACCAATAAATCTGTTTTTAACAAACCCGGTTTGATTGGGATTAATTGTTGTAGATAAAATATGTTTGGTCCTGGAAGCAAGGACCTTAGCTGCAATTTTGTAGTCGACGTTTAATAAAGAAATCGGTCGGTAATTTTTAACTAAGGTGTGGTCTTTATTCGGTTTAGGGATTAAAGAAATAATGCTTCGGCCTTGTTCATCTGATAAGCCCCTATTGTCGTACACATAATTAAGTGAGTTTTTAACCAAGTTTCCAATAGTGGGCCAAAACTGCTTGTAAAATTCAGCTGTGAGACCATCGCTTCCAGGACTTTTACCATTTGCAAAAGAATCAAGAGCATCCCAACATTCTTTCAGGGTAAGTTCCCCCATCGCATCTGGCTGCCTGCTCCTGAGAGAGAGGGTTATTACAATAAATATCTTCTAAAATAACGCTAGGATGACAGTTTTCACGAGTATAAAGCGACTGGTAAAAGTCAGACAAAATCCTGATAATATCAGATTTTTCTGTTTTTCGCTGCCATCGCTACACTTTAGTTTTCTAATAACATTGCAAGTTTTGTGACGATTTTCCAAGTTTAAAAAGCTGGCAACATCATGGCAACTTGAGAGGAGTTCGATTGACTAGGGCTCTCACGAATTTCACCTTAAACCAAGTTTATCCTCAACTAATTGAAGCTTTGTTTTGGGATATAATGTAGTTGATCCATGCTCAACGTTTTATCGTAGTCATGGGCAAGAAGAGGGGTCGTCCGAAAGGAAGTTACGGCAAGAAAAAACGTGACGCCATGGCTACCGCTGAGTTAAGTAAGCAAGGCTCTAAGCCTAAGCAACAAGGTGTACGTGAGATTCTAGGGCAAGTGGGGACGCCATTTTGTCTAGTGAAACACCCGACCTCGAGAGCATTGAAGCAGTGGAGGAGGACTTCTCTCAGAAAATTGAGGTTGCAATCGACAAAGCTATGAGTGTCCTATCAGCAGAGCTGAAAAGTCTTAAAAAAGATTTAAAGGAAGAACTGAAATCTCATGGCAAAAAAATTAATAAGCTGGAAAAAGTTAATGAGGAGTTGAGGCAAAGATGTCACTCGTTAGAAGAGCAGGTCTCTAAGCTTGAAAGTGAGAATGCAGAGCAGTATAACCTTTTGAACAAGCTGGAACGCTTTTCTAGACGGAATAATCTTCGCCTGGTAGGAGTCAAATTTACAGAACAAGAAGATTGTATTCAATTAGCAAAGGCGACCTTTTCAGAAATTGGACTACAAGATTGTAAGATAGAGAGAGCCCACAGAGACGGGAAGGAAGTCCAAGGTAGGGATCGCCATATCTTAATCAAGGTTTCTCATTACCAGGATAAAAAGAGAGATAATACTATAGGTTGAAAAGGTAAGTCTTTAGTCCAGCTTTAAATTTTGAGGTATTCGAGACACTTCTGAGAGAGAAAGGAAGGGAATTCCAGAGTCTAGGACCTGCAACCATAAAGGCACGGTCACCATACGACTTGGAAGTGGTGCGTGGAACTACCAATCGTAATGTGTCACTGTAAGATCTGAGATTGTGAGTGGCATTAAAATCTTTTATCAGCATGTCATTGAGATATTTTGGCCCTTGATTATTTAAGCATTTGTAGACTATTAGCATCAATTTAAACTTTATTCTTTTATCAACTGTGAGCCAGTGCTCAGAAGAAATGTAGGAGGAAACAGGGTCATATTTTTTAAGGTTATGTAAGCAACGAACTGCCATGTTTTGTACTATCTGTAATTTACTTATGTGTACCTTGGGAACACCAATTAAAAGACTGTTCCAATAGTCAAGACATGATGTCACAAAAGCATGCAATACACTCCGAGTGGCTTCTGTAGAAAGATACTTTCTAATAGAACGAATGGCTTGCAGATGCATCATAGCTTTTTGACATTGCTTGGTAATATGTAGCTGCATGTCAAGGTGCTCATCAAACCACACCCCTAAATTCCTCACATACGGGACTTTTTGCACCACACACTCTCCTACTCGGATTGGATTCACATGTACTTTGGCTAAACTGGATTTGGAGCCAATTAGCATAAATTCAGTCTTTGAATCATTTATTTTTTTTTTATTTATTTGACAACATCCAAGCTCTCGAATCCCTCACACAGTTTTCAATATCAGCAACTGCTTTCCATTGGTTTGTGTCTTGACTGGGGTTAAAAGCTAAGTAAAGTTGGGTGTCATCAGCATACACATGAACTTGGGGTAAATGCTTCTGCATAACAGCAAATAATTGGCTGGCATACAACAAAAAAGCCACG
The DNA here is from genome assembly GCA_037179385.1 of Holothuria scabra. NCBI lineage: Eukaryota > Metazoa > Echinodermata > Holothuroidea > Aspidochirotida > Holothuriidae > Holothuria > Holothuria scabra. The sequence continues at coordinate 23,262,412 of CM074194.1, forward strand.
GGACCGTAGCAGCTTCCCTGGGGCACACCATAATGGAGTGGTCGCGATTCAGACATAACACCTGACTGAAGTTGCACACGCTGAGTACGATTCCTAAGATAAGAACTCACCCAGGCAAGTACATCACCAGTGATGCCATAATCTTTTTTCAGTACCATCTCCAGTACTGAATGATCAATGGTATCAAAGGCAGCGCTTAAATCTAGGAGAACTAAGTGTGACTTGCTTTTTGTCCATAGACATCAGGATGTCCGAGGTAACTTTGAGCAACGCAGTCTCCGTCGAATGATACGGCCGATACGCTGACTGGAGATCTGGAAAAACATCCATTTGGTGAATGTGCTCAAGTTGTTGTGCAAGAGCAGCTTTCTCAATCACTTTGCTCAAAAATGGGATATTACTAACGGGGCGATAGTTGCTGAAAACTGGATCTAAACCGGTCTTTTTTAGCATAGGTTTCACTAGTGCTTCTTTCCAAATTTTGGGAAAAGTGTGGTGTAAAAGTGAAGCATTGACAATACTGGTAATAGGTGACACTAGTACGTCCAAGCATTCCTTCACCAATCTGGTTGGAATAGGGTCAGAGTGACAAGTAGCATTACTAAAAGCAGTGATTAATTTTGAAATTTCTGATTCGGTAACAGGACGGAATTTGTCCAAATTAACTTCAATATTTGGATGACTTATATCTGGTATGTTAATCTCTTGGACCTCATCTAAACTTACACGGATCTTTTCTATTTTCTCTGAGAAAAATGCAACAAAATCATCTGCCAAAACTTTTTCATTTTCTGCTTTCAGGTAGTGGCATCTGACATTTACCTTTCCTCAACTCACGTACTATCTTGAATAAAAGTTTTTGGTCACCCTTAGCGTCACATATTATTGTGTTATAATATCTTTCCTTTGCCTCACGGATACTACGTTGGTAATCAGTTTGACTCGTTTTCAAACTGAGTTTATTTTCGATACTTGAATGTTTACGGATAACTTTTTCTTTCCAGGTCGAGTGATGATATCCTTAGTTTTTTCAGGGGCAAAATCATCAAGGATCCGAGATAGTACAGAGTCATACTGCTGAGCAGCCTCATCCGGGAGTAATCCAATAACACTGAGTTCCTGTGCTATCTTTTGCTTAAATTTTACCATGTCGATATCTTTCAACTTTCTGAAACGGACAGTTTCCCGGTGAACTTCTGGTTTAGGTACACGCACCGTGAACTGTAGCATGTAGTGGTCCGATATAATAGTGTCACACACCGGCTCATCTATGACGAGTTCGTCACCAGCACGTGAAATTACAAGGTCAAGCATGTGTCCGCCGATGTGGGTTGGGCTGCGCACATGTTGAATCAAGCCAAGTGAATCCAGTAAAATCTTTAGTTGGCTAGTTTCTCTACAGTTTTTGTTCTCAAAATGAACATTGAAATCTCCGACGATAAGCAACTTTTGATCGGTAATCAATATTTGCTCAAGATGATCAGTCGATTCCTGCAAAATACTCTAAAACCAACAGGGTTTTCATGAGAATATGGAGGGCGATATATTACGACAACACAGAAGGTGTCATTAACGATGGTAACGTTCCATCTCGAATATTCATACGACTGTTTTTCACCTGCCTCTTCTTTCTTAACCTGAATATGAGACCTGTACTGCAGTCCAGTGCCACCACCAGTTTGGCGTGATGTACGTGCATGAAAGTTAAATTTGAGTCCATGAGACGACATGGCAGCTTGTGACACACTATCATCTTGGTGAATCCAAGTTTCAGTGAAAGCGCAACAATCCACTTTGCTGGATAAAACATGCTCAACAATAGTATCAACCTTGTTTTTGACAGATCTCGCATTTATTAGTCCAAACCTGGCGAGTTTTTTACACGCACCAAGAAAGTCGCGCTTTATTGTCACGTTTGTGAGTATAGAACCTGCGGCTCTCCTGTAATTAAGTTTGCAATCAAGCACTTGGGCAGGTCTAGTTGTTATCCTTGTCGGTATATGGAAATCTCGGTGTTCGGTTTTGGTGTGAGACCCAGACCGTACAACGCGATATCGTAGTAATTCATTTCTTTTCAGTACACTGAGCAAAGAGTTATCAGGTCTAGTATTTAAAACCCTTGATCTATACCTGAGTAGCTGAGATCTGGTAAACACTATATTATGTCCATAAATACCGAAATACGACGTTTTGAATTCCCAGTTACAGGCCAGGCTCAGACCATTTGAAATTCGAAAGCGGAAAAACGTATGTGAACACGTCTCAAAATGGTAACGTCATTGGAGGCACGGTTACCAACACTGTACCAGAGAGCTCACAATCATCGAATCATGTGCATGGTAACGCGTGTTAGCGCATACATAATTGCAAACACCGGTGCTCCGATAGCAGTGAGCGTGGCTACTGACTACACGTTAATTGTGCATTGCACGGTGATTGCTTAGTATTCGCAATAGCATCTCCATCAAACAGCTCATACAGTAAAGACGCACTCGTAGTGGGGACGCGCTTGTTGTGGTCTGCCATACATATTCATAGCTGTTTTTATAGCGACCGAACCGCGTCTTTCTTGCACAAAAACAAAACTATTTTTACCCGCGCGCATATACACGCGAACATATTGGCCAGTGATTTGCTCCGAATCAGTGGCGTAGCCACGGGGGGGCCTGGGGGGCCTAGGCCCCCCCAGATTTTCTTCAGGCCCCCCCCCCAGATTTTTTGCGTCCTGATAAAATAATTGAAAAAAATAAAAATAAAAAAATGTGTAAAAATTATAAAAAAAAAAATGGATGAATGTGTGTAAAACACATTTTGTCCGCACGTATGAAATCAAGCAATAACTTCAAAATGCCTACTTTCACTAAATTAGATACCGTTTGTGATCTGCACTGTAGTTTATTGCATTTCACTTCGAAGATGAAACGAAAGTCTCGACGACAAACTTTAATGCGACTTTGTTAGGTTAAGACCCTTTCTCCCTTTCGGATGGCTGACTGATTTACTGAAAATAAGGCAATCGTACACTGGAGACCACTCTTACACGACCCTTCCTATACTTAATTATACACAAAATATGCCGTAAGCAGATAAGGGCAAGGTACTGCCTTCGGATAATTCTTCCCTTCCATCCTTAACAAGTAGGCCTGTGTCGTGCCTCACTCCTGCCCATGACAAGTGCCACTGTAAAACGATTTTTTTCGACAAGTCCTCTTTTTAGTAGTTGGCACTGGCGTCCGGGGGATTTGTAAAATGTCCACAAGGTCCGGATTTCATGTGTCTCCCACATGATCCATACTTCTGCTTTGAGGTTCAATTATTTTGAGGGATTTATTCGTAGTATTTTAATTTTGACCACGTAATGTACCGATGAACAAATACTGCACCATTTTGCACATTGTTTCTTTGGTAGTATGTATGTCTCTTGTAAAATCTCTACAAAAACTAAAAATATTTTTATATTTTTTCATGCTCCCCAAAAAGGGAAAATCCGAAAACTCAGGCCTATAATCAGTTCAAAGTTTTTCCAAACATAGCACCATTTTGCATCTAGGAAATCTAACGCAAAGAAAGTTTCTCAGAGGGGGACACGACTCCTTTTGGTTTTCCTGTTAAAGGGTGAGGTACTGCCTTAGGTAAACTGAAATCCATTCAAATATTGCCGAATTTGCGGCTGGGTACATCCAGTTTAAAACACGTGGGAAGTGCCGTTTCCGGCCATCTGGAGGAGTTTTAAAGCCCAAATTTTTCTTGTACGCTCCGCGCCAACTGATGGTGGCGCTCCGCTTAGATTCAAATATTGCCGCATTTGCGATCTACGTGCTTCTGAAGTTTACAATTTTTCCCAAGGGAAAGGGAGATACCGGCTCCCTTTAGTCTCATCCCCCAGGCCACAGATCAGAAGTGCCCAGTTTTGAGGTCCCTAAAAAGTGTATGTATTACCATTTTTCATAGATTGATTTTTTATTCTCATTATTTGAGACATCGCAGACATGAGATTCGTATTTCAAGGCTGGGTACATCCAGCTTAAAACACATGGGAAGTGCCGTTTCCGGCCATCTGGAGGGGTTTGAAAGCCCCAAATTTTCTTGTACGCTCCGCGCCAACCGATGGTGGCGCTCCGCTTAGATAGTCTTGCCGTGCTTGACCCTCGGAGGTACCAGGCCCCCCCCCCCACTTGTTACCTAGACCCCCCCCCCCAAAAAAATCCCATCCTGGCTACGCCACTGCTCCGAATCCCCACCGTGGTCTGCGCCTTTCGCTCTGTATGTTGGGCTCTGCATTGTGATGCAATCGTTTTCATGAGGTTGCTAAGATAAGATAACTGTACCGAACGTTACATTAGTTCCACATCTAGATGCGCGCCGTAGGGCGGGGTTTGTGCCGCTAATTGCGTCATAAAAGTCAGGTGAGCTGTTGCGGCATTTTTCGAAATTTGATTTTGAACGCAGTTTTCCTTCGAATATCATTTATGCCGAATTGAACGGGTTTTTAATGGGGTGTGAGATGATATTTGTAAAATAATGTATCTAATCTTGCAATACACAAAAGTTTTTGTGGCCGTGTCATGCCCACTTTAACCTTTGACAATCTGTAACGTGAAATATGTCCTTGGTTGCCATAACAACCACACATATCGGTACAACTGACAGTATCATGCCTAGGCTATTACACTTACACTTTCAGATTTGTGGGATGCGTCCGTTAAGAGTTAAAGTGAATACAAAAAAAAGTATTTGACCCCCTGTCACGTGACCTTTGACATTGGTTGCCATGGAAACTACATATTTTGGTAGAACTAGTCTACCCTATTATACTTGTGAAGTTCAATGTAAAATGAATGTTTTCTTTTGAAGTTTTAGTACAAAACAGGAAAAAAGGTGTTTTTTTTGCAAAATGTGACTTTGACCTCTGACCTTTGACCTTTTCTTCCGAGGGCCTGGGAGACACAAGTTCCCACCCTGGGGTACCCACCTACCAATTTTGAAAAGAATCGGTCCAGCCCACTAGGAGGAGTTTAAGGGACAAAAACGTTGTTTTACGAACAAATTATAACTTGAAAATTTTTTTGTTCCTTGACCTTTGACCTCTGTTGCTATGGCAACCACATATTTTATTAGGTCTAGATGCAGTTATCATATGTGTGAAGTTTCGTGTCAGGAGAGCCTTCCGTTTTGGAAATATAGCAGAAAAAGAGATTTTACTAAATTTGACCTTTGACCTGTAACTTTTGACCTTCACTTCCGGTTGTGTATTAAAATGCAATTGTTCTACCTGAGGTACCATCCTACCAAGTTTGAAGAAAATCGGCCCAGCCGTATACGAGATATTAGGATAACAAAATTGGACACACACACACACACACATTCACCCACCAACACACCTGGACCTTCAGTCACTCCGGGGTACCTCACCATGGGTTAGACCTCGAGACTAGTAACCTGGGGAAATTTACCGTTACCATGGCAACCATTGCGATTTCAGCTGGTATTGCCATATATAGTCCCATAGGCAAAGTGACTACAATATCTCATCCTCCTCACGGAGCGATGAGATAATAATAGTATCTCCTTTTACAATTTTAACTCATTGCAAAAGTAATTTACCATAAAGAAAATGCCTTGAACCCAATACAACTTATGCTGCATTTTATTTTCGGAGTGAAGACGTGTTTTTCATTTTCGGAGTGAAGAAGTGTTTTTCATTTTCGGAGTGAAGAAGTGTTTTTCTTTTTCGGAGTGAAGACGTGTCGGACTGAAAACTTGTCGGAGTGAAGACGTGTCGGAGTGACGCCTGCACCCCAGTTATATGCCTATACCGTAACCCCAGTTTGAAATTGAAATGCAGTAAAACAAGGACGGTTGCCCTTTACCTGCTGGTGTCCCATCAACTTTCCTTTTAAATTACACTGAAAGGTTTCTCAATTTTAAAGGCAGGTATTCATTAGCCCCGACAGTTCCAATTTTCCCAAGCTAATCACTTCTGGCCCATCGTTTCCTCGGCCAATCTTGGGGTGGTGACCCCATCGGGTTCATGAGGCATTTTTTCTCTTGGGGTCACGAAGAAGTTGCAAAGTGTTTGATTGTAAAAACCAAAATAAGTAAATATTAATCTTCATGCAATTTTGTTCTGGTAGAAAAGAAAACTTATTAACTAAATTAGGCATGAACTGAACACATACAAGTTGCTTAGGGTCCTTCAATAACTACATATAGTGCCATTTGCATAACTCTTGAAGTCCTCCTAGAAACAGTTATTGCAGAGGCAAATTTGTGATTTTTTCTGTTTGGGGGGGGGATACATAGACTGGGGTCACAACTCACAATCTCATGCTGGAGTCCCCTAAAGAAAAAGATTGGGAAACTCTGTTTTAAGCTCTTTCGGTTGGCTACCTCAGTGTTTCCATGGTTTGATGGGAATAACAAACATTGGAATCATCACCAATAATTACAGTAGGCCTAATACAAAAACAGGGAACATCTGACCTTGAGAACATCCCAGCGCCATTGGGTAGACCTTCTTCCCACGATTGTCTTCAACTCATCCTATTGCTCTACTCAGTGCTTACTCAAATCAACTACCACTAACAGTGACTTTTGGGTGGCTTCTATGTTGATGTTTAGAGGTAAGTGCCTATTTCACACAATACAAGTAAAGTAGAAGGTTCCATTTTAAAGTCTTTAGTGTGACCTGGGGCCCGTTCCACAAAGAGTTACGCACGATCTTAAGTATGATTTACTGTTGGCTTAAGTATGGTGAATCAAACTTAAGATTGTGGGGAACTCTTTGTGGAACGGCCCCTGGCCAACTAGGACTCGAACTCCCGACCTCCCGACTGCAAGCCGGATGCTCTAACTACTTGGCCATGCAGTCGGCCATGGTGAGCATACAAGGTGCTAATATGTAATCAAAACACTGAGCTACACTGCAATTTTTGAATTTGATTTCAATCCAAGAGCTGAACCAATTGAGCATTTCTGTAGACTATAGTTTGAGGTGATGAATCAGTGCCTTCCTTCTTTTTCCAACACACACTGTTTCTTCCTTATTTCACACAAACCTTATTCACTCTTTAGCAGACATTAATTCAACTGCCTAACTGCCTAATTTTAGAAGATGTAGCAGCATGCCATTTATTCAGCCTTCTTTAAGATTGACTTTTGAAATTTGGTAATTTAGTTACATGGAGTTTTACTGCCCAGTTTCCAGTCAATTAGTTCAAGTCAAGCCGGCCACGGCCAGGCAAGGAATCTATGCGATGGTGATGTCGTGTGTGTGGGGGGGGGGGGGGGTGCCGCCTGCTTGTAAACACGATACCTCAAGAAGAGTAACCCCGAGACATTTCATACTTGGCATGTTGATTACCCACATAAAGTAGATAACCCCTATTGTTTTTGGCGGAGGTCAAAGGTCATTTGGGGTCACCAGAGGTCAAATGGTAAATACCTTAGAAATTGCTTGTAAACACGATATCTCCAGAAGGAAAAATGTGAGTGATCGCATACTTACCATACGGATTGCCCACATTGAGTAGATGATCTCTATTGTTTATGGTGAAGGTCAAAGGTCATTTGGGGTCACCAGAGGTAAAAGGTCAAAATCTTGTAAACACTATATCTCAAGAAGGGTAACTCATACATATGCTATGTATGAGAATACATAGCATATGGATTTTTCATATTAAGTAGATGATCCCCATTGTTTTTGGTGGAGTTTTTGGAGTCATCAAAGGTCAAAAAACATCAAAACCTTTGAAACAAGTTCCATCTCAAGAAGGGATATTTGGCATGGATATGCCGAGTGTGCCAGAAGTATAAAAAAAAAAATTAAAATTTTTCATGAAACTTTTTCCCACTGTTAAATGGAAGTTCCCGCAGTTTCTTTGTCAATAACATGAGAGTTCAAACAAAGGCTGTATGAGGGTCATTTGGGGCCATAGTTTGAAAATACTGGAGAAGGTTTCTGTGCACACAAAGCAGAGCAGAGGACTGTTCGGACTTCATAAGTTTAAACTTTGAACAGATCAACTGCTTTGTGTGATGAACCCTATTGTTTATGGTGAAGGTCAAGTTCTTTTAAGCAGTACCAACATTATCTCTTGGATAACCTAATGGAAAAGTTAAAGACAACTTTAAATTTAACATCAAAGATTATTATTTGGCAAACCTTATGCTGCTAGCTGTCCTCATAAGGACATGTGAGCATGCATGAATTGGAAATTGGAATTAATTAAATTTACCACGGAAACTGAAGAAATTGTTGGAAGCGGAAAGAGTGGTCTTACACTGGCAACTTTAAGAAAGACTAGTAAGAAAGACGACATCAAGAAATGATGAAAAACTGAACTCCGAGCTGGGTTTGAACCAACGACCTACTGCTCAACGTGTAGTACGCTCTACCAACTGAGCTATCGGAACTCTGCTGAAAGAACAGACCCAGCTCGGAGTTCAGCACTAAGCACAATGGCAGAAGGTTCGTTTTGTAAATTCTTGACCAGGCCAGGAGTAGAACTCCAGACCTCTCACTGCAAGATGGATGCTTTAACTTCTTGACCATGCAGTCGGTCGTCAATACCGTAACAGAGAGTATGTTTGCGCGTCTCTCTTCCAAAACTTTCAAATGTTCTTCTAATTTCTTGAACTAGGCAATTTCAGTGGATAGATCACCATATGAATTTGATGTCATTTATACTACATGTCTTGTTATACTGACATCTAGAAGTCTCTTGGAGCTTTGCTCCCTGAGTATCCAACAGGGCTTTGCACCTGGTCCACACAAAGGCCCTATGGAGACACCTGGACCCCCATCTCACTGTTGACTTCATGCTTTGTAGTCACATGTGTGATGCACATGAGTGATACACACGGTCACCTTTATTTTATTTCAAACTCTCCACTATGATATTGTGAAGGAGCTAAATATATACACCCGGACACAGTTTTCCTGCAGATTTAGTAACCCTCACTGGGGTAATTTGAATCCCGAAGTAAAGGAATGTAATCATTTTGTTTTGAAAAGCAAACGAAAAGCAAAGTTTCACCTTTAACGTATCGAATATTTTATTTGTAGTCAGCCCAGAAAGATTTACAACACTAAAATTAAAGTAAGATTGACTTGGTTTGTGTATGTATTATTGTACAGTGTAAGGCCTTTTTCGAATTATTACGATGTTCCGCTGTTGAACTGTCAGTGAATAAAACAAAAGGTGTAAAAAATGCCAAATCGGTAAAAATTTTACTTTTCGACCACGAAAAAGATTGTTTTGCGCCGATATGAAGACGTGTGTATTTCGGCTCAAAAACACCATAGACATCATTACCGATTCTTCTTGTACAGTGTAAGGCTTGTTTCGAATTATTATGATGTTCCGCTGTTGAACTTTCAGCGTAATAACATAAGGTGTAAAAAATGCCAAATCGGTAAAAATTTTACTTTTCGACCACGAAAAAGATTGTTTTGCGCCGATATGAAGACGTGTGTATTTCGGCTCAAAAACACCATAGACATCTTTAGCGACTCTTATTGTACAGTGTAAGGCTTGTTTCGAATTATTACAATGTTCCTCTGTTGAACTGTCATCGTATTAACATAAGGTGTAAAAAATGCCAAATCGGTAAAAATTTTACTTTTCGACCACGAAAAAGATTGTTTTGCGCCGATATGAAGACGTGTGTATTTCGGCTCAAAAACACCATAGACATCTTTAGCGACTCTTATTGTACAGTGTAAGGCTTGTTTCGAATTATTACAATGTTCCTCTGTTGAACTGTCATCGTATTAACATAAGGTGTAAAAAATGCCAAATCGGTAAAAATTTTACTTTTCGACCACGAAAAACATTGTTTTGCGCCGATATGAAGACGTGTGTATTTCGGCTCAAAATCACCATAGACATCATTACCGATTCTTCTTGTACAGTGTAAGGCTTGTTTCGAATTATTATGATGTTCCGCTGTTGAACTTTCAGCGTATTAACATAAGGTGTAAAAAATGCCAAATCGGTAAAAATTTTACTTTTCGACCACGAAAAAGATTGTTTTGTGCCGATATGAAGACGTGTGTATTTCGGCTCAAAAACACCAAAGACATCTTTAGCGACTCTTATTGTACAGTGTAAGGCTTGTTTCGAATTATTACAATGTTCCTCTGTTGAACTGTCAGCGTATTAACATAAGGTGTAAAAAATGCCAAATCGGTAAAAATTTTACTTTTCGACCACGAAAAAGATTGTTTTGCGCCGATATGAAGACGTGTGTATTTCGGCTCAAAAACACCATAGACATCTTTAGCGACTCTTATTGTACAGTGTAAGGCTTGTTTCGAATTATTACAATGTTCCGCTGTTGAACTGTCATCGTATTAACATAAGGTGTAAAAAATGCCAAATCGGTAAAAATTTTACTTTTCGACCACGAAAAAGATTGTTTTGCGCCGATATGAAGACGTGTGTATTTCGGCTCAAAAACACCATAGACATCTTTAGCGACTCTTATTGTACAGTGTAAGGCTTGTTTCGAATTATTACAATGTTCCGCTGTTGCGCTGTCAGCGTATTAACATAAGGTGTAAAAAATGCCAAATCGGTAAAAATTTTACTTTTCGACCACGAAAAAGATTGTTTTGCGCCGATATGAAGACGTGTGTATTTCGGCTCAAAAACACCATAGACATCTTTAGCGACTCTTATTGTACAGTGTAAGGCTTGTTTCGAATTATTACAATGTTCCTCTGTTGAACTGTCAGCGTATTAACATAAGGTGTAAAAAATGCCAAATCGGTAAAAATTTTACTTTTCGACCACGAAAAACATTGTTTTGCGCCGATATGAAGACGTGTGTATTTCGGCTCAAAATCACAATAGACATCTTTAGCGACTCTTATTGTACAGTGTAAGGCTTGTTTCAAATTATTACAATGTTCCTCTGTTGAACTGTCAGCGTATTAACATAAGGTGTAAAAAATGCCAAATCGGTAAAAATTTTACTTTTCGACCACGAAAAAGAATGTTTTGCGCCGATATGAAGACGTGTGTATTTCGGCTCAAAAACACCATAGACATCTTTAGCGACTCTTATTGTACAGTGTAAGGCTTGTTTCGAATTATTACAATGTTCCTCTGTTGAACTGTCAGCGTATTAACATAAGGTGTAAAAAATGCCAAATCGGTAAAAATTTTACTTTTCGACCACGAAAAAGATTGTTTTGCGCCGATATGAAGACGTGTGTATTTCGGCTCAAAAACACCATAGACATCTTTAGCGACTCTTATTGTACAGTGTAAGGCTTGTTTCGAATTATTATGATGTTCCGATGTTGAACTGTCATCGTATTAACATAAGGTGTAAAAAATGCCAAATCGGTAAAAATTTTACTTTTCGACCACGAAAAACATTGTTTTGCGCCGATATGAAGACGTGTGTATTTCGGCTCAAAATCACCATAGACATCATTACCGATTCTTCTTGTACAGTGTAAGGCTTGTTTCGAATTATTATGATGTTCCGCTGTTGAACTTTCAGCGTATTAACATAAGGTGTAAAAAATGCCAAATCGGTAAAAATTTTACTTTTCGACCACGAAAAACATTGTTTTGTGCCGATATGAAGACGTGTGTATTTCGGCTCAAAAACACCAAAGACATCTTTAGCGACTCTTATTGTACAGTGTAAGGCTTGTTTCGAATTATTACAATGTTCCTCTGTTGAACTGTCAGCGTATTAACATAAGGTGTAAAAAATGCCAAATCGGTAAAAATTTTACTTTTCGACCACGAAAAAGAATGTTTTGCGTCGATATGAAGACGTGTGTATTTCGGCTCAAAAACACCATAGACATCTTTAGCGACTCTTATTGTACAGTGTAAGGCTTGTTTCGAATTATTACAATGTTCCTCTGTTGAACTGTCAGCGTATTAACATAAGGTGTAAAAAATGCCAAATCGGTAAAAATTTTACTTTTCGACCACGAAAAACATTGTTTTGCGCCGATATGAAGACGTGTGTATTTCGGCTCAAAATCACCATAGACATCTTTAGCGACTCTTATTGTACAGTGTAAGGCTTGTTTCGAATTATTACAATGTTCCGCTGTTGAACTGTCGTCGTATTAACATAAGGTGTAAAAAATGCCAAATCGGTAAAAATTTTACTTTTCGACCACGAAAAAGATTGTTTTGCGCCGATATGAAGACGTGTGTATTTCGGCTCAAAAACACCATAGACATCTTTAGCGACTCTTATTGTACAGTGTAAGGCTTGTTTCGAATTATTACAATGTTCCTCTGTTGAACTGTCATCGTATTAACATAAGGTGTAAAAAATGCCAAATCGGTAAAAATTTTACTTTTCGACCACGAAAAACATTGTTTTGCGCCGATATGAAGACGTGTGTATTTCGGCTCAAAATCACCATAGACATCATTACCGATTCTTCTTGTACAGTGTAAGGCTTGTTTCGAATTATTATGATGTTCCGCTGTTGAATTTTCAGCGTATTAACATAAGGTGTAAAAAATGCCAAATCGGTAAAAATTTTACTTTTCGACCACGAAAAACATTGTTTTGCGCCGATATAAAGACTTGTGTATTTCGGCTCAAAAACACCATAGACATCTTTAGCGACTCTTATTGTACAGTGTAAGGCTTGTTTCGAATTATTACAATGTTCCGCTGTTGCGCTGTCAGCGTATTAACATAAGGTGTAAAAAATGCCAAATCGGTAAAAATTTTACTTTTCGACCACGAAAAAGATTGTTTTGCGCCGATATGAAGACGTGTGTATTTCGGCTCAAAAACACCATAGACATCTTTAGCGACTCTTATTGTACAGTGTAAGGCTTGTTTCGAATTATTACAATGTTCCTCTGTTGAACTGTCAGCGTATTAACATAAGGTGTAAAAAATGCCAAATCGGTAAAAATTTTACTTTTCGACCACGAAAAAGAATGTTTTGCGCCGATATGAAGACGTGTGTATTTCGGCTCAAAAACACCATAGACATCTTTAGCGACTCTTATTGTACAGTGTAAGGCTTGTTTCGAATTATTACAATGTTCCTCTGTTGAACTGTCAGCGTATTAACATAAGGTGTAAAAAATGCCAAATCGGTAAAAATTTTACTTTTCGACCACGAAAAACATTGTTTTGCGCCGATATGAAGACGTGTGTATTTCGGCTCAAAATCACCATAGACATCTTTAGCGACTCTTATTGTACAGTGTAAGGCTTGTTTCGAATTATTACAATGTTCCTCTGTTGAACTGTCATCGTATTAACATAAGGTGTAAAAAATGCCAAATCGGTAAAAATTTTACTTTTCGACCACGAAAAACATTGTTTTGCGCCGATATGAAGACGTGTGTATTTCGGCTCAAAATCACCATAGACATCATTACCGATTCTTCTTGTACAGTGTAAGGCTTGTTTCGAATTATTATGATGTTCCGCTGTTGAATTTTCAGCGTATTAACATAAGGTGTAAAAAATGCCAAATCGGTAAAAATTTTACTTTTCGACCACGAAAAAGAATGTTTTGCGCCGATATGAAGACGTGTGTATTTCGGCTCAAAAACACCAAAGACATCTTTAGCGACTCTTATTGTACAGTGTAAGGCTTGTTTCGAATTATTACAATGTTCCTCTGTTGAACTGTCAGCGTATTAACATAAGGTGTAAAAAATGCCAAATCGGTAAAAATTTTACTTTTCGACCACGAAAAACATTGTTTTGCGCCGATATGAAGACGTGTGTATTTCGGCTCAAAAACACCAAAGACATCTTTAGCGACTCTTATTGTACAGTGTAAGGCTTGTTTCGAATTATTACAATGTTCCTCTGTTGAACTGTCAGCGTATTAACATAAGGTGTAAAAAATGCCAAATCGGTAAAAATTTTACTTTTCGACCACGAAAAAGATTGTTTTGCGCCGATATGAAGACGTGTGTATTTCGGCTCAAAAACACCATAGACATCTTTAGCGACTCTTATTGTACAGTGTAAGGCTTGTTTCGAATTATTACAATGTTCCTCTGTTGAACTGTCAGCGTATTAACATAAGGTGTAAAAAATGCCAAATCGGTAAAAATTTTACTTTTCGACCACGAAAAAGATTGTTTTGCGCCGATATGAAGACGTGTGTATTTCGGCTCAAAAACACCATAGACATCTTTAGCGACTCTTATTGTACAGTGTAAGGCTTGTTTCGAATTATTACAATGTTCCGCTGTTGAACTGTCAGCGTATTAACATAAGGTGTAAAAAATGCCAAATCGGTAAAAATTTTACTTTTCGACCACGAAAAAGATTGTTTTGCGCCGATATGAAGACGTGTGTATTTCGGCTCAAAAACACCATAGACATCTTTAGCGACTCTTATTGTACAGTGTAAGGCTTGTTTCGAATTATTACAATGTTCCTCTGTTGAACTGTCATCGTATTAACATAAGGTGTAAAAAATGCCAAATCGGTAAAAATTTTACTTTTCGACCACGAAAAAGATTGTTTTGCGCCGATATGAAGACGTGTGTATTTCGGCTCAAAATCACCATAGACATCATTACCGATTCTTCTTGTACAGTGTAAGGCTTGTTTCGAATTATTATGATGTTCCGCTGTTGAACTTTCAGCGTATTAACATAAGGTGTAAAAAATGCCAAATCGGTAAAAATTTTACTTTTCGACCACGAAAAAGATTGTTTTGCGCCGATATGAAGACGTGTGTATTTCGGCTCAAAAACACCATAGACATCTTTAGCGACTCTTATTGTACAGTGTAAGGCTTGTTTCGAATTATTACAATGTTCCTCTGTTGAACTGTCAGCGTATTAACATAAGGTGTAAAAAATGCCAAATCGGTAAAAATTTTACTTTTCGACCACGAAAAAGATTGTTTTGCGCCGATATGAAGACGTGTGTATTTCGGCTCAAAAACACCATAGACATCTTTAGCGACTCTTATTGTACAGTGTAAGGCTTGTTTCGAATTATTACAATGTTCCTCTGTTGAACTGTCAGCGTATTAACATAAGGTGTAAAAAATGCCAAATCGGTAAAAATTTTACTTTTCGACCACGAAAAAGATTGTTTTGCGCCGATATGAAGACGTGTGTATTTCGGCTCAAAATCACCATAGACATCTTTAGCGACTCTTATTGTACAGTGTAAGGCTTGTTTCGAATTATTACAATGTTCCTCTGTTGAACTGTCATCGTATTAACATAAGGTGTAAAAAATGCCAAATCGGTAAAAATTTTACTTTTCGACCACGAAAAACATTGTTTTGCGCCGATATGAAGACGTGTGTATTTCGGCTCAAAATCACCATAGACATCATTACCGATTCTTCTTGTACAGTGTAAGGCTTGTTTCGAATTATTATGATGTTCCGCTGTTGAATTTTCAGCGTATTAACATAAGGTGTAAAAAATGCCAAATCGGTAAAAATTTTACTTTTCGACCACGAAAAAGAATGTTTTGCGCCGATATGAAGACGTGTGTATTTCGGCTCAAAAACACCAAAGACATCTTTAGCGACTCTTATTGTACAGTGTAAGGCTTGTTTCGAATTATTACAATGTTCCTCTGTTGAACTGTCAGCGTATTAACATAAGGTGTAAAAAATGCCAAATCGGTAAAAATTTTACTTTTCGACCACGAAAAAGATTGTTTTGCGCCGATATGAAGACGTGTGTATTTCGGCTCAAAAACACCATAGACATCTTTAGCGACTCTTATTGTACAGTGTAAGGCTTGTTTCGAATTATTACAATGTTCCTCTGTTGAACTGTCAGCGTATTAACATAAGGTGTAAAAAATGCCAAATCGGTAAAAATTTTACTTTTCGACCACGAAAAACATTGTTTTGCGCCGATATGAAGACGTGTGTATTTCGGCTCAAAAACACCATAGACATCTTTAGCGACTCTTATTGTACAGTGTAAGGCTTGTTTCGAATTATTACAATGTTCCGCTGTTGAACTGTCAGCGTATTAACATAAGGTGTAAAAAATGCCAAATCGGTAAAAATTTTACTTTTCGACCACGAAAAAGATTGTTTTGCGCCGATATGAAGACGTGTGTATTTCGGCTCAAAAACACCATAGACATCTTTAGCGACTCTTATTGTACAGTGTAAGGCTTGTTTCGAATTATTACAATGTTCCTCTGTTGAACTGTCAGCGTATTAACATAAGGTGTAAAAAATGCCAAATCGGTAAAAATTTTACTTTTCGACCACGAAAAACATTGTTTTGCGCCGATATGAAGACGTGTGTATTTCGGCTCAAAAACACCATAGACATCTTTAGCGACTCTTATTGTACAGTGTAAGGCTTGTTTCGAATTATTACAATGTTCCGCTGTTGAACTGTCAGCGTATTAACATAAGGTGTAAAAAATGCCAAATCGGTAAAAATTTTACTTTTCGACCACGAAAAAGATTGTTTTGCGCCGATATGAAGACGTGTGTATTTCGGCTCAAAAACACCATAGACATCTTTAGCGACTCTTATTGTACAGTGTAAGGCTTGTTTCGAATTATTACAATGTTCCTCTGTTGAACTGTCAGCGTATTAACATAAGGTGTAAAAAATGCCAAATCGGTAAAAATTTTACTTTTCGACCA
This sequence comes from Holothuria scabra, assembly GCA_037179385.1. Taxonomy (NCBI): domain Eukaryota; kingdom Metazoa; phylum Echinodermata; class Holothuroidea; order Aspidochirotida; family Holothuriidae; genus Holothuria; species Holothuria scabra. The sequence continues at coordinate 23,279,030 of CM074194.1, forward strand.
CGAAAAACATTGTTTTGCGCCGATATGAAGACGTGTGTATTTCGGCTCAAAATCACCATAGACATCTTTAGCGACTCTTATTGTACAGTGTAAGGCTTGTTTCGAATTATTACAATGTTCCTCTGTTGAACTGTCATCGTATTAACATAAGGTGTAAAAAATGCCAAATCGGTAAAAATTTTACTTTTCGACCACGAAAAACATTGTTTTGCGCCGATATGAAGACGTGTGTATTTCGGCTCAAAATCACCATAGACATCATTACCGATTCTTCTTGTACAGTGTAAGGCTTGTTTCGAATTATTATGATGTTCCGCTGTTAAACTGTCAGCGTATTAACATAAGGTGTAAAAAATGCCAAATCGGTAAAAATTTTACTTTTCGACCACGAAAAAGATTGTTTTGCGCCGATATGAAGACGTGTGTATTTCGGCTCAAAAACACCATAGACATCTTTACCGACTCTTATTGTACAGTGTAAGGCTTGTTTCGAATTATTACAATGTTCCTCTGTTGAACTGTCAGCGTATTAACATAAGGTGTAAAAAATGCCAAATCGGTAAAAATTTTACTTTTCGACCACGAAAAACATTGTTTTGCGCCGATATGAAGACGTGTGTATTTCGGCTCAAAATCACAATAGACATCTTTAGCGACTCTTATTGTACAGTGTAAGGCTTGTTTCAAATTATTACAATGTTCCTCTGTTGAACTGTCAGCGTATTAACATAAGGTGTAAAAAATGCCAAATCGGTAAAAATTTTACTTTTCGACCACGAAAAAGAATGTTTTGCGCCGATATGAAGACGTGTGTATTTCGGCTCAAAAACACCATAGACATCTTTAGCGACTCTTATTGTACAGTGTAAGGCTTGTTTCGAATTATTACAATGTTCCTCTGTTGAACTGTCAGCGTATTAACATAAGGTGTAAAAAATGCCAAATCGGTAAAAATTTTACTTTTCGACCACGAAAAAGATTGTTTTGCGCCGATATGAAGACGTGTGTATTTCGGCTCAAAAACACCATAGACATCTTTAGCGACTCTTATTGTACAGTGTAAGGCTTGTTTCGAATTATTACAATGTTCCTCTGTTGAACTGTCATCGTATTAACATAAGGTGTAAAAAATGCCAAATCGGTAAAAATTTTACTTTTCGACCACGAAAAAGATTGTTTTGCGCCGATATGAAGACGTGTGTATTTCGGCTCAAAAACACCATAGACATCTTTAGCGACTCTTATTGTACAGTGTAAGGCTTGTTTCGAATTATTACAATGTTCCGCTGTTGAACTGTCAGCGTATTAACATAAGGTGTAAAAAATGCCAAATCGGTAAAAATTTTACTTTTCGACCACGAAAAAGATTGTTTTGCGCCGATATGAAGGCGTGTGTTTTTCGGCTCAAAAACACCATAGGCGTGTTAAGCGACTCCTTTGTACAGTGTAAGGCTTGTTTCGAATTATTATGATGTTCCGATGTTGAACTGTCATCGTATTAACATAAGGTGTAAAAAATGCCAAATCGGTAAAAATTTTACTTTTCGACCACGAAAAAGATTGTTTTGCGCCGATATGAAGACGTGTGTATTTCGGCTCAAAAACACCATAGACATCTTCAGCGACTCTTATTGTACAGTGTAAGGCTTGTTTCGAATTATTATGATGTTCCGATGTTGAACTGTCATCGTATTAACATAAGGTGTAAAAAATGCCAAATCGGTAAAAATTTTACTTTTCGACCACGAAAAAGACTGTTTTGCGCCGATATGAAGGCGTGTGTATTTCGGCTCAAAAACACCATAGACATCTTTAGCGACTCCTTTGTACAGTGTAAGGCTTGTTTCGAATAACTATGATGTTCCGCTGTTGAACTGTCAGCGTATTAACATAAGGTGTAAAAAATGCTAAATCGGTAAAAATTTTACTTTTCGACCACGAAAAAGATTGTTTTGCGCCGATATAAAGACTTGTATATTTCGGCTCAAAAACACCATAGACATCTTTAGCGACTCTTATTGTACAGTGTAAGGCTTGTTTCGAATTATTACAATGTTCCGCTGTTGCGCTGTCAGCGTGTTAACATAAGGTGTAAAAAATGCCAAATCGGTAAAACTTTTACCGACTCTTTTCGACCACGAAAAAGATTGTTTTGCGCCGATATGAAGACGTGTGTATTTCGGCTCAAAAACACCATAGACATCTTTACCGACTCTTATTGTACAGTGTAAGGCTTGTTTCGAATTATTACAATGTTCCTCTGTTGAACTGTCAGCGTATTAACATAAGGTGTAAAAAATGCCAAATCGGTAAAAATTTTACTTTTCGACCACGAAAAAGATTGTTTTGCGCCGATATGAAGACGTGTGTATTTCGGCTCAAAAACACCATAGACATCTTTAGCGACTCTTCTTGTACAGTGTAAGGCTTGTTTCGAATTATTATGATGTTCCGATGTTGAACTTTCAGCGTATTAACATAAGGTGTAAAAAATGCCAAATCGGTAAAAATTTTACTTTTCGACCACGAAAAAGATTGTTTTGTGCCGATATGAAGACGTGTGTATTTCGGCTCAAAAACACCAAAGACATCTTTACCGACTCTTATTGTACAGTGTAAGGCTTGTTTCGAATTATTACAATGTTCCGCTGTTGCGCTGTCAGCGTATTAACATCAGGTGTAAAAAATGCCAAATCGGTAAAAATTTTACTTTTCGACCACGAAAAAGATTGTTTTGCGCCGATATGAAGACGTGTGTATTTCGGCTCAAAAACACCATAGACATCTTTAGCGACTCTTATTGTACAGTGTAAGGCTTGTTTCGAATTATTACAATGTTCCTCTGTTGAACTGTCAGCGTATTAACATAAGGTGTAAAAAATGCCAAATCGGTAAAAATTTTACTTTTCGACCACGAAAAACATTGTTTTGCGCCGATATGAAGACGTGTGTATTTTGTCTCAAAATAAACCATGGACAACTTTAGCAACTCTAATTGTACAGTGTAAGGCTTGTTTCAAATTAATACCATGTTCCTCTGTTGAACTGTCATCGTATTAACATAAGGTGTAAAAAATGCCAAATCGGTAAAAATTTTACTTTTCGACCACGAAAAAGATTGTTTTGCGCCGATATGAAGACGTGTGTATTTCGGCTCAAAATCACCATAGACATCATTACCGATTCTTCTTGTACAGTGTAAGGCTTGTTTCGAATTATTATGATGTTCCGCTGTTAAACTGTCAGCGTATTAACATAAGGTGTAAAAAATGCCAAATCGGTAAAAATTTTACTTTTCGACCACGAAAAACATTGTTTTGCGCCGATATGAAGACGTGTGTATTTCGGCTCAAAATCACCATAGACATCATTACCGATTCTTCTTGTACAGTGTAAGGCTTGTTTCGAATTATTATGATGTTCCGCTGTTGAACTGTCAGCGTATTAACATAAGGTGTAAAAAATGCCAAATCGGTAAAAATTTTACTTTTCGACCACGAAAAAGATTGTTTTGCGCCGATATGAAGACGTGTGTATTTCGGCTCAAAAACACCATAGACATCTTTAGCGACTCTTATTGTACAGTGTAAGGCTTGTTTCGAATTATTACAATGTTCCTCTGTTGAACTGTCAGCGTATTAACATAAGGTGTAAAAAATGCCAAATCGGTAAAAATTTTACTTTTCGACCACGAAAAAGAATGTTTTGCGCCGATATGAAGACGTGTGTATTTCGGCTCAAAAACACCATAGACATCTTTAGCGACTCTTATTGTACAGTGTAAGGCTTGTTTCGAATTATTACAATGTTCCTCTGTTGAACTGTCAGCGTATTAACATAAGGTGTAAAAAATGCCAAATCGGTAAAAATTTTACTTTTCGACCACGAAAAAGATTGTTTTGCGCCGATATGAAGACGTGTGTATTTCGGCTCAAAAACACCATAGACATCTTTAGCGACTCTTATTGTACAGTGTAAGGCTTGTTTCGAATTATTACAATGTTCCTCTGTTGAACTGTCATCGTATTAACATAAGGTGTAAAAAATGCCAAATCGGTAAAAATTTTACTTTTCGACCACGAAAAACATTGTTTTGCGCCGATATGAAGACGTGTGTATTTCGGCTCAAAAACACCATAGACATCTTTAGCGACTCTTATTGTACAGTGTAAGGCTTGTTTCGAATTATTACAATGTTCCGCTGTTGAACTGTCAGCGTATTAACATAAGGTGTAAAAAATGCCAAATCGGTAAAAATTTTACTTTTCGACCACGAAAAACATTGTTTTGCGCCGATATGAAGACGTGTGTATTTCGGCTCAAAATCACCATAGACATCTTTAGCGACTCTTATTGTACAGTGTAAGGCTTGTTTCGAATTATTATGATGTTCCGCTGTTGAACTTTCAGCGTATTAACATAAGGTGTAAAAAATGCCAAATCGGTAAAAATTTTACTTTTCGACCACGAAAAAGATTGTTTTGCGCCGATATGAAGACGTGTGTATTTCGGCTCAAAAACACCATAGACATCTTTAGCGACTCTTATTGTACAGTGTAAGGCTTGTTTCGAATTATTACAATGTTCCTCTGTTGAACTGTCAGCGTATTAACATAAGGTGTAAAAAATGCCAAATCGGTAAAAATTTTACTTTTCGACCACGAAAAAGATTGTTTTGCGCCGATATGAAGACGTGTGTATTTCGGCTCAAAAACACCATAGACATCTTTAGCGACTCTTATTGTACAGTGTAAGGCTTGTTTCGAATTATTACAATGTTCCGCTGTTGCGCTGTCAGCGTATTAACATAAGGTGTAAAAAATGCCAAATCGGTAAAAATTTTACTTTTCGACCACGAAAAACATTGTTTTGCGCCGATATGAAGACGTGTGTATTTCGGCTCAAAAACACCATAGACATCTTTAGCGACTCTTATTGTACAGTGTAAGGCTTGTTTCGAATTATTACAATGTTCCGCTGTTGCTCTGTCAGCGTATTAACATAAGGTGTAAAAAATGCCAAATCGGTAAAACTTTTACTTTTCGACCACGAAAAAGATTGTTTTGCGCCGATATGAAGACGTGTGTATTTCGGCTCAAAAACACCATAGACATCTTTAGCGACTCTTATTGTGCAGTGTAAGGCTTGTTTCGAATTATTACAATGTTCCTCTGTTGAACTGTCATCGTATTAACATAAGGTGTAAAAAATGCCAAATCGGTAAGAATTTTACTTTTCGACCACGAAAAAGATTGTTTTGCGCCGATATGAAGACGTGTGTATTTCGGCTCAAAAACACCATAGACATCTTTAGCGACTCTTCTTGTACAGTGTAAGGCTTGTTTCGAATTATTATGATGTTCCGATGTTGAACTTTCAGCGTATTAACATAAGGTGTAAAAAATGCCAAATCGGTAAAAATTTTACTTTTCGACCACGAAAAAGATTGTTTTGTGCCGATATGAAGACGTGTGTATTTCGGCTCAAAAACACCAAAGACATCTTTACCGACTCTTATTGTACAGTGTAAGGCTTGTTTCGAATTATTACAATGTTCCGCTGTTGCGCTGTCAGCGTATTAACATCAGGTGTAAAAAATGCCAAATCGGTAAAAATTTTACTTTTCGACCACGAAAAAGATTGTTTTGCGCCGATATGAAGACGTGTGTATTTCGGCTCAAAAACACCATAGACATCTTTAGCGACTCTTATTGTACAGTGTAAGGCTTGTTTCGAATTATTACAATGTTCCTCTGTTGAACTGTCAGCGTATTAACATAAGGTGTAAAAAATGCCAAATCGGTAAAAATTTTACTTTTCGACCACGAAAAACATTGTTTTGCGCCGATATGAAGACGTGTGTATTTTGGCTCAAAATAACCATGGACAACTTTAGCAACTCTAATTGTACAGTGTAAGGCTTGTTTGAAATTAATACCATGTTCCGCTGTTGCGCTGTCATCGTATTAACATAAGGTGTAAAAAATGCCAAATCGGTAAAAATTTTACTTTTCGACCACGAAAAAGATTGTTTTGCGCCGATATGAAGACGTGTGTATTTCGGCTCAAAATCACCATAGACATCATTACCGATTCTTCTTGTACAGTGTAAGGCTTGTTTCGAATTATTACAATGTTCCTCTGTTGAACTGTCAGCGTATTAACATAAGGTGTAAAAAATGCCAAATCGGTAAAAATTTTACTTTTCGACCACGAAAAAGATTGTTTTGCGCCGATATGAAGACGTGTGTATTTCGGCTCAAAAACACCATAGACATCTTTAGCGACTCTTATTGTACAGTGTAAGGCTTGTTTCGAATTATTACAATGTTCCTCTGTTGAACTGTCAGCGTATTAACATAAGGTGTAAAAAATGCCAAATCGGTAAAAATTTTACTTTTCGACCACGAAAAACATTGTTTTGCGCCGATATGAAGACGTGTGTATTTCGGCTCAAAATCACAATAGACATCTTTAGCGACTCTTATTGTACAGTGTAAGGCTTGTTTCAAATTATTACAATGTTCCTCTGTTGAACTGTCAGCGTATTAACATAAGGTGTAAAAAATGCCAAATCGGTAAAAATTTTACTTTTCGACCACGAAAAAGATTGCTTTGCGCCGATATGAAGACGTGTGTATTTCGGCTCAAAATCACCATAGACATCTTTAGCGACTCTTATTGTACAGTGTAAGGCTTGTTTCGAATTATTACAATGTTCCGCTGTTGAACTGTCATCGTATTAACATAAGGTGTAAAAAATGCCAAATCGGTAAAAATTTTACTTTTCGACCACGAAAAAGATTGTTTTGCGCCGATATGAAGACGTGTGTATTTCGGCTCAAAAACACCAAAGACATCTTTAGCGACTCTTATTGTACAGTGTAAGGCTTGTTTCGAATTATTACAATGTTCCTCTGTTGAACTGTCAGCGTATTAACATAAGGTGTAAAAAATGCCAAATCGGTAAAAATTTTACTTTTCGACCACGAAAAACATTGTTTTGCGCCGATATGAAGACGTGTGTATTTCGGCTCAAAAACACCATAGACATCTTTAGCGACTCTTATTGTACAGTGTAAGGCTTGTTTCGAATTATTACAATGTTCCGCTGTTGAACTGTCAGCGTATTAACATAAGGTGTAAAAAATGCCAAATCGGTAAAAATTTTACTTTTCGACCACGAAAAAGATTGTTTTGCGCCGATATGAAGACGTGTGTATTTCGGCTCAAAAACACCATAGACATCTTTAGCGACTCTTATTGTACAGTGTAAGGCTTGTTTCGAATTATTACAATGTTCCTCTGTTGAACTGTCATCGTATTAACATAAGGTGTAAAAAATGCCAAATCGGTAAAAATTTTACTTTTCGACCACGAAAAACATTGTTTTGCGCCGATATGAAGACGTGTGTATTTCGGCTCAAAATCACCATAGACATCATTACCGATTCTTCTTGTACAGTGTAAGGCTTGTTTCGAATTATTATGATGTTCCGCTGTTGAACTTTCAGCGTATTAACATAAGGTGTAAAAAATGCCAAATCGGTAAAAATTTTACTTTTCGACCACGAAAAAGATTGTTTTGTGCCGATATGAAGACGTGTGTATTTCGGCTCAAAAACACCAAAGACATCTTTAGCGACTCTTATTGTACAGTGTAAGGCTTGTTTCGAATTATTACAATGTTCCTCTGTTGAACTGTCAGCGTATTAACATAAGGTGTAAAAAATGCCAAATCGGTAAAAATTTTACTTTTCGACCACGAAAAAGAATGTTTTGCGCCGATATGAAGACGTGTGTATTTCGGCTCAAAAACACCATAGACATCTTTAGCGACTCTTATTGTACAGTGTAAGGCTTGTTTCGAATTATTACAATGTTCCTCTGTTGAACTGTCAGCGTATTAACATAAGGTGTAAAAAATGCCAAATCGGTAAAAATTTTACTTTTCGACCACGAAAAACATTGTTTTGCGCCGATATGAAGACGTGTGTATTTCGGCTCAAAATCACCATAGACATCTTTAGCGACTCTTATTGTACAGTGTAAGGCTTGTTTCGAATTATTACAATGTTCCTCTGTTGAACTGTCATCGTATTAACATAAGGTGTAAAAAATGCCAAATCGGTAAAAATTTTACTTTTCGACCACGAAAAACATTGTTTTGCGCCGATATGAAGACGTGTGTATTTCGGCTCAAAATCACCATAGACATCATTACCGATTCTTCTTGTACAGTGTAAGGCTTGTTTCGAATTATTATTATGATGTTCCGCTGTTGAACTTTCAGCGTATTAATATAAGGTGTAAAAAATGCAAAATCGGTAAAAATTTTACTTTTCGACCACGAAAAAGATTGTTTTGTGCCGATATGAAGACGTGTGTATTTCGGCTCAAAAACACCAAAGACATCTTTAGCGACTCTTATTGTACAGTGTAAGGCTTGTTTCGAATTATTACAATGTTCCTCTGTTGAACTGTCAGCGTATTAACATAAGGTGTAAAAAATGCCAAATCGGTAAAAATTTTACTTTTCGACCACGAAAAACATTGTTTTGCGCCGATATGAAGACGTGTGTATTTCGGCTCAAAAACACCATAGACATCTTTAGCGACTCTTATTGTACAGTGTAAGGCTTGTTTCGAATTATTACAATGTTCCGCTGTTGAACTGTCAGCGTATTAACATAAGGTGTAAAAAATGCCAAATCGGTAAAAATTTTACTTTTCGACCACGAAAAAGATTGTTTTGCGCCGATATGAAGACGTGTGTATTTCGGCTCAAAAACACCATAGACATCTTTAGCGACTCTTATTGTACAGTGTAAGGCTTGTTTCGAATTATTACAATGTTCCTCTGTTGAACTGTCATCGTATTAACATAAGGTGTAAAAAATGCCAAATCGGTAAAAATTTTACTTTTCGACCACGAAAAAGAATGTTTTGCGCCGATATGAAGACGTGTGTATTTCGGCTCAAAAACACCATAGACATCTTTAGCGACTCTTATTGTACAGTGTAAGGCTTGTTTCGAATTATTACAATGTTCCGCTGTTTTACCGATTTGGCATTTTTTACACCTTATGTTAATACGATGACAGTTCAACAGGTGTAAAATTCGAATGCCTCTACAATAAGAGTCGCTAAAGATGTCTATGGTGTTTTTCGACCACGAAATACACACGTCTTCATATCGGCGCAATAACAATGTTTTTCGTGGTCGAAAAGTAAACATCATTACCGGCATTTTACACCTTATGTTAATACGCTGACAGCGCAACAGCGGAACATTGTAATAATTCGAAACAAGCCTTACACTGTACTGCGTATTAACATAAGGTGTAAAAAATGCCAAATCGGTAAAAATTTTACTTTTCGACCACGAAAAACATTGTTTTGCGCCGATATGAAGACGTGTGTATTTCGGCTCAAAAACACCATAGACATCTTTAGCGACTCTTATTGTACAGTGTAAGGCTTGTTTCGAGTTATTACAATGTTCCGCTGTTGAACTGTCAGCGTATTAACATAAGGTGTAAAAAATGCCAAATCGGTAAAAATTTTACTTTTCGACCACGAAAAAGATTGTTTTGCGCCGATATGAAGACGTGTGTATTTCGGCTCAAAAACACCATAGACATCTTTAGCGACTCTTATTGTACAGTGTAAGGCTTGTTTCGAATTATTACAATGTTCCTCTGTTGAACTGTCATCGTATTAACATAAGGTGTAAAAAATGCCAAATCGGTAAAAATTTTACTTTTCGACCACGAAAAACATTGTTTTGCGCCGATATGAAGACGTGTGTATTTCGGCTCAAAATCACCATAGACATCATTACCGATTCTTCTTGTACAGTGTAAGGCTTGTTTCGAATTATTATGATGTTCCGCTGTTGAACTTTCAGCGTATTAATATAAGGTGTAAAAAATGCCAAATCGGTAAAAATTTTACTTTTCGACCACGAAAAAGATTGTTTTGTGCCGATATGAAGACGTGTGTATTTCGGCTCAAAAACACCAAAGACATCTTTAGCGACTCTTATTGTACAGTGTAAGGCTTGTTTTGAATTATTACAATGTTCCTCTGTTGAACTGTCAGCGTATTAACATAAGGTGTAAAAAATGCCAAATCGGTAAAAATTTTACTTTTCGACCACGAAAAAGATTGTTTTGCGCCGATATGAAGACGTGTGTATTTCGGCTCAAAAACACCATAGACATCTTTAGCGACTCTTCTTGTACAGTGTAAGGCTTGTTTCGAATTATTATGATGTTCCGATGTTGAACTTTCAGCGTATTAACATAAGGTGTAAAAAATGCCAAATCGGTAAAAATTTTACTTTTCGACCACGAAAAAGATTGTTTTGTGCCGATATGAAGACGTGTGTATTTCGGCTCAAAAACACCAAAGACATCTTTACCGACTCTTATTGTACAGTGTAAGGCTTGTTTCGAATTATTACAATGTTCCGCTGTTGCGCTGTCAGCGTATTAACATCAGGTGTAAAAAATGCCAAATCGGTAAAAATTTTACTTTTCGACCACGAAAAAGATTGTTTTGCGCCGATATGAAGACGTGTGTATTTCGGCTCAAAAACACCATAGACATCTTTAGCGACTCTTATTGTACAGTGTAAGGCTTGTTTCGAATTATTACAATGTTCCTCTGTTGAACTGTCAGCGTATTAACATAAGGTGTAAAAAATCCCAAATCGGTAAAAATTTTACTTTTCGACCACGAAAAAGATTGTTTTGCGCCGATATGAAGACGTGTGTATTTTGGCTCAAAATAACCATGGACAACTTTAGCAACTCTAATTGTACAGTGTAAGGCTTGTTTGAAATTAATACCATGTTCCGCTGTTGCGCTGTCATCGTATTAACATAAGGTGTAAAAAATGCCAAATCGGTAAAAATTTTACTTTTCGACCACGAAAAAGATTGTTTTGCGCCGATATGAAGACGTGTGTATTTCGGCTCAAAATCACCATAGACATCATTACCGATTCTTCTTGTACAGTGTAAGGCTTGTTTCGAATTATTATGATGTTCCGCTGTTAAACTGTCAGCGTATTAACATAAGGTGTAAAAAATGCCAAATCGGTAAAAATTTTACTTTTCGACCACGAAAAAGATTGTTTTGCGCCGATATGAAGACGTGTGTATTTCGGCTCAAAAACACCATAGACATCTTTAGCGACTCTTATTGTACAGTGTAAGGCTTGTTTCGAATTATTACAATGTTCCTCTGTTGAACTGTCAGCGTATTAACATAAGGTGTAAAAAATGCCAAATCGGTAAAAATTTTACTTTTCGACCACGAAAAACATTGTTTTGCGCCGATATGAAGACGTGTGTATTTCTGCTCAAAATCACCATAGACATCTTTAGCGACTCTTATTGTACAGTGTAAGGCTTGTTTCGAATTATTACAATGTTCCTCTGTTGAACTGTCAGCGTATTAACATAAGGTGTAAAAAATGCCAAATCGGTAAAAATTTTACTTTTCGACCACGAAAAAGAATGTTTTGCGCCGATATGAAGACGTGTGTATTTCGGCTCAAAAACACCATAGACATCTTTACCGACTCTTATTGTACAGTGTAAGGCTTGTTTCGAATTATTACAATGTTCCTCTGTTGAACTGTCAGCGTATTAACATAAGGTGTAAAAAATGCCAAATCGGTAAAAATTTTACTTTTCGACCACGAAAAAGATTGTTTTGCGCCGATATGAAGACGTGTGTATTTCGGCTCAAAAACACCATAGACATCTTTAGCGACTCTTATTGTACAGTGTAAGGCTTGTTTCGAATTATTATGATGTTCCGATGTTGAACTGTCATCGTATTAACATAAGGTGTAAAAAATGCCAAATCGGTAAAAATTTTACTTTTCGACCACGAAAAACATTGTTTTGCGCCGATATGAAGACGTGTGTATTTCGGCTCAAAATCACCATAGACATCATTACCGATTCTTCTTGTACAGTGTAAGGCTTGTTTCGAATTATTATGATGTTCCGCTGTTGAACTTTCAGCGTATTAACATAAGGTGTAAAAAATGCCAAATCGGTAAAAATTTTACTTTTCGACCACGAAAAACATTGTTTTGTGCCGATATGAAGACGTGTGTATTTCGGCTCAAAAACACCAAAGACATCTTTAGCGACTCTTATTGTACAGTGTAAGGCTTGTTTCGAATTATTACAATGTTCCTCTGTTGAACTGTCAGCGTATTAACATAAGGTGTAAAAAATGCCAAATCGGTAAAAATTTTACTTTTCGACCACGAAAAAGAATGTTTTGCGTCGATATGAAGACGTGTGTATTTCGGCTCAAAAACACCATAGACATCTTTAGCGACTCTTATTGTACAGTGTAAGGCTTGTTTCGAATTATTACAATGTTCCTCTGTTGAACTGTCAGCGTATTAACATAAGATGTAAAAAATGCCAAATCGGTAAAAATTTTACTTTTCGACCACGAAAAACATTGTTTTGCGCCGATATGAAGACGTGTGTATTTCGGCTCAAAATCACCATAGACATCTTTAGCGACTCTTATTGTACAGTGTAAGGCTTGTTTCGAATTATTACAATGTTCCGCTGTTGAACTGTCGTCGTATTAACATAAGGTGTAAAAAATGCCAAATCGGTAAAAATTTTACTTTTCGACCACGAAAAAGATTGTTTTGCGCCGATATGAAGACGTGTGTATTTCGGCTCAAAAACACCATAGACATCTTTAGCGACTCTTATTGTACAGTGTAAGGCTTGTTTCGAATTATTACAATGTTCCTCTGTTGAACTGTCATCGTATTAACATAAGGTGTAAAAAATGCCAAATCGGTAAAAATTTTACTTTTCGACCACGAAAAACATTGTTTTGCGCCGATATGAAGACGTGTGTATTTCGGCTCAAAATCACCATAGACATCATTACCGATTCTTCTTGTACAGTGTAAGGCTTGTTTCGAATTATTATGATGTTCCGCTGTTGAATTTTCAGCGTATTAACATAAGGTGTAAAAAATGCCAAATCGGTAAAAATTTTACTTTTCGACCACGAAAAACATTGTTTTGCGCCGATATGAAGACGTGTGTATTTCGGCTCAAAATCACCATAGACATCTTTAGCGACTCTTATTGTACAGTGTAAGGCTTGTTTCGAATTATTACAATGTTCCGCTGTTGAACTGTCGTCGTATTAACATAAGGTGTAAAAAATGCCAAATCGGTAAAAATTTTACTTTTCGACCACGAAAAAGATTGTTTTGCGCCGATATGAAGACGTGTGTATTTCGGCTCAAAAACACCATAGACATCTTTAGCGACTCTTATTGTACAGTGTAAGGCTTGTTTCGAATTATTACAATGTTCCTCTGTTGAACTGTCAGCGTATTAACATAAGGTGTAAAAAATGCCAAATCGGTAAAAATTTTACTTTTCGACCACGAAAAAGAATGTTTTGCGCCGATATGAAGACGTGTGTATTTCGGCTCAAAAACACCATAGACATCTTTAGCGACTCTTATTGTACAGTGTAAGGCTTGTTTCGAATTATTACAATGTTCCTCTGTTGAACTGTCAGCGTATTAACATAAGGTGTAAAAAATGCCAAATCGGTAAAAATTTTACTTTTCGACCACGAAAAACATTGTTTTGCGCCGATATGAAGACGTGTGTATTTCGGCTCAAAATCACCATAGACATCTTTAGCGACTCTTATTGTACAGTGTAAGGCTTGTTTCGAATTATTACAATGTTCCTCTGTTGAACTGTCATCGTATTAACATAAGGTGTAAAAAATGCCAAATCGGTAAAAATTTTACTTTTCGACCACGAAAAAGATTGTTTTGCGCCGATATGAAGACGTGTGTATTTCGGCTCAAAATCACCATAGACATCATTACCGATTCTTCTTGTACAGTGTAAGGCTTGTTTCGAATTATTATGATGTTCCGCTGTTGAACTTTCAGCGTATTAATATAAGGTGTAAAAAATGCCAAATCGGTAAAAATTTTACTTTTCGACCACGAAAAAGATTGTTTTGTGCCGATATGAAGACGTGTGTATTTCGGCTCAAAAACACCAAAGACATCTTTAGCGACTCTTATTGTACAGTGTAAGGCTTGTTTTGAATTATTACAATGTTCCTCTGTTGAACTGTCAGCGTATTAACATAAGGTGTAAAAAATGCCAAATCGGTAAAAATTTTACTTTTCGACCACGAAAAACATTGTTTTGCGCCGATATGAAGACGTGTGTATTTCGGCTCAAAAACACCAAAGACATCTTTAGCGACTCTTATTGTACAGTGTAAGGCTTGTTTCGAATTATTACAATGTTCCGCTGTTGAACTGTCGTCGTATTAACATAAGGTGTAAAAAATGCCAAATCGGTAAAAATTTTACTTTTCGACCACGAAAAAGATTGTTTTGCGCCGATATGAAGACGTGTGTATTTTGGCTCAAAATAACCATGGACAACTTTAGCAACTCTAATTGTACAGTGTAAGGCTTGTTTGAAATTAATACCATGTTCCGCTGTTGCGCTGTCATCGTATTAACATAAGGTGTAAAAAATGCCAAATCGGTAAAAATTTTACTTTTCGACCACGAAAAAGATTGTTTTGCGCCGATATGAAGACGTGTGTATTTCGGCTCAAAAACACCATAGACATCTTTAGCGACTCTTATTGTACAGTGTAAGGCTTGTTTCGAATTATTACAATGTTCCTCTGTTGAACTGTCAGCGTATTAACATAAGGTGTAAAAAATGCCAAATCGGTAAAAATTTTACTTTTCGACCACGAAAAACATTGTTTTGCGCCGATATGAAGACGTGTGTATTTCGGCTCAAAATCACAATAGACATCTTTAGCGACTCTTATTGTACAGTGTAAGGCTTGTTTCAAATTATTACAATGTTCCTCTGTTGAACTGTCAGCGTATTAACATAAGGTGTAAAAAATGCCAAATCGGTAAAAATTTTACTTTTCGACCACGAAAAAGAATGTTTTGCGCCGATATGAAGACGTGTGTATTTCGGCTCAAAAACACCATAGACATCTTTAGCGACTCTTATTGTACAGTGTAAGGCTTGTTTCGAATTATTACAATGTTCCTCTGTTGAACTGTCAGCGTATTAACATAAGGTGTAAAAAATGCCAAATCGGTAAAAATTTTACTTTTCGACCACGAAAAAGATTGTTTTGCGCCGATATGAAGACGTGTGTATTTCGGCTCAAAAACACCATAGACATCTTTAGCGACTCTTATTGTACAGTGTAAGGCTTGTTTCGAATTATTATGATGTTCCGATGTTGAACTGTCATCGTATTAACATAAGGTGTAAAAAATGCCAAATCGGTAAAAATTTTACTTTTCGACCACGAAAAACATTGTTTTGCGCCGATATGAAGACGTGTGTATTTCGGCTCAAAATCACCATAGACATCATTACCGATTCTTCTTGTACAGTGTAAGGCTTGTTTCGAATTATTATGATGTTCCGCTGTTGAACTTTCAGCGTATTAACATAAGGTGTAAAAAATGCCAAATCGGTAAAAATTTTACTTTTCGACCACGAAAAACATTGTTTTGTGCCGATATGAAGACGTGTGTATTTCGGCTCAAAAACACCAAAGACATCTTTAGCGACTCTTATTGTACAGTGTAAGGCTTGTTTCGAATTATTACAATGTTCCTCTGTTGAACTGTCAGCGTATTAACATAAGGTGTAAAAAATGCCAAATCGGTAAAAATTTTACTTTTCGACCACGAAAAAGAATGTTTTGCGTCGATATGAAGACGTGTGTATTTCGGCTCAAAAACACCATAGACATCTTTAGCGACTCTTATTGTACAGTGTAAGGCTTGTTTCGAATTATTACAATGTTCCTCTGTTGAACTGTCAGCGTATTAACATAAGGTGTAAAAAATGCCAAATCGGTAAAAATTTTACTTTTCGACCACGAAAAACATTGTTTTGCGCCGATATGAAGACGTGTGTATTTCGGCTCAAAATCACCATAGACATCTTTAGCGACTCTTATTGTACAGTGTAAGGCTTGTTTCGAATTATTACAATGTTCCGCTGTTGAACTGTCGTCGTATTAACATAAGGTGTAAAAAATGCCAAATCGGTAAAAATTTTACTTTTCGACCACGAAAAAGATTGTTTTGCGCCGATATGAAGACGTGTGTATTTCGGCTCAAAAACACCATAGACATCTTTAGCGACTCTTATTGTACAGTGTAAGGCTTGTTTCGAATTATTACAATGTTCCTCTGTTGAACTGTCATCGTATTAACATAAGGTGTAAAAAATGCCAAATCGGTAAAAATTTTACTTTTCGACCACGAAAAACATTGTTTTGCGCCGATATGAAGACGTGTGTATTTCGGCTCAAAATCACCATAGACATCATTACCGATTCTTCTTGTACAGTGTAAGGCTTGTTTCGAATTATTATGATGTTCCGCTGTTGAATTTTCAGCGTATTAACATAAGGTGTAAAAAATGCCAAATCGGTAAAAATTTTACTTTTCGACCACGAAAAACATTGTTTTGCGCCGATATGAAGACGTGTGTATTTCGGCTCAAAAACACCATAGACATCTTTAGCGACTCTTATTGTACAGTGTAAGGCTTGTTTCGAATTATTACAATGTTCCTCTGTTGAACTGTCAGCGTATTAACATAAGGTGTAAAAAATGCCAAATCGGTAAAAATTTTACTTTTCGACCACGAAAAAGATTGTTTTGCGCCGATATGAAGACGTGTGTATTTCGGCTCAAAAACACCATAGACATCTTTAGCGACTCTTATTGTACAGTGTAAGGCTTGTTTCGAATTATTACAATGTTCCTCTGTTGAACTGTCAGCGTATTAACATAAGGTGTAAAAAATGCCAAATCGGTAAAAATTTTACTTTTCGACCACGAAAAACATTGTTTTGCGCCGATATGAAGACGTGTGTATTTCGGCTCAAAATCACCATAGACATCTTTAGCGACTCTTATTGTACAGTGTAAGGCTTGTTTCGAATTATTACAATGTTCCTCTGTTGAACTGTCATCGTATTAACATAAGGTGTAAAAAATGCCAAATCGGTAAAAATTTTACTTTTCGACCACGAAAAACATTGTTTTGCGCCGATATGAAGACGTGTGTATTTCGGCTCAAAATCACCATAGACATCATTACCGATTCTTCTTGTACAGTGTAAGGCTTGTTTCGAATTATTATGATGTTCCGCTGTTGAACTTTCAGCGTATTAACATAAGGTGTAAAAAATGCCAAATCGGTAAAAATTTTACTTTTCGACCACGAAAAAGATTGTTTTGTGCCGATATGAAGACGTGTGTATTTCGGCTCAAAAACACCAAAGACATCTTTAGCGACTCTTATTGTACAGTGTAAGGCTTGTTTCGAATTATTACAATGTTCCTCTGTTGAACTGTCAGCGTATTAACATAAGGTGTAAAAAATGCCAAATCGGTAAAAATTTTACTTTTCGACCACGAAAAACATTGTTTTGCGCCGATATGAAGACGTGTGTATTTCGGCTCAAAAACACCATAGACATCTTTAGCGACTCTTATTGTACAGTGTAAGGCTTGTTTCGAATTATTACAATGTTCCGCTGTTGAACTGTCGTCGTATTAACATAAGGTGTAAAAAATGCCAAATCGGTAAAAATTTTACTTTTCGACCACGAAAAAGATTGTTTTGCGCCGATATGAAGACGTGTGTATTTCGGCTCAAAAACACCATAGACATCTTTAGCGACTCTTATTGTACAGTGTAAGGCTTGTTTCGAATTATTACAATGTTCCTCTGTTGAACTGTCATCGTATTAACATAAGGTGTAAAAAATGCCAAATCGGTAAAAATTTTACTTTTCGACCACGAAAAAGAATGTTTTGCGCCGATATGAAGACGTGTGTATTTCGGCTCAAAAACACCATAGACATCTTTAGCGACTCTTATTGTACAGTGTAAGGCTTGTTTCGAATTATTACAATGTTCCGCTGTTGCGCTGTCAGCGTATTAACATAAGGTGTAAAAAATGCCAAATCGGTAAAAATTTTACTTTTCGACCACGAAAAACATTGTTTTGCGCCGATATGAAGACGTGTGTATTTCGGCTCAAAAACACCATAGACATCTTTAGCGACTCTTATTGTACAGTGTAAGGCTTGTTTCGAATTATTACAATGTTCCTCTGTTGAACTGTCATCGTATTAACATAAGGTGTAAAAAATGCCAAATCGGTAAAAATTTTACTTTTCGACCACGAAAAACATTGTTTTGCGCCGATATGAAGACGTGTGTATTTCGGCTCAAAAACACCATAGACATCATTACCGATTCTTCTTGTACAGTGTAAGGCTTGTTTCGAATTATTATGATGTTCCGCTGTTGAACTTTCAGCGTATTAACATAAGGTGTAAAAAATGCCAAATCGGTAAAAATTTTACTTTTCGACCACGAAAAAGATTGTTTTGCGCCGATATGAAGACGTGTGTATTTCGGCTCAAAAACACCATAGACATCTTTAGCGACTCTTATTGTACAGTGTAAGGCTTGTTTCGAATTATTACAATGTTCCTCTGTTGAACTGTCAGCGTATTAACATAAGGTGTAAAAAATGCCAAATCGGTAAAAATTTTACTTTTCGACCACGAAAAAGAATGTTTTGCGCCGATATGAAGACGTGTGTATTTCGGCTCAAAAACACCATAGACATCTTTAGCGACTCTTATTGTACAGTGTAAGGCTTGTTTCGAATTATTACAATGTTCCTCTGTTGAACTGTCAGCGTATTAACATAAGGTGTAAAAAATGCCAAATCGGTAAAAATTTTACTTTTCGACCACGAAAAAGATTGTTTTGCGCCGATATGAAGACGTGTGTATTTCGGCTCAAAAACACCATAGACATCTTTAGCGACTCTTATTGTACAGTGTAAGGCTTGTTTCGAATTATTACAATGTTCCTCTGTTGAACTGTCATCGTATTAACATAAGGTGTAAAAAATGCCAAATCGGTAAAAATTTTACTTTTCGACCACGAAAAACATTGTTTTGCGCCGATATGAAGACGTGTGTATTTCGGCTCAAAATCACCATAGACATCATTACCGATTCTTCTTGTACAGTGTAAGGCTTGTTTCGAATTATTATGATGTTCCGCTGTTGAACTTTCAGCGTATTAATATAAGGTGTAAAAAATGCCAAATCGGTAAAAATTTTACTTTTCGACCACGAAAAAGATTGTTTTGTGCCGATATGAAGACGTGTGTATTTCGGCTCAAAAACACCAAAGACATCTTTAGCGACTCTTATTGTACAGTGTAAGGCTTGTTTTGAATTATTACAATGTTCCTCTGTTGAACTGTCAGCGTATTAACATAAGGTGTAAAAAATGCCAAATCGGTAAAAATTTTACTTTTCGACCACGAAAAACATTGTTTTGCGCCGATATGAAGACGTGTGTATTTCGGCTCAAAAACACCAAAGACATCTTTAGCGACTCTTATTGTACAGTGTAAGGCTTGTTTCGAATTATTACAATGTTCCTCTGTTGAACTGTCAGCGTATTAACATAAGGTGTAAAAAATGCCAAATCGGTAAAAATTTTACTTTTCGACCACGAAAAACATTGTTTTGCGCCGATATGAAGACGTGTGTATTTCGGCTCAAAATCACCATAGACATCTTTAGCGACTCTTATTGTACAGTGTAAGGCTTGTTTCGAATTATTACAATGTTCCGCTGTTGAACTGTCAGCGTATTAACATAAGGTGTAAAAAATGCCAAATCGGTAAAAATTTTACTTTTCGACCACGAAAAAGATTGTTTTGCGCCGATATGAAGACGTGTGTATTTCGGCTCAAAAACACCATAGACATCTTTAGCGACTCTTATTGTACAGTGTAAGGCTTGTTTCGAATTATTATGATGTTCCGATGTTGAACTGTCATCGTATTAACATAAGGTGTAAAAAATGCCAAATCGGTAAAAATTTTACTTTTCGACCACGAAAAAGATTGTTTTGCGCCGATATGAAGACGTGTGTATTTCGGCTCAAAAACACCATAGACATCTTCAGCGACTCTTATTGTACAGTGTAAGGCTTGTTTCGAATTATTATGATGTTCCGCTGTTGAACTGTCAGCGTATTAACATAAGGTGTAAAAAATGCTAAATCGGTAAAAATTTTACTTTTCGACCACGAAAAAGATTGTTTTGCGCCGATATAAAGACTTGTATATTTCGGCTCAAAAACACCATAGACATCTTTAGCGACTCTTATTGTACAGTGTAAGGCTTGTTTCGAATTATTACAATGTTCCGCTGTTGCGCTGTCAGCGTGTTAACATAAGGTGTAAAAAATGCCAAATCGGTAAAACTTTTACTTTTCGACCACGAAAAAGATTGTTTTGCGCCGATATGAAGACGTGTGTATTTCGGCTCAAAAACACCATAGACATCTTTAGCGACTCTTATTGTGCAGTGTAAGGCTTGTTTCGAATTATTACAATGTTCCTCTGTTGAACTGTCATCGTATTAACATAAGGTGTAAAAAATGCCAAATCGGTAAGAATTTTACTTTTCGACCACGAAAAAGATTGTTTTGCGCCGATATGAAGACGTGTGTATTTCGGCTCAAAAACACCATAGACATCTTTAGCGACTCTTCTTGTACAGTGTAAGGCTTGTTTCGAATTATTATGATGTTCCGATGTTGAACTTTCAGCGTATTAACATAAGGTGTAAAAAATGCCAAATCGGTAAAAATTTTACTTTTCGACCACGAAAAAGATTGTTTTGTGCCGATATGAAGACGTGTGTATTTCGGCTCAAAAACACCAAAGACATCTTTACCGACTCTTATTGTACAGTGTAAGGCTTGTTTCGAATTATTACAATGTTCCGCTGTTGCGCTGTCAGCGTATTAACATCAGGTGTAAAAAATGCCAAATCGGTAAAAATTTTACTTTTCGACCACGAAAAAGATTGTTTTGCGCCGATATGAAGACGTGTGTATTTCGGCTCAAAAACACCATAGACATCTTTAGCGACTCTTATTGTACAGTGTAAGGCTTGTTTCGAATTATTACAATGTTCCTCTGTTGAACTGTCAGCGTATTAACATAAGGTGTAAAAAATCCCAAATCGGTAAAAATTTTACTTTTCGACCACGAAAAACATTGTTTTGCGCCGATATGAAGACGTGTGTATTTTGTCTCAAAATAAACCATGGACAACTTTAGCAACTCTAATTGTACAGTGTAAGGCTTGTTTCAAATTAATACCATGTTCCGCTGTTGCGCTGTCATCGTATTAACATAAGGTGTAAAAAATGCCAAATCGGTAAAAATTTTACTTTTCGACCACGAAAAAGATTGTTTTGCGCCGATATGAAGACGTGTGTATTTCGGCTCAAAATCACCATAGACATCATTACCGATTCTTCTTGTACAGTGTAAGGCTTGTTTCGAATTATTATGATGTTCCGCTGTTAAACTGTCAGCGTATTAACATAAGGTGTAAAAAATGCCAAATCGGTAAAAATTTTACTTTTCGACCACGAAAAAGATTGTTTTGCGCCGATATGAAGACGTGTGTATTTCGGCTCAAAAACACCATAGACATCTTTAGCGACTCTTATTGTACAGTGTAAGGCTTGTTTCGAATTATTACAATGTTCCTCTGTTGAACTGTCAGCGTATTAACATAAGGTGTAAAAAATGCCAAATCGGTAAAAATTTTACTTTTCGACCACGAAAAACATTGTTTTGCGCCGATATGAAGACGTGTGTATTTCTGCTCAAAATCACCATAGACATCTTTAGCGACTCTTATTGTACAGTGTAAGGCTTGTTTCGAATTATTACAATGTTCCTCTGTTGAACTGTCAGCGTATTAACATAAGGTGTAAAAAATGCCAAATCGGTAAAAATTTTACTTTTCGACCACGAAAAAGAATGTTTTGCGCCGATATGAAGACGTGTGTATTTCGGCTCAAAAACACCATAGACATCTTTAGCGACTCTTATTGTACAGTGTAAGGCTTGTTTCGAATTATTACAATGTTCCTCTGTTGAACTGTCAGCGTATTAACATAAGGTGTAAAAAATGCCAAATCGGTAAAAATTTTACTTTTCGACCACGAAAAAGATTGTTTTGCGCCGATATGAAGACGTGTGTATTTCGGCTCAAAAACACCATAGACATCTTTAGCGACTCTTATTGTACAGTGTAAGGCTTGTTTCGAATTATTACAATGTTCCTCTGTTGAACTGTCATCGTATTAACATAAGGTGTAAAAAATGCCAAATCGGTAAAAATTTTACTTTTCGACCACGAAAAACATTGTTTTGCGCCGATATGAAGACGTGTGTATTTCGGCTCAAAAACACCATAGACATCTTTAGCGACTCTTATTGTACAGTGTAAGGCTTGTTTCGAATTATTACAATGTTCCGCTGTTGAACTGTCAGCGTATTAACATAAGGTGTAAAAAATGCCAAATCGGTAAAAATTTTACTTTTCGACCACGAAAAAGATTGTTTTGCGCCGATATGAAGGCGTGTGTATTTCGGCTCAAAAACACCATAGACATCTTTAGCGACTCCTTTGTACAGTGTAAGGCTTGTTTCGAATTATTATGATGTTCCGATGTTGAACTGTCATCGTATTAACATAAGGTGTAAAAAATGCCAAATCGGTAAAAATTTTACTTTTCGACCACGAAAAACATTGTTTTGCGCCGATATGAAGACGTGTGTATTTCGGCTCAAAAACACCATAGACATCTTTAGCGACTCTTATTGTACAGTGTAAGGCTTGTTTCGAATTATTATGATGTTCCTCTGTTGAACTGTCAGCGTATTAACATAAGGTGTAAAAAATGCCAAATCGGTAAAAATTTTACTTTTCGACCACGAAAAAGATTGTTTTGCGCCGATATGAAGACGTGTGTATTTCGGCTCAAAAACACCATAGACATCTTTAGCGACTCTTATTGTACAGTGTAAGGCTTGTTTCGAATTATTACAATGTTCCTCTGTTGAACTGTCAGCGTATTAACATAAGGTGTAAAAAATGCCAAATCGGTAAAAATTTTACTTTTCGACCACGAAAAAGATTGTTTTGCGCCGATATGAAGACGTGTGTATTTCGGCTCAAAAACACCATAGACATCTTTAGCGACTCTTATTGTACAGTGTAAGGCTTGTTTCGAATTATTACAATGTTCCGCTGTTGCGCTGTCAGCGTATTAACATAAGGTGTAAAAAATGCCAAATCGGTAAAAATTTTACTTTTCGACCACGAAAAACATTGTTTTGCGCCGATATGAAGACGTGTGTATTTCGGCTCAAAAACACCATAGACATCTTTAGCGACTCTTATTGTACAGTGTAAGGCTTGTTTCGAATTATTACAATGTTCCTCTGTTGAACTGTCATCGTATTAACATAAGGTGTAAAAAATGCCAAATCGGTAAAAATTTTACTTTTCGACCACGAAAAACATTGTTTTGCGCCGATATGAAGACGTGTGTATTTCGGCTCAAAATCACCATAGACATCATTACCGATTCTTCTTGTACAGTGTAAGGCTTGTTTCGAATTATTATGATGTTCCGCTGTTGAATTTTCAGCGTATTAACATAAGGTGTAAAAAATGCCAAATCGGTAAAAATTTTACTTTTCGACCACGAAAAAGAATGTTTTGCGCCGATATGAAGACGTGTGTATTTCGGCTCAAAAACACCAAAGACATCTTTAGCGACTCTTATTGTACAGTGTAAGGCTTGTTTCGAATTATTACAATGTTCCTCTGTTGAACTGTCAGCGTATTAACATAAGGTGTAAAAAATGCCAAATCGGTAAAAATTTTACTTTTCGACCACGAAAAAGATTGTTTTGCGCCGATATGAAGACGTGTGTATTTCGGCTCAAAAACACCATAGACATCTTTAGCGACTCTTATTGTACAGTGTAAGGCTTGTTTCGAATTATTACAATGTTCCTCTGTTGAACTGTCATCGTATTAACATAAGGTGTAAAAAATGCCAAATCGGTAAAAATTTTACTTTTCGACCACGAAAAACATTGTTTTGCGCCGATATGAAGACGTGTGTATTTCGGCTCAAAATCACCATAGACATCATTACCGATTCTTCTTGTACAGTGTAAGGCTTGTTTCGAATTATTATGATGTTCCGCTGTTGAACTTTCAGCGTATTAATATAAGGTGTAAAAAATGCCAAATCGGTAAAAATTTTACTTTTCGACCACGAAAAAGATTGTTTTGTGCCGATATGAAGACGTGTGTATTTCGGCTCAAAAA
Source organism: Holothuria scabra (assembly GCA_037179385.1). Taxonomy (NCBI): domain Eukaryota; kingdom Metazoa; phylum Echinodermata; class Holothuroidea; order Aspidochirotida; family Holothuriidae; genus Holothuria; species Holothuria scabra. The sequence continues at coordinate 23,303,406 of CM074194.1, forward strand.
CACCAAAGACATCTTTAGCGACTCTTATTGTACAGTGTAAGGCTTGTTTTGAATTATTACAATGTTCCTCTGTTGAACTGTCAGCGTATTAACATAAGGTGTAAAAAATGCCAAATCGGTAAAAATTTTACTTTTCGACCACGAAAAAGATTGTTTTGCGCCGATATGAAGACGTGTGTATTTCGGCTCAAAAACACCATAGACATCTTTAGCGACTCTTATTGTACAGTGTAAGGCTTGTTTCGAATTATTACAATGTTCCGCTGTTGAACTGTCGTCGTATTAACATAAGGTGTAAAAAATGCCAAATCGGTAAAAATTTTACTTTTCGACCACGAAAAAGATTGTTTTGCGCCGATATGAAGACGTGTGTATTTCGGCTCAAAAACACCATAGACATCTTTAGCGACTCTTATTGTACAGTGTAAGGCTTGTTTCGAATTATTACAATGTTCCTCTGTTGAACTGTCATCGTATTAACATAAGGTGTAAAAAATGCCAAATCGGTAAAAATTTTACTTTTCGACCACGAAAAAGATTGTTTTGCGCCGATATGAAGACGTGTGTATTTCGGCTCAAAAACACCATAGACATCTTTACCGACTCTTATTGTACAGTGTAAGGCTTGTTTCGAATTATTACAATGTTCCTCTGTTGAACTGTCATCGTATTAACATAAGGTGTAAAAAATGCCAAATCGGTAAAAAGTTTACTTTTCGACCACGAAAAAGAATGTTTTGCGCCGATATGAAGACGTGTGTATTTCGGCTCAAAAACACCATAGACATCTTTACCGACTCTTATTGTACAGTGTAAGGCTTGTTTCGAATTATTACAATGTTCCGCTGTTGCGCTGTCATCGTATTAACATAAGGTGTAAAAAATGCCAAATCGGTAAAAATTTTACTTTTCGACCACGAAAAAGATTGTTTTGTGCCGATATGAAGACGTGTGTATTTCGGTTCAAAACACCATAGACATCTTAAGCGACTCTTATTTATTGTACAGTGAAAGACTTGTTTATTATTATTATTATGTTCCGCTGTTGAACTCTCAGCGTATTGTAACTTCGGCCGTTACGGCTGTCCAAGCTTTTCCGACTTAACAATTACGAGACAAAACACATGGCAAAAACAACGCAACACATCGATTTAAAAGTTAAAATAAATCTATTAAGTCAGCCTCTCTCTCGTAGGCCTCCTCTCTCATCTAGGTGGTTACATTATAGCTCAGGAAATGTTAACTTAAAACGATATGCACGAGCAGCAACATACTCCCTTGGTTCTCTCAACTAAACATTACGATATCAAAATTGGTGTAACTTACGGAAAGGTTCGACTGCTCCATGTTATCTCGGGGCTCCTCACCAAAAGTTTAACTTGAGATCCAAACGAAAAAGGTGCTACTTAATTTTTGGTTTCTCGAAGGAGCAACTTTCTACTCAGATTCCACAGAAATCACAACTTATAAAACTAACTTTCTAAAATAACGGTTTCAGAACAAGGTGTATTGGCTCAACGATGACGGTCGAAAAACTCCCACCGGTTTCTAAAAACATTGGCTTTTATGTCAAATTCCCCCCAGTAACGGAACCCTCCCTATCCCTGATTGGTGGGAGGGGTTATAACCTTGGTCAAAGGTTTAGCTTTTACTAGCTGTTTACATGCATGCTTCCGTCACTCCCAGGGCTCTGGACACATGACACCTGGTCACTGACCATAAGCCCGTCCTGACCCAAGCTGCAGTTATAAACATTAAAACAAAGGAAATAGATCATGCAGTAAACACCTGAGGGCCTCCAGGGGCACCACGTGTGCAGTGGTGTCAAGGCAAAGGACATTCCTAAACTCTTTTGGAACAGATGGCGCTGTACCAGAAACTAAACGAGACAAGTTTCTGTATTTCGTTACACCACCCCGCCCACTAAAAACAAATGATCCCACTCATTTGGAGATAACAAAGCAACAATTAACTTTGATTACATATACAGTCACAACTGGCTTTCAGATAGTTTCTTCCAATTCTCTAAGGTACACAAACACATTTTCAAGAAATACTTTTGGCTAACAATTAGAAGAAGTACGGTTACCTAAAATTTAGAATCGTAATAAAAAGATATGTATGGACTTTGCGATTCTTTACATGTATACAACAAAAGATTCAGTTTGTGATCGACTCCCTCGTTGCTCGAAATATGGTCCCGTCAGGGTGTATAGCCGTTTCGGTGACGAATACGTGGGTTTTCCCTTCTGGTATCCGGACTACCTTCCATATGCAGCTGGTGGCCTCAGCAGGGAGCTCACGGGAGGCACTTCGTGTCACTGCTAGTTCCCCGTCGGCGATGGATGCTTGAGATTGAGAAGTGCCAGTATTCCGGAACAAGCGTGGGTCAGGGAGGGCAGAAGACGTCTCTAGGGGGATCTCTACAGGTGTTGGCTTGGCGTTTGCATCTGCAGGAGGGGGGCTTGATGATGACTGTTGTTCTGCTCCGGACGGCTCGTCTAAGGGTGGAGTTGGGCATAGGAGGTTCTCTAGGTGAGGGGCGTAGGTTGGAAGTCGAGGTGCTCTTTTACAGGGCTGAGGCAAAGGGCTGCCGTCTTTCCCCATAGTGGTCTCTTTTACAGTCTCAACTACCACTTGTCGGCTCGGGTTTCTCGTGAGATCGGTGGCAGCGGTCCCGATGACGCGAAAGGTTACTGCGTCTGTCTGTGGTGTAAGGGCAGGCGCCACACTTAAACCGTCCGATGCGGTGCTCCGTCGCCAGGTGCCTTTTTAAAGAGGGAAGATCACACAATCGTTGTTTGCACTGTTTACATCGGTACTCCACAGAGTAAGCGTCTTCCTCATTGTTCACCCCCACAGAAGCCTGTGTGACAAAAGAGAACGGTACTTTAAGTTATAGTGCTATTAAAACACAAAATCTTTCTGCCAACCAGGTCGTTGCTTCTGCCTGCTGGACCTAGATAACGCCACTGGTGGATCGGCGACCTCAGCAGTACTGGGATGGGTGTCTTCCTCTGCTGGGAAAGGACTTAAACGATTGTGGTGTACCACACGAGGTTTGGAAGATTTTCCCTGCCGTTTAATTCTATAAGTTAAATCACTTATCTTTTTGACAATCACCCATGGACCATCCCAGTACAGCTGAAGTTTGGGGCTGATACCCTTTCTTTTCTGGGGGTCATAGAGCATTACTTTGTCCCCTTCCTCGAAATTGTTTGTTTCCGCCCTAGTGTCGTAATTTCTTTTCTGCCTCTCTCCCGATATTTTAATATTCCCTCTGGCAACGTCATGGATATCGATCAGCCTGTCCCGCAACTCCTGTGTGTACTGGACGGTACATAATTGTCGGTTTTCCTCAGTTTCTGTATTTTGTCCGAACAATAAGTCTATCGGCATATCGATCTGGCGACCGAGCATCATTTCGTTGGGTGAGCAACGGGTTGAGTCATGGGTCGCAGAACGGTATGCCATCATAACTAGGGGAAGACAAAGGTCCCAATTTTTCTGATCCTTATCCACAATTTTGGCCAACATAGCTTCTAGAGTTCGGTTGAATCTCTCAACCATACCATCGCTTTGGGGGTGCAAGGCGGTGGTTCTTGTTTTCTCTATACCCAAGAGAGAACAAAGTTCTTTAAATAAAACAGACTCGAAGTTCCTCCCCTGGTCTGTATGAATACATTTGGGTACCCCGAACCGACAGATAAAGTTATCTATCAAAGCGTTAGCAATCGTTACTGCCTCTTGATTAGGAACCGCGTACGACTCGGTCCACTTTGTAAAATAGTCGGCCACTACCATAATATATCTGTTTCCACGTTCCGTTTCTGGAAGGGGGCCCAATATATCGATTGCTATCCTTTCCAAGGGTACTCCTACCTGGTGAATTTTCAGCTTAGCCCTACGCCTAGGCGTCTTACGTTGGGCGCATACTGTGCAGGACTTACACCATTCTTCCACGTCCCGTCTCCAGGTGTACCAATAGAACCTTCTCTGTACCCGATCTAGGGTCTTTCTTACCCCCATATGACCGGATGCAGGTTTGTTGTGTAAATCTTGCAAAATTTCCTGCCTGAGCCCTCTTGAAGTAACCAGTTGCCATGAAGTCCGCTCCCCTGCCATGTCCTCCCACCTACGATAAAGTACCCCATCCCTAACTTCTAAGCGGTCCCATTGAACCCAATAATTTTTCACTCCTGCACTTTCTATGGAGATTTCTTCTCTTAGGGGCCTTGTTTTCGAGTTTTTCTTCCAGGTTACTATAGTCTTAATTTCAGCATCTTTCTGCTGTTCTTTCATTAGATCTGCATGGGTCCATGATTCCACCCAAGAGCCCACTTGGTCGCTTTCCTCGTCCCTCTGAACAACGACAGCAACCGTCGCACGATCTAGCGAATCTTTCTCGGGGTTTTCTGGGGCGCACTCTTCTTTAGCACTGCTAACTTCTCTCTTTATTTCGCCCACTTCTCTAAATTTCCGCGCTATTGGAGGCCACTTCATCGGACCGCACCGATCTAGTTCCGAAATTTCTGCCTTTGTGCACGGCTCGCAAGACCCGAGACACGGTCTCCTTGACAACGCGTCTGCATTACTGTGCAGTTTCCCAGCTCGATGCTGAATCTGGAAGTTATACGTACCGAGCACTTCGAGCCACCGCGCTATCTGGCCTTCCGGGTTTTTAAAGGACATCAGCCACTTTAATGATGCATGATCAGTTCGAAGTAAAAATTTACCCCCATAAAGGTAGTGGTGGAAGTGACGAACGGCCAGGACAACTGCCAGCAACTCTTTTCTAGTTATGCAATAACGTTTCTCTTGTTTAGACATTGCCTTACTAAAGTAGGCTATAGGCCTTTCTTCCCCATTTTGTACCTGTGACAGCACTGCGCCAACTCCGAAATCGCTGGCGTCGGTGTCTAGAATCAGCTCGTAACCAAACCAAGGGTAAGCAAGGACTGGGGCATTTATCATTGCTTTTTTCAAGGTCTCAAACGCCCGTTCGCACTCCTTGTTCCAGTCAAATTTCTGTTTCTTCTCGATTAACTTAAAAAGGGGGCCGCGATGTCTGCAAAACCACGTATAAACCTCGGATAATAACCACAAAAACCAACGAAGCCCCTGACTTCCGTGAGATTTTGAGGTCTTGACCACGTTTCTACCGCCCTCACTTTCTCTGGATCCGTTCTTACCCCATCTCTCGATACTACGTGCCCTAAGTAGGTTACGCTTTTCTTAAAAAGCGAGCATTTTGCCGGGCTCAGTTTCAGACCTGCCTCTTTCAGTTTGTCAAACACTTGGGTCAGCCGCGCAAATGATTCTTGAAAATCTTTCCCATAAACTATTATATCGTCTAGGTAAACTAGACAGACTTCCCAGTGGAGCCCAGATAGGACCCGGTCCATCAGCCGGGCAAATGTGGCCGGTGAATTGCATAGCCCAAAAGGTAAAACTTTGAAGTGGTACAGTCCACTTCCGGTTATAAAAGCAGTCTTTTCCTTATCCTCTTCCGCCATACCCACTTGCCAGTAACCGCTAGCTAAATCGAGAGTACTGAAATACTCCGCCCCCGAAAGCGCATCAAGAGAATCGTTTATTCTCGGTATCGGGTAGGAATCTTTCTATGTTACCGCGTTCAGCTTACGGTAGTCTACGCAGAACCGCAAAGAACCGTTCTTTTTCTTCACTAGGACTACTGGAGACGCCCAAGGGCTTGCTGACTGTTCTACAATATCATTTGCAAGCATATCTTCAATAATCTGCTTCTCCTGTTCTCGTAAGTGGATAGGCACCCACCTAGCAGCTTGGCGAATTGGTTTTGCATTATTGGTGTCTATTTTATGTTTTGCTAAACTGGTACGGCCTAAATCAGTGGGCGACTTCGCGAAAATTGACAAATCTCGGAGCATCGATCTCACTTGCTCACGCTGTTTAACTTCTAAGTGTTTGCAACTTTCCTCCGCCAGATTTTCCAAATGATCTGGCAATGTATCCTCGCACGGTTCACTGCTCGTAATTGTAAAAATATTTGATCTACCATCTACTGCTTTGTCTTCCCTGACTTCTACCATTTCTGCCTCTGTTAAGAATCCCGCTTTTGTGCCGCGGTGTACTTTTACCGTCTCGTGAGAAGGATTAAATACCCTTAGGGGAATAGTACCTTGTCTAGGGTCTACCAACAATTTTGCAATCAGTAACTCGTGACGCTGAGCAAAACTTTCAGCTGGCTCCAACAACGCAGTATCACAGTTGAGCTGCTGCTCTAATTTCTTCGATATTTTTCCTGCTATCAATGCCTCACTCCCGGGGGCGATTACAACCGTATCATCAGCAAAATATCTCAGAGCCAGCACTACCGTCTGCGCTTCCAGTTGGATTCTCCGACCCTTCCTCCCAAGACAACTTCCCGTTTTTCAAATCCAGATTTCGGCAATGTTTCTTTAAAAAGTCTAGTCCCAGTATTGCATCTATACCAATGTCTGCCACCAACAGAGTATGATTTAGCATGTGGTTATCGGCCTGTAGTTGGAACATTCCCCTTCCCAAATTTTGTAAACGACTGCAGTCTGCCAGGGCTACTTCGGCAGCGACCGGTTGTAAGCAAGGGCGAATAGCTTCAGGTATCTCTCGATAGATGCTTGGCCTTAAGAGCGATACGTGGGCACCCGTGTCGATTAAAAATTTAACCGCTCTGCCGTTAACGCTACCGTTTAATGTTATCTCCGGAGCACTATGTGGCACCCAACCTATTCTTACTCTAGGTACGCTAGCCCCCTCGTTTTCATTTAAGAGCGAGTTTCGGGCTCCAAACTCTGCTCCTTGGAGTTTCCCATCTCCTCCACTTTGTTCTGTGTCTCCTCTGGTGTGTTGTTCTGTAACTTAGGACAATCCCGCCTGAAGTGGCCTATCTCCCCACATTCCCAGCACGTTGGACGTTTTCTGTCCCTACCCTGCCCCTGCCAGGCTTTTGGTGGTTGACCAAAATTTACATTATTTCTCTTATCAGGTTTTGTTCCCCCTTGTTTCCATGTGGAGGTTGACCCCTCGTTCCTGCCGGCACTTATTTCCCTCTGGATATTCTGCAGACCCGAGCTCAGCATTTGTGCCAGGGACTCTGTGAGAGTCTTTACTTGCTCCACCATTAATTCTCCATCAGAGGGGTTTCTATTGTCAGTATCTGGTAAAACAGCCCTAGTAGCCAGCTTTCTAATGTTTCCTCTCTTATTCTCGGCCATATAAAATGCCTCCAATTCCACAGCCACAACTACGGCTTCTGACAGCGTTTTCGGCCTTGACTGATAAACTCTCCATTTCGTATCTGCATCGCCTAAGGCGTCTATGAAATAGTCTTTGGGAGAGAGTTTCTATCATCTCATAAGACGCGTCGGGGTATGCTTGCATAACCAACCTTTTTACTTTCTGTGCCAGTTGCGTGAGATTCTCTTCTCCCTGCCTAGTCATATTTTTGAGCATTGCACGATACAACTGGGTTTTATTGGCCGGGCCAAACCTACGTCCTAATGCCTCTACCAACTCTCTGAAATTCCTCCTTTTCATGCTGTCTAGATCACTTACTGTAGGACTGCTCTAGCCTGGCCTTGAAGGCTGGCTGCTAAGTAAAGAGCCTTTGCGTCTTGTGTCCATTTATTTAGCTCGGCTACCAGTTCAAATTGTACTAAATAATCATCCCAATTACTTGCGCCATCGTAACTAGCTGGCAAAATATTTGGTTTCCTTGCCCCGTTTGATTGCTCTTGCCCAAAGCTAAGGTGAGCAGGCAGATTCTCTTCGTACCTATGAAATGGATTGTGTGAGGTATACGGATGCCGGTAAGGGTCCTGAACATCCCCCGCGTGTGATGCGGGCTTTCTTCCGCCGTTACACCTGTTCGCATGGCTGTAATCTGCATTCCCAAAGCCCGAGTTTGCTCCGGTGTAACCCTGTTGATCCCTATTCCCCGCACTATAGTCTCCTATGGGAGGGTGAGTATTCCTCTGCTCCATGTACTCCAAGGTTACTCTCGTAGTCGGACCCTACAAAACTGCGCACCTCGTACTCAGCATCTCGAAGAGGAGACTGCATTTCCTCACCCCGTACACTTACATCTATCAACGGCTCTGTACGGGAGCTATGAGCAGCTCCTTGCTCCGCCCCGTCTGTTAGCCTTTCCACGATCTCGTTTGTTCTTTCCATTTCTACTACCAAAAAAATTCTAACTGACAGCTAGCCTGAATTTGCCAGAAATTGCCTCAACTATTGATAAGACGGCGAAAAGCTGCAGCCACAAGGAGGGAGACTGATTCAATCCCAACCACTGCCACCACGTGTAACGTCGGCCGTTACGGCTGTCCAAGCTTTTCCGACTTAACAATTACGAGACAAAACACATGGCAAAAACAACGCAACACATCGATTTAAAAGTTAAAATAAATCTATTAAGTCAGCCTCTCTCTCGTAGGCCTCTTCTCTCATCTAGGTGGTTACATTATAGCTCAGGAAATGTTAACTTAAAACGATATGCACGAGCAGCAACATACTCCCTTGGTTCTCTCAACTAAACATTACGATATCAAAATTGGTGTAACTTACGGAAAGGTTCGACTGCTCCATGTTATCTCGGGGCTCCTCACCAAAAGTTTAACTTGAGATCCAAACGAAAAAGGTGCTACTTAATTTTTGGTTTCTCGAAGGAGCAACTTTCTACTCAGATTCCACAGAAATCACAACTTATAAAACCGACTTTCTAAAATAAGGGTTTCAGAACAAGGTGTATTGGCTCAACGATGACGGTCGAAAAACTCCCCCCGGTTTCTAAAAACATTGGCTTTTATGTCAAATTCCCCCCAGTAACGGAACCCTCCCTATCCCTGATTGGTGGGAGGGGTTATAACCTTGGTCAAAGGTTTAGCTTTTACTAGCTGTTTACATGCATGCTTCCGTCACTCCCAGGGCTCTGGACACATGACACCTGGTCACTGACCATAAGCCCGTCCTGACCCAAGCTGCAGTTATAAACATTAAAACAAAGGAAATAGATCATGCAGTAAACACCTGAGGGCCTCCAGGGGCACCACGTGTACAGTGGTGTCAAGGCAAAGGACATTCCTAAACTCTTTTGGAACAGATGGTGCTGTACCAGAAACTAAACGAGACAAGTTTCTGTATTTCGTTACACCATTAACATAAGGTGTAAAAAATGCCAAATCGGTAAAAATTTTACCTTTCGACCACGAAAAAGATTGTTTTGCGCCGACATGAAGACGTGTGTATTTCGGCTCAAAAACACCATAGACATCTTATGCGACTCTTATTGTACAGTGTAAGACTTGTTTCGAATTATTACGATGTTCCGCTATTGCGCTGTCAGCGTATTAACATTAGGTGTAAAAAATGCCAAATCGGTAAAAATTTACTTTTCGACCACGAAAAAGATTGTTCTGCGCCCATAGGAAGACGTGTGTATTTCGGCTCAAAAGCACCATAGACATCTTTAGCGACTCTGATTGTACAGTGTAAGGCTTGTTTCGAATTATTACGATGTTCCGCTGTTGCGCTGTCAGCGTATTAAAATAAGGTGTAAAAAATGCCAAATCGGTAAAAAGTTTACTTTTCGACCACGAAAAAGATTGTTTTGCGCCGATATGAAGACGTGTGTATTTCGGCTCAAAAACATCATAGACATCTTTAGCGTCTCTGATTGTACAGTGTAAGGCTTGTTTTGAATGATTACAATGTTCCTCTGTTGAGAGCTGTCAGCGTATTAACATAAGTTCTAAAAATGCCAAATCGGTAAAAATTTTACTTTTCGAACACGAAAAAGATTGTTTTGCGCCGATATCAAGACGTGTGTATTTCGTCTCAAAAACAACATAGACATCTTTAGCGACTCTTATTGTACAGTGTAAGGCTTGTTTCGGATTATTACGATGTTCCGCTGTTGCGCTGTCAGAGTATTAACATAAGGTGTAAAAAATGCCAAATCGCTCAATAATGCCTTTGACATACTCAGCTACTCTTATTGTACCGTTTAAGCATATCTTTTTGAACTAAGATATGCAAATTTTAAGAGCTGACCAATTTTGGTATTAAACGTAAGCAGGTAAGAAAATTTGGGCCTTTGGTTAAGCACGTAGGAGTCTAAATTAACTGATGTGGTTTTCAAGAGTAAAATTGTAAAATTAAGTTGACTGCAGGGGTGATTTGAGTTGGCTTGAGTGTTTTTAATGTAAGGATTTTCCACCGTCATTGAAAGATTTTTTGAAATTTTTTTGCCATTTTTAACAAATATTCATAAGCTACGTATAGGAGAAAATGGCAATTTTATGACCTACTTTGGGGTTTACATTGAAGAACCCTACCTTCGTATTACAACTAGAAAGCCAACAGGCTTTGTGATTCCTTGCCGTATGATATATCATAGCAAACATGGAAACAAACATGACATGCATGAGATCCCATACAATTATCCTACCTAATTGAGATATGATACTAGTAGGGTCAAAACTTTTTGACCTCATGTGACCCAAAATGACCTTTTGACCCCTTAAAAACAATAGTGATCACCTTACCAACACGTCCATCAACATGAGTAATTCAAAGTTAAGCTTAGTACAGAATGAGTATGGAACTACCACCATGGTATGAGATCCCTCACAGTTATCCCCCTAAAAATATTATGTCTACAAAGTTTGATCTGACTGTCACCTCAAACCTTTGATCTCCACACACGAGAGGAATTTCTCACACAGCTTTAATATTCCAGAAAACTGTCTCATTACTTGATATTGCGGTATTTTGAAACCATTTTTATCAAAAGTTTGGTCAATGGGGACAGCTCTCCATTCTGAAGTCTCTATGTTCCCATGCCTCTATGTTTCGAAAAGTCTGCATTGAGGTTAGTGTTTAAACAAGCCCTCATCGACACACTCTCCTACAAGCATTGGATCAAATACTGTGTTCTCACATATCCCGCGCTCGAGGTAACACTGCATTACCTCACGCTCGAGTAACGTGGGAACGCAGGTTAACGCGGGTTCGGTGTTTAAATTTCAATCCACCACAAATCGCAAGGTTAAGCAGTTTTAAACATCGTTTTTGTTTTTATCAAGCAAGGTCACAGGTATTTATAGCACTGATGACAGGTATTTTCTTACATTTTGCTGTAATCGGTGTGTGAAATATTTGGTCTCGTTACTATGGTAACACTATCCAATCAACGAAACACTGGGTACGTGAGAACACAGACTGGAAAACACGGGTTAGCCTGTGGTTTTGTCTGATTGTAAACACGAGTTAACACTGGGTGTTGGGGGGGTATGTGAGACCAAGCCTAAAGAGACATCTGAACAGAGATGTGTAACCTTGGCTATTACTGACAGCAATTTTTGCTTTATGGGGGAAATGCCCCACCCATTGTCTATGGTATCCTTTGCAAATTAACAAAAGCATATCCCTATTGATCCATAATTTAACAAGACTTTTAATTCGCCTTTTGTCTACTTATACTGTAGGTACAGCATAACATACAGTACAAGTTTTCCTTGTTTGATACACAGTATACAACATTATGCTTGCTCTTATTACCTGAACTACTTTTAAATGACAGCAGCAATGCAAAATAAAATCTTAATACTTTTGAAAAGTGTCATAAAGGGTAATCTTGAAGCAATGGTTCTATGCATTAAGCTTTATGGTACACTTTTCCTTTTTTTTCTTTTTTTTTTGGGGGGGGAGGGGGATAGTGACATGGATAAAAATGAAATGTGAGACAAGAATTCCCACTCGATGATGATATTTGACATAGCTACATAATCCTTCGCACAGGGGTTACTTTTTTGGTGCAGTTATCCAGATATAAGCAGAGATGAGGCAAGTAGTATGCTGATACATTTTATGCTATCAAAAATTTAAAACAAATTCTAGAATGAAACTAAGTGACAAATAATCACTGTAGAGCATATTGAAACTGTAAAGCAGAAACACCAGTCTAGACAGACACCAATGTTTAAAGTTTGTTCAACAAAATTCCTTATACAAACACACTATTTGTTCAATTCCATCAGCTTCTATGTAAAGGACACTAATTTCTGAAGGGTGTCAATCTACAGTATTTCTAAGATGACTTTCAGTTTAGAAACTTGATCAGTGTACATGAACTTCTCCATCTCCAGACAATGGCTAGGCAAACAACTTTTATTTGTGGTCAGATGAGACAAGATAATGTGGACAGTTATTTTATGCTGGATTTAGCAGAGGTGTGACTTTCATGGAAGTCTGACATTTTGACCACAAAAAGAGTACTGAATGCCTGCAGGGAATGGCAGGAAATAGGAGTATATACAAACAATGGGCTGTCATGGTTATGTACTGAGATAAAAATAAGCTTTCTTCAGAGGGTTTATAAGAGTCAATTAACACCACTTATACAGTAAAAAGCTTAAGTCAATTGAGCTGTATGTTTGTATGAGGTAATCCTTCAGGACACTGTGGGGTTAACTGGCAGTCAACTGTGAAAAATTGGGCGAGATAACTGTGACCAAATGGCAAAGAATGGGTCAGTCACAATTTGATTCACTCTATTAGGCAATGACAGTTCATGTGCGCTGAAGGGTATTTGATACCAAATGATCAGTGTAAATTAGGTTCTTTCTTGTAAAACTAACAAACTGTGGTATATCTAATTAATCAATTCCCACTTCCAATTAATGCATGCTTGCATGCACATGTCCTCATGAGGACAGTAGGCACAAGGTTTGTCAAATATTAGCACTTTTTCCCTCTAAATTTAGTGTTTTCTTCAGGTTTTCTTTAAGGTTATTGAAAAAGCAATGTAGGTATGTTATAAAAGAGATTCTTGTGCATCACACAGAGTACTCTCTGTTCAAAGTTTATACTTATGAAGTTCCATATCAGTCATCTACTTAGTGTGCACAGAAGCATCTTCTAATATTTTCAGACTATGTCCCTAAATGACCCTTATACAGACTGTTTAAACTCACATGTTCCACATCAGTTTCATGAAAATCTATTTACTTGTGGCTGCAAAATCAGCATACCCATGAGCATTGAAGCATGTATGCCAGCCTGATGAACAGATTTTGCCTTTTAAGATTTTATATTTTGCTCTGCCCACTTTTTCATGTATTAATACTTGGAACTTAATGTAATAACAGGGCACAATTTCATGCCAGAATCAACATACTGTACAGTAACTACCATGTGATGTGCCTTTTTGTGCACCTTAGACCTTCTTCCTATGAGTTTGCTTCAGTACTTTACAAATGCATTTTCAAAATTACCTCACTAAAGAATTTACATAGTGAAGTTAATAAACTGTTCCAAAAAAATTAAATACCCTATGCCTATTACATTACACATGCCAAATTATTCTTACCCTTTCACCCTAACCGCTCATGGATATTAACTTCAACAGTTATATACTCTTTTGAGATATAGTGTTTGCAAGGTTTAGATGTTTTGAACTCTGATGACCCCAAATGACCTTTGACATCCAATAAAAACAATAGGGGTCATCTGCTCAGTATGGACAATCCACTTAGTAAATATGAGATTCCTGGCAGTTACCTTTCTTGACATATGGTGTTTACAAGTTTTTGAGCTTTTCATCTCTGATGACCCCAAATGACCTTTGACCTCCACCAAAAATAATTGTGATCATCTACTTAATATGGGCAATCCACCTGCTATGTACGAGATCCCTCACTTTTACCCTTCTTGAGATACAGTGTTTACAAGGTTTTGACCTTTTTCCCTCTGGTGAAGCCGAATGACCTTTGACCTCCATCAAAAACAATAGGGACCATCTACTCAATATGGACAATCAGCAAGGTAAGTATGAGATTGCTCACATTTTTCCTTCTGGAGATATCGTGTTTACAAGCAATTTCCAAGGTATTTATATTTTGACCTCTGGTGACCCCAAATGACATTTGACCTCTACCAAAAAATAGGGACCATCTACTCAATGTGGACAATCTACATGCCAAGTTTGAGATCCCTGGGGGTAACCGTTCTTGAGATATCGTGTTTACAAGCAGGCGTCACACACACACATACACACACACACACACACACACACACACATACACACACACGACATCACCATCGCATAGATTCCTTGCCTGCCTTCGGCAAGGAATCAAAAAATAAATATAAGTCGTCCGGGAGACCCTCTAAAGATATTTGATAAGATATTTGGACATTTCCCGGAAACGTTTGTCTGACGCGTTTTATCCATTTAACATATACATATATATGTTGGAAAATCTGGAACTTATATATTGCGGGAATTTTATGGCAGAGCATTTGAAAAATCTGTAGAGGAGAACTTAAAAATTCTTTATTGAAAATCAATCTGCAAAAGTTGATTCACGAAAAATTGGGAATTTGAAGTTTCCTTGAAGAATATCTTCTTGTAAGCAAAGTCGGGAAGATCGTTAGGGTGGGGGAGGCTGAAGTTTATCGGTCTTACTAGTTTTCATTTGGATGAAGGATCTCTCAAGAAATCAGATCTTCTCTCCTACGAATAGGGGGCATACTCCCGCCCGCTGGTGCTCCCTTTGGTTCTATCAAATTGTAGGTGAAACATTTTTCTTAATTGATCTTGATATGCCCCCTAGTTGTGGCGCTCGGGGCAACTTTTTCCCCGGTACACCACTGCATTTGGTCCCTATCAGGGCGGAATGCTTTCAATCACACAAAAACTCCTAAGCATGTATGAATTCCTTTGACAGTTTGATGCCCATCGCGAAACGGTAGAATATTCGGAGGAAGTTTTCAGTTTGCAAGATTATAACGGGAAGACAGGATGGTTTACAGATATGTAAACAACTGCCTCGCCATTGGGAGGTGCATAGTCATACTTGAATCTCGCATATATGTTTCTAGCGTATTCAAAACAAGTCGAAATTTACTTTTAGGGACAGGTGAGCTGTAAATAAACAGAAAAAGGTCAATTCAAACAGGTTCAGAAATGTCATTTCATGTGATCTGAGAGATTTTTTGGCCAAAAAATTTTAAGTACACTTCGCGTCAGCTATTGGTGGCACTCCGCTTAGATGGCTTACATCCTATAATGAAAAATGACAATAAGGGCCAAAAATAATTAGCACCTGGCGGAAATCCTGTGTATGCAGTAGGTAGTTTCCCCATCAATTTTTTCTCATTTTTGATTAAAGTGAACTTTTAGGCAACAGAGTGCTAAAATAAAAGACTTTTTAGACTGCTTAGCTGTAAATTAAGTTCTTTCTTCAAAGGATGGGGAGATTTTTGTGTGAATATTTCCCCTCAATGAGGCTTAAATGTGTGTTTCAACCTCAGCAAATGTTACCTAACTTGACCTACTTTTAGAGCACACGTATACACTTCATACACATAAAAAATAACATTGGTTGTGATTTGATTATGAGAGTAACCTTGTGTTTATTTGTTACCAAGCAACTACACAATGCTATGAGGCTATACCACAGTATAATAAACATACACTACCGCAAGTAAATTAATTTTATTTCTCTACCTGTGATGAAGACAGCTTGAAGAGTACCAAGGTGCAACTGGTTGTACTTAAATGAAACATGCATGGTACAATGCAAGCAATCTAAACATAAAAATTGTAGGTTCTTATTATGAATTCTCTGCTTTTGACTCAGTACAACACCAAAGATATCTAAATACTTCCGACGATAAACCACACAGACCGTCCTACTAGCAATATCGGCCAGCAAGTATCAACAACCTGTGAAGCCATTAGGAGCCATGCCCCATTTGTGTAACTCCTCCCAATAACCATCGCACAGGAAATTTTTCAGTGCTTTACAGTATAGTGAATGTTGTACAGCAAAACAAGTAGCATACCAATGCTATTTGTTGTTCTTCACTTCAAAATAACAGCTTCCCTACTGTATGCCCTCCTGCCCATGATTTCTGGTTCTACCTCTGCCAATGATCAGTACTGCTGACTTTTGAACACACACAACTCTTAACTAGCACACATGCAAGAAAAATAGCAGAGCTCTGCAAAAGTGGTCCATATCAAATATTTGCAGGATCTTATTAAAGAAGTTTTTGTTTACAAGCAGGTAAGAATTCTTCTTATAGACAGGAAACACTTTCAAAAACCAAGTGCTTTTTCAATTGTACCACCCAAATAATTATTGCAAACACTATGAAGAGTTGAAAGTCCTATAAATACCTGTCAAAATAGAAAAAAAAAGAGAAAACATACATATAACTTATATAAAACAGGATGCAAGGATATCAATTTTTGTGCACTTTTTCCACATGAGCAAGAAAAACAAGTCAGACTTGAGTCAATTGATAACATTACATAAAGATTCCTGTAAAAGATTTGTAAAGCCTTCAATTCCCCTCAGTCATCAGCAGCTATTACACTCAAGAAACTTCAACAAGTCAAATGACTATCACTTGATACCACAGCAAGCTGTGTTGAAGCATTGTTAGTGACAGCCAGAATGTAAACAATAGATCAGCTGTTCAGCTGAAGAGACAAGTTGCTTGCACCAGTGCTGGCTATTGAAAAAGTTCTGTGGTTCACTACAAATCTTTCAAAAGGAATTTTAAAGTCATGAATGAGACTGACCAGTCCATGTTTGTCTGTTGTGCCTTGACTGTTACAAATAATATGTGAGGCAAGATTAAAAAACAGTTTTCCTCTCTTGGACATGTTATCTAATAAAAAAGGTGTCAAAAATGATAAAGTGCAGGAAGTATTTCCTGCCCTTGAAAGCAATGTCGCTGCTACCATTAAATGATGTGCACTGGCACCATTACGTAAAATTGCCCTTACTAAAACTGCCTACCATTAAACAGTCTAAACCTGACGTTAGGGTGGTTACTTAGTCAGGTGTTTACTTGATGCAGAAGTCCACAGTTAATAGCCACTTCAATTCTTACAGGGTTTTATCATATTTTTGTTTATTTCATGGTTGGGAGTGGCTATAAACTGTTGGTGCAAACATCAAGTAAAAACCCCACCTAACTGCCCAAAAGTTTTGGTAAGGGCTATTTCACATAATGGTGCCAAAGCATGGTGTAATGCAAGCCTATATATAGTGGTTGCTATTAGACAGTGGGTTGCAAGTTTGAAAGCTTGATAGAATTATACTTAGGCTAAACCCCTTTGATTTTGCAAAAAAGGACACTTGATCAAAATGAAAAAAAAATAATTCACTTAATTATATTACCAGTGTGCATGAAACATAATCTTCATAAATTTATGGTGACAATCGCAAACTGAACTGAATGTACCAAAAGACTGTAGCCAAAAATATGAAACAAAATGGGTGGTTATACCACTTAAGCCCTTTTATTTGTGAAGCTATATAGAGCTAATGTGTACAGGGTCACTAGACACTTAAAATGGCATGTGTCACCCACTTACTACCTAGTGAAGAGAACAAAGTTAATTCTTTCAACTGATCACCAAAGGTTGGCAAGCAGCTGCTACAAACAACTTACAAGAACATACATGATATCATCTAATAATCATTCTCCTCTCATCATTGGAACATATGCATGTGATGATATTGTCACTGGCTTTTAACCAAGTTTGCAATGACATCATAATCAATACTCAATTCATTCTCTAACACACAAACTCTTCCTGTATTACAATTTATCCAGATCAACTTTGCCAAAGTTTGGTTTTATAGTTTGATATACAATACCATGCCAGTTTCATGTTTTGAAATAGTTGCCACACTGCCCTTTGTATATCATTCCTATATCTCTGAGGGGCTTCTACCCATTTTGCACACAAGCAATTGATTTTCAACTGCAAAACAGTGCTTTGAAAAATAAAGGGGTTTAACTAAACAAACCAAACAACAACATAATTGCTTCCTAAAGTGTCTTTCAAAAGGATTATAAACCTGAGTTGTAAAATGGTGAGATGTATGAGGGTAACGTCACATTAATAACACCAAGTTTTCTATTTTATTTCTTTTTTATTATTTTATTTTTTCAAACCTATTCATTGCATCTGACTTGCATCACAATGTCCCACACTTTATGGTCAGTCACAATGAAATCAATAAGATCCTCAGTGTTGATAATTCACACCACATAGAAATGGCATCAATTTTGATGGGTATTACAATATATCCATTATTCTGCTGCTTCTATCTCTAGTTTCTTACATTCTTGATACCAAAAACTTTGCAAATTTTCCCCAATACTTACAAAGCCTCAATTGCAAGACAAACTTTTATTGGCAATGAGTAATCAGATTATACCATTAATGGTTTCAATGACGCCTGCTTGGATTTCAGGCCACTTACTTTGTCCCCTTTCTGGCATTACTGATGAATCGCAAAATCAAGAATTTCATGAATCTCTGGATCTTGTAATTCACATAGTGACGAATGTTGTCTTATTTGGAGAATTTTCGCCATATTTATCATTTTTATGTTTGGAATTGTAGAAAATGATATATTTCACAAAGTTGTTGCAATTTTCAAGGCTTAGGTGAACAGATAACAGCAAAAAAATGCATTCGTCACCACGCTGAAATTGCCGAATTTTCACATTCGTCACTATGCCAATTTGTGATTCTTCAGTACACCAGAAAGGGGACGATTTGTCCCCAGGGCTTATTAATTGTGCCCAGGCCTGATTGTGCTTATGGGGTGCCCTGTTGCAGACCTTCTGCAGTGATGTCAAATCAATGTCATGTTTGGAGAAAAAAAATGAACATATGGCCACACACAGTAAAATTTGCACCATATAATTATGTAGAAGACTATGGGATCAGCTGTCTCCATTGGTTGGTGTTAATTGGAATGTTGCATGTTTACCAACAAAGGAGTTCGAAAGATGAGGTTTTACAGCTCAGTTTCTAACCAATTGGGTACTGCTAGGGAGAGCTTATATTTTTCTCTGTGACATAATATGCATAAGTTGAACTACTCTCATGCAGTGTACCCTGACCAAGAAGGGAGGTGTATGGCTAGTCAACAATGGATCTGTCTTGCAAGTGAAATTTTTTTCCTCTCCTGCAATATTTATAACAAGCATCCTCAGGCATCTATCCCTGCTGTGATGCAAAATTTGACAGGAACAGATAAAATTTTCCACATTATGAGTTGTCTTCTACAACTCAGAGTAAAATAAACATGCAAGAAGTGTGTCAAACTTTGTTAAATAAGCCCAAAGTATCATATACAATTGAAGATTTTATACATACATTCAAACAAACAGGATTTTATAAGGGTGCAATTATTTGAGTATATCTAGTGCTATTAAGTCTTGACCCCAATTCTACCTTGATTATGCAAGTATTTATCTGTGGACAAATGTAGATAATTCCAATATATTGCCCCTTGATATACAGCTTCTCCAAGTACCATCACCTCTTGCAGGCATAGTACCCAATACCTAAGTTATGAAAAAAATATAACTTTAGAAAATTGTTCTCATCTGCGAAATACAGAAAACAATACTGTTAATGCCATTTGTAAAACTAGCATTGTGCAAATTTAGCTCAAATTTTCAGTTTCAATATGTTCTGATACTTTTATCATTCTTTTTTTTGCAAGTATTAAATGGTACCAAGGGAAAATCCTTAGGCCAAATGTGCATTCTCATTAAGTGTCATTTCATTCACACAATGCAAAATTTTCCGAGTTACATTCATCAAACTTTCCCCCAAAAATGTGATGTTTACTTGAAATATAGGACTTGGAAGATGGGAAGATAACATTAGTATTTAGGTAAATTTCCCTTACACATTTTCACATTTAAATGTATGCTGTAGCCGGCCTTGTAGACGGGAAAGGGAAATGTGAGCTGCAGAATGAGGGTTGTGAGATCAGTGATCATCCAGAGATTTGTTTTCTAACTAATGATCATGCTTTAATGCGTAACTGAGGAGTGTTGTACAACCCTGAGGAGTGTTGTACGCACCCTTGTAGAAATATCGTGACCACTGAATCCAGTCCTAAACACACACACTTGCTCTAGTATGTTAGTCCATCATGCCGCTTCAAATGATGATCTTTCTTGTACGTAGACTACGGAGCTCATGCCCGTGATGTTGAGCATTTCAATACATATTTAACTAATCATTGGAGAACCAATGTGCAACCAATATGCATGCACAGCAGAACCTTCGTAACAATCGTTGTACAATGGATGCCTGGATGGCAACACAGAAAACACTCAACACAGTGATGTCTGTGTATTACCTCTATTCTAAAAACATTCATCTCTAGTGGCATAAAGTGTTGATGTTGCTTTTCTAATGCACTTATCAATTGTATAACCTTCTAACTCTAACAGAAAGGTGAGTCAATGTTTGGCATGAGCATGTGCACATCTACCAAAATGAATTACCCACCTACCTAATTCATAAGTGCCCCTAAAAGATCAAACAACAGAAAATCAGACACAATCTATATATCGCCAACAGAATTTAAAATCATATATGACTATGAGATATGAGAATCACACATTTGAATGATTATACATTCAACAGAAAAAAAAAAAAACATTAAATTGGACTGGTGAGATGAAAATGTTACTTTTTTATACATTTTTTTCATGCAGAACTGAGGAGTGTTGCACAACTCAAAAGTAATATAAAACATATAATACAGTATTTACACAACATGCTTCAAAGATAAATGAACAGCACACACTGCCAACCCAGGTTGACTACAAGCAAATGCTACAAAATCTTAACAACAAATTGAAAGTGATAGCATTTTAAAAGGAGTCCAATTTGGCAAATAGATTTATCTAAAGAAGAAACAGCAATTTGCTACTACCCATAGGCCAAAAGTAGACAAATAAATAATTTGGCCTGTGCTCGCTACAAGGGTGCTACTAACTTTCTGAGAAAAAACTTATGCTAGATGAGGCTATGATGATGAGGCTATGGGTGATATTCACTACCCACTACAAAAACAAAACTGTATAGACCAAATGACATGTGGCAAGGTTTGCGTAAGAGGAAACTTACGTCTTATATGGTTACCAATTTTTTATATGTTACTGATGGTGCCCTGACATGCAGCAACAAAGAAACTGACTTGAAGGTAGAACTTTTCAGTAATTACACAAAAAATATTTTCTTATTTCTGTCCCTTTAGTCTTTAAATCCTGAATACCTCTATACTACTAGTACCATGACCAAATGCCCAGGGATCAATGTTTCAAGCCCTCTAAAAATTCCTGCAACATAGTATACAAACTGAATAACAAAACAAGACAGTCACACTTAGTTACAAATCTCTACCAATATAACAGAAAAAGGTGCACCAATTACTGAAATGACTTAAGATGTGTAATTTTTTACTTCTTTTGCCCCAAAGTGAGGTACAAACTTCCAAAAAGCCAATAAAAACATTTTAGATAGCATACATCACCAAGGAAACCACAGAACCCAACAAATCATGGCCATTTTATGACAGTTTCAAACTTAAAACATCCGGTCAAGAAATCATCCCAGACCAAATGATGAAACTGGTTTCCAATTGAGCGATTGTGAGAGCCTCTGATATCAATGTATGAGCCCTACAACCTAAAGAATGAAGGCATTTTATATCAAAACTGGAATGTAATCTAAGCTACACAAAAATTATAAGCCTCTGGAGTCAAGTAGTTCTTTCACAACAGCATGTTGATCAAAGAACACGAGTCTGGAATTTCAAAAAAGGAATGGTCGAAGCCTCATAATGTCGGGGTTTTGATTAAAGGACAAAGTGTGTTGCTGCTATGCCATCAGTAACAGCAACACATTCATTATGAACAACAAGAATGTCCTCCAATAAGGCAACTTAAAATTACTCAATGGTTTAACTTTTGAGATATATGAATAAATGCCATCAATAACACCAATTTTCTTCCAGGCAAATTTCTAACTTTTGTAGATTATCATACCCCTTACCTGAGATAACAAAAGCACCTTGAGTTCTGAAGCAGAGTACCCAATACAAAGCTTTTGAGGGAAAATAAAAAATAAAAGAACTAGATGCTTTCCTATTAGCAAAACTTTACAAAGATTAACTCTAACACACAAAAAACAAAAAAAAAAAAGTACTATAGCAAGGAAATAATTCCAAAATGACATCTATTTACTGCCAGAAAAAAAATCACAATTGGTCAAACTTTTGACTCTGCCCTTAAAAACATTTCATTCATAGGGTTGAAAGAAACCAAACATGATGTAGCTGGTTGTTTTCTAGTTCCCATTTCATGAACTCCTCTATGGTACACACAATATCTGAAACCACTTTCTAGGAGCTAAGATGGCAGACACTGGACTGACCGAACAATGTTCCAACCATTACGACCTAAAGGTTACACCTTTTGAGCATTTTTCTTCTATAAACAGGCTGACATGACTGTGTTTACCATCAACGTGTCAAAACTGTCACAGTAAATTCATCACTCATGAAAAACTCTCTACATCTTTCAAAGCAGCTAGACCTCTTCAAGCACTGTCAAAAGCAGGGGTGATGCGCACTGTTTAACAAGAAATTTCCTAACTGGCTAGGGACAGTGCTAATCCCTAACCTAATCTCTAATCCTAACAAAGAATACAATCAATACAATACAATGGCAACAGCCAATCAAGAAACACCTTGTTAAACAGTGTGCATCTAACCCATAAGCATGTATGAAACAAGCATTAGATTCACTTTATCAATCACTTATTGAAAGACACATACAACATTGTGAAGTATAAGATTACACAAATGCCAAATTTGGAATCAGCACTCTTCCTTGAATTCAGCAAGTTCATACATGCTTTGATACTTTTTGAGGACTTTTGAAATATTGTTTCAAAAGCAATACTAAGCATAACCAAAAAACTAAGACTTTATTGTACCTTCCAGAACTTGTTTGCCACAATCGAAAATACCTTCACAAGAAAAAGGGAATAATCTTGAGGAGAAAGACACTTTTGTTTCATAATAATTGCAGCAACTTGTGTTCAAGACTGAGATGTGTACTTAACATTTATTTAAAATAACAGCTCATTTACACAGAATCCACCTACCATAAAACCAGGTAAGAATGGGTAATGATACATTTAATTTGTGTCATGTTCTAATACTGTCATATCCTACCAAAATGGCATTTAATACTGAAAACCAGTAAGACATGGGAAGCATCTCTTTTTCAAAAGGGACAAGCAAGAAGTAATAAATCTACTTCTTTCAGTATTTCATTGATCACTTTTTTGTCAATAGCTGTTACTGTTTAAAGGCACATATGCAATGTGATTATTTTTGATTTCAACCTTTTTAAAACGGTCAAATATTTAAAAACCTCATGGCTTTGCCTTGAGTGATACACAAAATATAGGGAAAGGTGTTTAAATTTTATACAAGAAACCAATATCCTGTAGTGCATGCATTGATATAATGACAGAAGTATATTCTACAGTTCTATAAAGGATACAACATAATTGTGAGATAACGTTTGGGCTTCATCTTCATTGTGAGTAGTACATATTTTTATATTGACTAACAATGGATGACATCAGTTCGTTCAAGTTCGGCTGTCAGCTGTTGGACTTCTTGTTCAAGTTTGCGGTTTTTCTGGCCCATCTGCATATAATTCAACTGAAGCTGTTTCTGGTATTGAAGCACCTGAGCCTTCTCCTTCTGCCAATTATTCATTTCTTCATCAAATTCCATTTCCTGTCTCCTAAGCTTCTCTTGCAGCTCCTGTAGGTCTCTCTTGACTTGATTGACTTCAATGTTAGTACTTCCCCCTTGGTTTCTCTCTGATTCAGTTCTATTACTTAGATGATCATTGCTCCTTCCTTCCGAGTACTTTCTCCCAGACATTTGCTGGTGTCTTTCCAGCTTGTCATACAAATCAGCAATTTCTTTCTCTCTATCTTGCAATTTCTCTTGCAAGATCGCAAGTTCTTCATCCCTCATTTGTAGCTTGTCTCTGCACGTCTTTAGATCTCCATCACAATGTGACAGTTTTCTCTTAAAGGTATCTCTTTCCTCTCTGATGTTCTCCTGCTTCAGTGCTGCCTCTCGTTTTAATTGGAAAAGCTCTTGTTCTCTTTTAGTTAACTTTACTTGAAGGGCTATAAAGTCCTGTTCCAGCTGTTTTTGGGTGGTTTTTAAAGATTCTGAACTTTTAAAGCTTCTTCTTTTGCTCTTGGGTGCTGACTTTGTCTCTGTCTCCTGCAACTGTGACTGTAACTGCATGGATTCACTTTCTTTCCGTAACACTTGCTTCTCCAGTTCAGATATTTCCTGGTTCTTTGTCAGTCTCAGCTCTCTCAACTCACAATGAACGGCCTCAACCTCCCTCTCTTTCTCTCTGACCTGATTTTGCAGGTTTGACACTAGCTCTGCATTTTTCACCCTAACCTGTTTCATTTCCTTCTCCCTATTTTTCAGGTCAACCTGCAACCTGTCCTGTACATCTCTCAAGTATGCTATTTCAGACTTTTCCTGGGCCAGTTCTTCGTCCCTTTCTTCCAGTTTTCTTTGGAGCAGCTGAAGTTCGTCCTCCTGGATACTTACTTGCTTTGACAAATTAATTTTAACTTCACTTAACTTTTCCAAAGTTGCTCTTAAATTCTTCACCTCCTCTTGGTCGCACCCAAATTGTTTCTTGACCAAGTCTGGAGTGTCTTGCCAGTTGTGCTTCCTAGCATCATCCAAATCTTGCTCAAGCTTTCGAACTTTTTCTCTCTCTAGCACAAGTTGCCTCTGGCATTGCTGTACCTTTTCCCTGAGATCTGACAATTCTGCACTTTCATCTGTACCTATACCCAAGTTTTTACTTTTAAAGTTTGAATTTTCATCTGAAGGATTTCTTACATTTTGCTGGTTACTGTTTCTAAGGTTGAGGGATGCTTCCTCCAAGTGCTCAATTTTTTGTCTCAGTCTGGTATTTTCTTGTTCAAACCTTAGCACCTGTTCACCATTAGAAAAAATAAAAGAAACAAAAATAAGTACTTTTTAGTACCTACTTTCCCTTTTGAAAATATACAAAAAAGTTTGTAAGAGAATATTGCCTGACTTTTTAGTTTAAATGCACATCAAGTCTAGTGTCAAGTGTATATGACAAAGTGAGCACAATGTACAACTACCATCTTCACAGGATGAGAGATATATTACTGACATTTATTACTCAATTTAAAATGGGAGATTGCACAATAATTGTGATGTCAATGTTGTACTTCCAATCAAGGTCTTTGTATTACTTCGTTTTACTGCAAGTTAAATGGGTCACATTCTTGCTGTCATGGGGTAATTGGACAAAACAAGTCCTCTGTGCAATACATGCTAAGCAAGAAACAGGAGCATTCATGGTCATATAATTATTTTTGCTATTTCACAGGGAAACAAAAGCATTGGGCAATGAAAGAATGGAGTGAGGACAGACTCCATCTTCACTGTGCTTTTTGTTTACTAGGGTGTAGTTGTGGGGTGTAATAGGAGGTAAGTACAGGGATGAAGTAATTTTTTTTATATTTCACAGGGAAACAAAAGTGGTGTTATGTTGGTTATTGTGCCATTAAATATATTGATTAAATGAATAAATTTAATCATTTAATATCTCAGCAATGGAACAAGCTGTGCCAAAAAGGGATGGAATAAATTCACTTTCCAATCTCCATAATATATCTTCTTTAAATTCTAGACAAAAGATACACATCAGGGACCATACTCTCAACCAATACAAACCTTCATATTGAGTTTGTTAGTATGGTTAGTATGTCCACACAGTCCAAGCAGAAAGCCGCTATCAGTCCTTGTGTAACGAAACATTTTTGCTCAAAAATGACTGCATGACTGGTTAGAACATTTCAGGTCTTTTATGTTTCTCCTAAATTTTCCTATTTCATATGTTCTTGCAGTACCCCAATACTGTGGTGACTCAAACATAAGGTGCAACTGAAGGAAAACCTAGTGATGATTGAAAGAATTGTATGAAATGGTCCAGTTTTGAAACAAAACTCCATTCAAACTTTAAAAGAACTACATAGATCCATTACTTGAGAAAAATTGCTTTCTATGAATGTCTGAGGGTATAACTATTCATGATTGGTTGAGACTTTGAAAAAGATGGAGTCACTATCTGAAGCTTTGCCAAGAGCTGTAATAGACAAGTTTATATCTGCACATGCATTAGTGACCTTTCTGTTTAGGTCAACTGGTAACAAAGAATCTGAGCACAGCCCTGGCCATCCCTAGTACACTGTTTTAAGTGTGTATACATCCTGCCAACAGATGCAAACACAGGTTAAAGTGTTACCCTTTGACCTATTGTGCGATACTGCTTCATTGAAGAAACTTCAAACTGTTCTATACTGAAGCAGAGTTGGGTATTTAACCTCCTTAAGATCAAGGGCATACCATTTTATTTATACTTGGTGATAACTCTCAACTTCCATTGGTCCACTGCAGTCAGGTGATCATGTATTTGCCAAGAGAAAATCTCACTCCATTTTAGGATTTTACTTGTTTCCAGTCTGTTGAATTAAAATATTGTATTGTTCCTTACTGACCTGACTCTGAAGTGTTTGTTCATTATCAGCAGCAGAAACACTTTGTTTATCTAGTTCTTTCTTGAGTCTGGCCACCTCACTTTGCCATTCATTTCTCTTGTCCTCCTGGACTTGCAAGATACTCTGCTCATTTTGTTCCATTGCCTGACGTAGACTGCTGAGCTCTGCTTCCAGTTCCTAGTAGATCCCAAAATAGATTAAAATAAAGTTTAAACTTAGCAAAAAATTTCATTTAAAAGATTATGAGGTTTTCAACGTATGCAATACCACTGTAAACTTGTTTGCATAAAGATGAGGGATTGCAGGATTCCAACAACTGCTCTCAAAATCCCTCCTTTCCCCAACATGAGATGCAGGGAGAGATTCACACTTTCTGTTTTTCAAGAAACCAGAATACAAATATGAATTGAGGTTTCGATGGTAGATACAGTACATGTTATTTTCAAAAAATGCTGCATTTATTGTAACACCTAGTGACCCAAAATGACCTTTGACTCCACCAGTAAGTAACTGATTTTTCTTTTAACCATAACACTCCTACATTCAAAAAGCCAAATTTCATGCTGTGCCAATATTTAGATATTCTGCCTGCAAACAAGGTTTTCAGAGTTTGGTGCCAGGTGATACCAGAAAACCATTGACCTCCACCAAAAAACAACAGGGACTTTCAACTCACCATAACATATCCACCTACTACTTATGAAATCCATCCAAGTTTCCTAACTTGAGATATCCCATTGACAAAGTTTTCAAAGCTTGACTTTTGGTGACCCCAGATGACCTTTCACCTCCACAAAACTAGATCAGCAATGCTGTTGTGAAGCTCACACAACCTGTTTTGTCTGTTAAAAACAGGTTATCTGTTTCCTAAACCTCCTTACATTATAAAATTAAATGCAAGGAAGTAAAGAATAGTGAAGACAAAACATTTGTGATTTTACATGTGGATCTACATTTGGTGTAGTTTTATGGTAGATCTAAATATCACTGTGTATTTTCTCAAATCATGAAAGCCTGGACTGTGTATTCTTAAAGGCATTAGGCAGTAAGATAAAATTAATAACTTATGTATGGTGCACCTGTAAACTGTTCAAGTATTGCAAAGTACATTCAGTTGCACCAACAAATCCACAAGTAAACACTGCATCTCTCTGTACTGATCAAAATAAGACACAGAGACTCAAGAAGTTCATACTGTACTGTGCTTATTGAACTCAAAGAGTTATGTTGGTATTGCTTGGCTTGGCCAATTCACGATAAATTGAAAAGATCTCCACAATCTGATAAGTTACAACAGGGTCTGTTGTAACCCCCTGGTTACAGCTTATTCTCCCCACACTAGCTGACCACAGCTGATTATGAGACCACCTACACAAGCACACAGTGACAGTACTGTGAATGCTTTGTTCAACCAGCTGTAACATAAAGAACAAGGTTAAATAGCCTGCTGAATATATGTGCAAGATAAGAACTGAACACACAACCAAGCACACTGCTATTAGTGCAATAAGTAAACAACTAACCACACAGCAGGCAAAATGAACTCAGTCCTAAAATAACTGCTATAAAACACAACTTAAATTCCCTATATTAGAGTGCAAGTAGGTAGATAAGAATGCTCTCCTCCAAAGCAATCATACACCAAAATTTTAGCCCCAAATCTCCAAAAATGAAAAAGAGGAAGACTTTTGTTAAAAAGTTGACACCATCTGCCCTATTTGATAACCTCACACATGTGTGAGCTAAAGACCATGCAGACCATCTTCTCATTATAACTCATCCACATACTACTTATGAAATCCATCCAAGTTTCACAACTTGAGCATCCCTATTAACAAAGTTTTCATAGTTTGACCTCTGGTGGACCCAAATGACCTTCAACCTCCACCAAGGACTACAGATGTTATCTTCCTACCATCACACATCCACATTCTAATGTTGACCTCTTATCTCTCACTTTCCTAGCTTAAATACAAAGGGGAAAAGATTTTCAAGGTTTGACCTTGGATAACCCCAGGTGAACTTTGACCTCTAACAAAATCAATAGGTTTCACTCTCCTGTCATTATTCATCAACAAACCAAGTTTGAAAACAATCCAAGCTTCTTACCATTAGATATCATACAAAAAATGTTTTCGGAATTAAACCCCCAGACGACCATTGCTCTCTACCATTATAAGTTAAAAGTTAATAGGATTCTCTCTCACCTATAATGCATCAACATACCAAGCTTGAGATAATCCAAGTTTTCTACCTTGAGATATCATGCAAACAAGGTTTTTGGAGTTTGACCCCCTGTGACCCCAGATGACCTTTGACCTCTACCAAAATTTCAAAGAGTCATTCCTCACATTAAACAGCATTGTCATATCAAGTTTGAAATTTATCCAAGTTTCCTACCTTGAGATATTGTATAAACAAGGTTTTTGGGGTTTGACCCCTGTGACCCCAAATGACCTTTGACCTCTACCAAAATTTATAGGGTTCTTTCTCCATTCATAATGCATCAACATATCAAGTTTGCAATCATTTCAAGCTTCCTACCTTGAGATATCGTGCAAACAAGGTTTTCAGAGTTTGAACCACAGTATCCCCAAATGACCTTTGAACCTGACCAAAACCTATACGGTTCCTTCTCTTGATATGAAGCATGTATGTACCAAGTTTGAAAACTTCCAGACATTTCTACCTTCAGACACTGTGTTAATGAGTTAAATGTAAAGTGTTTCGAATTCTTTGACATTTCTACATTGAGATACTGTGATAATGATTTTAATGTACAGTGTTTCATGTCCTTTGTCATCTGTGACCCCAAATGACCTTTTAACTTGATGAAAACTGATCCGTTCTTTCTCTTGATATGGGACATCTACGTACCAAGTTTGAATACTTTGAAACATTCCTACCTTGAAATATGGTATTAAGGAGTGAAATGAAAAGTATTTCAAGTCCTTTGACCCCTGTGACCCCAGATGACCTTTGAACTTGACCAAAAATAAGACGCTTATTCCTCTTAATATGGGGCATCTATGTCCTAAGTTTGAAAACTCAGTGACATTCCTATCCTGAGATATGGTGTTAACAAGCAAAGTGTCACAAACACACACACACACACACCCATACACGCACACACACACGCATGCCATCATGACTGGATTTGTTTCTCTTATCATCGAAACCAAAAATTAAATACACTTGACTTACTCTTGTCAGGTAAAAGACTTGAATTTTGGGGAATGCCAGTGCAATTTCACATCATCCTCGCCTCAAATGATTTAGGAGAGTGATTTTTTTGTACAACTAGATGAAGATGGGACCTCATATTAACTTATTCAACTTTAACAAAATAGTACACCTTACTACCTACTATCTTCACACATGTGATTTGCAGCACACCTTAAAATTCTAGAATTTGAGGCCTGAGCCAGTGTATAAAAGAAAATCTAATAAGGGAGCATAGCTTTTTCTAGTCCTCAACAGTCGACAAATTACTACTCTACCCAGCATGCTCCTACTGAATATTCTGAACTGCCCAATGACCATGAGAAGTCCACTGGGCAAATTAACCAGAGCAAACCATGCACAGCACCAGGCTCCTCCCAACTCTGAATAGAGCACCAGCAAAGCTGTTGAGCTCAATCCATGCTCTGTAGACACAGTCAAAACTGGCCATTTTTCCAAAGTCTGCCAAGTGCTGGGGACTAGTATTTTAAGCTATGCTCCCTAAGTCTAAGATTCCAAAGGTAAAACATTCATCCTATTAAACCACAGTTCTTGTGCACCTCACAGTATTATGTAGAAGAAGGCACCACATTGTACAGATAAGAGGATGCAATAACAACAGAACATGAACTGAAATTTAAATTTCAAATCCCCCCATCAATATGAATGGGGAAATTTCAAAAAAATTAATCCTTTATTCAAAATTACAGTATATAGCACTGGTAACTACTTGGTACATCCTCCAAAACAAATTTCCCAAGCTGAGCTATGGTACTAAGCCAAAGTGTCAAAGAATTTTATATGGACTGGTGACAACACTTTCACTTTTGGTAAACTTAGGGGAAAAATTCTTTAGTGTCAGCTTTAAAAGTTTTAGTTTCATTTTCTTATTTCAGTACATTAAGCTGCAAAATGCAGATAATGATTACAGCTGTAGAGCAATACCTTAAGTTATTGAGGGGAGAAGGAAGTTGATATATTGTGACCAGTAAAGGTTAAGGATAGGTTTAACAATGATTATTGTAGAAAAAATGTAACAACACTATTTCACCATTCTTTATCTAAATTTAACCTGTTTTAACATAACTAAATTCAATGTCATTTGAATCTGATTCTGTCTACAACACAGACAGGATTTGTGACATGATCTATTTATTGTTGTTTCAAAATTGTTTAAGTATGGACTGTTACATTGCTTAGTGTGCTGATGGCATAAAAATTAATACTTTCAAAATTTTGTCACTTTCAAGATTTGTTCCTCTTCCTCTCTTTTGGAATTGCAAATTGTAACCCCCCCCATCCCCCATCCCCCCACCACAATCCCCCAGCCTCCCCCCCCCCAATCTACTTAAGTCTAACCTGACTGTTTCTTGCCCTGGAGGCCTCCTAAATTTGTCAGGGTTGCTCCCTTATTCACTGCTTGTTTGACAATATCTGTTATGGTCCTGAATGAGTCCTCCTGTAGACCTTAAATTTTGAGGTGTGTAAATGCAATCATACAACATCACTCACCTCAAATCACTGTGAGGAGAATGATTTTTGCACACCTAGAAGAATTATGGGATCTCATTTAAATCTGTTAGGGTTTACTAAAATGGCATACCTACCACACTCCTTAATTCCCTGAGAGGTGTGATTTCTATTACTCACCTAGAAAATCTTTAACTTGAGGCTTGCTCCTGACCTTATGCTTAATAAATTGCCCATGCATATATAACCCAATGTCTGCCCCTTCTACCTGAATTCTTAATTGACCATACATAAAAACCAGTGCCACCCTCCTACCTGAATGCTTAACTGACCATACATATAAATCAGAGCCCCCTCCCCTACCTGAATTCTAGTTCTAAGTGTCGGGACTTCTTCGTCAGTTGAAACCTCTTCAATGATGGAAGACACATGTGATGAGACGGACTGATTGTCAAAGGATGCAGTACGTTGGTGATCAACACGCGATGAAAGACTGCTCTGGTTCAGCTGGCTGTTCAAAGAATTATCAGGAATGTTGTAGTTGACATGGTCCTGAACAGAAGAATGACTAAAACTTCTTCCTCTCCTCTCCAATGGTGTCTGACGAGGAGGATTTCTGCAGAGAGATAAACAAGGATGGAAATGAGGTTGATATTTGTAGAGCTAAAATTTGAACCATTGGTGTTTTATTGGTTCAGAAACAGTTTAATGCTTTGCTGAGCAGTGGTTTACTTAAAATTAATCATTTTAGTCATTTTAACTCATGCATTTTTACAAAAAAATCTCTTATTCCACAATGATCCAAATCCTATCAAGAATGTTTTCTGTTACCCCCACTCCCATCTCAACTGCTGTCACAGCACCTCCCCTCCCACAAAGCAGCAGCATCTCCTCCTAACAGACATCATTCATATCTAAGACTTGACCACTTTCAAAGTGATGTTATCTGCCACTACATTGTTCAGTCTAAATATACACCATGATAAGGTGTAAAAGTACTGCCATAGATAATTTGTTACCTTGTATAGTAAGATGTTTTAAATCTTATGAACTCACCAAAGATGTTTTAATGAATAAAAAGATGATTGAAGATACCACCATTTCAAATCAACAATCTCCTTCCAAACTAAAACTTCACTCGGCAAAATTCTTGACTTCAACTGAGTTAATGCGCACAGTGTATCATCCTATGTTACACTACAGCATGCTGGCTATTAACACACTTACTGTACACCAATGTCAGGACAAACTACCTACAATTTCCTTGTTTTTTATGCTGCCTAAGTTTCAGTTTTAACAACCCTGGGTATATCCAGCATTCAACCAATGCACTTCTTTTTGAAACAAGAGACGAATGGTCCCTAGGTACTTAAGTCATGCTAATGTTCAACCTGTGTGATCTACAATCTTATCTGTTATGTAGTCATAAAACCTGCACAAGTTACAATTTCATTTGCTTTGCCATATCCAACTTTCTCTTTTCTCATATCAACCAAACAATTAACATCGTGAGGGCAAATACTTTAAAGCCTGGAGAGGTTATATATATATTATATATATACACTGAATACATATACAAAGACAGCAAAACAGGTTTGGGAAGGGTTGGGGAGGACAGTTGAAGATTTGAGGCTGTAATTGTCCAGTGAACACAAGAAAAAACAATGAACAAAAGAAATTATAAAATGTTCCAGTGTCCAATTCTCCTACTGTATTAGGATAAATAATCAGTTAGCTAGTTAGATAAAATTTAACAACACACCAACACGAATGTGTTTACAGTGTCATACTGTTCAAATACTGTTCAAGTCCTCCCATTTAGTTGCCTCTTACGACAGGCGAGGAATGCTGTGGGCATATTCTACAACCCCCAGCCAACAGGGGAAGGATAAATAATCAGGAATACCTGAAAGGAAGTATTACCAATATATGAGAATAAATATGATTCTTTACCTTATTTTACCAAATTCCCATGTCTAGGATTTTCACAATACTTTATCACTACTATATGCTCTGTGTGTGTGTATGTACAGGAAGTGAACTT
Source organism: Holothuria scabra (assembly GCA_037179385.1). Classification (NCBI taxonomy): domain Eukaryota; kingdom Metazoa; phylum Echinodermata; class Holothuroidea; order Aspidochirotida; family Holothuriidae; genus Holothuria; species Holothuria scabra. The sequence continues at coordinate 23,336,672 of CM074194.1, forward strand.
GCTTTACACACACACATGCACACACACACATACACATAACATATAATGATGATAAACTATTGCCAAAATCCTAGACATGGAAATTTGGTAAACTTAGGTACAGGAATTCACCCACAATTGCATTATTTTTCCTAGGTGAGGTTACATTACCCATCCATTTGGTATGTCAGTAAAGATGTTTTCTGCAGGAAAAATTCATTGGCTTCAAAATATATGGACAAATTTTTTCAGAAGGGGAAGACTGCCCTTCAATAGAGTATAACCTTCCAATGATACTAGTTTTCAAAGTTATTCACATGTTTTTTAAGATTTAATGCTTCATGGGAAATCTGCGATGTCTCCTTGTTTCATTTGTATTGGCTCTTTGAAGAAATCACTGGACAAAATAAATATAAGTTTCAAATAGAAAAACAACTAGAAAATGTGACTGGTATGTTTTAAGCTTTGTTAAATCTTGAGTTACAACTCTAAAGGTTTAAGAATATTCTACTGTAAAGGTATTCACTGTCACCCAAATTGACTGTAGAGAAATATTCCGTTAGCCTCACCTTTTCTGATTATGATCAAGGAAATTCATTGACTGGGATGGTTGTAGTTTCTTGTGGATGGGTGCTCTGCTTCTACCCTCTGAATGTTGAATACCATTGGTATATTGGGGAAAAGTTGGTGGAATTTCTTGCAGTGATACTGCTTTGGTGGGAGGTCGGCCAAAATGGTTACTGTTTGTCATGTAGCCGTTTGGTGAGGTAATGCCCCTTCTCTGATTTGTCAGAATGACATCTGGTGGTTGACCATAAATGGCAACGGTATCTGAGAGGGCTGGTGACTCCACACCTCTTTTACCAATTCGAGGAGATGAGGATGTACTACCAGGCGAGGGTGGTCTCACAGCAATTGGTCGAATCAGTCCTTTTGGCTGGAAGGTGAGGGTAAAATCAAGCTAAGTTTACAATAGCAAAGCATGTACATCATTTACATACACTTTCACAGCAACAAACATTTACATATTAAATAATTTCTACGCTACTGTACGAGACATTCTTTCTGGGCTTGTATAACCTGAATGCATTAACAGGCATTGCTGCTGGGCCTGTACTGATGGCTGAGGTGCCCCTTAGAATGGGCAATGATATAACGAAAACAGACCTTCAGTATACTGTAGTCAAATTTTTTGTTCTGGCTGTGCTCTTTTCACGATTATTTTGAGCCATGTCCTTGAACATGTCAAGGAAAGAACAATATTTCTGACAAAAAACTTGGTTTCAGTATACTTACTTCTATTGAATAGCAGCAGTGCTGAAATTTTCAATTTCATAAAAAAACAGTCATCCAAACTTCCAGTAACATAAACAAACTGCACAGACATGTACTGAAGGTAGAGGTAACAGAGCATTACTGTCACATTTTTGCTATTTACAGTAAATGCATTCTATTACCATGTATATATTTTACTTCTCCTTCACTTAGCTTCGGGAGCTTAAGACAACCGAACTGTTTGTGTATTTAACCAGACTTGCTTTTACACCAGAAATAGCTTTTACTTTGAGTGATAGACAGACAACCATCCATGATTGTTACCCAAACCATTCCCACCAGCAAGACCTACTCCCTGCATAAGTTCTAACAAGATAACACACACAGAAATTTCTACCATGACAATTCCCACCAATGAAGCTTTTCAATCCCTCCAACTTTCTCCTGAAAAAAAAGGAAAAATTAGAAATGCCAATATTGGAATTACATCTGAAGTGGGGAGAGGGAGATGGTTTTGGAAGGAGGTTCCCTGAATGGGAATCATCCCTGGGTATGGAAGAGAACCAAAACTACATATATCTCCCACTTTATGGAATAGGAAGTATTGCAGCTGCAGTGCAAAATGATGCACAATTGTCAGGATGTATGAAAATGAAAATATGAACCTCTCCTTCCTTCATTTGTTAAAAGTTTTGCAATTTCAGACTGAGCCTTCACAATATATGTCCCTACCTATATGTAAATGATTTTGTGATGAAAAGTTTGGAGTGTCCATTTTGCCTATAACCCTGCAACTCAATGTTGTCTTTGACCTATTAATACTGTGCACTGTATGTGAAGATACAAGTAAAGCTGTGTTTCCACAGATGCGTTTTTTTCTGTTTTCACGAGGCGGACACCAACGCCGGCTGACAGTCATGGACTGGCCTCTAGCTAGTGAACCATTGCTACCCATTCCAGGGTTCACTCACTTTTTATCAAGCCATGTGCAAGCTAAAATGGATGCACTTTTTAGCAATATAATCGACGAAGAAGTCCTCATTCTAGCTTTGCTGAAAAGGCAAAGGAAGTGACGGGCACACCAGAGAAGACACTTTTGGTAGGTTTACCCCATAATTCAGAGGCAGAAGATTAAAGGGGCCTCATAGAGTAATGATCTCTCTTGTACCAATTCAATCAATTGTTCTGTCTATTCCATCACAAGGCAATTTGGGAGCCACAGTTGATCACTACAAATGCTGGATACAATGATACAATTCACAACCAGTGACTCCAGCACAGTCCTCCCACTGTACACCTACTGTACTACACTGTAGTGTGAAAACAGATGAATTCCCAGAAAAGATTGCACAATACTACACAGACACGCGCCAATGTTTTTTTCGAATCGCTCCTAAATGGATTCAAGAAAAACATGATGTTGTCGGCACCAGTGTCCATGTCAGAGTCTGCCTCATGGACACGGCTTAATAGGAAAAAAGTTGGAGAAAGTTTTTTGGCCCACGCTCATGTCAGCATCTGTGTCGGTCTTGTGGAAACACAGCTTAAATGTATAGATCTCATAGTTACTGCACAAAATCAACCAGATGAATAACAAAATGAATTAAAATATTTCACATTGCACAATTAGGTGTTCCAGATTTGGCCTAGACACACTTTTGCCACTTTCAATGTTAAAGATGGCGCATTACCTATCAGAAACACTTAGGGGTGTAGGGTAGCAGAAACAATAATGGTTGTTTTAGCTGGGATACAACAATAGAATTTACTGCATTGCAACTATTGATTTAAAAACTCAATCATTTTACAAAGATAGAAGCTTTCCTTGTACACTATACATTTGCTGTTATTTTACAGCCTCCAAATCTCTTAGATATGCTGTGCAATTTTATATGGTTGTAAGCAGATTACAATAAAATACTGTACTTCACACAGCAATGTATACCTTCATATCTCATATTAAAATAAGGCATTAAAGTGGTTTATTTCATAGAAGAATACACATTATGCAGTGTGGAAAGTATCCAACCAGTTTTAATCAAAACCCACACTACCGCTTCAAGTGCAATCACTCCACAAGTACTTCAGAACAGGTTTGGAAATAAACGGGATATATTCAGGATAGGGCCCATGCTAGGGAGTCTATAGAAAGAGAGCTAACAATAGCAAATCTTTAAATGATGCTTTCCTTTGATCTATTTATACACCTGGGATGTAACACCCCTCCAACCCATACATGCTGTGATGCCAATTGATGAATCATCCGTCATTTGTGATTTCACAAGGAGGTTTCTATGATCCACTCACCAGTCACTTCAACTGCAACAAAACACAAAAGAAACAAAGACACCCTACTTCACACACATGCTCACTTTATGATTACCACTCTCAGTGGGATTTCTTTATATTCTTGGTGTGCTAAGACTATCACAGTACTGTAATACTGCTGGGAGGAAGCTACCCCCATTGACCCATATCATATGTACACTAAAATAGACAAGAGTTGATTTCATTTCCAGCTGAATGTCAGAGATGAACAGCATAATAGACTTAAAGGCAGTCATTCCTCACCCTAAACTACAGTTTCAGTATACATATATATCAAAACTCTCAATTGGTAAAGCTCTTTGATTGGCATCACATTCAAACAATGCATCATAGCTAAATTACACAGCATGGGCACTGAGGGTGTCTTGATTACACATAATGGACATGGCCACTGGGGGCAAGCCATGAAGCAATAAACAAGGATTGTGTCTGGATAAAGATGAGTTTTAGATAAATGTGGGAGGGGCTAGAAGTAAGTAGGTTGGGAGAATTGGGACTGTTTGGGATGATGAAAATATGCCTTGAAGCTACATCATGAAATATAAGAGAGGACCATGCTTCTCTCAAATCTGGACAGTATTACCTCGACAGTTTTCTTTCAATTGGATATAATCAAATGTCCATTGTGCATTCCTATTTAGAGGAACAGAAGTTTGCACCACACGGTAGTTACTATTATGTGTACCTTCTTGCATAAAACAGCTAGACATTAAATAGTGTGGATATTGATCCTGATCTGTCCGCCGGTGGATCCCTGACCCTGGGGGAGGGGTTAAAAGGGGAGGGGGAGTCCCCCTTTTAGAAAATTTTTGAATTTTAGAAGTGTCTACACGCAAAATGGTGGCATTATTTTGGCAAATCATTCAACACAATTTCGCTAGATTACTGCCAAAAAAATTCAGTACCGTACTAATTTTTTTACGGTAACCTAAAAATATATATTAAGAGATTAGTGCCAATATAATATTACACTTCAGATACTCACAAATGCGCAATTACTAAAACCTTGCCTAATATTCAATCGTTATTGTTGCCGGAAATTTTGATGCCGTACCGGTACAGTCTGAAATGTAACCGATGGTCGTACCATGCTGTAAGTGATTTCCTAGTATACATAGGCTTATCTTCGTACATCTCGATTGCATTGCGTTTTGGCCATGAAAACACACAGTCAAGAACAGCATAGACTGTCAAGAGAGTCCAGAATGTTCGTTTGACAGGAACTCTGAGACAAGCACCGCCTCAAACCCGCAAAGTCAGCATTACACAACGTTATTACACTATTTACGCAGTGACAAGAATATATATACTTGCTGCGAAGGTTAGCCAATAGCGATGTTTTAGTTGCGACCACAAGCACAGGTGCATACCTAGGCCTAGCCTATACATTGAATAGCAGTGCGAGCAGTTGAATGTGCTGGGAGATCACTAAATTTATAGCTATCGGTAGGCTGAATTATTTTTTAATTTGTGTTTCTTTCACTAGGAATACTCCGGAGATTTGAAATGCTGCTTTTCCAGAGACCTGGGCGGATCAAAATGCAGGTCACTTGGAAGGTATGAAATGTACAGTAGTTCCAACACAGTGCAGTCCTTGCTTTCAGTCCCCTCTTAGGACAGGCAGGAAATACCATGGGTAACTACTGTATTTGAATGTAGCTCCCTATGCTGAAGTCTGTTGAAGGTAAAAGTCATTTTTAGCAGTTTTAACCAAATGGTTTACTTTCATTGTCCATTTCTTGCAAAAAGTCAATAAAGAGGAATGAAGAATGTTTATACATTTTAAATGATGTTGTGTTTACAGTACCCACACAAAGAACCTGATCTATGATGGGCCCACCTGGGTTTAGGCCTTGGAATGCCCACATTTAGGGTCCAAGATTCGGTTATCCAAATATGGAGCTAGACCCCTTTTGTCCATCTGTTGATAGTCAAAACTTTCCATTAACTAACTGACCCTAGGTGCCGGGCATTTTCTGCCACAATTTTCTTCTTTCAAACCTAATGAGGCTATTCACTAAAATATTGGACCAACTAGGAAAAGGGTTTCAAACTATCCAGTCCCAGGGGTACAACCATACAAAGCAGTAATAATCAATGCATGATCTCTATCAATTTTGATTAATCAGCAGTCACAGACAGCTCCTTAAACAATGTTGGTTAAGCTTATCAATTGTAAGATAAACCTTCTAATCCCCAGACAAGGCAAAGTAATGTGTTCATTACAAGCATTTGTGCATTGACCCGCCCTCCATCATACAATTAACCCTGTACAACATACCTCCCATGCACCTACAGTATTAAGTTGTTCGATCTGCTTTGTTGCAACATTCATACTGAGGTCTCTCTTACCCCAGGCTCGAAGTAACACAGATTTACCTCGTGCCTGAGTAAGGTGGAAAAGCGGGTTAAGGCTGGGTCGGTGTTTAATTTTGGATCCACCTCAGATTGCAGGATTATGCAGCTTTAAACAACATGTTTGTTTTAATCAAGCAAGGTCACAGGTGTTTATGGCGCTCGTGACAGGTATTTCTAAGAAATATTTTACAGTAATTGGTATGTTTAATATTTGACCTAGTTACTATGGTAGCACTAGTCACTACCCAATCAACAAAATGGGTATGTGAGAACACAGACTGGAAAACACAGGTTTAACCGGCGCTTTTGCCCAATTGTAAACACGAGGTAACATGGAGTGTCATGGAGGAAATGAGACCAAGCCTTTAGAGAAACTTGAAACAAGCAGGATTGCACAGCACAATCCACTCAGCATGTTCTTGGTGTCAGAGGGCTTTTCTTACGATTGCTTATGTGCATTAATTACAAGGAATCATTTCACTTGAAACAGTAGATCTCATGCACTCCAATTAGTGATACAGTTAAAGTACACATACTGTATTCTGCTCTTATTTTGTAAAGAACCGGATATCTTAATACATTAGCTACGCATTCATAAATTTACCATGCAGTTACTTTACTCCATATGGTTATGTATACTGTATGCTGTACCTAGAGCTTGGCAAAGGCATAGCATGCCAACCATCACCCATTTTTGAGCAATTCTAGAAGGGTTTGCAGAATTTGGGGAAAATTTTTGTACAAAAAAGTACAGAGGTTTAGGCAATACACACTTGAAGAATGCGCTCCAACAACCCCTCCTCCTCCAAAAATTCAAAATGTCACCTACAGGCATATTGTGTATAAGCTGGAAAAAACTTGATACCATACTCTTCATATAGGCAGCTTGAATTGAAAGTTCCCAAGCCTTTCCTGATTGAAAAAATGAATATACTGCTTTCACAAGGATTACGATTGAAATTTATAACCACTCTATGCTGTTAGTACATGGTCTTGATGGTCACTGACAGCTCACAAATTCACTATTGATCAAATACTTCACACTAAATAAAAATTTATTTCTTTCAATATGCAAAAATAGTCTTACAAAGATAAAGCACATTCCATCCATACAACCACTCACATTAAGAAATAATTGCAGAATGTAATCATCTGCCGCCATTGTATGGAACCTATAAACAAATCCAGCGTGGCTTTAGAAACTAGTCAGTATGTTCCACAGGCAAATTAATCAAATGCTACAAGCTACAGTAGAATACGTGTACAACACTGAGAATTTAACAGAGCATGAATGTATTGTATCCCATCTTCTCATGACAATTTAAAAGCCGGGAAGCTGTGAGGTTGTAAACAAGAGTCAGTCAGTTCATTTATTGTATAGTCTTCATGATCACACTTATTGATTTTTTTTCCTAATTCCAGCTTATCAGCTGTCCTTCTTTTGTAATGAACTAGGCAGTGCTGTGGTAACACCCTCTGGAGAGTCAGTGAAAAACTCCCCACACGTTACACATTGTTGGCTTTTATCAACACCAAATGTTCTCCTAAGACCGGAGCAAAGCAGCAAGCAGCAAGCAGCTAGCTGTGAGTCACACTTTACAAAAATCATTGGTTGCCATGGCTGTTTGTTAGTTTGTATATCAAAAGGCCACAGTTTAGCAATTTGTGACTGGGGTTTAATGTATTTGTGCACAAAAGTATAGGCTCAAGGTCCCTTGTAATTAAACATAGAAGACACAAAAGAATCATGCCTGAATCACATATGCTAGTATAATTGCTGACTAATAAGGGAGTTTCTATTTGAGAATTTGTAGCTCCCTGGATTAATATAGTACATAAATCTAAATGTAAGTTTTTTTTTGTGTCTTTCTGGATTTCAAGTTTGGTTAAACTCAAACCAGAAAGCATTATTTGTTGGCATGATTTATTTTTTTTCTAGAGACAAGCAGAATTCCACTAGACAATTTACACCCATGCATTGTTGGGAGTTTAATATATTTCATTTGTCATTGGGAGAACAACTGAACCCCCTCCCCTTCTTGATGGGAAATATAAGTTTCACACAGAAAATTGCCTAACATGGTTGTTGTCTGGTTCAGTATTCTGCTGATGGTGTTCACTTTCAAATTAAACTAGCAAGGATAACATGAAAGATTTGTCATCATTTATCTGCAATATGTTGTTAACTCCTGTAATAATTTATCCAGTACCGCATTGCAATTTGCTACACAAACAGGCCAAGTTGCTACACAAATGAAAAATTGTGTAGCAATATTTTGCATGCATAAACCTTGCATTTTCACAAGCAATGCATGAAAGACCTCCAAAATCTTCAAAACTGCTATGCAAAATTTGAATGATAAATTATTCCCTGTAACTGTTTAAAATGTAGTATTAGCAAAAAAAAGGTTAAAAAAATTTACTGATCTGTTTCTGGTCTTGGCATCTGTCCATGATAACAAGAAGTCTTAACAACCTTAAAACCATTTTGAAAAGTTCCAGGTACAGTATGTGAAAACCAGTGGAATCTTAGTCCCATTTATTTTGGGAGTAACAAGGGTCTGGTAGTAAGATTATATTTTTGATAACAATACTAAATGTTAGTGATTCAACTACTCTCAAGAGCAGATCTGACTGACATTTTAAAGAAGGCAGTGTCATAGTCACGGGAGGGGAGGGTTGGGGGACTGCCTCCCCCAAATTTTCTCTAGGCCTCCCCCCAGATTTTTGGTCCATCCTGAAAAAAATTGTGTAAGAACTGAGAAAAAATAAAATGTTGAAGTATATCTCAGATGACCCTGGTCAGTATGACATTGTTTCTTTGGTATGATATGTCTGTCACTTGTAAATTCTCCACAAATATTAAAAATAAAATGAGTATTTTGGAAAATTTATTGTGCTCCCAAAAAGGGAAATCCTAAAAGAAGGCCTATAGTCAGTTCAAAATTTTGCCAAACATAGCACCATTTTGTATCTAGGCCAGAAAATCTTAGGCAAAGAAAATTTCTCTGAGGGGGACAAAACTGCTTTTGGTTTTCCTTTTGAAGCTAAAATTTATTAAAATATTGCACCATTTGGGATCTACATCCTCCTAAAATTACAATTTTTCCCTAAGGGAAAAGGAGACATCGGTTCCCTTTATTCCCATCTCCCATTACACAGATCAGTAATGCCCAGTTTTTGGGCCCCAAACAAAAAGTGTATGCATGGCCTTGTGTACTACCAATTTTCATAGATTGATTTTTTTCTCTTTTATTTGAACTAGAAAGCCAACAGGCTTAGTGATTCCTTGCCGTATGATATATCATAGCAAACATGGAAACAAACATGACATGCATGAGATCCCGTACAATTATCCTACTTAACTGAGATACAATACTAGTAAGGTCAAAACTTTTTGACCTCATGTGACCCAAAATGACCTTTGGACCCCTTAAAAACAATAGTGATCACCTTACCAACACGTCCATCAACATGAGCAATTCAAAATTAAGCTTAGTACATTATGAGTATGGAAGTACTACCTCCATGGTATGAGATCCTTCACAGTTATCCCCCTAAAAATATCATGTCTACAAAGTTTGATCTAATTGTCACCTCAAACCTTTGATCTCCACACAAAAGAGGAATTTCTCACACAGCTTTAGTATGCCAGAAAACTGTCTCATTACTTGATAAAGCGGTATTTTGAAACCATTTTTATCAAAAGTTTGGTCAATGGGGACTCTCCATTCTGAAGTCTCTATGTTCCGATGCTTATATGTTTCGAAAAGTCTGCATTTAGGTTAGTGTTTAAACAAGCCCTCATCGACACACTCTCCTACCAGCATTGGATCAAATACTGTGTTCTCACATACCCCGCGCTCGAGGTAACACTGTGTTACCTCACGCTCAAGTAACGAGGGAATGCGGGTTAACGCGGAGTCGGTGTTTGAATTTCCATCCACCTCAAATCGCAGGGTAAAGCAGTTTTAAACATCGAGTTTGTTTTAATCAAGCAAGGTCACACCGTCACAGGTATTTATGGCACTGATGACAGGTATTTTCTTAAATTTTGCTGTAATCGGTTCGTGAAATATTTGGCCTCGTTACTGTGGTAACACTATCCAATCAACGAAACACTGGGTACGTGAGAACACAGACTGGAAAACACAGGGTTAGCCTGTGGTTTTGCTGATTGTAAACACAAGTTAACACTGGGTGTTGTGGGGTATGTGAGACCAAGCCTAAAGAGACATCTGAACAGAGATGTGTAACCTTGGCTATTACTGACGGCAATTTTTGCTTTATGGGGAAAATGCCCCACCCATGGTCTATGGTATCCTTTGCAAATTAACAAAAGCAGATATCCCTATTAATCCATAATTTAACAAGACTTTTAATTCGCCTTTTGTCTACTTATACTGTAGGTACAGCATAACATACAGGACAAGTTTTCCTTGTTTGATACACAGTATACAACATTATGCTTGCTCTAATTACCTGAACTACTTTTAAACGACAGCAGCAATGCAAAATACAATCTTAATACTTTTGAAAAGTGTCATAAAGGGTAATCTTGAAGCAATGGTTCTATGCATTAAGCTTAATGGTACACTTTTTTTTTTTTGGGGGGGGGGGGGGATAGTGACATGGATAAAAATGAAATGTGAGACAAGAATTTCCACTCGATGATGATATTTGACATAACTATATAATCCTTCACAGAGGGGTTACTTTTTTGGTGCAGTTATCCAGATATATGCAGAAATGAGGCAAGTAGTATGCTGATACATTTTATGCTATGAAAAATTTAAAACAAATTCTAGAATGAAACTAAGTGACAAATAATCACTGTAGAGCATGTATTGAAACTGTAAAGCAGAAACACCAATCTAGACAGACACCAATGTTTAAAGTTGTGTTCAACAAAATTCCTTACACAAACACAGTATTTGTTCAATTCCACCAGCTTCTATGTAAAGGACACTAATTTCTGAAGGGTGTCAATCTACAGTATTTCTAAGATGACTTTCAGTTTAGAAACTTGATCAGTGTACATGAACTTCTCCATCTCCAGACAATGGCTAGGCAAACAACTTTTATTTGTGGTCAGATGAGACAAGATAATGTGGACAGTTATTTTATGCTGGATTTAGCAGAGGTGTGACTTTCATGGAGGTCTGACATTTTGACCACAAATAGAGTACTGAATGCCTGCAGGGAATGGCAGGAAATAGGAGTATATACAAACAATGGGCTGTCATGGTTATGTACTGAGATAAAAATAAGCTTTCTTCAGAGGGTTTATAAGAGTCAATTAACACCACTTTATACAGTAAAAAGTCAATTGAGCTGTATGTTTGTATGAGGTAATCCTTCAGGACACTGTGGGGATAACTGGCAGTCAACTGTGAAAAATTGGGCCAGATAACTGTGACCAAATGGCAAAGAATGGGTCAGTCACAATTTGATTCACTCTATTAGGCAATGACAGTTCATGTGCGCTGAAGGGTATTTGATACCAGATGATCAGTGTAAATTAGGTTCTTTTTTTGTAAAACTAATTAACTGTGGTATATCTATTTAATCAATTCCCACTTCCAATTAATGCATACTTGCATGCACATGTCCTCATGAGGACAGTAGGCACAAGGTTTGTCAAATATTAGCACTTTTTGCCACTAAATTTAATGTTTTCTTCAGGTTTTCTTTAAGGTTATTGAAAAAGCAATGTAGGTATGTTATAAAAGAGATTCTTGTGCATCACACAGAGTACTCTCTGTTCAAAGTTTATACTTATGAAGTTCCACATCAGTCATCTATTTAGTGTGCATAGAAGCATCTTCTAATATTTTCAGACTATGTCCCTAAATGACCCTTTTACAGACTGTTTAAACTCACATGTTCCACATCAGTTTCATGAAAATCTATTTACTTGTGGCTGCAAAATCAGCATACCCATGAGCATTGAAGTATGTAGGCCAGCCTGATGAACAGATTTTGCCTTTTAAGATTGTATATTTTGCTCTGCCCACTTTTTCATGTATTAATACTTGGAACTTAATGTAATAACAGGGCACAATTTCATGCCAGAATCCAACATACTGTACAGTAACTACCATGTGATGTGCCTTTTTGTGCACCTTAGACCTTCTTCCTATGAGTTTGCTTCAGTACTTTACAAATACATTTTCAAAATTACCTCACCAAAGAATTTACATAGTGAAGTTAATAAACTGTTCCAAAAAAATTATATACCCTATGCCTATTACATTACCCATGCCAAATTATTCCTACCCTTTCACCCTAACCGTTCATGGACATTAACTTCAACAGTTATATACTCTTTTGAGATGTAGTGTTTGCAAGGTTTAGATGTTTTGAACTCTGATGACCCCAAACGACCTTTGACATCCAATAAAAACAATAGGGGTCATCTACTCAATATGGACAATCCACTTAGTAAATATGAGATTCCTGGCAGTTACCTTTCTTGACATATGGTGTTTACAAGTTTTTGAGCTTTTCATCTCTGATGACCCCAAATGACCTTTGACCTCCACCAATAATAATAGTGATCATCTACTAAATATGGGTAATCCACCTGCTATGTATGAGATCCCTCACATTTACCCTTCTTGAGATACAGTGTTTACAAGTTTTTGACCTTTTTCCCTCTGGTGACCCCAAATGACCTTTGACCTCCATCAAAAACAATAGGGACCATCTACTCAATATGGACAATCAGCATGGTAAGTATGAGATTGCTCACATTTTTCCTTCTGGAGATATCGTGTTTACAAGCAATTTCCAAGGTATTTACATTTTGACCTCTGGTGACCCCAAATGACATTTGACCCCTACCAAAAAAAATAGGGACCATCTACTCAATGTGGACAATCTACATGCCAAGTTTGAGATCCCTGGGGGTTACCCTTCTTGAGATATCGTGTTTACAAGCAGGCGTCACACACACACATACACACACACACACACACACACACACACACATACACACACACGACATCACCATCGCATAGATTCCTTGCCTGCCTTCGGCAAGGAATCAAAAATGGCAGACATAACTAGATTTATATTACATGCAGCTTAAAAACATGTGAAAAGTACTGATTCTGGACATCTGGAGAGTTTGGAAAGCCCAAAATTTTTTGCATGCTCTGCGCCAACCGAAGGTAGCAAGGGCTCTGATGAGATAGTCTTGCTGCTCCTGACCTTCGAAGGTACCAGCCCCCCCCCCCACTTGTGACCTAGACACTAGACAGGCCTCCTAAAAAATTCTTTCCGGCTATGCCACTGGAAAAAGGTGAGCTGAACTAGAAAGAGAGAGAAAAGGAAGTTGATGGGCAATTAGATGTGATCCTCTGAAGGAAAAATGTAGGCCTAATCCTGTTTGAAGGGTTAACTGAGCTGTGTGCTACCTTCAATTGAATAGTCAGCAGTGTGAAGAAAATTTTGAAAAAACGCAACCCCTCAGTCAGACAGAAATGGCATTTCCAAGGTTTTTTGGATATTTTCATTTGAAAAAGATGGAAATTACTGACTTTTCTTTTCAACAGAGGAATCTAATCCTAAAAAATTCATAGTCACACTCTGACTACAGAAGACATATTTTTTGAAAATCTCAAATCTCAGTTGGGGGGCACATAGGGGGCTCATGTTTTTTCAGTGGGGGCACGTGCCCCCTGGCCCCCAGGGCGATGCCACAGTTTCTGTCTCTCAAACATGATATCTTTTTATTCTTCCAAACCAATAATACATGAACACAATGACTGTTTTGTAAATTTGTGAAAAAGTTTTCAGACAAACAAAACTAGTGAAATGGTTGCCCGAAAAAACAAACATCTATTTTTCTGAAAATCAAGCCCTGCAAGAAAAGTCACGGAACGTTATTAGTAAAGTGAGGGCACTTTCTTGGCATGTCACCATAACCTTAAACTTTCATTCCAAACCATGTATTTATCCAGTAAAAAGAGGCTACACTTAGTCATAGGTCCAAGGAAAAGGGTATCCCCAAGGCACCCATAGTTTTGGGGTAAGACATGGTGCTGGAGCAATCCTTTTCAAAATCATCTGATGGTTTGATCAAGAAATCCATGACATGCATGGAAACATGCAGAAATATTTTCACCAGATGATTTCACACCTGTATACACACAATGAGGCAAAAGTGAAAAATGATGTAGATCCACAATGGTTTGAGTATGTAGGTCATGTGCTCTCTTGACTGGTATGCAGTTACTGCAGTACTACTGGTTTCTGACAGACAGCTATTGCAGGCAGCAATGATATGTATACCTGTAGATAAACATGACTAGATGGAGCAAACCAGGTAGCAGGTACACATCCAAGCAAGATGGTCTATCTGTTAAATAGTTGTACTTACCTTATCTGGTCTTCCACTATGTGGTGTCATCTTTGATGGCAACATGTGTTCATCTAAAAGGTATCTGTGTCGCGATTTATCAGCCGTGTTACTCGGCTGATAGCCATCCTTCTCATATATCCCTTCATTTAATAAGCTGCCAGTGCTACCCATTACACGACGCCTGTAAAATATATGAGAAGGCTCCATGCCTCTCCCTCTACTCTGCGACATATTCACATTCACAAGCCTTCATCACCACATGGTTCTTGTACCAGCGACAGTCTGGACAGGATAAACAAAATACACAAGAAATATTAAAAGTAATGGTACCAGTTCTGAAAATCAAACAGCCTAAGTTCTATATCTACATTGTAAGTTCTATGTTACAGGTTAAAAGCATATCACATAGTGCAGAGCTGTAGAGTAACACAGTACCCTCTAAACACCCACTGTGTTTTAAGTATTTTACCAGTCACAGTGTCTACACCCTTAAAAACTGGTTGTCAGACCTGTTGCATGCCATCCAACCTGATCCCCTTTTGAAACTTTTTACTATTGTCTGTATTAAAATGTCACTGGCAGTGGTATTATAAGTAAACAAATATTTACACAAATACACAGCAATGTACAGTGGCTATTGTACCTTACTCTCCTAGACAAATGATTTGAGAAAACCACTAAGTTGCCAAGCTGAAAATTACTATCTGTAAAAACATTACCAATGAATGATACAAAAATGAAACACTCTGCTATGGTATAAAATTCACACAATCACTTGCACAGCTGCAGTGTTTAACATAATAAATGTATAGCAAGTATGCGCACAATTCTATACATTCTGCACTGGTCCCTGCAATAGTCACTGAATGAGTAATTCCTGCAATTGACCTGATAAATAAAAACTTACTGGTATTAGATCCTACTAAAAACAGTATTTCAATTGTGCAATACTGAAAACTCTGAGCTGAATTGCTAGGTGTTAACCAGATTTATAAAATAGTATACACATGCCACCTTGTAAAGAGGATAATTGGTGGTAAAACTGATAAATACCTTCAGAAACAATCTTAGACAGAATTTTAAAGTTAAGTTTCCTAATGACTAATGCCTGAGTACTTTTTAAACAAAGTTCCACCAGACTGTTAGGTAGGGTTTAACTAGTTCCCAAATTAATGAGGATTTCACTAAATTGTAATGAACCATTTCTCTTCTTAATTATAACACAGTCAAGGCTCTAATGGCTTTAAGTAAATCCCTTTGACTCTTAATCCAGTAATTCAATGCCTTCATGCTGCAAGCCTTTGATGACAGCGGCATGGCCTCTACAGAGTTCACTGACTTCATTGTCCCATCTAGCTCCAATTATAAAGGCATTTAAAGATTTACATTACAAAAACCTGGAAGTTCAAGTCAGCAATTTAACAAGAATACCAGTCATTTTAGACATTTTTATTCAAATTGGTAGAGTGTTCTTGTACCAAGAAGCGCTGTACCATTTACCAGGCAGCTGATAGTCTGGTTTATGTACATGTACAGTATAACATCCCACAAAAGATATGTGATCAGTCTAAGGATTCTATGATGTTCAAGGGAGAACGGATTATATTACTTGTTTTTCTCTTCCAAAATCTTCCATGAATTAAATATTTCAGAAATTGCATATATTCAATACCAGAAAGCCAAAAGGCTTAGTGATTCCTTGCCTCTGAAATACATTTTTTCTTTTAAATTGACAGTGTTTGATGGATTTTCTTTACAATTCAGGCACAGAATGTCAAGGATTCATTAAACAAAGATCAAAATACACCTATATCATGTTGATAACCTACAGATCCCAACAACCACTGACCCCCAGTGACCCCAGATGACCTTTGACCTCAACCAAAATCAAAAGGGTTCTTGGATTCTCTCACGACCTCTGAATACCTGATCTGACCTCTGGTCTATACCAAAAACAAGACGGTTCTTATGGTGTTAACCAGTCATTTGAGAGGTTTTTGTAGTTAAACCTCTGGAGACCCCAAATGACCTTTGACCTGCACAAAAAACAAAAGCCTTCTTCCTCTCAACATCACAAATATATATACCAAATATAAAAAAGTGTCGGTCAATCCTATCCTGAGATATGGTGTTTACAAGCCATTTTCAACGTTTTCGCAATTTCACTCCATGTAACTTCATATGACCTTTGACCTCTACCAAAAACAATAGGCTTCTTCCTCTCAACATCACAAATATATATACCAAATATGAAAAGCATCGGTCACTCCTTTCTTGACATATTGTGTTTACAAGCTATTCTGGATATTTTCGCAATTTTACCGCAGGGGACCTCAAATGACCTTTGAACTAGATACCAAAAACAAAAGTCTTCTTCCTCTCAACATCACAAATATATATACCATATATGAAAAGTGTCGGTCACTCCTATCATGAGATATGGTGTTTACGAGCCATTTTCAATGTTTTCGCAATTTTACTCCATGTGACCTCAAATGACCTTTGACCTCTACCAAAAAAAATAGGCTTCTTCCTCTCAACATCACAAATCTATATACTAAATATGAAAAGTGTCAGTAATTCCTATCTTGAGATATTGTGTTTACAAGCTATTTTCGACACTTTTGCAATTTTACCGCAGGTGACCTCAAATGACCTTTGACCTGCACAAAAAACAAAAGCCTTCTTCCTCTCAACATCACAAATATATATACCAAATATAAAAAAGTGTCGGTCACTCCTATTCTGAGATATGGTGTTTACAAGCCATTTTCAACGTTTTTGCAATTTCACTCCATGTAACTTCATATGACCTTTGACCTCTACCAAAAACAATAGGCTTCTTCCTCTCAACATCACAAATCTATATACCAAATATGAAAAGCATCGGTCACTCCTTTCTTGACATATTGTGTTTACAAGCTATTTTGGATATTTTCGCAATTTTACCGCAGGGGACCTCAAATGACCTTTGACATGCACCCAAAACAAAAAGCTTCTTGCTCTCATCATCACAAATATAAATACCATATATGAAAAGTGTCAGTCACTTCTATCATGAGATATGGTGTTTATGAGCCATTTTCAATGTTTTCGCAATTTTAATCCATGTGACCTCAAATGACCTTTGACCTCTACCAACCAGAATGCAAAAATGCATTGAGGTTTCGATGATACATACATGCTCTTTTCAATGAAATGCTACATTTCTTGTGACAACTGGTGACCCAAAGTTACCTTTGACTCCACCTGTTAGTAACTGGTTTTTCTTTAACCAAGACATTTCTATATTCAAAAAGCCAAATTTCATTATTAAAGATATTCTGCAAACACGCTGCTTACATCATAACTCATCATCATATCAAGTTTGAAATTAATCCAAGTTTCCTACCTTGAGATACAGTGTGAACAAGATTTTCTGAGTTTGACTCCGTATGACCCCAAATGACCTTTGACCTCTACCAAAATCAAAAGGGTTCTTCCTTACATCATAACCCATCAACTCATCAAGTTTGAAATCAATCCAAGCTTCTTACCTTGAGATATTGTGTTAAAAAATTTTTCAGGATTTGTCCCCTTCTGACCCCAAATGACCTTTGACCTCCACCAAAATGAATAGGATTCTTCTTTATATCATAATGCATTAACATATCAAGTCTGAAATGAATCCAACTTTCCTACCATGATGTATCATGTAAACAAGGATTTCAGGGTTGGACCTCATGTGACCCCCAATGACCTTTGACCTCCACCAAAATTTATTGGGTTTTTCCTTACACCATAATGCATCAACATATCAAGATTGAAATGAATCCAACTTTCCTACCATGATGTATCATGTAGACAAGGATTTCAGGGTTTGACCCCATGTGACCCCAAATGACCTTTGACCTCCACCAAAATTGATTGGGTTCTTGCTTACATCATAAGGCATCAACATATCAAGTTTGAAATGAATCTAAGTTTCCTACCTTGAGATATAGTGTAAACAAGGATTTGGGGTTTTGACCCCACATGTGACCCCAAATGACCTTTGACTCCACGAAAATTAGTTGGGTTCTTTCTTACATCATAATGCATCAACCTATCAAGACTGAAATGAATCCAACTTTCCTACCATGATGTATCATGTAGACAAGGATTTCAGGGTTTGACCCCATGTGACCCCAAATGACCTTTGACCTCCACCAAAACTGATTGGGTTCTTCCTTACATCATAAAGCATCAACATATCAAGTTTGAAATGAATCTAAGTTTCCTACCTTGAGATATAGTGTAAACAAGGATTTGGGGTTTTAACCCCACATGACCCCAAAGGACCTTTGACCTCCACCAAAATTGATTGGGTTCTTCCTTACATCATAACCCATCAACATATCAAGTTTGAAATGAATCTAAGTTTCTTACCATGAGATATTGTGTAAACAAGGATTTTGGGGTTTGACCCCATGGGACCCCAAATGACCCTTGACCTCCACCAAAATAAATAGGATCCTTCTTTACATCATAATGCATCAACATATCAAGGTTTCCTACCATGATGTATCATGCAAACAAGGATTTCAGGGTTTGACCCAATGTGACCCCAAAGGACCTTTAACTTCCACGAAAATATATTGGGTTCTTTCTTACATCATAACGCATTATCATATCAAGTTTGAAATGAATCCAAGTTTCCTACCTTGAGATATCATGAAAACAAGGATTTCAGGGTTTGACCCCACATGATCCCAAATGACCTTTGACCTCCACCAAAATCAATAGGGTTCTTTCTTACATCATAAAGCATCAACATATCAAGTTTGAAATCAATCCAAGTTTCCTACCATGAGATATCGTGTAAACAAGGATTTCGGGGTTTGACCCCAGGTGACCCCAAATAACCTTTGACATCCACCAAAATCAATAGGGTTCTTCCTTACATCATAACGCATAACCACATCAAGTTTGAAATTAGTCCCAGTTTCCTATCTTGAGATATTGTGTAAACAAGGATTTTGGTGTTTGACCCCCCGTGACCCCAGATGACCTTTGACCTGAACCAACATAAATAGGGTTCTTCCTCTCAGTATGGGTTATCTGTGTACCAAGTTTGAGATTTGTCAGATCTTCCCTTCTCAAGATATCGTGTAAACAAGGAAAGTGTCACAAACACACACACACACATCCACACATACATACACACACACATACATACACATGCACATACACACATACATACACACACACACCATCATGAATGCATAGGTTTCTGATTCTCTTTTCATCGAAACCAAAAACAATAGGCTTCTTCCTCTCAACATCACAAATCCATGTCCTAAATATAAAAAGTGTCAGTCATTCCTATCTTGAGATATCGTGTTTACAAGCTATTTTCGACATTTTTGCAATTTTAACACAGGTGACCTCAAATGACCTTTGACCTCTACCAAAAACAACAGGCTTCTTGCTCTCAACATCACAAATCTATATACCAAATATGAAAAGTATCACTCACTCCTATCTGAAGATATCATGTTTACAAGCTATTTTTGACATTTTTGCAATTTTAACACAGGTGACCTCAAATGACCTTTGACCTCTACCAAAAACAATAGGCTTCATGCTCTCAACATCACAAATCTATATACCAAATATGAAAAGTGTCGGTCACTCCTATCTGAAGATATCGTATTTACAAGCTATTTTCTAAGTTTTCCCAATTTTACCGCTTGTGACCTCAAATGACCTTTGACCTCTACCGAAAACAAAAGTCTTCTTCCTCTCAACATAACAAATCTTTATACCAAATATGAAAAGTGTTGGACATTCCTACCTCAAGATATCTTGCTTACAAGCAAGTGTCACAAACACACACACACACACACACACACACACGACATCACCATCGCATAGGTTCCTTGCCTGCCTATGGCAAGGAATCAATCACAAATGGATAATTCTAGAGGAAAAAAGATTCAAAACACAAAGCTTCACCAGAAAACCAAAAGGCTCGGTGATTCCTTGCCATCAAATACTGTACCTTCTTTACATTTTAGGTACAGAATTTTCGCAATTTTACCGCTGGTGATCTCAAATGACCTTTGACCTCTACCAAAAACAACAGGCTTCTTGCTCTCAACATCACAAATCTATATACCAAATATGAAAAGTATCACTCACTCCTATCTGAAGATATCATGTTTACAAGCTATTTTTGACATTTTTGCAATTTTAACACAGGTGACCTCAAATGACCTTTGACCTCTACCAAAAACAAAAGTCTTCTTCCTCTCAACATAACAAATCTATATACCAAATATGAAAAGTGTTGGACATTCCTACCTCAAGATATCTTGCTTACAAGCAAGTGTCACAAACACACACACACACATGACATCACCATCGCATAGGTTCCTTGCCTGCCTATGGCAAGGAATCAATCACAAATGGATAATTCTAGAGGAAAAAAGATTCAAAACACAAAGCTTCACCAGAAAACCAAAAGGCTCGGTGATTCCTTGCCATCAAATACTGTACCTTACCTTCTTTCAAATTGACAGTGTTTGATAAGTTTTTCTTTACATTTTAGGTACAGAATTTTCGCAATTTTACCGCTGGTGAACTCAAATGACCTTTGACCTCTACCAAAAACAATAGGGTTCTTTCTTACATCATGACATATCTATATAACAAATATGAAGCGTAACGGTCACTCCCATCTGAAGATATCATGTTTACAAGCCATTTTCGAAGCTTTCAATATTTTGCCAATGGTGACCTTAAATGACCTTTGACCTCTACCAAAAACAATAGGCTTCTTTCTCTTAACATGACAGATCTATATAACAAGTATGAAAAGTCCTGGTTACTCCTATCTGAAGATAATGTGTTTACAAGCCATTTTCTGTGTTTTCGCATTTTTACGGCTGGTGACCAAATGACCTTTGACCTCTACCAAAATCACTAGGGTCCTTCCTCTCAACATGACAAACCTATATACCAAATATGAAAAGTGTCGGACATTTCTACCTTAAGATATCTTGTTTACAAGCAAGTGTCACAAACACACAAACACATACACACACACACAACATCACCATCCCATAGATTCCTTGCCTGCCTATGGCAAGGAATCAATAAATGAATGTACCCCAATCGTGAAAAAATCTGTAAATTTGAATACCTGTGCAAAATTTATGCAACTTAAGTACATGTCAGTGTAAGGACCTTCCCTGTCGATTTAAAAATGGTGACATAAAAACATACCACAGTCTATACAACTGCTTGGACTAAGGCACAAAATTGTCACTTTCACAATGTAATTGGCAAATGTTTTCACAGGAGAGCAAACTGTAACAGTGTACAAAGATCCTACAGGCATCATAATGTACTGCAATTATCATAAAAACTTTTCTTTTTCATTCCATGTAAAAATGTTGCAAAACTTAACGCAATGTGCTTTTAACCTTTAAAAATAAGACTTACATACAGAACAGTAAAAACACAAAAGAAAGGTCTTACTTTCCCATATACTGTATAACAATGCTCACAAATCATTCTAGAATTCTCTTCTAAGAAATCACAAATTCTTCCAATATACTGTTCAGCTTTAGTGGCATGAAGAAATGAAAATGTATGCCCTACCCCTTAAAATGAATTCTTTCCTCCAATAGTACAGATCTGAATTACATCTCCAAGGTGATCACATTGTGAATTGAGGACATCTTGCAAGGGAGTTTTACCAGTCTGGCTCTAATCTGATAAATCTTCTAAGCATGTCAAAGGAGATAGTAATACCTGCAGTCAGGGTTTCAAAATTTAACCCCCACTGTTAAAAGTGTGGCTTAGATTTTGTCAGAAATGCCAACCTGTAGGTATCTCTAATCATGAGGGTCATGCATGGGTCATTTACAAAGATTTGTAATGAATCCTAGGCTTTTAGTAGCTGAACCCCTGGCCTCTCCAATAATTGTGATGATGACTTAGCAGCATACCAAAGAAAGGCTCTGTTCAGGGTTGGTAAATTCAGAAAGGCGGGAAAGTTTGGTCCTCTCCAGAAAATGACATCAAATTGAGGCAAAGAGTATTTAGACTGATAAGGGCACCTCCAACATCAATTTACTGAGGTGAAAAGCTTTATATTACAACAAATGCAAGGGTTATAACACCTTTTATGTTTCTATCCAGGGAACTGCTTGTAAGAACCATTTTACAAAAGTTCACTTTATAGCAGGAATCCTTGATATGGATCAGGGCTGACAGGTCTTTCCAAAGAGTCCTAGCTCTGATTTAATACCTTATGTAAGGTAGCAGTCTACAAAGCATGTTCAAAATCTAGATACATGAAAGTCCTAATAAAAATTAAAGGGCAAGGGCAGCTGCCGAAAACTTATTTAGAAACAGAAGTTACATCTGACATTTTGCTTCTTATTTTTCTCTTCCCAATACCTTTCATGAACATTTAAGAAATTAAATATTGCATATTATATAACACCTTCTTAATTTGTCTTCATCTGATTGGAGGATTGATGGTCACATGCCAGTCATTGGCTCCCCACCATCCGCACCATTGGATCTTGTCAAAGTGCAATAGTAGTCCCCATCGTGCAATAGTAGTCCTGAGAGTGCTGATAGTAGGCTACGTGGTACATAGACACTACAGTACGTACGAAGTTTGTACCTTCACATTGAACTATGTCGCTGCGCAAATTGATTATCATGTTGTGAACCATGCATTGCATATGCTCTACATACAGGTACGTACATAACGTAAACAAATCCAGTTGCCGTGCTAAAAGTTTTCACTTTGGATTACAACTGCTTTTGATAGAGAATGCTTGAATGTATGAGTAAGTGCCCTCTTATCAGATTTAGACCAAAATCTATTTCGAACGTTAGGTGTTTAGCCTAGGCCTAGAAGAAAAGGAAATATAGACCAGACCTACGCTATTAAGTTACTTCTTTATCAGAACGTAAGTCGTGAGTAGGCGGGCTAGTGATTGAGAGTTACGTACAGTGTATATAGGCCGTGGCCTAGGCTAGGCTAAGTAAAATAAACAATACGATGTAGGCAAGTTCACTGCAGTCTTATATCGTACGAGTAATACATACACGCAGGTACGTACTAGCATTCGTTTGACAGGACAAAACTCAGACTGGGGCAGGCTAATGTTCTCCAAAATCAAATTCTAACCAAGGAATATTTAGAAAGTTAGGTGTTATATAAAACAAATAATGAATGATTTAATTCGTGCAATAGCTTTGAATTATTTCTTCCGTTGAACGTTGGCCACCTCTATTTAACTCCCCTTCGCCTCATTGAATAGAAGGTGGCAATCTTTCAACTCAAGAAATAATTCACCACTATTGCACTCATAAACATTCATTATTTGTATACTGTATGCACCAGGCAGTTACCTCAAGTAAATTTTATGTGCAATAGCTCCAAGAAAATTTTACAATAGAGGAAAAAGAGAGTCACATAATTCTCAAGAGCTATTCATGATACTAGACAGTCTACTAATAGACTAATTCAAGTTGGGATGACTGAATTTTCCCTTTAATAAGTTGCATGCAACATCATTAAAGTGCAAATCTGATAGCAGACAACTGGCTTATAATAAACCCTTCATTAAAGTGGCTCATTGAGTTGGTTCAACAAATTCAACAAATTTTTCCAAACCTGTTAAGTTTGCTTCACATATCAATGGCAAATGGTCAAACTTGGCCAATCCCCATATCCTACATACAAATAACTGTTTTATGAGTGAGTTCTGGATGGTTCAACTTGGTTTTCAAAAATTTGTCACAAGACACTACAAATTTATGCACAGAACAGTTACAAGTCATGACACCACAAAATCACACTTTTAACTTTTTTCTTAACAGTTGGATGTGAACTTGACTAACCATGCTAACTATAAGCATTGCATGTGTAAGTGGCTTTTTATCACTCTCATTTTGTTATCAACTTTGATATGAACGCAATTCGCCCCTTTAAGATACTTGTAACAAATGGAGACCATGCTATAGAGATATGGAGTTTAAACTAGGGTAACGGCTCATCTCAAAATGGTACTGACCAAATTATATCAGATAAAATATGACAACTACCCACTAATAATTTAAGAACTAAATTTCCTGCTTGACTGGCAGTCCCATTTTATCGGCAACCCCACCATTTCCCCTCTGGCTTGGATAACTGCACCAGTTAAAACTTGTGAGATTTCTTGCTAATGTTTATATTAAACATAATGTACTGACCCCTAATTAGTTCTTCTCACATCCCATTCCTTTCTTTATACCAACCCCATGGTGAGGAGGTTAAGGCATCTGACTTACACCCAGGTCTGGGGTGCAAACTCCTGGCCAGGTCACAGTGAAGACGTTAAAATAGAACCTGCTGCCACTGTGTTTGTTGTCTGATCACCATAAGCACTTGAGTTAATAGTAAAAGCCAGCCCGTGAGGATACAACTGGAAAAAGGCTGTGGCTGGTTAGCCCGCAGAGCGTTGCAGGCATTGGAACCAGAATTATTTCAACTTGGGTAGAAATCCAACGCAAACTTCATTTACATAACTCTACGTGGATTGGTTGAAGCAAGATTAATGTTTACTTAATAACAGGCAAACACTTGTACCATTGTACAACAGTACACAGAGCCATGGCGGTCAATGTTATCCAACACTGGTAATGTGTGGTACCGTGCAAGCAAGCACACATACAGTACAGCGGTAAATTAAGAACAACAGATGACACAAGCATGGGAAAAGACAGTTTGATACTTTTCAACAAAAGATTATTTTTTTAAATCAACTCTTTGATGAAGGTTGTTTATATTGTTTGAAAGAGGCTGTCCATGTTTAGACTTCCTTCTATATTAAAAGCTTTAACGTCCGTAATAAGCCTATGTTTTTGTTTCATTTAAACATCTTTGTGTTCAACATAGCATTGCAAGATTTATTTGTCCAGCATCGCCTACCTTAGGAATAACTGTAGGCCAATTGTGGTGAATGCTCAAGAATATTAAGACGATCAACTTTTGGGCTCATTGAAAGGAATTTCTGACCATTGTCGGCAGGTTCTGAGGGGCAGCAGCCTAAAGGAGGCTACAGCCACTGAGGCTCTATGCAGGCTAGTGGCAGGTCTGCCCAAAGAGTAGCACCTCCCTGGTCTGACTTTAAGGCCTAATCCTCTCACCCCAAACAGATCAAATTTTCCTTACCTACTAACCTTCTCACAACTGTCTAAAATTCCTCCTCATCTGGACACAATCTCAGTTTATTGCATTAGGGTAAGTATATACAAGACCCGCCATGTGTAATCAAAACACTTTTAGTACATGGTGTGTAACATGAGCTTCAAATACTTTATATTTTTTGAACTAGCGGTCAATAAGATATATTTAGAATTTTTGCAGTCTGCTATAAAAATTATACTTTGGGGTGAGAGGATTAGCATCTAAAGTTTTAATAAGTCTACCCATGTGCAACACCAAGGTTTAATTTAGCATGAATGTGAGACAGCCATGTGACATGAAAGGAAATTGGTTGCATAACCAAAACACCCAATTCTTAATCAGACAACCCAACCCCCCCTCCAAAATTACTCCTGATTTTCCCTCCAGAAAAATCTGGAATACAGTATATATGACAAAGAACTACAGGTACTCGTTTCTTAGTAACTAGGACTACTTAATTGGAGGGGGGGGGGGGGGAGGAAGGAAGGGGGATATGTTTCAGCTGGCCTGAATTTGTACAACAAATTGTACACAAAGCAAATTTTTGGCAACAGAACAAAATACCTGAAACATACAGTATTTCTGCACAGGTGACATTATTGGAGAGAAACCATCTTGACTAATTTTTGTACTGAATGAGAAGAATCAGCCATCTTTTCTTTTAACTGAGTTCCAATGTTGATTTGTTTCTAATATTGTACCATAACCATACACAGTAGGTAGCCCCACTCTCCTCTTTCTAGCACTGTCACTCCCTCTTTGAACTTCAATAATTTATGGATTATAAGTAGCTCCCAAGTTCAGAGAGGCTAGATGCGGGTCTAACTGATCTGTCTGTTGGTGGATTGCTGGCCTAGGGGGAGGTGGTGTCCTCCTCTCCTTTTCAAAAAATTTTTGAATTTTAGAATTTCCTAATCAGTTCAATTGTTATTGCTGCCGTAAATTTTGGCACAGTACATTTTGCAAATGACAACTCTTTATGTCACCAGTGGTTGGACCATGATGTGAGTGTTTTCCAATATATATCTTCATGCATCTCTCATGGTGTTCCATCCATGAAAACCACAGTCAAGAATGTCAAGAACTGTTAGGACAGTCCACAACGTTTGTTTGAGTGGGAAACTCTGTAATAAGTTCTGACATAATGGCAGCATGGCTTTAGCCATTAATTACATACAGGATCAAGATACTGAAAAAGTCATTAACGTACCTAAAAAGGGTAAAAGCAAAGCTGAAGTGAAGCAAAAACAAAACTGTTCCAAGGTTGAAATATTTCTCCTTGTAAATTTCACAATCCAAAAAGAAAAGTATTGTCACTTTCTTCTCATTATTCATGAAAAATAACTAATATTTTAACCTTAGCGGCAAAGTGTAAGTGACCTAAATGTACATGTAGAAAAAAACAATTTGCAGGGCTCGAAAAGAGGGTGCCTGAGGGCATCTTGTCTAATAGCTTGGGCAACAAAACTTAACAAATTGCACAGCAGAACATGCCTGACCAGTATACACGCAGCTGTACAGTTAATGAAGTCACGTGACCAGTTCTCTAGCATTCCCACCTTCTTGAAAGTCTACGCAAATGAGATTTCACAGAACTGTGACTGACAAGGGGTCTCCCCTACATGTTGAATTATGTATAAGTAGGCATATAAATGGATGCAACGACGCGGTAAGTGGACATTTTGACCTTTCCTTCTCTTAGATATCAAAGATTTTTTAGGTTTTTTCAAACATATACTGCAAAAATACATCCCCGAAAAGAGGCAGTCGATTCTTATGTCTCAAATTAGGACCTCAAACTTTGCGAGTACCTGACTCATTGAGGGATGTAAAACGATATTTTTGTATCGACCTTTGAAAATTATAGTATAGGCTTTCTGTTGGTACCAAAATTACGTAGTTTAATTTACAAATTGTTTTGCAAACAACTGCTAAACCTGAAGGGGCATTTACCGTACAATATGTATGTAGTATGTACTATACATATGGTATTGGTACTGCACAAAGTTAACGTTACTGTTAGTACTATTCCAATACTGCTCACAAAACGTCGACCATAACAAAATAATTAACGACTATTATACTGTGGGATGTGCAGGACAGGTACCCATTGCATTAACAATATTGAACCAGAATGCAAAAATGCATTGAGGTTTCGATGATACATAAATGTTCCATTTAAACGAATGCCATCACGCACCATTGTCTTCTTCTCATTCAAATGTTACACTAGCATGTTCAAAGAATAATTTTGTCATTCCAAATGACCTTTTGACCTCCATAAAATCATACATAGCTAGACAGACAAGCAGACAGACAAATGGACAAACAGCTATCTTGAAAGATTATATTTAAAAAGGTTTCCAGACTTGACCCCTGGAGACCCCAGATGAGCTTTCATCTCTGCCAAACACAATGAGGACCATCTTCTGACCATAAAGCATCCACATACCCAAATGTGAAATCTATCCAAGTTTCCTATCTTGAGATCTTGCATAAGCAGGATTTTCAGACTTTGACCAGCAAAGACCCTAGATGACCTTTGACATCCATCAAAAACATTAGGAACCATCTCCTGACCATAACGCATCCACATACTAAATGTGAAATCTATCCAAGTTTCCTACCTTGAGATACAGTGTTAACCAGATTTTCAAATTTTGACCCCCGGTGACCCCAGATGACCTTTGACCTCCGTCAAAAACGATAGGGGCCATCTACTGACTTTAATGCATCCACAAACTACAAACTAAATATGAAATCTAGCCAAACTTCCACCCTTGAGATTTCATTTAAACAAGATTTTCAGACTTTGACCCCCGGTGACCCCAGATGACCTTTGACCTCCGCCAAAAGCAATAGGAACAATCTACTGAGTATAACGCATCCACATACAAAATATGAAATCTATTCAAGCTTCCTACCTTGAGATAGCATGTTTACGAGATTTTCAGACTTTGACCCCTGGTGACCCCAGGTGACCTTTGACCTGCCACAATAACAATAAGAACCATCTACTGACTATAACACATCCACAAACCAAATATGAAGTCTATCCAAGCTTCCTCCCTTGAGATATCATTTTAACAAAATTTTCAGACTTTGACCCCCGGTAACCCCAGATGACCTTTGACCCCCACCAAAAAAAATAGGGACAATGTATTGACTATAACACATCCACATACTAAATATGAATCCATCCAAGCTTCCTACCTTGAGATATCATGTTAACGAGATTTGCAGACTTTGGCCCCTGGTGACCCCAGAAGACCTTTGACCTGCCAAAAACACATTACGGACCATCTACTGACTATAACACATCCACGTATCAAATATGAAATCTATCCAAGTTTCTTACCTTGAGATATTGCATTAACAAGGTTTTCAGACTTTGACCCCCCGTGACCAAGGATGAACTTTAACCTCTGCCAAAAACAATAGGGACCATTTACTGACTATAACGCATCCACATACTGAATATGGAATCTATCCAAGTTTCCTATCTTGAGATATTGTGTTAACGAGATTTTCAGACTTTGACCCCTGGTGACCCCAGATGACCTTTGACATCCACCAAAAAAAATAGGGTTCTTCCCCTCAATATATTTCATCTATGTACCAAGTTTGAAAACTGTCAGACATTCCTATCTTGAGATATCGTGTTAACAAGCAAAGTGTCACAAACGCACACACACATACACACACACGCACACCTACACACACACATACACATACATACACATGCACACCATCATGAATGCATTGGTTTCTCTTATCATCGAAACCAAAAACTTCTAGTGTTGTTTGCAGACTTGCAGTCTATAAAATATGAAGCTTCAGTTTTCATGGCATATTCAGTAACATTGAATGCAATGCTGGCACTGATGTGGCCATGGGGGGGTCCAGGCTTGCATGTAACTTAGCCTAGTTGTAAAGTAAACCCGGGAGTGGGACTGCAGGGGTGTATATGAAGTCAGCCTAGATTAAACACCCCCTAAATTTAGAGGGTTCAGCTTCAGTCTCGACATATCCACGGGTTATTATTCTTTCTTACCTGATAGTTTCTGTTCCGCAAACAGAAAAACTCACTCCTTTCCAACATTTTCCATAATAGACCTACAGTATAGTGGTATACTGTACTGTAATTAAGTTCAAGTTATCATTTCTTTTGTAATTTATACAATTTCTAATCCTTCATAAACTTACATCATTCAAAAACCTTACCCCATGGGAAATTATGTACTGCCATCTTAACTGTGACTTGCATTTTATACTGGTTAACTTTAATGAAGGAGTGGTTTCTGTGGACTCAGAGACAGGAATTAGTGTTGTGACCGACTGGCTGTATGGCATACCTAGCATATATCACTTTTTATTCAGTAACAAGTTCCCATCCCTCAAACTCAATCTTACACTGGCTGACTTGAATTGTCCCAATTAAAATCTCACCTCAATGTGATGCTAAACTGCATTACAGTAAGCCTCTACTACTGATTATTATGACATCCATGATATGTTCACTGGCAGCTAGTTTTCACACTCTAGTATACCCAACTTTGTTTTAAAATGGGTTCTCATTAATGTGGCACTCAATGAAGTGAAAACTGTTAATTCATTCCTAGATTTGTTACATTAATTTTATTTATTTTTGATCATTAAGGAGGTCACATAAAGGAGAATCATATTGGGCAACATTTAGGTAGTTTCCTGCACAAAAAACAGACTGCATTGTTACATTGACTGTTTGAGCTACTAGGCATATCAAACTGGCCTAGCTGGTAGAAATGATTGGAACATTCCATCCTCTCCCAAGAGGACAGGATAGTGATGAATTATTATCCTAGCAGTCCAGCCATCATCATGTAATTTTTAGGACCAATATTCATGTGAAAAGAAATTCACGAGGAATTCAAAGTAAGAAATCCCATTTGCCAAACCTCAGCTGGACATATACTCATTCCCTTGCAAGCTGATTGATATTTGCCTTTAATTGCCTTCAGTATTTTTCAATTTTACCCAGAGTTAATGAGAAAAATCAAAAGCACTTGTTAAACATTGTACTGATGATCTTTCCTGCAAGGCCCTTCCTGTCAAAGCAGGCCCTAAGTTTTAGAAAGGTCCCTCTTTCAGTTTCTTGCTCAATATATGCTGACTGCATGAGTGTACTACATGATGCATAGAGTTTTTTATTTTTTTTTCAAAGAATGAACATTGAATTGAAGTTTATACAGTTTCCTTGCATAAAGATTTTTAAACTAGCACAACTTTTTATAAAGTGAGGTGATTTTCACCGTTTTAGTGCAAACAAGATGCAGTTTTGCTCTGTATGTGCAGAGCTTATTAGTGTAGTTACTATGATGACTATGACATATTGTATGTGTATACAGGCATATCACATTCAAACAAGTATATACCAGTACAACACTACTGATTAGTTTAATTTGTAAATGGCATTAAAACAAACAATTTGCTGCAAAAATGTCGAAGGAGCTAGTATCACACCATTTTCTCCGAAATGGGAACAATACTGGTGAGGATGAATTAGGCTGCTGTTGTAACATTATACATATAGGACGACCATTAATGTTCATTTCGAGAAAGTAGGCCTACTATACTGTTTATATACTCTGGGCGCTACAATAGATTCGTCGTGGAATTTACCGAGTGCCTGACTCATTGAGAATATTTTATAGTGCAAAAACGGTACCAATAGATAGAAAACAAAATTTTCTTTCTTTTGAAGTAAATACTGAGTAGCTTAAAACAACATCGAATAAATGCTGAACGATTTTGCGGAGCATTTGAAACCCATTTTAGACGTTTCATAAAATGGACTAAAATCCTCACTTTTACCCGTAAGTTCACTCAGAACCAGGCACCGAAAGTATTTTTTACATCTTATTCATTGATTTTCAGGGTTTTGAATATCTTTTGGTCCCTAGTTTCTGAGATAATTGACTTTTAAAGTCATGACTTTTAGCTAATTAGTATTCAAATCCTTATGACGTCACCAAATGTCATGCATAAAATGTAAGAGAAGGAAGCTCTTTTCGAGCAGTTGCAATTTGACTATGACTGGGCACCTAAAGTCACCGTGGAAACTGATCATCACCAGTGTTGGAAGTTTCCCATTAACTATTGTAAAAACACTACCACTCAATGAACTGTACCTATCAATGCTTGCTACAGTGCTTGTTACTGTAATGTCATGGGCCAACAAATTTATTAAATAACAAAGCATTACTATGATTCCCTAATTTCCTTTATCTTGTGGTATATTTGGGCAATAATAAAGCTATGTTTGGCAACCAAAAACTACTGATTTTGAAAATGGGTTGCCCGATAGGGCAAACAAGACATTAGAAAATTTTTCAAGCTCTGATTTGAAGAATCACTTTTGTCTACATAAGAAAACTAATAGTACAAATGTTACAACATGCAACTAAAAATAATATTACAATACCTTGTTTTCTGTGCCAGGATCCAAGTGCCCAGCTTTGACAGTGCCTTGGAAATGTTACCAACCTGCCAACAGAGATTCACACTTGTGCTAGTCTACTACAAACCTACACAATTTTCACACCAGATAAAGATTTGTCTATGAGTCAGGCTTCACAGGTAATTCACCTCATCCTAACAAATACCTTCTTGCACTCAAGGGTAAACTGTGTGAGTGTATAAATCCATGGAAACTCCGGATTTTCTCTTGCCCTAAAAGCAACACACTCCACGGGAAGCCTGTCCAGCAGTGTGTGCTGATTTCACAGTGTGGCTTGCAGATTATCTTCAAAGGGTCCCTTCAGGCATGGAAATGTAAATAACTCTTACCTCCACCAACATGTAGTAAGTGACAAACTGTGACAAAACCATCAAATTTGACCAAGCACCTCTTTATAAAAGGGTTACTGCTAATTTATTTGTAGGTGGTAAGAGTGTCAGACCACATACATGCGCTTTGATTGCCCACGCTTTAGGTGAATAATCCTCCAGAGAACACTGCCTTCTTTGTAATCACCGCTTGTGGTCAAGTGTCTCAGTTGTTTTGTTCTGTTAATAATGGTTTGGATCTTACTTATGGGTTCTCTTTCTTTACTCAAAAGTTTATCACTCTGTTCTTTTGTTCTCTAATCACTGTGTGATGCATATCTGTGAAAATCCTACTTCAGCTAGTTAACCAGTAATGAAGCCGTGTACCTAACAACTTTTAAGGACAAACTTTAACACAAACTGCAATCAGTGGTTTTCTTCTTAAATCTACATATTGTTATTGGGATTTGTTACTTGGAATCACTGACCTATATAAGCACAAAAGTGGATTAATTTTACCTAATTACCAAACCTGATAGGCATGCAATAACTTCCCAAGGCACAATGACTCAGTAGTGTATACTATGGAATACATTTTAGAGCAAAGTTCATTGTACTCGAACACCATACAAGCACCAATTAGCAACCTTGAGAAACTAGTTTCTGTATTATTCAACATAATCTATGCCAGTTGATAAAAGTCTGGAGATATTGTATGTCTAAAGAATTTAATCATCCTTAGAATCACACCATCTGACACAAAATGCAGATTTCATTCATCCAAGGTCTGTCACATGCACTTTGTTCATAGTATTAGTTAAATTTTTTAATATGAATTCAAATACTACACACAGAGTGAAATTTGAACCATGACTTGCACTTGCACTCAATACACTCTAACAAAACACTATAGTATTCAAATATATATCAAATTTCAATTTTAAACATATTTATCAC
Organism: Holothuria scabra; assembly: GCA_037179385.1. Classification (NCBI taxonomy): domain Eukaryota; kingdom Metazoa; phylum Echinodermata; class Holothuroidea; order Aspidochirotida; family Holothuriidae; genus Holothuria; species Holothuria scabra. The sequence goes on from CM074194.1 coordinate 23,369,965, forward strand.
TAGTAACTCACCAAACAAAACTTTGCAAAACATTTTTATGCATTGATAATCTTACAGTGATGACAATTACACATTTGACAATGAATTGTGCTTGCAAGAGGAGGAATTTTAGAAAGCTGTGGGAGTGGCTAGAAGTAGTGGGTAGAGAGAATTGGAACTATCATGGGTGAGAAGATTTTGCCTTCATAGTTGATGAAACAAGTCAGAAACAAGTCAATTTTTAGATGTCAAAGTAAAGTTTATAAAAATGATTGGGTACAGTGGACTGATGACACTGTTTGTCAGTTTGCATATGAATTAAATTACTGCAAAACATTTCAAAAATGGAAATTTGACATGTTTATGTTGAGTCCTGAATATACCACAAGAGACACATTCATAGCCATGACCATGGCATTCTTGATGGGCTAGTTCCAGTACAAACTGTACAGTACGTCAAAGAAGTATTGTCCTAAGCATTTGCATGCTGGCATAAGATTTTTTGAAAAATAAACCAAACCTTTTCCTACTATCTTCCAGGCTTTGTGAAATTGTGAGAAACGATCTGCCAAATTTGGTGAACAATGTTTACATTCCAACTGCTCAAGAATTAGTGAGTGTTCTTTTGACAACCATGTTTATATGAATAGTGAGAATCCAAAGGTACTCTCATTACATTTTACCAGTTTTCTGGCATCATGGTAAAACAACCACAATGTGAAAGATGGTTAAAATGCCAATTGATAAAAAAATTGTAATTGGAAAAAAAATGTCTAAAGGCTTTGGGGTTTTTTTGGCAGACATTTAACTTCAACATTATCAATTCTAAAATTGCCACATTTAGTGTTTTTGGTAATTGAACTGACCATTGATATTTTAGCTTCCCAAGCAATATGAGCAATACAGACCTCCCTACACCTGATGACATGTCCACCTTTCCTTGATGGGAATTTTGTCAATTTACAATCTTGCACACAGAAACAGTAAAACAGACGTAAATCACAGAATTACGGATTCATGAGAAACAGGCATGTAAGCACTTTCAAAATTTTATCGTGACTTGATGGAAAACTGTCAATTTCAAGTCAACAGTGCCCAGCAAGTCTCAAAATGAATTATGTTTCAATTTCTTTCAAGAAAAGATTAGTACTATACCCCATGTCAAAAATACAAAAAACTTATTGAAATATTAAACGGTTCAGGACAGAAAACTGACCCACCTGTTTTAAAATTGAAGTCCAGGGTCAAAAAGTTCTCAAATTTTGCAGTCTTTCACTTAAATACAGGTAACTTTATGGGGTCAAATTAAACTCAGGTGAATGCCTGGCTCTCAAAAGTATTAAAATGAAGGTACACTGTATTGGGCAACCTTTTGGTAAGGATGAAAAGTCACATGTTCTTTTATTGTCAAAAACATGCGAAAAATTGAAATCCTACATAAATATCAAAAAAATAAGTTCAGCACCTGTTGTACAATTGACATACCAATGAAAATATTGGGGGGGGGGGGGGGAGGGGGGAGGTAAATATATGTCCACCCTAATACTTCAGGCAGATTACAAAAACAACAGGCAGAATAAAAAAAATATCACATTGTGGTATACAGATGACTTTAGGGCTTCCAGAGAACATCAAATTTGAGTGTAGCATATGTGTGTGTAAATATAAAAACATGTATGCATGAATAAACTCTACATGTGGGCTTGTATTTGTATGAGTGAATTGGTTACAAATGATTCCAGCTTAGGACACAATCCAGGGTTCGACCCACTGTTGGGAAATGTTCCCCCCTGCAATCAACAAACTAGACTGATGCCCCAGCTGCTACAAATAACCTACTAGGAAAAAATGCCATCAGCCAAATATTAGTCCTGGAACTGAATACTCACTAAAGACTGGTAAGCAATTGAGAAAGACCAGGTTATGAAAATTGATCATGTGGGTGTTTGCAAAGAAGCTCTTTTCATCCACACCCCACCTCCCACATCTTACAAATGTGAAATCTCAAGCTCATGTTTGTCAATAAGCTAATTGACACAGGAAACAAAATGCTGCCAAAAGGCTTACTTCTTTCACTCACAACACTGCTACAATTAGATCTGAGGCATTTTAGAAATTGAACAGTATTTGGCTTTAAATCGTAGGCCTAACCATTTTCAAAAATCCCCAACCGGTCTTGGCACAACCAAATATACCAGGGTTTTTCCCTGGGTTTAGATTTGAACGTTACGCATCTGATGCCTCCATAGGTGGATCGCCGGCCTGGGGGAGGGGTATAAGGAGGGGTATTTGGAAATTTTGTGACTTATGCAAGTCGCTGGATGCAAAATGGTAACACTTTAAAGGCAAATTAGTCAACACAATTTCTGTAAGTCAACGCAAAAATATTAGCACTGAAAGTCACATTCGTAGAAATTTTGATCTACTGATAGCGGTCACATTGGCTTTATATCACGTAATTTCTGCTTCAAAAGTTTTGGTTCATCGGCATGGCTTTTTATTTAGCGCTGGCACCGGATGATTTTTACCCCCGGTTGGATGTTAGGCCTATTTCCCACCCGTTGCTCACCAAAATTGACATAATTGGGCCGGCTTGCAATATTACAAGTTCAGGAAAGAAAATATTGGGAAAATTTCTGTTCGTTTAATGTACGGGATATCATATTTGTAGGCGTAATATTTTCACTTCAAAAGTGGGGAAACAAATCAATCGTTAATACAGTAGATTTGTTTGCAGTCGATGTCACATGTCCTTTAATAATTTAGTTCTTAGGCCAACATCATGCTCATCCTATTTTTCATCCCCCAATCATGTCGAAACATTTGCATTTTTTTACTGGGTTGTAGTTGCGTTAATGTTCTGTAGCTACTCTCCTGCTTCAACGAAGCCCATGTAGAGCACCCATTCGTGATAATCTTAGCAGTTCTGGGAAGCAAAACAATTGCACCCGATTAGCATATCTTATGGTTCCTTTCGGATATAAATATCCCCGTACATTTTAAGCAGTTCTTGTCCAAAACTTACGTCTTGTTTGAAAAGAATCTGCAGCTGAAATGCACGTAAGTCAAATCCCCGAAAAATCAACGTACGCAGAGATTTGTGATGCCGTTTCATAGTGAATTTGGCACGGGGCTTGCCCTGCTTCGCTAGCCGGCATTACAAGCGCGATCATCGTAACACAAACTCAACGTGAAAATTTGTCTAAAATTGGAGTATTTTCACACACTAAATCACATAGGCGAAGGCGCGAGTTGTGATTGGCTGTCTAGAATCAACGCAATTGAACCAATCATGAAGCAGGGACCAATTTAAATTTTGAAATGGATTGTATGCATATGACGTCACCAAGCAAAACATGACACCTTGTTTGGCGGAAAATACGGACACGCACGAGAGTCTACTGCATGCGTGGGCCAAGAATTTTGCTGCACGAGACCACGTGCATCACTGTTTTTGTTTGCAATGACGTCGCATGACAACATTGCATAAGTCCTACTGTAAATAACATTACGGAAGGAATGCTAGAAATGACCTGATTTATGCAAGATAATAACCACCGAACTTGCAAAAGATTCTAGGAGCTACGTGTACAAAACGTGCTCAGACATGTATGTATGCGAAGCTTGGGGATTTGAAAAAAAGGCGAAACACTGCAGCTCGATAGTCTGTACAATGTGTGTTTTGTGTGTTGTTACTTGTTCAGTAGTAGGCCCTATGGTCTATACATACAGAGCTCCGACTTGCATGCAGTGGTATGTGCATGGAAGTTAGTTGCAGTTTTACAAATAAGTCAATGATGTTGTCGTTTATTGTATTACAACAAAAGCAATCGTTGACAGAAAGAAGAAAAATTATGGAGGCTAGCTGGCAGCAATTTTGAACATCGCGGCCGTTTTCTGAATGTTGCGGCCTCCTTGATATTGAAGCTTGAACGTCGCGGGGCGCGACGTTCAAAAGGCCCAGGGAAAACCCTGTATACAGCTTGTCATTGATTACCTTCTCTCGGGTTTATGAGGGTATTATTGAAAGCAGCCTACAAGCACAAATTTACAAGCCTAATCCTCTCACCCCTAACAGTACCAATTCTCTCAACCTTCTTATTTAAGCCCCATCCCACAATCATCTAAAACTCATTGTCATCCAGACACATTCTCAGTTTATTGCTCCAGCTAGGGTGAGTAGACCCCATTGTGTAATCAAAACACTCTCAGTACAGTATGTATTATGTAATATGAGCTTTAGCATTTTTGAACTACTGTACCTGTCAATCAAAGAGCTGTACCAATTGAGAATTTCTGTGGACTATTAAAAAAATTATTTTTGGGGGTGAGAGTATTTGCCCTTTAACATTCTGATAATTGTCATTCTAAATAATTCCTAACACATACTGTATGCATGTTCATTGACTGACAATGCAGACCCACCATGCAATATCATATGAAATCTGTGAAATAGGCAATCCTTGTTTTCATGATACCAAGGTGCCTCAGAGGTACTACTGTACAGTAGTATCATCCTTCTATGGTGTCCAATCCTGCAGACAAATGTTCTTCAGTGAATGATAGCTAGAGTAACAGCAGGTCCTTGTCATTCTTTCAACACACAAAACAGCATGGTTCCTAGTTTCATACAACACCACTACTTCTGCACTCATTCTCAACAAGTTTGACTTCACATCCAGGCTTCCAATCAAGTTTCAAATATTTTCTAGAAAATCTGGATGGATCACATTTCTGGGAACACAGCAAGACTTTCTTCTCAATTTTGATGTGTGGGTTGCTCTATCAGAAAGAGATTCATTTATTAAATCTGCTGTCAAGTCCAAATTACAGGCACTATTGATTTGAAGTTCCTCAGGGCAAACATGATATTGTGCTGCACCTTGAGAACAGAGTGATTAAATCTTGAGGGAATTGACCTCATCATGCTTCCTGCTTACCCCCAAATAGATATGAAATTTAAGGAGATCTACATGTTCTTTGCATTCCAGACTTCCAGAGGCTGTTTATTGTATTCCTCAAATATTCTGTTCTAACACTTATACAGTAATCATGGGTTACTGCAAAATGCTTGGATATGGGCAAAACAAGATACATATTTTGACAATGCACCCCACTATCAAGATATCTTACTATAGGCATCTGGGACAATCATATGTAAAATACATAAATGGACTTGATATTTTGGCCTATGGGTAAAATTGCCAATGGACACTTGGATAGTTCAAGCTAAGCAGGCCAACATTTCTTGTGAATTATGTGGGAGTGAAATCAGTAAATGTATTTCTGCAAACAAACCATAAAATTAAAAAAGTCAGAGACATTAATTTGACCTGAAAGTACACCCCCCCAATATTCCGAAATGTGTCATTGTGACACCAGTGAACTAAAGCAGGGCTCTTTTTTCATGGTTGTACGATTGTCCCAGACAACTAAAATTTCATACGGTCAACCAAAAGTGAAAGATCGGACAACCATTTTTCTCTTAGATTGAGAAAGTATAAAGCTGACTGATAGACTCTTTCAACTTTTTTCATCTACCATGTTTCAGACTTGAAGTGCTTCTGTCTCTCAAACATCCCAGCTTTTTATTCTTCAAGACCAATAATACATGAACACAATTACTGTTTTGTAATTGTGTACAAAATGTTCCAGACAACCAAATTTCATTGTGGATAACCAAAACTAGTGAAATAGTTGCCCGAAGGACCACCACAAATTTCTCTGAAAATCATGGCCTGACTACAGCGTTGTTTTCCCAGCCCTTCTTTCATTAAATTCTGAATCAGTCTCTAATAGAAGCTCCATATTTGTACTGTGTTTCAAAAAGTGTGCTGCAAATTACAATTTCTAATGTAGTAGTGCTGGCCCAGAAATCAGTTTGGTAAACTTTTTAAAGTTCTGGAAATGACAACATCAGAAATTTGCCACATGTGATGCCAGATCAAGTGACACTGGCATACTGTAGTGCTACTTTTATAAATTTTTCAGAAATTTTCTTTTTATAAAATTCCAAATTATCTCCAATAAAGGCTTTTTACTTTTAAAATATAGTCAGAGAGCCTCAATTCTTAGGCCCTAGATTAGATTATATAGCAACAATGATCTTTGGTCACTGTGCTATCTCAAATTTGCCAATAGGAAATGCAGATTCTTCAGAAATCCCCCAACATTTCCAATTTCATTACAGAAAATCCAGAATCCAGATTTTTTTGCAATACAAGCTATTTGTTTAAAGGGCAAATTACACCCCTAGTACAGTAGTGTCCACACTTTGAGAAAAATTCAGATAATTTTGGTGGCTGCCCCCCTGGAATAATGTCTACATGTAGCTTCAACACTGATATGACAATTCAAAGTGCAGTGACTGATAATAGATTCGCAAGTACTGCAAAACCAAATTTGGGTGATGGAACAACACACACTGGAAGGTACATTTGCCATACGCCAAAGAATCACGCCAAGGTGGAGTTGTTTGGAATTAAACACCACACCAATTGTTGCAATTGTAAGCCAACTGTTGTAATTTTCCCTGTAGCAGCTGGGTATGCCATACGCCAAATTTGTTGGTGTACATTTCCGTATGCCAATATTAGGCATAAGCTACCTCTTTGCAGTCAGGGCAATGTTTGTTTGCACTATTCATCATGCTTCAGTGGCTGCACAACCAGCTTACATGTGTCCAAAAAGATAAGCCTATTGTCCTGGTCTGTTGATGCAGCTCTGGTTGCAAACTTGGCTTGCACTGAATAAACAGTCTCTGCCTTTATGAATGAGGTTTTCAATGGGACTCTTTGTTTACATAGTGCTGGACATGGCAGCTTCTATTGACAGAAAGCTGATAACAGGAAGTCGGGTTGACCTTGCTGTAACATCACTTTTTGAACAAAAAGTGGGGTGTCGGGTATAAATTGTATAGAGGCAACCTTACGCCTAATGAAAGATCTTTCTGTAAAAAGCCCTACTTTCCAGTGTGGGGAACAACCCCATGCATGTTATTCCTTAATGGTGTATTTTACTTGGTTTGTTTTCCTGTTACTGTATGTGGTGGGATGGAAGAATTACAGCAGTTATCTTGCCCATGTTGTAATCCCCATGTTGTAATCCCCCAGTGTGGGGAACAACCCCATGCATGTTATTCCTTAATGGTGTATTTTACTTGGTTTGTTTTCCTGTTACTGTATGTGGTGGGATGGAAGAATTACAGCAGTTATCTTGCCCATGTTGTAATTCGTTCAACCAGCATTTCCTTCCATTTGCTGGGCAATAATTCAACAATTCCTACTTATAATAGTGAAAATTCAACATTTCCATTCAACCCCTCATCCATACAAAATTGTGACTTCAGTAGTAGAATACTGCTAGGACAAAGCCATGTACTGTACAATAGTAGTATTATAGAGCTCCTGTTCTTAGTTAGAACTTTCTCATAGCCACACATTACTGGTTACAAGACCAACTATACATTTCATCAACATTCTGTAAAAGCTAAATTGCCTTTCTTTTGCCAAGCTTTAGGCCGATAGAAAACGAATGAGTGTATCAGTTACTTGATTCAGTCTTTACCATGAGTCAGTCACTGCCTACAAAGAGTAAAACTGGGGCTCTCATCAAAAAATAAAGAAATTTCATTCAGAACAATCACGAGGATGACAATAGTTCAAAATCTATTATAAGTAATACTTTTTGGTGAAAATTTACCCAGAGATTTTTAGTCACAGGATTGGCTGTTGGCACTACATAGAACACAAACTCCACACTGGCAATGTAAAAATGCAGTGCTTCAAATGTAAATACAGTAGCAACTTAAATAGGTTACTGCAGTTGATCCAGTTGATATGACAAATTGGAAATTAAAGCAGTGAGGATAGCTAATTCACCAAAGGTATGTTTAACAGAGAATACTAAAGGTAAGTCTAATACTATCAGCTTAGTAGGTAGGAAGGTACAGTAGACAGTGTATCTTTAAAGTTCAAATATGGTTCAAGCCCTCCCTTTTCATGTACTCTCTTACAAGTTACAACAGACAAGGAATACATTTGGCATATTCTTCAACCCATCCACTGAGGGAAGTAATGTCAAGGAAATGACACCTGGGTCTTGGCTCAGAGGCCTAAAAGTGTGTCTTCCTTTCAGATTTTTACAACCAATTCAAAACTGATGTTTTGCAGCTCCTGGAAAAGTACTCTATTCTTCTTTGGCAGTCCTCATATTCTGAGGTAGTTATTGCAAAATAATGGCTGGTTTCAATTCTCACAGCAGCCAACACTGCTTCAAGACTTCATTTTACTATAGGGAAATGATTGCTACCCCTACATGCTTGTTTAGTTAAGAATGAATCCCAGATTGTCTGAAATGGCAATCTTGGCAGACCCCTCACTTTAAAACAATCTCCATTTTTAGATACATTAGGCTTTAAAAATAACTACTCTTACCAAAAAGGAGGAAAGTTCCAAATAAAATGTGTATATAGTATAACAACTTAAGAAGACACTGGTGATCTGAACAAAAAGTCCATAAATGTTGTACATATTATAATAATTTGTGAGTGTAGGAGTTTGACTGGGGAATGACTGATGTTGAGGTTTCTACTGGACTTGAAAACAAATTTGTCAACTCATGCTTTTAAGAGGAAGTATGAACATCAGATACACCAGTGAGGGTTAGCTCTCACATATACCCATGACCATAATGGCTGTTGGTCCAGGCTATGAGAAGCCATTGAGTGCAAGTAATATGAAACACTATGTCAAATAATTCCTGCATTCTCTTCACTTATATGAAAAATAATGGCTGTGGCTTGCTAAAACCAACCCTGTTACATTCATGAAGCCAACAGAAAATGGCTTAAATATAAACATTTTATGTAAGGTACCTAGAAGTCTAGAGAAACAGAAATGACAGAAGTAGATGTTTGGGGTAAAATGTATTTTAAACCTCAGTACAAAAAAGAGCTGTAGTTCTCATCAAAATTCATCAACCAGAGTAGCAAAGCTACTGTCGCTCAACCCTTCTTATGTTACCAGTGTTTTTTTTTTTTTTTAAATTTATCTTGCATAAATTTATTGTGCACACTTAACACATACTCAGACAACTCCAGGTGGGCAGACCAGCATGTGAACACTGTTCACTTAGCAGTTGAACTGTTTCAGGGATAAATCTCTACATAGCTAGTTCATCCTCTAACAGTGTACCTTAAAGACACAGTATCGTGGCGCGAAACGGGGGCGACATTTGGACAGCCTTCAAAAAAATTGTTATCCCACCTAAAATCCCGGATGTAGCCCATAGACACCGTATGATAACAGTTCATACGATTGCGTGGGATAGCGTACTGTTACATATGCTTGTTTGTGTGAGCGTTAACAGGCGTAGTATCTGTGTTAATTTGTATGTAGCAGGGATTGTTTTCCTGATACAAGTGAGTGCCTTGCTCAGTGACAACAGAGAGACCCTTGGGAATTTTCCCAATGTCTTGGGAATTTTGAACCGTCTCGATCATTCTTTTCCTTCCCACTTTGAAAAAAGAAATATTGTGTGATTGTTTCTTCTACTTTTTTAAGTCACTTATTAATTAGTTATGAAATATGTGAATAAGTTCTAATAATAATGCCAAGGTGGCTAATTTGTATTAAATTTCCGGCTTAATTGTTTTGTGTTTTAATCATCAGTTTGACTGCGATGCTCTTATAGGCTATCATTACTGTAGTTCAACGTTGAGAGGCTATACGTTGTTATTCGAGACGTGATCTTGGGAATTTCTAAAAGACGAACTGGCCTAGGAAACCTGCATTGAACTTGAGAGATTGGTCGAAGCGAAGGGGCTAGTCTTAGTCTTACGACAGCAAAATGTCTTCCTGTTCAGAACTTCAGAAAGAAAAAATCGAAGGTCAGCGTTTGCACACGTTGTCACGAGAAGGAGAAATCAAACGAGAAAAATACAGTAGCAAACGAAAGACGGAGTTCCCTTTCTCATTCTCACGCGGAATAGGCCCTACCTAACGTTAGCCTAGATCGCCGCAGAAAAAGCAGGTTGATTGGTTGGGGAATAACAAGTCTCTTGTTTATAACGGCGATTTTGCGAAACATCATCTCACAGATCATGCTCAAAGGTAAGTGAAATGTGTTTGTTCAGTTACTGATAGTAAAAAGTAAACAGGATTCCCGTCTCGTTAGTGATCCACATACCCATCCCACACGCGTGTTTAGCTTATGTACAGTACAGAGTATGCATATAGGCCTAACGTTAGGACAATTTTATTAGTAGCTATATGACTAGTAAAGCTTTTGACGAGCTAGCACAGGTTACAGCAGAAGTGGTCAGCACTACATTTACCACTTCATCAAAATCTTAACCCCAGAATAAGACGCACTACTCTTGAAAAATGTGACTAGCCTATGTCCTCAGTTTGCTCATATACATGCCCCAAATAGTTTACACTTATGATCTCGCAGAGGGCCTGGCTGTGAGTTTGCACTTTCCCCAATATTGTCTTCTCAAAACTTTCTCATCAAGCATAGATCTACAATATGCTATCACTTAGATAATCCTACAGTAGGTGTTTCATTAGCCTACAGTCCACTTGACAAAGAGTAAGTGCTCAGCTTTGCTGGATCAGTAATTTGCCAAAGAGACTTGATGAGAACAACAGTTCTGTACTAAGCCTGAGCATATTGGATTTACTGTATAATATAAATGAAGATTATCTGGTGCAATCAGGTGAGCAGGATCAAGGCGCTATTATCCAGTAATTGATTTCTGTAACTTTGCTTATGCTTTAGTGACATCAGTTGCATTGATACTAGTTATATGAATTGCAAAAAAGGGAAATGAAGGCTTTGATAAGCATTCATATATCATTCATGTGTGAATGCATTCTAACACATTAAAAAACTAATGAATGCATTCAAACAGTAACTGAAGGTTTGGTAGACTTCAAAGGAAATTATGAAGGCTTATTTTGAATGTAAGGAAGACTTCATTTGAGGAAGAAAATAAGCATTCCAACTCACGACAGTCCTTCGAATGCTAAATGATACATTCAGAAGGCATAATGAATGCTTATTGAAAGCATTCAATAAGGGTGATGAGGGTCCCCATCCAAATGCCAGTAGTGGTTTGCGAGGTAAGAGTTGTAAGGCAACTGCCTTCCTAATGTAAGGTAAGGCCCCATATATAGGCCTAGGCTTTCAAGTATGTACATCATAAATTTCCCCCCATGTGTGGAACAATGCTATAGTATAGAAAGTATACAGTAGCTAGGCCTTCATCAGTGGCCTAAGAAAACCTGGATCTGCAGATTTTGGGCTCAGTCGCAGATCAAGGATTTTGAGAAAGAGGGGAATTTACACAACGTCAACAAACCATACACCGGGGCATTGGGCCGGGTCACCTCCAATAAAAAATTTGAATTCCGCTTATATGCTCATATATACAATTTGGCATAAATAATTACCAAATATTCAACAATTGGTTGTACCTGTATGCAATTGAAAACTGATGCTGATCTCCTTCCCCTCAATCACCACCACCCCACAATTAACCCCCTCCTCACAAGGGAAATAAGAAATCTGCATTCTAAATTCAGTTCAAGCCAAAGTACTGTTGGCCTACTACCAGAACCAGTTGGGCTACAGGAATCAATTTTCATGGCTGTCAGAATATCTGGGACAACAAAAATTCCATACGGACAACGAGGTTGGTTGTCCCTTGGACAACCATTTTCCTCTCGGACTGAAAAAGTATACTGCTGATTGATAAATTCTTTCGCCTTTTTCCATAATAGTTTCATAACCATATTTCAGACTTAGAGTGTTCCTGTCTCTCAAACATCACATCTTTTTATTCTTCAAGACCAATAATACATGAACATGCTAGGAAAAGCCCCTTAGCTACTTTTCAAATTTGGTACCCGTCATAGCAGGCACATGGCAGGAAAGATGGATTAAGAAAATTTCAATGCAGTATTGTGTGTGCATTGATCTATAAACCTGCTTAGGAAATGTCCAGTGACCAGCACAACAGAGGCATTGTGATTGTATTCTTTTATGACACTGAACACAAATGCAGAGATAACTCTCAGGATTTATCTTTTTCTGCTTGGGTAATTCAAATTTTTCAAATGAGCTAAGGGAGTTTCCTCTCATGAACATCAGGCGGATCCAGCCCCTAGCTGAAGGAGGGCAGTTTGAAAGAGGGGCGCCAACATCATACAGGGGCCACATACTCTTGAATTTGACCGACCTCATTTCTCAGACCAACTTACATTGCACTTGCAGTTATATATAGCTATACAGTTCGAAATTCTGGGGACCTTTGTTTTTACTTTTCGGGCAGTTTTTACTTTATTTAAGGACTCAGGGGCGCATTTTCTTGTATTGAGGGCGCTAGACTGGTCATAGGGGGAGCAGTTGACCCTAGTTGCCCCCCCTGGATCCGTCCTTGATGAACATAATTATAGCCTTCTGTTTTGTAATTAAGTGAAAAATATTTTGGACAACCAAATTTCCTTCTGAACCAAAATGAGTGAAATGGTTGCCCCAAGACAACACTAAATGTTTTAAAAATGGAGGCCTGGGCTATGAGGGGTACTGTAAGGTAGGCTAAGAATAGTATATCTGCTGTACCTGTACATACAGTATTAAAAGTTGTTTTCCCCAAGATCTAGGCAGGAATGGCATATAAATGCTATTTCTGGGTTAAGTTTCCAACCATGTAGTTCAAGTCAAGCTAGTCTTGACCTTTTTTTCTGTTTTGGTTCACAGGCTTGTTTTCAGTACTCCATTGCTTTTGCAAGCACAGTGGCAGTAGCTCCATTTTTAAAGTCTTCAGTGAGACCGGGCTGGGAAATGCCAAATGCAATAAAAATTAGTGCCCAAGCAAAATTTATGTCCTCGGTTATTGACAGTGGCATTACTAAACTTTTCATTGGGAAAGGGAAAGTGCTGAAGTGGTGGGCCAAAGAAAATGCTCCTACTGTATATCAGTGCCACTATTGACCAGCACATTGCATACAGAGAACACTTTGTCAGAAATGTGTTTCAGATTGCATAAAATGGTACTTCCCAGCTGTTGTTTTTACTACTAAAAAGTGCTGCTTTCAAGAGGTGTTTGTGAAGTTCTTACACATTTTGAAAAACATTTTAAAATATTACTGGTTTATGAGCATTGTGAGGCCTTTATCTTGTTTGATAATGATGCAGATCTCGTTGCAGTATCAATTAATTGTCCACAAAGCCTGTGTGAATATTATTTTCTCCCAATTGCACAATATACCCACTATGGTAATGTTTTGACATTGCCAACATTTTCAGAATTATAATTGTAATGTGCTTGATTAGTTTACCTTTACAAATTGGGCTAGTTGCTCTATTGATATGATGTGCTCCCTTCCTTGAAGACAAGAGCATTCACCCCAGTATACAGAACAGAAAGTGTACAGTAGTTAGACTGCCCTGTTTCATGATTGGCTATAGATTCAAGTGACAATATTCTTTCCTGAAATGTGCAATTTACTTAATTGCTTGGTTTGCCCTGAATATCCAATATTATGGAATGAGAAGAAAATTGTGAGATCCCTCCTTTAAAACAAGCCTTGCCCTATTATCAAGTTTACAGTAGTTAGAAGTGTGGTTATAATAATTGAAAATCATCCATACAGTTCATTCTGTGCTGCAAACTTGCATCACCAGCTGTAAATATGATATTCCATTGAATTGCAGCATTGACATCTACTCCTGTCAAGGGCCACTATGACAGTATATTAGAGCCAGTTTGTCCCTCATCAGCAACTACAGGTAATTATGGAAGCCAAACACAGGGAGGATTGCAAATGGCTGTTGAACTTAAAACCAATAGTTATTGCCCAAGACTAGCTGCACTTTCATTGAGTTCAGACAAACATCATACATGTCCTATAAGCACGATTCCCTTATACAACATGTATTACACAGACAGTGTGTTTGGTCTAACTGTACTACGGTAGAGCATCCACCTCTCACGCAGAAGGCTCACTTCCCAGGTCGAGTCATACCAAAGACTCTAAAAAAGGAACCTACTGCCATTTTGCATGATCGCTGCTCTGTATAAGCAGTGGGGTAGGGAAAACAAGCCAGTGAGCCACAACTTGAAAAAAGGCAGTGGCCGGTTTGACTTGAACCAATAGGTTGGAAACTGGGCTGTAAAACTCCATCTAACTACAACATGTATTACAGCCAGGGCTGGAAAAAATATTTATTTTCCAGGAAGGGAGTTGCATTATTTCCCAGGAAGAGAGTAAAAGTTTCCACAATTCTCCCTGCATTTTCATGAAAAGGGAAATTTTCCTCAGATGTCCAAATTTTCTGGGAAGGAGCTTCTCAGCTTCACAACTCTTTTCACCCATGATTATAGCATTGTAGTACGTGCTGTAATAAGTCACAACATCCGGCATGGTGCCATGCAGTCTCTTTCCAAGGGAATGATGAAATCCTTCATAATACTGTAGCTAGGCACAAGCAACCCAAATCTGTGGCCAAAACCCAGAGATTTGTCTGGGAATTATTTTGAATAAAATGTTATGAAAGAAAAATTGAAAATTTGGATTTTAAATTCAATGTTGATTTGGGTTTGAATATTAAAGTTCAAGTTTTGTGATTTTTAAAGGACAATTGCATTTCCTTCAAGAATTAGAAGGAAGTACACAATTGAAATGTTACTTGTCACTTTCTGGACAATAAATAGCATACCCATCTATGCTCCCTTGAAAAAGAATGGAAAATGTTTCTAAAATGTTTCCCATATACAGCGGGGACCATCCATCATAACTGGGAGATGAATCCCCTGTCCCACCTCACTCCCCTTAGCACCTCTCTGGCACTCCTGGTTTACTGAACACTTATGGTAAAATAAATGCCAAAACACAAGGGTCATTCAAGATTTAAGCATGGAGTTGTTTTGCCCTCTACCTAAACAAAAAGGGATGGGGGTATTGGATGACAGTCTTCCCATGTCTTTCTGCAATGGGAGTGTGATGTCTTTGTCACATTGTGGGACGGGGTGCTATATTTACTGTAATTGTTCATAAATTTCTAAAGCTTTGACTATTTTCATGACAGTAAGCATTTCTTCTGGAGTACAGTACCGTAGCTTGACTCTCAGATATGCATCTCTCTTCTACTCACAGTAGTTGTATTTCCTTTTATTTTTTTACCTAGCTACTGTAGGCTACTCTCATCATTTCAAAATGGATTTATGAAGTCAGAAGTCCTATGTTTTTTTATTATTACTTATTTTATCTATTATTCCAACAATATATACTACCCAATCTGTTTCTTTGGGTGTTAATTCTGAAAATGCAAGTTTTTTTCTAGTAATAACTGATTGACCACTTTCAAATGCAGTCACATGCTTGCAAAACGTATATACCTGCTTTCCAACGTGCTTTTGAAATGTCGGATATTAACATCAAAAAGCTGACCAGGAAAGAAAAAAGTCCTTTGTTAAACAGAGTTTGTTTTGTAATTTTTTAATGTGCTTTATAGGCTCAGTCCTGGCAGATCTGCAATCACTGGGTCTTCCCATTTTAACCATACTACTCCAAGGTACATGACTGCTGTTGTCATTTTCCACATTGAAAGGCAAAAACAGTCATCCCAAACTACTGTATTTCAAAGCAAAGGCTAAAGCTGATAATTTTCTTTTCACTTTTCTTAATTTCTTAAAAGTATCTTTAATAATTTTTAGGACTTCAATATTACATATTCTAGGAAAACCAAGCAGTGACTCCCCAAAAAAGGCACATGACCGTGAAGAGCCAATCATGAAACAGGAGGAGTCTACTACACTACTTCAAGTTGGGAGACTGCTCTTGCCCTTTAAGCTTTTCATTAATCATGCTTTGATATCAAAGGGCAGAAAAAGAGGATCTGAGATTTCCCTAGATTGAAACAGTATCATGAAACTGCATGGTAGGAACATTCACCATTTGCATTTGGCATGCAGAACACATCCATGGATAAAAAATACCTTTACCCAAGTTGCAAATTTTTTGCCATTTGTCAGTTTGTTAGTTTTTTCTTCATTCATTTATCTTCAAAATATGATATAAAGGATAAAATGTAGTTTTCAAACTTTGCTAATTGCTCCATTATTATTGCCTGCTTGGACAAGAGGTGACTTGAAGTACAGGTCTAAGTGCAGTACAATCTATTTTGTCAACAGTTCAGTTGAAGATTTCCTGGATTGCCACAATGAAAATGACACTGATGAGGCAGAGGCAGACAATATAATGTGGGAGGAAGCAGTCAAGTCTAAACATGAAAGTAGACTATCTAGGTAAGTTCACTATGCATTTGTTTCAGTTTCTTTGATAAGAGAATCCTTGTACCTGATGGTAAAATATCAAGATTTTGTTATCTTTTGAATTTCCATTTTGATCTGGATTCTGCTCACAATATTTCCGGAAAAGTAGTATTGCCTATCCCCAGTTCCATGACCCACTGACAGTAATACCAACCTCACCTCTGAAGCTCTGGCCTTGTCCAGTTAATCAAGTTTTGGCACCACAAGTTTGAAAGAAATCTTTTATGAGTTGCTCTCTCTCTTCAAGAAAGTGAGAAATATGAGAACAATTTCATCTTTTTGGAATTTGTGGCAAGGAGAATAAAGAAAAAAAAAATAAGTGTTTTTCATACATTTCTAGTTCAAGCTGAGCCTGCTTATTACATTTAATTTGAAGAAGTACCAATGCAGATTACTAAGCAATCCAGAAAAATTTCAAGTAAGCAAGGAAACAAAACTCAGACAGAGCAAAAATATTTCTGTGGGCATTTCATATATTATTCTGTTTTTTTT
Organism: Holothuria scabra; assembly: GCA_037179385.1. NCBI lineage: Eukaryota > Metazoa > Echinodermata > Holothuroidea > Aspidochirotida > Holothuriidae > Holothuria > Holothuria scabra. The sequence goes on from CM074194.1 coordinate 23,386,778, forward strand.
TTTATTTGGCACAGGAGGACCAGCCCAAGGATCCACCCAAAGTTGTCAAGTTCACCTCTGCATATGCTAGTCATGTACAGTGTCACGTTCAACTGGACTGAAGATTCAAAATCTCAGCTACAATTGGGGTGTAAAAGGCACCTGGTTGATACTTCCCAACCAGGATGGATTTATGCATGATTTTGAGTAACCTGGCAGAACCCAGAAAACCACATCAATACTGGAAAGATTGCTTGCCTTGCTTGCCATTTAATGGTTTACATCACCAAAGCAATTTTTATTGGCCAAATGTGTTTTGTGCATGAAGTTTTGTGAATAGGAAGACGGTGTGACACCTGAACAGTATTGCCAACCAGCTTGTAACTGTATTGAAGCCTTTCATTTATATGTAATAACATCAGCTATACCTAAAACTTTAGGTCTGAATTTTATTCCAGCTACTAAAAAGCATGAAAGAATGATGGGACTATCATATCATGCACAATAAAGACAACAAGAATATAGGAACAATTTTTGGTGCACTCAGTGGAGCATGTGTGTTTTGTAAGCTTCAAATGAATCATAAGTGGAAGCAGGGTTCCTACTTTTATGGAAACTAAATTTTCACTTTTCAGGACCAAATATTAAAAAGAATTTGCAGAACTTTTTTTTTTTTTTTTTTTGGGGGGGGGGGGGGGGAGCTGTTACATCAAATTATGAAAATTTGTGAAAATTTTCATGAATTTTTCATGACTTGGTTAACACAACTTTTTGAATTGGAAAACTTACCAGGCCCTGGAAAATATTTTTTCAAATTTCATGAATTTTTAGGTTTTCAATGATGGCAGGAACCCTTCTAAAGGTGTTTAAGTCATTTGTTTAATAGAGACATTGGTATGCCAAAGGAAGTGGAAGTTTGAAACTGCATGTTCAGGATATTCAGATTGATAATTATAGATTATTTATTTGTAGTAACTGTACTGTGTAAGAAATAGCCACGCATCATCCTGATCTGCGATATCAAATTCAAGAATGCAGAGTGGCTCATATTCCGACAGAGAGTGCAGTCTGATTCAACAGGGTTTTGTGTGCTCACTTTGATGATATACCCTTCAAACAGTAGACCAGGATTGTGTCTGCGCAATGAAAAGTTTTAAACAGCTGTGGGTGGGTAGAATTAAAAGGTTGGGAGAATGTATGAAATAGTGAGAGGACTTGGCCTAGCTTGAATATTCTACCTCCAGAAGTAGACCCTAATTCACATTTAAAAGATATCCTGTAAAAAAATGTTTCAAATAAATTTATGTTTAATACGGTGAAGTAGAATTTTGTGATAAAATTATTAAATCAGTTCTTCAGATGCTCAAAATATATGCAATTAAAGTTTTCAGATTTTAGTTCAATTTTTGTGAACTTGGAGCAAGCTTGTGTTACATATCCTACACTTGCACTGATCAAATGTGTTTTCTTAAACTTCTTGTGCAAATGATCGAAATTTTTTCTTTTCTTAGATTTGAATATGCCATGAGCAAGGGTGCCAGTGGAAAAACCAGCAAAATGGGAAGCTCCTTGCCAAGAATTGTTGAAAATTTGGAAGAATATTTTTTTTTTATAGACAAACATTTAATTTCCAGTGTAAATTTTATTTGTGCTAAAAATACACATTTCCTAGCTATCATCATGTTTGGAGCCCTCGCCATGGTTAGTGGGACACAGAAATTTTCCAATCTTGAAATTTTCTATGAATGGGTTAAACCAAATCCCAGTGTTTCATTTTGAATAAGAGGAATTGTAAAATCGGGACTTGATACTGTAAGCATTGCCCATCTGTGCTGAAACATTGATATCACTCCTTGAACAGTACTTCCTTCAGGTTCAGTACTTCATGACGTGCTTTGGGTCTGTGTTGCCACATTCATGTACCTTATGCCAACATCCCAAGGACCAAATATGACTTCAATAAAACTTTTGATTACATTTACTTCAAGCATTTAGCAATACATGAGAACTCTTTTATCAGCTCTCTTCCACTAATTTCGTTTAATCCTACACCTGATCAACAAGCTTGTTTATATGTGATATTGTGCAGTACTTTATGTGCCCCCACCCGAGTGCCATTTAGAAACCAGCCTGGTAGTAAATGGTGCATGCTGGTGCATGCATGGTGCCTCTTAAATTAGAGACTGTGGCACTGCTTCGATGGGTCTCATATGTCCTAGCATCCATCATTGTTTGCTTTTAGTTATGGAGGGATGATGCAGAACTAAGTTGTTGTCATAAGCAGGAGAAAATATATTTGCATGTGCAAATTGCATGCGTACAGTATGTGCACTTGCTTACTGTACAAACAGCACTGCTACACTTGAAGGGAATGTACTGAGCATATCCACAAAGATAGTTAGGAATATATAGCACTTTATATACATGAAGATCAGTACCAATTGCTTAAATTTTGATATGAATTGAAACAATTACTCCACTCTTATATATTGATCAATGTTTTTGGGGTACTGGTAGTTGTGTACTCAATCAATGGCATAAAAAAGCCTTCTAGATGCATGGGGAAGCTAGACAGCAAGGGGGTACCCAAATTCATTTTTCTAAAAGCCTCTAGCTCCAATATTCATGGGTGGGGGTGGAGGTGGGGGGTGGGGGTATGGGATAGGAATGAAACCTTGCACACACAAGCTCTGAGGTGTTTGAATTCTCCATGGACCCCTGTGCATTGTCCACCCAGGTCCACCCTACTGCTACGTAGAAGTCCCCAATAAGAATGAAGTTGTATGTAATTGTAGACTTTTGAAACTCAATTCAGCTTTGCTGAACTTCTACTGCAAAGGTGCACTAGGCTGGTGTTCTTGTTCAAATCGGAGAAGGTACTAGCGTGTGTAGAACACAGCTTTTAAAATAGGGCTTCATTGTGATCCTTTTTGAAGTCTGAAAACTATGTAAAAACTTGCTGCCCTTCAGAAAAAGTGGAATGTGATCTATTGAAAGTTTGACCATACATTTTCTATGGATGGATTTGTAAATTTCAAAAAGGAGGTGGACTAGTTCTTGTCAGCCTTTCAACCTGCAGGACAGTGTGTATGGTAAGTATCACCTCCTCCTTTCTCCCCCTCCTCCTCTCCTCCCCCCCCCCATTTTGGTCCAGAATTCTAATAAAATACGCTAGGTGCATGTTAGATTCTATATGAGAATGAACAGCTCATTAATTGCAAACTCAAAATCATCAAAACAGCCACTGTTATTCTCATTCAAAAGAAATGGTAGGTAGGCTATACATCTGTGCTACAGGTCCTTGCTCCAGTGAATGCAATTTACAACACTACCATAACTGCTGTAAACCACTGGAAATCCTCTACATCCTGTAAATACCCCATTATTTTTCTGATGTACCTCTGTAAGTGAATAGCCTGATTCAACTAGTCTTCAAGACATATGTAAAGGTATAGGAAATATGTAATTCACTCATATCTCATAGTAATGCTAAATGATTTTTGACAAAATTATAATAATTACTGGAACTCCTAAAAAGTCAATTGACAGAAATACTACATAAAAGAAAAGATGAAAATCAGGTAGAGTACCATATTCTTACTGGAATCTTGTACCAGCTATTTCACTTTATTGTTTTACACTTAAAATTTCCCATCAACATGCCATAATACATTTCTTGATCAACAAGCATGACAGTGGAAAGCACTTATTTTTTCCCAAACAAAACATAACTCTTCTATTTTGCATGTTGTTATGAATTCACTTCAAAAATGATACAAAAACTTGTTTTTTCTAAAAAAAAGTTTATATTTCAAGTGATATGAAAACTACTACCATCTTTGTAAATGAAGTTTTTAAAATGTAGGAATCCGAGGCTTTCATGCAACTTTCATGATATATCTTGCATCATAGTTTGGGTCTACAAGTTCATTTTTTGTCACTGATATCATGACATGAAATTCCCATCTCAATGTACTTCTGGGTGGCCTTTCCACTCCTATACTTGCACTCCTGTCACTGTATCCTAACATGATGACACCGGCCGTCTTCCCCAGTCTCGGAATATTGCATTAAGTAAATATTGACAGTCATACAAGCAAGTTTGAATAGTTGAATTCTCTAGGCAATCAGCTTGCAGTGGAGATGTAGTTCTCAAAGCCACCATACAGACCTGGCCTGCACTTTCTTCTTTAAAGAGAAGACATCAATTTTCCTTCCAGCCTAACAAGAAGATAATGGTAGGTTCCCATGCATGAGTTCTGCCATAGAGTAGGTATTGTAGGTGATTTTTTTTCCAGAAAGTTGATGCAGTTCCTGTAGTGCTAGTGCCTTCAAGGATACAAAGAAGAGCATAATATAAATAAGTATAACATCACATGTAGTAACAACCTTTTAGTTTAAGTAAACTGTTGAAAATGTTGTACTCTCGAAGGTTAGATTACTCTGGTATGATATTTTAATTTACTTCATGCTATGTACATATAGCCATACTGAAGATTCAATTGTGACAGGCAGAGGCTACTGAGCTGTTACATGACTGACACAGGCCTGGATTAATATGATGTTTATTTCATATGATGTTAATTAAAATGCAAAATAGTTAGCATATGAAACATGAGAGATGTCGCTAGCTTGTGAAGGGAATCTGTTTCAAAAAATATGGATACTCATGTGGATTAGTTATGAGAGAGAGAGAAACCTTTGTAATAAGTGACTGCTCTTCCATTGACCAATTCAGAAGAAGCAGTAGGGAGCTAATGCTTTCATTACAACAGGCAGTTGCATGCACTGCAATTGTTCTGTTTTATTAAACATGACAACTACTTGACAGGGTTAGTCTCTTAGCAACAAAAGTTTGTGTGCTTTTTGAGGAGCTAAAGATGTTAGCCATTTTACCAGAACTGGCTGGAACCATCTGGAATGAAGAGATTCACCCTTTAAAGAAGCCTAGCCGTGACAAACATAGTTTGACGAAAAACTTTGTCATGTGGGGTAGCTAGAACCTTTTTTTCCTAATTTGGAGGGTAAGGGGGGGGGGGGGGGCTTTAAATGATTGATAGACTTATATTCGGTTACACTTTGGGTATCAGTGGAGAGAAGTTTTAATTGCCACCCCCATTCCCTAGTTAACAGGGCTGCATGTGTATTAATTCTGTTACCTGTAGAGAATTTCATTAGGCCATTTAACTGACGACATAGACCTGTTTGAGGGCTATTTAATACCCTGATGTTTTAAAATGAGGTTAGGTAATGGATTATAGCAAGCACCCTGAAAAGTCTTAAAATCTTTGGTCTAGTAAACTAAGTTCTCCTGAGGTTGGGTGTGGAAGGACTGTTTCAGACAACCATCATGGCAAGACTATCCCTAGATGCAATTTGCTGTCACATGTCAATTAAGCATTCAGTGGAAATTGTTGGCATTACAACAGTACTGAGCTGGTTGGATAGCATTCTTATCCTTTGAACATGGTCAGTCCAATTTATTTCTAATCATACTGTATATAATGCTTTCATCAAGCAAACCCTTCCTAAACTTTTGTGCACCACACAACTAGTCTTTTTTTTATTTTGTCCTAATTTAGGGGGTGAAAAGCCAATTGTCGAGCTAGCTAGGCCATCATATGTGATCAGAGTGTAGTCTGAAATCTGTCAATTCACACAAGTCTTTCTAATTGTGGGATATATTTTACTATAACACTATATGTAACTCAATTGTAGGACAAAGAGTGTTGTGCTTGAAGTAATTTCATACTGGCAATGACTAAAGTTTTGTCCCTTTCACAGCTGTTTAAGATATATCAGCCTTAATTTGAAGGTGTATCCCGGTAGAAACTACTGTAGCATTAATTATACACTCAATAAAATAACAAGGATCCACATGCAACGTGATGGAAGTTGAATTTGTTTCTTTCTGTATTGTATCGGACCTTGGGAATTTGTGCCCATAATCTTGGGAAAATTTCTCCCTTGTTCAATTTTGTATGGCATATACACGTAAGTAATACTACACATCGCCAAGCAAAGGATTTTTCGCAGAATTACTGTCAATGTCTACTAATTGCCATCGTATTTGTTCTTATCTCTTTTCCTTACCTTCTCGCAGCTTTAAACATCTCAAATTACTGGTTAATTTAAGCTGATAAAGCGTTCCCTGGATGTCGTGCCGTCAATCTCATGTTAATTTTGGGAAAAGTTGCCCTCGCCGACTTCTCTTGTTATTTCCGACGATTGTTCGGTGTATGTGGTATTTGCAAATGTCTTGCAGAAATCCACATCACCCGAATGAGTACCGTCTACTACTTCCATGCTTCAACTTCCCTCCGTCGATTGCACGAACATTTTTCACGGCGAAGGAGGGTGATGGCGCTGTAACAGTTTTTGATGCGCGAAGGAGAAAAGAACAATTCTAAAAAGATGCTGCCGCCCCCGTTTCGCTCCACGATACAGTGTCTTTAAGTCAAATATTTCACTCAAAAATATATTAAAGAGCATGAAAAGTGAATGCTGCCAGTCCAGCTCCCAGGACATTACTGAGCTGAGACATAAAATGTTGAAGCTTATTCACTTGAAACAAATTGATCTATTGCTCAATACTGTAAGCTGTGACTTTCTAGTTGTAAAACTCATAAAAGATATTTTGTCTACTCTGAAAGTTAAAAAATATTTTTTATGACCTGAGCACTCCTGTTAACTTCCATGGCATGTTGTACAGAGAGGACTAAATTAATGACATTACTGCATACCAGAGTAGAAGTGCTATCATACCTCTTGGTATAAGGTGCAGAAAAACAGAGAAAGACAAAAGATAGTAATTTTAACTTATGGTTTAACAATGACATCACAAATTATTGTCCTATGTACCATTTTAAAGTGAGTAAATAAACTTCAATATTTTATATCTCAGCTCAGGAATGCCCTATGAAGATGAGATTGGTCTGTAAGCACCTATTTTCAGGCTATTATACATATAAAGATTTATGGTCTCTTTTTTTTTTGTACTTAAGGTACCCTTTAAGATAGTGCTGACCATGGAGGCAGGAATTAGAAATTTACAACAAGTCATAGTACAAATGACCAGTTTGTGCAAGACAGTGGGGTAAGCAATAAGGAAAGATAAGATACCCAAATATTCCCCCCCCCCTCCCTCAATTCTCCCTCCTTCCTCAGTCCCTCTGTCCCTTCCCACCATTTCCATAGGTTTTCCTCTTCCTTCCACCTCCCCAAGTTCACCCCTCTGTTATGGGCGGCCATCAGGGCAAAACAGACAACACAGCGAAACAGAAAAGACAAATGTCAAACGGAAAAATAAACAACGCCAAAAGGAACAATCAAACATCTAAAGAAAAAGACAAACATCAAAAGGAGAAAACAAACCCCCAACGGAAAAGACAGAGGCAAAAGGGAAAGTTAAAATCCAAAAGGAACAGACTAACGTAAAAGTGGAATACAACAAACGCCAAAAGGAGAAGACAACGCCGAAAGGAAAGGACAATGCCGGAAGGAAAGGACAAATGCAAAAGGAAAAGTTAAAACCCAAAAGGAAAAGACTAACGTAAAAGTGGAAAACAACAAATGCCAAAAGGAGAAGACAACGCCGAAAGGAAAGGACAATGCCGGAAGGAAAGGACAAATGCAAAAGGAAAATATAAAACCCAAAAGGAAAAGACTAACATAAAAGTGGAAAACAACAAACCCTAAAAGGAGAAGACAAGGCCGGAAGGAAAGGTCAAACGCTGAAAGGAAAAGACAAACAGGCAAAAAAGACAACACAGCAAAACAGGAAAGACAAACGCTAAAAGGCAAGATGAAAGTCAAAATAAATACCAATGTCAAAAGGAAAAGACAAAGTCTAAAAGAAGCGTACAAAAGGGGGGGCATTGGGCCATGCCCCCCCCCTCACGGATGCCAAGGTCCTTAAAATACGTAGCCATACTTTAGTAACACAGATTTTAATTCAAAAGATAGCATGTGTGGCACCAGATTGCATGTAGGAACACCCAATTTCTCAAAAATTTTTAAAGGGCGGGGATTGTCTCTGCAAGGCCCCTCAGTGTTGCCATTTTTGTTCTTCTTCTTTTTTTTTTTTAATTCCTAAAAATAGCAAAATTTTGTCAAATTCCAAATTTAACTAAAAAATCCCGCTGGTGGCACCGATTAACTCTAAGGACACCTACCTTTTTAAAGAATGTTCAAAAGGGAGCAGCCCATCCCTTTCCCTTCCTGCATAGAGGCGTACGAGATGGGGACAGGGAGGGGAGGGTGTTCAGGTGCGTTGAGAAATAGTTTGCCATTTATCACACAAGAGGAGATGTTAAGGGTAAGATCATTAACAGACGGAAGTTCAAGCAGTCACAGAAAGTTTTAAGCGGATTTAGCGGATCTTTATTTAACCAAGAGTCACAATAGAGAAGCAATAGCATATTTTTAATTCTGTTGTATAATTTCCCCGGAAAGAATAAAGACAATTTAATGTAACAGCTGTAGTACATTTTACCTGGTAATTTGTGATCACTTAGCATGTTCCTGATTTTATTCTTATTGCAAACAAAAGCTAAATATAAAGACTGCATGTTTAGATTCTCTTTACAAGAATAGAAACTCAATTTTCAGCCATCTGAGGGGTCGCGGTTATTTCCTAATTGTTGCACTCCACTAAGATAGTCATTCGGGAAAAATTATATTTTTGGGGTCAAAGTAGCTCTTAACAACTCTCTGATCACTTTGCAGTTTGCGGACATATTTTGAAGTGATCATTTTATTGCAAACGACAAAAGAAGATAGAGACTTCATATAAGTCTGGTAAATGCTATTTCCGGCCATCTGAGTGGTCTGACTTTTCTCTTAGCTCCACATCAACCAGTAGTGGCGTCCCACTTAGATAATATTTATGGCAGAATAAAGTTTTGTGGCCAAGAAAAAGCTCAAACTAAAATGCTCCGGTTCGCCTACACCGATTGATACTCTTTTTTCACTCTTAGAAGTATGCAAACTAAATGACAAGTTTTACTTTGAAAGGTAGCGTAAATGGCATAAGATTGTATGTAAAGATGGTTTCAGTTTTATCCTCATGAACCACCACAATTTAACTTTTAACACTGTTCCTGTCAAAGTCAAAAATCTTGCAAGACTTTGCATCTAAGCTCCTTGAAAAGGCCAAAAATTTTCCCGTCCTCTTGGCCAGCGATCACTGATACTGCATGCCCCCCCCCCCCCCCTTCATAGAAATCCTGTGTACATCACTGAAGTCAAAAGGAAAAGACAACTGTCGAAAGAAAAAGGCAAACGCCAATGAAAAAGTCTACAACTATTACAAGAGAAGGTCGAGCGCAGGAAATTCCCTGCCCTGGAGAAGAAAACCTCAAGAAAGACTTAGCCAGTCACACTGTTTGGTGTGTTTATTGTCAGTTCCTAACAAATATTAAATGTTATTGTGTTAATGGTCCACTTACAAGTTACATACGCAGCCTAACTTTAACACTGTGCGCACTGTGGCCTAGTATAACTTTAAGCCTAACGTCAGTTCGCTCGAATAGAATGCTTGTGCATACAGTAATTCCACATTTCAGGATTAATTTGACAAAGTGAGAATAAATTTCATCAAATCCGGTGATCATTTCCCACAGTTCACCGGTTTTCAGATCTAGTAACTGTCGGATATGTAAAGATACGTTTCTCATTATAACTTGAAGCATCTCAGATATTTCCTGAAATGTTTAAAATTGCCAAAATGTCTCATACTTGTGGAGAGCTTTTCGGATAGGTGGAAGCACTGTTTCATGACACCCAGTGTGGGTTAATACCACAGACTTCCTATAGCAGGGTTTTCCCTGGGCGTTTTGAACGTCGCGGCCCGCGACGTTCAAGCTTCAAAACCAAGGAGGCCGTGACGTTCAAAAAACGGCCGCGATGTTCAAAATTGCTGCCAGCTAGCCTCCATAATTTTTCTTCTTTCTGTCAACGACTGCTTTTGTTGTTAATACAATAAACGACAAAATCATTGACTTATTTGTAAAACTGCAACTAACTTTTTTTAATTTCCATGCACATACCACTGCATGCGAGTCGGAGCTCTGTATGTACATCCCATAGTGCCTACTATTGAACGAGTAACAACACAGTATTATTGTAATTAACTAGCCTGCACTTGCCGTCGTAGGCTTGTATCAGGAAAATGTTTTGCTCACTCCGGAGCACAGCAGCTATGTGGCATAACACGACATGCATGACCAAAACACATACGCCCCGCCTTTGGCAGGTTAGAGGCGGGGCTAATGTCTCAGATTTGCGAAATTATCAATCAAACGAACGAACCATGTCATTGTATCTTCACGATGTAATCCCACATATTTCCTGTTACTTCGTTCTTAAAACTTACGACACGATTGTTTTGCCCGGCTACAACCAAAGTCTGGGAAATTCGATCGTAGCAAAAATGCAATGGGAGTATTAGAATTCTATGCGAAGACGGTTGGTTTCTACATGTTTTTCCTACACAGTAAAACTGCATTGACGATGTCACAAGTATGATTGGCTGATGAAACGCAATAATGAACCAATCACGCTGTTTAGAGGTAACTTAAAATAAGTGCGATGGACCTTATGTGTATGATGTCATAGAACCCTTGTTTTCCCAACATGTTTTCATGAAAAGATCGGGACACACACAATCTGTGATTGCTTGCAGCCACGTGCTCCATTGCTTTTATAAATTCTGGCACTCACTTGATCATTACTCCCGATTATTTGCAAACTGAAAAAGGGGTTAAAATATACTTGAAACTTGCCCTTAGTTTCGTTAAATTCCTGTAAACTCAATCCTTTAACTTCCCGCCAAAACTGGTTGCATTGATAATCACAAACGTAAAATTTTTACTCCTGCCATGGAAGTGATCGTTTGATATTTTCCGCTATAACCCTGTAGTATTACATGGAATTAGATTTAGAATTGCATTCAATGTCTTTTCCTTCCTTATCGCAAAAAGCGCCGGGTAAGTTACTGTACAAACTGTTCTGCACAAAGCAGACTATCGAGCTACAGTGTTTCGCCTCTTTTTAATCCCAAAGCTTAGCATACATGTCTGTGGACGTTTTGTACACGTAGCTCCTAGAATCTTGTGAAGTCCGGTGATTATTATCTTGCATAAAATTAAGTAATTCCCAGCATTCCTTCCGTAATGTTATTTACAGTAGGACTTGAACAATGTTGTCATGCAACGTCATTGCAAATAAAACCGTGATGCACGTGGTCTCGTGAAGCAAAATTCTTGGCACACGCATGCAGTAGACTTCCGTGCGTGTCCGTTTTTTCCGCCAAACAAGGCATCATGTTTTGCTTGGTGACATCATATGCATACGACCCATTTCAAAATTTAAATTGGTCCCTGCATCGTGATTGGTTCAATTGCTTTGATTCTAGCCAGCCAATCACAATTCGCGCCTTCGCCTATGTGATTTAGTGTGTGAAAATACTCGGTCTCGAGACAAGTTTTCCCATTGAGTTTGTGTTACGACGATCGCACTGCCAATGCTTATATAGCCGGCTAGCGAAGCAGGGCGAGCCCCGTGCCAAATTCACCATGAAACGGCATCAAAAATCTCTGCGTACGTGGATTTTTCGGGGATCTGACCTACGTGCATTTCAGTTGCAGATTCTTTTTAAACAAGAAGTAAGTTTTGGACAAGAACTGCTTAAAATTTCCGGGGATGTTTGTACCCGAAAGGAACCATAAGATACGTTAATCGGGTGCAATTGTTGGCTGCCCAGAACTGCTAAGATTCTACTTCTAAGATTATCATGAATGGTTGCTCTACATGGGGTTCGTATTAAAGCAGGAGAGTAGCTTCAGTATATAATAGCAACTACAACCGGCCAGTGCCGAAAAGGAATGCAATAGTTCCGAAATGATTGGGGGATGAAAAATAGAATGAGCATGATGTTGGCCTAAGAACTAAATTATTAAAGCCTGGGGCATGTGACATCGACTGCAAACAAATCTATCGCATTAACAGTTGATTTACATCTCCACTTTTGAAGTGAAAATATATTACGCCTACAAAAATGATATCCCGTTCGTGAAACGAACGGAAATTTTCCCAACATTTTCTATCCTGAACTGGTAATATTGCAAGCCGGCCCAATCACGTAAATTTTGGTGAGCAACGGACGCGAAATAACGGCCAACTGGGGGTAAAAATCTTCTGGTGCCAGCGCTTAATAAAGGCCATGCCGATGAACCAAAACTTTTGAAGCAGATATTACGGTGACATGGAAGCCAATGTGACCGCTATCAGAAGATCAAAATTTGTACGAATGTGAGTATCGGTGCTAATATTTTTGCGTCAACTTACGAAAATTGTGTTGACTAATTTGGCTCAAAAATGTCACCATTTTGCGTCTAGGGACTTGCATAAGTCACAAAATTTCCAAAAGGGGAGGGGGCACCCCCTCCCCCAGGCCGGCGATCCACCAATGGACGCATCAGATGCGCGACGTTCAATTCTAAACCCAGGGAAAACCCTGTATAGCCTACATGGACGGAGTCACAGACTTCCTATACATGGACAGAGCATACCTTACAGCAGATTGTCGCTATCGTAGCGTGAGAAAAAGCACACCAAGATGGCTGTCTGCTATGGTTTTGTGTGACAGTTTGGACTTGCTCAAGTATATCAACAGATTTTGCATGAAAGTTGAAATATTTTTGAAATATGGCAAGGTTAGGTCAAAATCACTTCAGGTATTGCAGGAATATGATATTTTTCCTCATTCAAGTTTAAATTTTGTTTTAAATATCACAGCGTCGTCGTCAAATCACACAAATAATAGCCTCATGGAGGCCATCTTGGTGCGCCTATTTGTCCAGTCGGTGGGGACCATTAACGGATAGGACACGTTACATGCTCTGTCCATGTATATAAGTCCGTGGGTGGGTGTATACTGCAAGTTAGAAAGTCTCGCTGGGTATGTGTGAGTATAGGCGTAGCGAGATGGCTGTCTGCTATGTTTTTGTGTGTGAAAGTTCGGCCTTGCTAAAGTAGCCTAGTTAGAATCAACGGATTTTGCAAGAAATTTGAAATATTTTCGGAATAATGCAAGGTAGGTCAATAACACTACATGAACTGCAGGAAAATGATATTGTTTCTCATTCAGGTTAAACTTCTGTTTAAAATATTACAGAGTTGTCTTCAAATCATACCAATTATAGATTCACGGCGGCTATCTTGGTGCCCTTTTTATCCCAGTCGGTGGCGACAATCTGCAGATAGGACATACCCGTTACATGCTCTGCCTATGTATATAGGAAGTCAGTGGTTAGTACTCACTCTCTCTTCTCCATTTGATGTTCTCTTGTCCTTTTGATGTTACTTTGTCTTTTCCTTTGCTCGTTGTCTTTGTCACATTATGTTATTCGATCGTTTCCACTTCACTTTTGCCTTTTCCTTTGACTTTGGTTTTATTTTCTACACGGTTGTCTTTCCTTTTGTCTCGTGTATTTTCTTTTCGGCGTTTGTGTTTTTCTTTCTGTGATTGTCCTTTCCTTTTGACTTTGTCTTTTCTTTTTGACATTGTCTTTTCCTTTTAGCATTCACTTTCCCATTTTACTGTGTTGTATTTTTTGCCTGTTTATCTTTTCCTTTTGGTATTTGACCTTTCCTTCCGGCGTTGTCCTTTCCTTTCGGCGTTGTCTTCTCCTTTTGGCGTTTGTTGTTTTCCACTTTTATGTCAGTCTTTTCCTTTTGGGTTTTAACTTTTCCTTTTACCTCTGTCTTTTCCTTTCGGGGTTTGTTTTCCCCTTTTGACGTTTGTCTTTTTTTTTAGACGTTTGAATGTTCCCTCCGGCATTGTTTTTTCCTTTTGGGTTTTAATTTTTCTGTTTCGCGGTGTTGTGTTTTTTGCCCTGATGGCTGCCCATACTCTGTGACGTTTGTTAACAAAAAGTGAAGTACTGGAAGAAACTTCAATGCACCATTCATCTGAAGGCTGATACTGCTGATTTGTGTCCATTCATGGAAGTATTTCTGGTCCATTCAAGTTGACATTATTCTGAATTGTAACAAGTATCATATAGCCACTTTAACTCCAGCTTGACCAGATAAACAAACTTGGTGACGAGCCAAACAGCATTACAGTGACCACACACTGTGGAAGTGTCCTCACACAGCAAAGAGAGACCTGTGTCATAGCAGCTCCTTGGTAATAGTGTAGCGTGTCAAGGGGGTGATGTTTACAGGGGATACTGTAGGTCTGTTCGTTGAGGACAGAACTCAACTCAAGAGAAAACTCTTGTTTATTTGTGTGGACAGTTGGATCTCTGTATCCAACTGCCGGCCAGCTCCCTTCATATCTCAAAAATACTTCCTTTTAAATGATTCTTTAATACTCTTAATTTTCCCTCCCCTATTTTCTCATTGGTCACAATAATTTTTCCCCTTACTTAAGGTTACACGATTGGTTAAAACTCTTGAACTGAGGGCATGTCCACCATACCGGTCAGTTTCCCCCATTCATTCTATCCCTGGCAGTCAAACGAGTCAGAAGTCCTCTGCCTTACATTTTTACCCCCAAAATATTCTAAGTTTGAAATCTGGGGGCCGTTCCACAAAGAGTTACGCACAATCTTCAGTTTGATTCACCATACTTAAGCCAACAGTAAATCATACTTAAGATCGTGCGGAACTCTTTGTGGAACCGGCCCCTCGTCCGTAAATCTATCGCTCTTGTACCTGTTCTGTACTTGTGCGTCAAAGTCTCATACGTATCTGTGAACGCACGTAAAAAAACGGATGAAAAACGGACGGTAGTGTCTGTCTCTCATACATGCACTGTGCATATGCGTAAGTCTTTCCTAAGTGTATGTGGAAGTGCGTAAGGACATGGATGGTGGTTATCCGTCCCTCGTACGTACGCTGTGTGTGTGCGTAAGTCTTTCGTACGTGTCTGTGGAAGTGTGTAAGGAAACAGATGGTAGTTTTCCGTTTCTCATACGTGTGCTGTGCGTGTGCATAAGTCTCTCGTACGTGTCTGTAGACGTCTGTCAGCTATGAGTAGCGTTAAGGGTTCGGTACAGGAGTTTGCAAAGTCTTTGTTCTGTGCCTACTGTAGGCGGTTTCTTAAACTGAGCGGGGTGACAATTACATTGTTCAATACAGGGTACGGCATTTTACAATAGATATCAAAATTACTGAAGGATAAGTAATTAGCTGACAAATAAATGACTGCTTTGCAGGCTATCTTGATTATGTAACAGTCTAAGACATTTGAGGAGAAAATACAGAAAAGTAATGATTTCTCCAAACTCTTTACACCAAACCACTCCAAAAACGATAGACCTGTTGCCATGCTTATGCCAATCCTCCACTGGAAAAACAGACAAATCTGACTAGATATGAACGCAGTGAAACTTTTTAAAGTGAGAGACAGACATGTTGACCCCATATACAGTAAAATGTAAGCTCTACCCACTGTTAGTGGGTTGAGCTAATAATGAACCATTTCATGGAGTTACAGGTATTTCTGCTTTTCACTAAATCAAACATGAGCTCTATGCAAATCTCGTGATGTCAAGACAGGAACAGACCATATGACTACATATCCTTTGTATTTGCAACCTTCATTTCAAGGGCAGTTGTAACATATAGTAGATCCTGAAGCCTTAATTTTGGATTTGGAAGGTACAATTGTGTCCTTGAAGAACATCAGTATCACTCACACCAAGCCATATTAAAATAATCTGAGATAGGTTCAGGGCTCAAAATAAGATTCAAAATGGGCACAGCCAAACGGCTATCAACTTTAACTAATTTTGAAGAGCATTATAGCCGTTGAGAAGGGCACCACTGTAAAAATGTAAAGCAACATGATGGCAACATGTGATGGCAGCCTAACGACATATCTCGTCCTTTGGCTCTAGATAATTTCGTAAAATTACACATCTGATATTACGATCCTGTGGATTTAAGTGGCGTTTCTATTACATCTGATCATTCTCTTTAATTATGTCAGGATCTAGTTCAGGATCGGGGAAATCTTCAAGCAGTGCTGGGAAAAAGAAGAATACTGAGTCTGCTATGCAACAAACGCCGACGAGCCTAAGCTCTTCCCTAGCGTATAGACTCCGTAGCGGAAGCTCAAAAGGACTTACCACACAACAGGCAGCTGTACAGACCGTCAGAGAGGATGCCCCAAGAGAAGCGTTCGTTGCTTCATTGGATTCGGCCCTGGAGGTCATCAATAATGAACTGCAAAAAATATGTGATGACTTTTCTCAAATAGTCGAGGATCATTTCTCTGAAGAAGCCCTTAAAGCTGTGAATGTTGAACTAAAGAGCAATGCTGAACAGCTAGATGCCAGAATCTCTGCTCTGGAAAAAACATGTGAATCACACGAAGTGTTGATAAATAAACAGGAACGCTTCTCATGAAGGAATAATATTCGCATCGCAGGCCTGAAGTTCGATAAAGAAGAGGACTGCATGAAATTTTCCTCTGAAGTAATTGAAAACATTGGGATTGCCAACTGTAAGCTGGAAAGAGCTCATCGTGATGGCCGAAATGTACCGGGGCGTGAGCAACATCTCCTGGTTAAGCTGTCTTATTACCAAGATAAAGTTTTCATAATGAAGAATGCCAGACGAATGCTGGAATCCAAAAATTATTATGTGGTTGATGATCTCACCAAGGTAGACCTCGAAGAGAAGAGAAAATGGGCTAAAGAGGTCAACGAACTTTTCCAGCAAGGCACTAGACTCTGTTTCTTCAGTGGTTGTTGGCGACTGTCAAACTGAAAACCGTTCCAGTTTGTCTCCCATTAGCACTTCTCTTTTTGATGGTTTATACCTACGCAGTATAGGGTATTATCCCGTTTCAGGATTTTTAAGATTCCTCTGGTCTTTCATATCACGTCTTCAAGATCACTTTTGCCAAAGCTTGTATATTGGAGCCATTAAAAAGGTCAAGGTTCATTGTGTTCTGTGTACTCGACGACACTGTTTTGCGCCATATTTTTCCCTCAGATGAAGAGGTGTTATTGTCAAACTGTTTCCTTTCTTTGTCCGTCCGGATTGACGTTTTTTCTGTTTTTCTTTCATTCTCCGTTCTAAGACTAGGTATGTACGAATTTAAGTTTAACTTCTCTGTAGAAAGCAACAATTTACGTAACTTCACTGAGCCCATGGCTTGCTTATGCTCCCCTTTTGCATTGAATTATGGCAGTAGGCCTAGATTTAAAGCTTATTTCGTTTAATGCAAGAGGGCTCAGGCAAGCAAAAAAAAGACGAAGGCTTTTTGCTTATTTACATAGACGTAAGGTGGATATTGTGTTTCTGAAAGAAACTCACAGTTGCTCGAATGGTGAAAAGTACTGGGTGCATGAATGCAGAGGCTCAGCTTTTTTCTCGCATGGTTCAACCATGAGTCGAGGGGTGAGCATCCTTTTTAATCCGCGTCTTACCTTTAAAGTTATTAGACAGCAAATCTGTCCGTTCAGAAGATATATCCTTATGGATGTTAGTATTAGTAACCATATTTTGACTTTGCTATGTATCTATGCCCCCAATATTGATTCACCTGGATTCTTTTCTAATCTCTCAAATTCTTTAAGCAGCTTTGCGGGGGACACTGTAATATGTGCTGGTGAGTGGTGATTTTAACTTCGTCTTTAATCTTGAATTAGATAAAACAGGAAGATTGCAAAGAACAAATTTCAAAGCAAGAGAAGAGTGCCTAGCCTTAATAGTCACCCATGATTTAACCGATATTTGGAGAGATAAAAATCCTTTCACTAAAAATTACACCTGGAGCTCAAATGTTACCCTTGGAATTCACTGTAGGTTAGATTATTATTTAGTCTCTAGACATATCAAACAGGCGGTGAAAGACATTATTTTTGCTCCAGGTATTCAATCCGATCATTCATTTATTTGCTTGACTTTTGCCATTAATCAGAGTCAGAGGGGACCTGGTTTTTGGAAATTAAATAATTCCCTTTTACGTGATCCAAATTATATTCTCCTAGTGAATGATATTATTCTCACTGTTTCACAAGATGTAACCCTGACCAACCCTTTGGCTCCTTGGGAGCTTCTTAAATTTAATATCCGTAAGGCTTCTATGAAGTATTCTAAAGAGTTGGCGAGACAGAGACGGGAAAAAGAGCAAGAGATCCTTTACAGAATTGTACAACTTGAGCAGCAATTATATGTTCATGAATCTACGGAGGTTAGAAATTTACTAAGAAGTGCACAAACTGAGCCCTTAAATTATTATGATTATAAGCTTCAAAGTACCATTATAAGGTCACAAGCGCGGTGGGTGGAAGAGGGGGAGAGAAACACGAAGTATTTTTTAAACTTGGAGAAAAGGAACAAATCTAATAATTCAATTTTTACACTGAAAAGTAATTCGGGTGATATTATAACATCTGAGGATGATATTCTCACCGAGATTAGGGCTTTCTATAGCTCACTTTACAGTTCGGTAAATTGTAATCCTAATCCCTTTTTCGACGATCTTCCATTTCAGAACACTCAAAATTTAGATTTAGGATCTTGTGAAGGAGAATTAACTTTAGATGAGTGTTATAGAGCACTTTTGTCTATGAAAAACTATAAATCACCTGGTAGCGACGGCCTATCCGTTAATTTTTATAAGGTATTCTGGCACTCTATAGGGAACCTTATGGTAGATGCCTTAAACTACTGTTTTACTAAAGGTGAATTGTCACCTGAACAGTCTAGAGGTATTGCTACCCTTATTTTAAAACCTAATAAGGACCCCAATCTGTTGCAAAACCATCGGCCAATTACATTATTAAATACAGATTATAAAATAGGAACAAAGGTAATCGCTTCAAGATTAAAACCTGTTATTCATGACTTAATCGGTCCTCAACAAACGGGTTTTTTAAAGGGAAGATTTATTGGTGAGAATATAAGGTTTGTCCTTGATTTAATTGATTATTGTATAGCAAATAAAATTCCAGGCTTTCTTTTCCTAATCGACTTCAAAAAGGCCTTCGACAAAATTGAGTGGCCCTTTATACATAGAACGCTTTGTCATTTTAATTTTGGCAGGGACTTTAAGAAGTGGATTAAGATTTTTTATAATAAGTGTACCTCCTGTATCTGTAACAATGGGTTTTCCACTGGCTTCTTTCCTCTCCAAAGAGGTGTACGCCAAGGTTGCCCGCTAAGTCCTTACTTATTTCTCCTTACAGCCGAAGTCTTAGCTCTCAAAATCCAAGTGAATGATAGTATTCATGGTATAAACATCCATAATAATGAAGTAAAACTTATGCAATATGCTGACGATACTACGATGTTTTTAGATAATAGTAAAACTTCTATAACAGAGACTATTCGTATCTTCAGTGTATTAAAAGAAGCGTCAGGTTTATCCATTAACCTTGCCAAATCAAACCTATTTCCATTAGGACCTTATATCACTAGAATCCCTTTTAGTCTCCGTGATTTAAATATTGATATTACTCATGGACCAGTCCAATTACTTGGTATTTGTTTCACAAATGATGGAAATGACCTTTTTCCTCTTAACTACACTCCCAAGTTGTCACGCCTCAAAAACTGTCTGAAGTCTTGGTCAACAAGGGACTTGACACCAATAGGTCGCAATATAATTGTTAAAAGTTTCGCGCTCTCCGAACTTGTGTTTCTTTTTCAAGTGCTCCCAAATCCCCCGAATCATTTTATAAGAGAAATAGAACAAGCAATTTACGACTCCATCTGGGGAGGAAATCCAGATAAAGTAAAATGTTCAACTTTAATTAATACAATTAGTGAGGGTGGTTTAAAAGTAACTCATGTTCCTAAATTCATAAAAAGTCTAAAATGTACATGGGTTATTGTAAAGAGACTGCTGCATGGAATCTGGGCACTGTTTTTTAACTTGTACTTAAAGCCTTATGGGTATGATTTCATTTTTCGATGTAATTACTGTAAAAAAGATATTCAGACTATAAATAATGTTTTTATTAGACAAGTACTTGAAGCTTGGAGTGATGTTGTCTTTACAAACCCATTGGATAATTACGGTAGTCAAATTATTTGGAATAATCCTAATATCCGTGTTAATAATGATATTGTAATGTACAAGAATTTATTTCAGAAGAATGTGATGTATGTAAGTGATTTTTTTGATGAAAATAATTTACCCTTAACGATGGACAGTTTTAAACATCTCTTCAAAATGTACTGGGGATTAATTAATGCAATACCACAGACTTGGCGAAGATCAGAATGTATAAGAACTTTAACCTCTAATGTTACTATCGATTTTCTGAATAAAACCATGCAGTCTACGTCGGTTTCTCAATTTATTTACGAAAACCAACTCAACCGATTATCCAACCCCCCTACGTCTAGACAAAAATGGCAGGGCCTTTTTAATACCCTTACAAATAGTGATTGGAGAAGGTTTTTCACAATGCCCCACTTATCAGTATCACAAGCCCGGCTTCGCTATTTTCAATTCAAATTTTTGCACAGGATTATTCCTACCAGTAAACTCTTGTTTTCGATGGGCAAATCCGATTCAGATCTTTGTAGTTTTTGTGGTATTGCAACTGAAAGCATCGAACACCTTTTTTGGGAATGTAGTCATACAGCGTCATTCATTCTTGATGTAGAGGGTCTTATATTAAAAAACAGTTTTGTTTCTCGAAACAAACCTTCTCTTCGGGTATGGAAATAGCCCAAATCATGCGTATAATTTCCTCATACTCCACAGGAAATATTATATTTTTGACTGTAAGAGAAAGGATCATAAATTGTCTGTTGATGACTTTTTCTTAAGGTTTAAATTTGCTCTAAACATTGAAAAATACAATAATAATAGAATTTATAAAAAAAACAAAGTCAATTATAATGACCTTTTGCATGCTTTCTCTGCCTGCCAGGAACTGTTTAATTGAGACCTCTCTAGTATATTTACTGTAATCCAATACTACTATTTAATATTATTATCATTATTCTCAATTAGGAAGTATATTATAGTTGTTTCTTTTTTTATTGATGCTTTTTCATCTATGCATATAATCTCTGGATTAATGCTTCACACTGTTCGATTCCAACTAGAATTATGTTATATCCATCCTATTTATTAAGGATTAACTTTTGTACATATCAACCTTTATGTTTAGATGGGCGTTTATATGTTAAAAAAATGTCAATAAACGGAGAAAAAAAAAAAAATGTCTAGCAAAAAGTGAACTGATAGCCATTCTTATTTTCAACTCTCTTTTAACTTCAGAAGTTATGTATATGATATACAGCAGCTTTTTAAAAACATCAATGCACAACATTAAAAGGTCAAGAGCAGTCCCCCCCCCCCCACCCCCGAACTTATTTTGAAGCAACAGTTAATACACAGTTTTCCTCTTACTTCCCTTCAAAGTATCTTCCATAGAATTTTTTTAACTTACTATTGCATATTCAATATAAAACAAGCAGTTACTGCTAGTAAACTTTACATTAGAATAAAAAAATTGTTGTCAAATGACATTTAAGAGCCAATCACGAAACAGGACAGTCTACAACACTACTTCAAGATGAGGGGACTGCTCTTGCCATTCAACATTTACATGCGCAATTACAAGACGTTAGTGTACAAATTTTGATTCATTTGAATCTTAAATTCAGAGAACAACCACCAGGTGAATTTTAGTTGTTCTACTGAGAAGATTGTCTCTAGAAATTTCCATATAACATGTTTTGCTTTCTTTTTTTTTTTTTTTTTTGAGTTACACGTACATAACATACAAATATTTCCTAACAACAAATGTCAACATCAAAAACAACAGCACAAATTCTTGTTAAGCAATCTTGTCTAAAGATATACCTATTTCTGTTAATACCAATGTTAAAGTGTACCTCAAGCCAAAAAAATAAAAAATATGTGCAAGAAAGGTGAATTCTAACAGTCCAACTCCCATCTTTGTAGGACATTCTTAGGCTGATATGTAAAATGTTGAAATTTATTCCCTCAAATTTAAATGACACATTGCACAATAATTTGTGATATTATTGTTGTACTACTCAAATTCTTTGTTCTTCTGAAAAATAATGCACCTTGTACCAAGGTGTGATAGCACTCTTATGGGATGATGTAATTAATTAAGCCCTCTCTGTGCATCATGCAAGCAAACAGGAAGTTAGTGTTTAAGGTCATATTATTATTTCTACTTTTAAAGGGAAACGAAGCAGTAAATGTGAGTTGTTCAACAAGTAATTCACAAATTATTTGTTTAAAAGAAGGGTTTAAGGTCATGATAGGAAACAATATGTAAGAGGGGTGCTATTTGAGGCATTTTGGTAAAACTTGCATTGATATCCGATGTGTGGTTCTCAAGATATAAGCACGCAAAAATTTTAAATTTTCAACAAAAAGTGAACTTGAAGCAAGCATACATGAGATCATACCCCCACATTGATGGACAGTCCTTTGTTTTTCTTTTCTTTAGAGTTGATTTTCTCCTCAACAATCCCATATTATTAAAATGTGATTGAATAAGTGGCATGAGAATTTTACAATCTTTGCATCCCCACAGGGAAGTCCTATACCAATTAACTTCAAGGTCAACACAATAGTCTGATAAAACAAAGGGAAACAAGGCATTCCTTGAACAGTAAATGTGAGGAAGTGATGAAAGCTCTGCTGCCCTCAAACTCATTTTGTAACCCCAATCTAGTAACTTCATTTACTGATATCGTGAGGAATACATGTCCGACTTGAATGGAACTTTCACCACACAGTGTAGATTTGGCTCCTCTTTCACATATGAAAATTGATCTTTGGCTTAAACTTCTCCTTTAAAGTGAATAAATTTCAACATTTTATACTTCTCCTCAAGAATAACCTAAGATGATGGACATTTGGTCTGTTAGAATTCATTTTTCATGCTGTTTAATATATTTTTTCCATTTTTTGACTTGGGGCACACTTTAAAGTAAAATTTTGCATGCTTCAAACAGTGAAGCAGATATATCACATTGTTTAACATAAATGGCACATGGTTGTCAGAGGCTCAGAGCACAGTACATTCAACTCACTTTTCCCACATTCTATATTCCAAGACAATGTCTCATAATCAGGGAACATGATTCAATAGCTTTACGAAACTTTTGTAGGACATGTATTTTCTGCTCTCAGATTTGGCAAAATCATTGTGACCAGAGCAGTGCCACAATTTTCTTCTCCTGTTTAAGTTTTTAATCACGATTTAAGACTTAAAAAACTGGGCCACTAATTTAACTTACATTTGGCCGTAAACAAAGAGTACATGCATCCACCTGAACTGTTTGCATGGCTGCCGAATCAGCTTGTGGTAACAGCTGTGTCAAAGTATGGCACCGGTCATTGTTACACAAACTCAATTGGCAAATCACATTGATGAAACAGCACATGCGAAATTTCTTACACTAAATGTCCACTATTGATGTCACACGTTGTGACTGGCTGGTTTTAACACTGAACCAATCACAATGTTTGTTACATAGATTCTGCTTGTGACTAAACAGTCTCTGTGGCTGTCACTACTGGTTTCTCTACAGTGAATTAATGATCTGAACTAAAGCACCTATTTGCTTACCAGGCTACTGTACATAGTCTGGCTGTCGCATTCCAGATACATGCACAAACCACTTCATTATGTCTTGGATTAGAGATACGGATTAGACCTTTGAGGAAATCAAATTTTTTTTGGTTTTTGTATTTCTTTTCAAAATTTCTTTGATTGTTTGTAGTGTTGAATAGCCTACTATTCATTACAATTTTGGAAGGGCAATGAGCCACTGATGGCCAAATGCTACAGAGCACCATGGCAGTTTTGGCTGTTAGTGAGAGATAATTTTCACAGGGCATCACAGCTATCAGCAAGGGTACGTAAGCCTTTGCTGATGGTGATTTCAAGCCCTTTTGGGTGAACAAAGGGAATATTAATACTGTGCAACTCTCAACATCATAATTTTTGCATCTAGGCAACAAGCTACTCCAGAAACACAGAAACTTTGAGAAGGTAGATATTGAGAATATTCGGTGAAAGTAAAAGATAATGACATAACTTCAATAGACTTTTTTATCCAAAAAGCATTCTCTTTAAAGGACCAATTCTCTCACCCCAACAGCACCAATTTTTCTAACCGTCTTACTTAAGCCCCTCCCACAATTGCCTGAAATTTTATCCTCATGCAGACACAATCTCAGTTTACTGCTTCAGGATGAGTATAAAAAAAGCTCAATATGTATAATCAAAACCCTCTTAGTACAGTTCATGCTGTGCAATATAAGCTTTGGTACTCTGCATTGTTTAAATTACTGTACCTGTAAATTAAAGAGCTGAGCCAATTGAGAATTTCTGTAAACATGACAAGAATTGTAGTTTGGGGTGAGAGGTTTAGACCTTCAAGTCCTACAGTACTTAATGATACTTGAAAGCAATATCAGGAGAATTCTTTTGTACTATAGGTCTATCTGGCTGTTGTTTCAAAACAAGGTTGGGGCTGCTCAAATCTTTTAATTACTTGAAAAGTAAACCTCGGAAATTCCACAAAAAACAAAAGTTGGCCATTTCAATTGTGAAGACAAATTTGATATCCCCTGCAAAGTTGCCTATTCTTCGTCCTAGTTTTGGGTCTAGCTTAGCTCAAACATAACTGAAACCTTGGTAGCTACTAGGGTTGAGTGGTACCGTGAAATATTGGTACCGGTATTGTTAACCCTTTACCGATGTGTTCCGATCGGGGCATATTTGCGCGCCTCGGGAGTGGGTGGAAAAGCGGACGTAGCCCGCCCCGCATCGGCTTCCGTAGGCCATTGACCCCATGATCTTAAACTATTGTCTCTCTCGTTGTTGTGGCCGAATTTTCAGGTAGCTACTCGCAGTTTCGAGCTCCGCATGAAACAGTAAAGATGTGTGACAGCCGAGCTTTCCGCATGGGTCCAAAAGGACCCAAACAACGGTAAAGGCTTAAAATAAGCCTGTGGAGTGTGTTTACTGCAAAGCTGATGCCACTGTCTCTGCGTGTGTGCACGTAACCCTTTAGCTGAGCAGTGAAGATATTTTAGATTAACCCTTTACCGTTGAGCTCTGATCGGGGCATATTTGCGCGCCTCGGGAGTGGGCGGAAAAGCTGATGTAGCACGCTTCGCATCGGCTTCCGTAGGCCATTGACCCCGTGAACTTAAACTATTGTCTCTCTCATTGTTGTGGCTGAATTTTCAGGTAGCTACTCGCAGTGTCGAGCTCGGCGTGAAATAGTAAAGATGTGTGACAGCCGAGCTCTCCGCATGGGTCCAAAAGGACCCAAACAACGGTAAAGGGTTAAACACACAGAATCGGTATTAAAGCAGTACAGGTTCTCAACTTCGGGGTAGGGAAGTCAGATGGGAAGGAACCTACGCCAGACATGGCGCCCATGTTATTCTGCATATTAATGCATCTGGCTGTTCTATTGGGTTACCTAGCTGTGCAGGAACCTCTGCTCTATATGTTTGTGTAAAATATTTTAATCATTCACACATCCTAACAGTTATTTTTGTCAGTGGATATAATGAGTAGTGAGTAATTTTTTTCAAATTTGCACTGGTATTTTCTCAAGAACCAGTATTAGAAACACACCAAATATCTTCGGTATTTTCATTACTTGTACCCCTAGTACTGGTACTGTTGTCAGTACCATTATACAGCCCAACCCTAGTAGCTACTAACAATATGCTAAGCTAGCAAGCTAAAGTATAGGCCTAGAGCACAACCAAGATAAATAAATTAAGGGCACGATGGCCCTAACTAAACACAACAAATTAAGCAAACACCAACTCACACAATGCACAAATTGCCTCTCAGACGGTTCGCAATTGTAAAGCTTACACAGTGTGTGACTCAAAGGGCTTGTCTATAAGCCCCCCAAAACTCTCTTGTCCCCATGTACTTCGATATCAATTTCAAATTGGAGGTGCACAGGCCATAAGCACATTTTGAAAGACTCGACTCAAGCCAGTTACTCAAGCAAGTTACAGACTGATTTTGTTTAAATACTATTCGCAAAATAATTTGCATCATACAAAACGGAACGAATTGCATTGCTTACCGAAATAACGTAAAACAGCAGTGTGTGTATTGTAAGCTTTTTAAGTACGTATAAACAGACCAGGCCTGAGAAACAAACAAACCCAACCCGGACCAAAATGAAACAGAAAACCACAGTCAGTATCCACACAAGCAGTAAAGGAAACGAAAGTCTTCCACCACTGTGCATTTCAGTATGCACATGATCGATGTAATTTGATCTCAATACGGGGATTTTTACACATTAAACTTCCATTGACCATATCGCGAGTTGTGATTGGTTCTGGTTATAATGTCGAACCAATCACAGTGCTCTTTTATACAGAGTTGTTGTTGCATTTCAGCATGCAACTGTGTGAGTTTCTATGTACAGTATGTTCACCAAACATGTATTACTTGCATTTTAGTGATTAGTCAGAACTTCACAGTAAGGTCTAAGGACACGGCAGCCATTTGTGGAGGGCACGACGGCAAGTTTGGCCATGAATTTTAATCATTTTACCAGGGCATCATGGCAAAAAGGAAATGTACAACAAAAATGGCTGCCATTAGATTTGAGGTCTGTACCTGTAACACTAATTTACTAATTAATCTGGTTCTGGTGAGTTACTGCATAATCTCCAAAAAACAGGATGTAACACACAGGCACTTATGGCTGAGCAGCAAACTAATTACTAAAATGAGCTTTACTAAAAATTTCTTCCAGACTTATGGAACCCAATCCTGACTTAAAAGCATTCACAGTGGGGGCATCCCTCACACTGGGTGGGAGGCAGTTCCACTCAGGGAAAGTCCTAGGGAACAGTGAATATTTATAACAATTTTTGTGGGATGATTGTTTCATGAAAGAACTAGAGGTACAGTATGTGCTCTACTAGACACACCTCTAGAGGGAGCTGACTGGTATGGATCGGTATCAATTGCAACTAATTTGTTAATGGACTTATAAATGAGAGACGATCTTTGGGCAGCCTTCTTATGCTCCAATGATTCTCAGCCCAAACTAGAAATCATGTCTGTGATGCTGGCCTTTGGCCTAGAGTTTTTACAGACGAATCTTGCACTGCCGGGCTGGACCCCCTCAAGCTGGTTATTCAAGTCTTTCTGGTAGGGGTCCCTGACAGAGGCACTATATTTTTTTTTTGTTTTATACGTCTTTTTTACCACACGGCTTCAACTGTACAAATTTCTCCCGAGCAGGCCAAGGATTTGATTCAACTTTGAGGTCACTTTATGAACATGATTTGTCCAGCTTAATTTTTTATTTTCAACCCCAGGTAAGTATCATTAACAACTGTTTCCAAAATAGAACACTAATTTGGTTAAAGTACAAGAGGAGTTTCCCCAATCTGAAGTAGTGTAGTACACTGTAGTGTTTCATGATTGGTGCTTCAAGGTCATGTGACAGTTTTAGTAGCTGCTTGGTTTGCCTTGAATGCAATATTGAAGTTCTAAAATATTTTGAAAGATACTTTGAAGAGAAGTGAAAATAAAATTGTGAGACCTAGCTGTTGCTTCAAAATAATTTTGGGAGGACTACTCTTGCCTTTTAAATTAATTTACCCCACTCTCCCCCACCCGTCAGTGTCATTTTTCTTTTAATTATTTTAAGTTTGGGCTGTGAACTGACAAAAGCTTTTGGGGCTCTTATTTAGAGTTAGGGTCCGGAACTTACATCATACTTCATACATGGATACGAACGCATAGTAATAGGGTTAAGGTTAGAAATATAATACACATACGAATATATGTAGCTATATGCACATGTGGGAATATGTATTGTTGTACGTTTAAATATATGCATACATATATGCGTATGGCTACTCATGCGTATGTGTAATTACTTGGCTCTAGGGATATGTATATACGTATATATACATATGTCTTTTTATAGCATGTGGTACAGTTAGACAGCTAGTACTTATATTATTTGAAAACCCTCCACCGTCAACGGCGCTCGTAGCGCAGTTGGCAAGCGTGCTGGTCTATATGCTATATTGTGTATACTGGTATGTCAGGGGTTCGAATCCATGTTTAGCCATTGCTTTTGCTTCTTCCACAGCATTAGCCATTCACTTTTTTCCACAGCAAATTTCATCATACTGCTCTTCTCGAGTGGAGAAAAAAAAAATTTACGATGTGAAAAAAAAAAAAAACTTTGTTTCTCTCTGAAAAAAAAAAAATCAGCGCTCTCTTTTAAGTTGAGAGTAAAATGATGTCTTTTCTGGGCACTGATTCTAAATTAATACCAATTTTGCTTTAGGCTGCCCAGGCCTAACTAGGATACAACCAAGATTAGTAAATTAAAAGTTAGTGCAGGCCTACTGGAATGAAGTGGAGGTAGGACCTAGGCCTTGCATATAATTGATTGTATCCTGAACTTGCAATCATTGCCAGATCAATACGAATGGGGAATACTGAACCCAGAGAACAAAGGGCAGACCATGTGTCCTGTTCAAGGACTCTGCCTGACTCTGAGGTTGAGGAGTAGCCTAGCTAGTCCTAACACTGAGTTAGGCCATAGGCCTAAGTTCACCCTACAATTTAGTGCTCTCATGCAATCGAGAGATGGTTATTATTGACAGTTACAAGGACCAATGTTAGGCCTGGGACCCAAGGCACCAGTGAAATTCGCAGTTATACCTAACTTCATGTACGTTATGTCTAGCCGAAAGCTAGGAATTAGCCTATGGGACTAGGCTAGGCATGTGGCTAGGCATAGAACTTAAAAGTAATGGTTCAATTTGTAAACTGAGTCCATAGCGTAAGACTATTGTAGGCTATACAACTAATACTAATAATAGTGCTAAGGTGATGATTGAATGATAGGCCTATAGCCTTAAGTTAGCCTAGGCCTAACGTTAGTACTGTAAGTAGGCCTAACAGTCCAATTCAACGACTAATTTTGAAGTAGTTTTGCTACTCTGTGAAACAAACTTACAATTATATCAATAACTTGCCGAACAGATAGATTCTAGCAGTGGATCTTGTAGCAGTAATCTAGTCTACCAGCAACTGCGATCTGGGTTGCACTTTTCGGATTCTGTCTCAGATGGCTGGAGATGCAGCCCCTACAGTACAGTGATGCTCCACTACACATCTAGCTAGAACAGCTAGCTAACCTGGCTAGCTAGCCAGAGATCAGTGAGCAAATGGTAAACAGTATGCAAGGTAATCGTGTTTATGTGGGCCGCTTCTGCATGCTGTACAGCCGGACAGCGAATAGCAATTTGTTCACAACGGTCGGTTAAGTAACCCACACGGCGGATGTGTATTCTTTCACAAATGTTTGACTGCACACAAAATACATAAAAGGAAGTTTGCCAAGACCTGCTGCGACGGCGATGGTATCATTTACTCCCAAGAGAGTTTGCTGCAAGGACAACATATGATAGTACAGAGTAAGTGTCACAGAAAGGGAGTATAGACGAACCCGGACATATTGTGATGGTCTGATTTTAGTCGGCCATTAATGGGCTTCATCATTACCCTGTTCCATGAATGGTTGTACACTAAGGTAAATAGGCGGCGGAAGATGTTTTTTAATGGGGGTGGAGGGACTCTTCGGCAGCCGACATGATGTGACGCCGTGAGGCGTCCGTTTTTGCGCTAAGCACAAAACCCCATCGGCGCAGGGTCCAGGGACAGCGTAAGGGCCCCTGAAGGGATTCAGCGGGAAAAGTCCTGGTATGGGTTCATGGGGGAGACTGGATACTTTTGTAGTGGGTGGCTGGAGTTTACTATCTAAGCGTAGCGCCACCATCAGTTGGCGCGGAGCGTACAAAGAAAATTTTAGATTTTAAAACCTCCCCGATGGCTGGAAATGGCATTTGCCACGTAAATTTGTCGCTAATTCTGGTGAGAAAAAATTGTGATTTTTCTAAGATTAAAACACACTTTTGAGATACTGATTAGCTCAGTTCATTACTCCACTGGACTATGTATCCTGGGATCGCAAATCCGGAATACTGCTGAAAGCTGCAAGCAGCTGTTCCAGTGCACGCTTGAGTAAGGTATTTCCAGAGGCCTAGGGGAGCAGTTTAGTTTTGGGGCAGAAGATTTTATGCCCGAAAAATGTTATTCTACCCGTAAGACAGTCAAAGCGGAGCACCACCACTAGTTGGCGCGGAGCGTGTAGAAAATTTTAAAATTTGTTCCTCTCAGACAGTCAAATATGACATTTCCAAGGCTTGTAAAGGGAATCAAATTGCAGATTAACGTACGTTCGTTCCAAACTCAAAATCAGCCAGATCTACTAAGTGGAGTGCCACCATTGGTTGCCAAGCGTACAAAACATTTTTAAATATCCGACCCCTCAGACAGTCGAAAATGGCATTTCCCGGGCTTGTATGGTTATCTAAGCAGTCGCTTTTTGGAGTTTCCTTTTGTAAAAACGATCACTTGAACTTAAATTCTGCTATTAAGCGGTCTAATTGGAACACCACCAATAAGTTGGGGCGAAACGCACAGGAAATTTTGAAAAATCTGATCACTTCAGACAACCAAAAATGTCATTTCCTACGCTTATAGGAGGTCTTAGAAGTCACTAATTCGAGGTTCTGTTTGCACAAAAATGTTCACTTGAAACTAAAATGCTGCTAAGAAGACTATCTGTGCGGAGTTACACCAATGAATGGCGCGAAGCGAACAGAAAATTTTGAAAAATCGGACTCCTGAGACAATCGGAAAATGACATTTCCCAGACTTGTAGGGGGATCTAAGCTGTCGCTATTTGATCAGAAAATTACCAGATAAAATGTTTCACTACCAGTCGATGAAACGGTCCCGCATATTTTTGGGGGGGGGAAACTACAAACCGGAATTGAAAACATTGTAATAAATTTTATTCTATTGCGACTCTTGGCCATATTTGATATATATTGAAAAAAATTGCGTGCCCGAACTTCCGACTATACATGATTTTACTTTTGAAAAAATTAGGCCTATGGGGATCTTAGCAGTCGCTATTTTGATCAGAAGAATCAGATAAAATGTAGCACCACCATTGGATGAAGTAAAGAAGATGTTTTTTTTCTTCTATTAGTAACACTTATTGACAGAATTGTCACGTTACAAGGTATGTTGAAAGGAATTTTCAAGAGGACTTACGGGACGACATTGTCACCCTGCATCATTAAAGTATCGAAAAACAAATTACCCGATTCTCATAACCATTGCCCGTATTTGGCTCTAGCTAGAGCAGGATAGATAGCAAACTGTTGGGCATCTGAATACCCTCCTATCTATCCGTTGAATTAATCTGGCAATTGAAAACGTCAAAATATTTTTTTAAACTTTGACCGAATAGTTGACCATTTCGGGAAAATTTTTGCAAGACTACAGTGTGAAGTTTGGATGATGAAAACTTTTTTTTTCACATCCACCCAAATGTGTCACACATCTTTTTTATTTTCCATGAAAATTATACTTTAAATATAGCGTTTTCTGTTTTTCGGTGCAGATTTGAAGCTAAATATAATCGGCCATTTCGGGTATTGTGTTACACAAGATTTAAAAACATTCTCAAAAATAATTGTTTCTTTTAAGCCACATGGCTTCCCAAATGTTTCGCGATTTTTTGTGTATCTCTTATCCTTTCGTGACTGTGTTACCCTTACTATGATACTTTTCCATTTTCGGGCAAATGCTTGAAAGAATTTAGATATTCGACAATTTCGGTCATTGTGTTGTGATTATCTGTAAAGTAACGGCCATTGTTTTTGAGCTAATAGACCCAAATATTCTACCCACCACACCAAGTATGATTTTGGAACGATTTTGTACATCCACAGGAATTGAAAAAAAGTCTCTACATGAGGCAGAAATATGCCAGATGCTAGGAGCACACTGTAATCCACACCAAGGTACAGTGGCGGAGCTAGGGATTTCGGTCGGAGGGGCGAAAATGGTCTACAGGGGCGCTTTGAAGTAGTAAATACCCTGAGCCTCAGTACGATCGAAGCCACGGCTTTTCAGACTTTCTATTTGATTTTCCACACCTGTTAGAGACTACTTTGTCATTTCTCCTCAGCAAGTTTTTCTATTAAAACATGTTCAAATTTTCTATCCAAGGGCCTCCGCGGAAGAAAATTCGGAGGGGGGGGGGTAATTCTTTTGGGAGGAAACGCTCCGCGCCACCATGAGTTGGCGCGGAGCGCAAGAAAATTTGGTCCAAAATGGCTCTCAAATCGCTGGAAATGGCATTTCTAAAGCCTATTTACCGCATATAAATAGGGAAAACACTGAGTGAACTGTTAAGAAAAATTGATATTAATTTTTCTCCGTCTTTTTCTTTATGATTTCTTCGTCTTTTCAGTTTTTTATTTTCCAGGAGAGGGCAAGTTCCTCTTTGCCCCTACGTGCGGACGCGTATGGCCCATGTTTCAATCCCTCTCTTTCACATACTAGTATGAAGGCAGTCATTATATTTTGTTTGTTATTGTCTGGTCTTCATTTAAGATTTTAATGTAATAATGGGCTTCTTTGTGAAGATAAAGATCAAACCTGCTAGAGCTATATAGCAAGCAATCATACAGAGGGAAAAAGTTATGGAAATTAATCGCCGTAAGGTGTACATTTTTGGCATCTGGAAATCAAGATAAGTACACGAGGAAACATTTATTGAAGCAATTCACAGCATGTGACCACTCTGAAATAGCCATTAATTAAGTACATTTAAAGAAATAGCCAAGGCAAGAGGTCTGTTTGGCTCTCTAGATACCGAATGCATGATAAATAAAAGTAGCCTAAACCTTATCTAATTTGATGCAATTTTCTGTCGTTTGAGACCACGGAAGTACAGAAATAAGTATTTTCATGGGATTATAGTGCAGTGTCAGAAATAGTCATTTATCATGAGAATGGTCACTTGAAGAAACGCAAAATGGAAACTACTCATTAAAACTCTGAAACCATTACCACTATGATAACAGTTTTATTTTAACCTGAATGTCAGTTCTCTTCAAATGATTTTGAAAAATGTTGTGGAAGCTATTTTGGTATTGTTATTAACTATTTTCATTGTCTATGTTGACAATTATCCCCGTCAACAAGAGGGCTATTTGCGCTACAGTTATTGTCGCGCCGTTTGCAACATCTTTCATTGGCCGGGAGGGTGAATTTAATGTCAGTCTGTGTATTTTGTAAGCCTATAATCACGCTTGGTGTGGAAGCAATGAACGTAGCACAGCGACAACATTCATTAGTGCGTATACAGAATGAAGATACGCTTCTATATTACAGAAGAGGACCCTTTTCATCAGAATGAAGTGCAGATAGTACAGTTGCTGGTGGCTGTTTGAGCATTTTGTTATCTGGGCCTTAAAACAACGCTTTTAAATTATGTCTTTTGCCAATAATGGTGCAAGAGTAAAATATGTTAAAAACCTATAAAGGGCGCCGACAGACGATTTTGGTCCGTCAGGGGGAGGGGGGGGGACGACCGCCCCCTGACCATATGGCGGCTCCGCCACTGCCAAGGTAGTCAATTTTAGCCACTTCAAATATGTTAGAAAATTATCCATCCTGAAACGGGATGAGTAAAAAGTCAAGAGATTCCGAAGATATGAAGCTTGTCACAGTCTACCTGAATTCATTCCGAAATTCAGAGTGGGGCACAATTGCAGCACACCCTGCAACTGTTTGAAGGGCGAAAATTAACCCTCCTACAGGTTATCGTTAATGTGGGGGTCCAGTTGCGAAGTTAGCAACTTTTGCACTCTGAAAAGTAATATTTGAGCCAAAGAATATCCGAAATGTTATAAAAGAAACTTAAATTCGTTTAATTACTTTTGAAAAATTTATTTTGCGACATTCAGCTATGGGGGGGGGGGGGGCATGTCCCCCCAAAATCTCATAAAAATTATTGGGAGGAATCCAGGCCCCCTGCCCTCCCCCCCCCCCCCCGCCTATGGGTAGTCAGGGTCACAAAGACGTCGGGGTATGGATAACTCTGCCTTGCAAACACCCCAACTAAGAGGGATGATCCAGTTCGATGTAATTCCGTAACGAAGAACTGGTATTTGAATGCCTTAGATTACAACAGAGTGCATTCCTAACAGAGGGGTAATAATGAGGAAATGTTCACAAGGTTTTTTCTAAAAGTCCCACGACTCTCTGGCGAAGAGCCAAGGGGCGAAAACCAAACATTTACTCCCGGAGGAGTTCTGCTCCCTTAAGGAGCTAAATGTCCCAAGTGGACAAATACGCCCTCTAAAGGGCAAACTTGTGTGGCCCTGCTCTAGACTGGCTGAATAGAACAGAAGCCGCACCCTGGATGCAGTTTAACGTCATGCCCCGGAAAACATGGTAAAATCCACCACACCCAAGTATGATTTTGGAACAAATTTGTGCATCCCCAGAAATTGAAAAAAATCCTACATGAGACAGAGACAGGCCAGATGCTAGGAGCAGACTTTAATCCACATTAAGGTAGCCAATTTCAACCAAAGTTTCCATCCAGAAACCCGACGAGTAAAAAGTCAAGAGATTCCGAAAATATGAAGCTTGTCGCAGTCTACCTGAAATTATTCCGAAATTCAGAAAGGGGCACAATTGCAGAATACCCTGCAACTGCCTGGTAGCCGGGTGGCCCGGATTGAATATTATCATCGGCCAGCCTGAATATAATTTTTGCCCAGTTCGCCAGTGGGGGCTGCTAGGGGGTTGGGGGGTTGGGCGATTCATTGGGGGCTCCAAGCCCCCCCCCCCCCCCCCCCCCGTAGCTACGCCACTGCAAGAACGACTCCAAGAGACCTATCTGAAAAGATTTCTTGCACATCACAAAATTCAGATACAGCCATGGGGATACTGATATTATTTTGAGTAAGTGCAAGCAAGTCAAGCTTGGTTACCCGATGTTCCAAGGGTTCAATGTTCCCAAGGTTTGCATGATGTTTCCCATTTTCGTATAGTATCTTGATGATTTGGCGATGATTACAAGGTTCGTTAGTCCCGAGGTTCGATGTTCCCAGAAGTGCTGGTGTTCCCAAGATTCGTGTAGGCCTACACTGAACATGGCTGGGGAAACAGCCAACCTTGGAAACATTGGCATGGTCCCAGCAAATCAAGGGAAATAAAAGTAGAGGAAGAAACATCGTGGTGATACATTCCTTAGATATAATAACATTAAGATTTATGTAGAGGCGGATCCAGGATTTGCCAGAAGACGGGACTCAGGTCACGGTCAGTTGTGTTGGAAAGGAGGCTATGGGGGTTGAACGCCAGCAGGACCGTATCTAAGCTGAGCGCCACCATTAGTTGGAGCGAAGCGCAAATGAAAATCCACATGGCCGGAAACGGCCGTTCACGAATGAGAATAATATGAAAAATGGTGCAATTTTTTTTTTTCGTGGAATGACCGTACATTAAACTAAATAGAAATGTCAGTGGCGGAGCTGCCATATGGTCAGGTCGCCCCTGAAGGACCAAAATCGTCTGTCGGCGCCCTTTATAGGTTTTCACAACACTTTACTACTCTTGCACCATTTTTGGCAAAAGACATAATTTAATAGCGTTGTTTTAAAGCCCAGATAACAAAATGCTCAAACAACCACCAGTAACTGTACTATTTGCATTTTATTCTGATGAAAAGGGACATCTTCTGTAATAGGAATAAGTTTTGCCGAAACGTATCTCCATGCTTTACACACACTATAAATGTTGTCGCTCTGCTAAGTTCATTGCTTCCACAGCAAGCGTGATTATAAGCTTACAAAATACACAGACTGACATTAAATTAACCTTCCCGGCAGCTGGCTAGACCCGATCTCGACTATGCTGTACATGCCTGGAGTCCCTTCTTTTAAAAGGTTAAATTGATTTTAGAGCAAGTTCAGAAGAGAGCTACTCGACTCATACCTGAAGTTAAAAATCTACCTTATTCCCAAGGGCTTAAACAGCTTGGGCTAACCACTTTGGAGCTGAGATGGATTAGAGGAGACCAGTGACGTACCACGGGGGGGGGGGGGGGGAGGGGCGATTAAGGATTAGAACCCCCCCCCCCCCCTTGACCCAAACTTGCGATGCAAAAAACACCTTAAAACAGCGGGTTTTTTTTTCTCTCCATCCTCAGACTTTTCCCTCATGTCGTGCCCCAACCTGTCGCAATCCTGGCTCCGCGCCTGCGGGAAACATACTCAAGGTTTTCAAATTTCTTTTTGAAGGGAATCCTTTGTTAGCTTGTAGTTATTTAAAAGTCCAAAGTTATCCTTGAGGAAGAGGCCATTGTAAAAAGCTTCAGTCTTTTGCTAAACTTGACATTAGGAACTCCAGTTTCTCTCATAGGGTTGTTAATGAGTGGAAAAGCCTGCCTGAGTGGGTTGTTAACCCCACATCAGTTCATCGCTTTAAGGTAAACATTGACAAGTTTTTTCTATGACTGTGGTTGGTGGTAGAATGTAATCTTCCTGGGCTAGTTAGGTTTTTTTCTGGTTTGCTTTTTGCTCTATGGGGGGGGGGGGGGGCGGATTACAGGACATTTTATGGGGGCCTTTATAGCCCTGCTTTTCCCTTTAACCTGTAATTTTATGTTATGTTATATATAGGCTATTAACACGAAAATTATGCTCAGAATGTCGCCATAGAAGGATAAGCACAGACATAGGCGTACGGACGGAAGCTTTTCATTTGACCACGAAAAGGGAGGAGGTAGAAGACTCTCTGTCAGGAAAGTGCAATTATGCAATAGTTTCCGACATACTCCAAGCGGAGCGCCACCGTCAGTTGGTGTGGAGCGTTGAAAATGTTGAAAAATTACAACCTCTCTGACAGCCAGAAACGCCATTCCTCGGGCTTGTAAGCAAAACCTAAGCAGTCATCATTTTGTAATACTGGAGGAAGGACCACCCAAGTGAAGCACTACCATAACTTTGATACACAGAAGATTTGAAAAACCCAGTGACACAACCCCTGCAATAGTCAAACAGCCAGAAATGGCGTTGCCTGAAAGCAGAGGCGTACGAAAGTACTTCACTTTGTGGCGCAGAATATTTTTGGCCCGAAGAACGTAGTTCTGCCCGAAAAACTATCTTAGCGGAGCACCACCATCAGGTGGTGCGGAGCTTTGAGAAAATGCTGAAAAATCATATCCCTCAAACAGTCGAAAATGGCAATTTCAAGGCTTGCAAGTATTATCCGAGCAGTCGCTATTTTGAGTTTTCATTTGTTGAAAAACGTTGACTTCGAAATAAATTTCAGCAAGAAAGACTATCTAAGCGAAACGCCACCATTTGTTGGCGCGGAGCACACTGAAAAATTTGAAAAATAGTAACCCTTACACAGCCGTTGCTATTTTGATCAGAAAATCACCAGATAAAATGTACTTTTGAATGAAATGGTCTTTTATCTCTTCGGAGAAAAACTTTGAAACGGAATTTAAAACATTTAAATGTCATTAACTACCTGGCTGCTCTTGGCTAAATTCAATATAAATTGAATAGATAAAATTGTGTTTGTGACTGTCCGAACTCCGTACTGTAAATGATTTTACTTCTATTTAGTGGAGAAGCTAGACATTTTTACGGGCGTTGGGGAAAGCACCCAAATTTTCCGAATTCTTTCAAAGTGTGAACACCATTCCTGTGGGACGCAATTTGCTGCGCCGAAATTTTTACCCATTTGAAGCAAATTTTTCAAAATATGGGGATTACTGGAGAAAATCTTGGATTCAGGGTTACCTATATAAGGAAATGTGAAAAGATTTGAAGAATCTGTATTTCTTAGTGGCAAGTCTGAGATCGCACGGCGACCAAAGTTTGTTGCTGCTACACAATGTTATCTATGGCCCACAAATTGAAGTCCCGACATTATTTTAAGAGTAAAGAGCTAATAATGAAGAAAATTTTGGAAGTTATTGTTTAAAAAATTCATGAAAATATCACTGTAAATGTACTTAGTTCCCGATATTACTTGATGATCTGTTGATTTTGTCATTTCCAGAGTTCGGAACTTTATGAGGGTACACCATTGCAGTAGTAAATTGCTGCGCGCAAAGCTTCGCGCGGAAAATTTGGCATTTTTGAAATGGAGCTTTTATTGAAGGGAATTCGGAATTTCATGAAAGGAGAGTTGGCCCGGAAAACCACAGCGCAGTTGACTGGTGTCACAAAGGGAAAATTTCCGAATTTTTCACTGTTCAAAGCCAGGGAGCAATCGCCCCTCCCCCTTGTAGCTACGCCACTGCTACTACAAGTGACACCCTTTGAAAAAGTCACGTTACGAGTTGGGTTTAAGTAAATTTTCAGTAAGACTTATGCTTAGACATTCTTACATTGTATCATTATGTAATCGAAAAACAACTTCAAAACCTGATTTTCATTACCGTTGCCAGAGTTTCGTCTGTAGGGGTAGGATAAATCTATAGCAAAAAACGCCCTTCTGTTTGTCAGTATATTTGGCAATTGAAAACATTCCAGAGAACTTCTTTCAACCTTCTTACTCCTGAATATTTTCCATATTGGGCATTTTTATTTTTCAGGAAAATTTTACTTTTTCTGTTTTTCGGGCATAGATCTGGAGGTATTAAAAAAATCGGCCTTTTCGGGAATTATGATGGACGAGATTTTAAAACAAAAACAGGCTGAAGAACCATTGTTTCTTTTAAGCGACAGGCCTCCCAAATGTGTCGTGATTTTTTCTCTTTGATTTTTTGTAAATATGTTTCCCTACTTAAAATACTTTTCTGTTTTCGGGCAAATGCTTTGCGCTGCCCGAATCTTGTTGATTTTTCATGAACATTTTACCTCAGTTATGACGTTCGTTTCTTTTTCAGGCGTATCTTTTTAAGATTTTGGGCACGTGCAGGAATTTGCTGAAAAACAAGATTTTAAACTCAAGAGGTTGTCCTTTTTCTCTCCAAAATCCTGTCCAAATTTCAGATTTTGCTATTTTTATTGGGGGGGGGGGGGAGTCTTCCCCTGTCTTCCGGCATCGTGCATATGCCTGAACTACTATCGAAGTGGAGAGCCACAATCAGTCAGCGCGGAGCGTTCAGAAAATTGTAAAATCACAACCCCTTGGACAGTCAGGAATGGCATTTCTCATAACTTGTAAGCAGATTTTAAGCAGTTGTTATTTTGAACTTTCTTTTTCCAATGAAATCAACAATCAACAAAACGAATGGAAAACTACAAAATGATCAGAAATTTGCACAAGAAAGCTTCAGGTTTTATTAAATGTGAGGAAGCAAGAAAAGCTGAGCAATGTAAGAGGAGGGGTTCATTAAGCAAACATGACACATCACATAGGACGATTTTAGTTGGAATAGGGCCTTATTTTTGTTTTATGGGGTAAAACAAAACTGCAAGCCCCCTGCCCCCCCCCCCCCGAATCTGTCCCTGGTATGTGGTACTATACTTGGAAAAATTCTGTTTTATAAAAATGTTTTCTTCACCTAGTCTTATAGTTGTAGAGATACGAAACAATAAATCAGATCACAAAAGTCACTGATGATATCTTGTACAATATTCTTCAATGCTTTATCAACATGCAAGAGAAATAAGTTAACAATTCTGTACATGGTGAATTCTTTGGCTTAAAATAGTTAAAGTGAAAGGTTTGTTCCTATTTCCCGAAAACTCTGACTGAGGATTCTTTTGTTGCATTACGGAAATGTAATGGATTGATCATAATAGGTAGAAAAAGTCACATAAAAATGCTCCAGAAAATTAAATTCAACATCCACACAGTGAAAAAGGTACAAAACGAATTGCTGGTAAAGGATGCTATTGAGGCACCATGCCAAAATCCTAGACTGCAGTTGCCTCAGCCAGGCTGCAGTTCCTTAAGCCATGTTCCCTTGCTATACACACTACAATAGCAGGACTAGGATATTACTCCAATGTGTACAGTCACAAAGCATGGCTGTAGCTGGTGCAGCTTGGCTACTTTGATAAGGTGCCTAATATACAGGAGATTTCTACCTCAGCCTTCAACCAAGGAACAAAATACACTTAGTGAACATCATCACTATCTGACTTGTTCTTGAACAGTAACAATCTTGACTTAAACCAATTGAACAATGATGACAGTGCTTCTCGGTTACCTTAAAATATTAAAGACATACCTCTAACCAGGTATTATTACACCTACCATGATTGGCTGCTTACTTGCGTCTAATCTGAATGATGGGTGGAGGCAAGGGGGTACTCTAAAAAAAGGAAAGCACTTCCTCACTAAAAACATAGCACTTAAATGATTTCAATGAAATACAGTATTCACTGGACAGTGAAAACTTTAAGCAACAAAGTATCTTGATTTTCTATAAAGGGACAATAAATCAAAATTACACAATTCATTTCAAACTTCAACTCAGTAACTTCTTTTAAAGATAAAACATTCCACTTTTAAAAACATAATTGTAAATGGTATCAAATTTATGATGATGTTTGGCAAACTGTCTAAGTTTACTACAAAAACTAACTGCAGTTAATCAATCCAGACTTCACAGCATAGTTCATTAACCTTAAACAGGAGTACTGTCCCTAGGCAACAGGCAACTGCTTATTAAACCCAACTTTATAAGAATGAAAGAATTAAATAGTTTTAACTTGGGGAAAGGAATTGAATAGAGATGTTGAAGTAACACAACTGATAGATGCAGGTGTAGTTCCAAGGGGGATTTTACAGCCTCACCCCCCCCCCCCCCCCCTCGTTTGCCACATCAACAATAAACACACCGGAAATTAGCAGTGCAACTCCCTTACACCACTGCTTTCTCTCAAGTCAGCCCCTCCCCATTTTTTGGGATGTCTGGATGGGTGCCTGGCATGGAGCCCATACTGTGTAAATATACATACAAGGTTGTATGTATGCATGAGTTTTACATCCTATTATGACAGACTAAATCTTTTCTGTGTTGAGAGCCACCAAATATTACAAGTTCCCAGTTGCGATTAAGCCTGAACTGTAACTGTACATACCATACACGCAATGTTATATGCTGGCTGGTTTCCTGTGATACTGGTAACAATAAGTAGCTCATACTCTTATCAACACATAAAGTGAGTGATAAAGCTTAACTGCTATGAACAATTCACTCATGCAAATTACAATTAAACCCCTAGAGAATTAGCCCTTCAAATAAACCAAAGTTGACTAAAAATTAATCCTTCAAATTAACCGAAAACTGGGTCAATCCACCAGCAAAATAAAAGCTTCAATGATGCACTATTCACTATTAAGGCTGAGTTGTATAAAACTCCTACTACAAACATTATGACTGCACAAATAAAATAAAGCCAATTAATTAACAAAATGTGCTAATGCCACACATTTATCAAGTTTACATTTTAAGCCTCTGTACCTTTTACAAGATTTGAAACAAATATACCATAAATACAGTGATGTTCACAAAAGCGAGTCAAACTATACAACATTAACTTAAGCCACAAGTGGGTAACTTCCCATCGACCCTGAGTTGGAAAAATCTCAAAAATGATAACATCTAAATTTTTATAACAAAACAAACCCTAGTTGACATTTAATACACTACTGCTCTTAGACAGGAACTTGAAACTAAGAATCTGGCATACCTCAGATCCCGGAAGACAAAAATTTCCTTCAAGTATTTTAGGCATGATAAATTTTTTGTTGAAAAACTTCTTTAATACCTCAAAATTGGAGATAGAAAGGTTCTTTGGTACCTCTTACTGTCAAATATATCTTTGTGCTAAACAGTATTAAAGGACAATAGGGAATACAAACTTTATAAAAAAAAGGTCAAAAAGTTCATGGAACTTATCATCAGCAGTATTTTGTCTAGCAACATGTTCCACTATAAACAGTATAAACACTGTATTGGGTGACAACAACTCAATCAACAGCTGTTCATACCCTTCTTACCATGACAGTTATCACTAACTAAGGAAATTTTTTTCTGAGAACTTACACCACATGAGAAGAAAAATCATCAACTAAAATGCTGGTCACAGATATGCCCAGCAAGGATAATTACCCCAGTTTGAAAACTTAATATCAATATTCAGATTTATCTGATTTTTAACTGTGTGACAAAAACATGTCAGCCATTAAACTTAAATTTTTGCCTGACAGCTTCTTGGTTGTCTTATAACAGTTATGGATTATTCATGGAAGATACCTGCTAATATTAGATTATGCAATTATTTCTATGATAGTCTAGCACAATGCTTTTGTTTCCTTAATGTAACAGTACTTACATGGAATTTAACTGATTTTGTTCTAAAATTTACATTATTCTGTTTGAAGTGGAGAAAAGTAGAATATATTATATCACAATTAGTTAACCCATATCAAACTAAATTTGAACACAACTTAACAGTCATATTGTATTTTCATCTTTTCATGAGTATGAAGAAAAGATAGCACCAGTTTGGTTAAGCCAGCATGTTTTACCTCTTTGGATCCAATACTCTGCAAATGGCAAAAATGACAATGGACTGTCAAACAACTGTATGTTATATAAACATACATACATACTCTCTTAATGTGTCTTTCTTGCTCTGTGGCACTTTGGTATGCAATGGGATTGAAAGCTTCCCTTCAATGGTAAAAAAAAAATGAAAGAGGAGTTTTAGTACAAAGTACAAGGTTACTGATGAAGCTGAGTGTCCATCAAAACAGAACAAAAAGCAGCTTAAAGAGAGGTGACACAAATTAAACCTTTTTTTGACTGAAACAAAAAAAAGTAAAAAAGTTATTGGTTAAATGCAGAAAGAAGTTTTTACCCAAAATATTTCTTCTACACCTTGTGAATTACAAGTATTTTAAAATCATTTCAGTGAAACCAAAAAAAAAAGTCCCAACCCCCACACACAATGAAAGAATGAATCCAACCTTGAATGATAACATCTTGCCTTCTGTACAATTTTAGTCCCCTAAAATATTAAAGAAAAGTTTTGAAGTTGATTGGCTCAGTTTTACAACACATCATTTAAAAGCCAAGTAAAATTAGGCTACTGGTCTGTCATTACTACAATGTTGTGAAGATAATGTGTATGTTATCACTGTGTACAGTGTAAACTCTCTACACTTAAAAACCATCACCCACAAACCACAAAAGCACTGTGGCACACTGTAACTTCAAAGAGACCCTAGAGAAAGCCTGCAAATTCTGTAGTAATTGGGCAAAACCAGACCTATAAGGTGGCTGAAATCATATTGAAAGGCTTAACTCTAAATTGCCTGTCAATGTTTTCACGTTACTAACTAAAATGTCCCTCTTCACGAAAAGAATCATTAGAACGGTTGGCACTTTGGCTAGTCAAAGTAAATATTAACATAGAATTAAAAGGACATTAACCATGGAACAACAAACGCCACAAAATAAGGACCCAAGTATCAACAAGGAGTTAGCAAGGCATGGGTGATGGGAAATAACTTTCTCTGTTTAGAGGGAACTGCAACATGCAGCTCTTGTGTATGAGCACTTCGGTGTCTCCACCAACACTAGCCTGTAAAAATGATACACAATTTGTTTTGGGTGGTGGGTAGAGGAGGGCTATGAAATATTCCCTGGGGCACCACTTCCCTGTAGAACTGCCTGGCCCTGTCCCTTCTCCATATATAGGTATTCACTGTAGGTTATCAAGATAATTTAAGAGCTTTTTTAATAAAAACCAGAAAGCCAAAAGGCTTAGTGATTCCTTGCCATCAAATGCCTTACCTGCTTTCAAATTGACAGTGTTTGACAGGTTTTTCTTTACATTTTAGGCACAGAATTTTCACAATTTTACCACTGGTGACCTCAAATGACCTTTGACCTCTACCAAAAGCAATAGGCTTCTTTCTCTCAACATGACAAATCTATATACCAAATATAAAGAGTATCGGTCACTCCTATCTGAAGATATCATGTTTACAAGCCATTTTCGGTGTTTTTTGTATTTTTACTGCTAGTGACCTCAAATGACCTTTGACCTCAACCAAAAACAATAGGCTTTTTCCTCTCAACATGACAAACCTATATACCAAGCATGAGAAGTGTTGGTCACTCCTATCTAAAGAAATGTTTAGGAGCCATTTTTGGTGTTTTCGCAATTTTACCGCTGGTGACCTCAAATGAGCTTTGACTTCTACCAAAAGCAATAGGCTTCTTTCTCTCAACATGACAAATCTATATACCAAATATGAAGATTATCGGTCACTCCTTTCTGAAGATATCATGTTAACAAGCCATTTTCGAAGTTTTCGCAATT
Organism: Holothuria scabra; assembly: GCA_037179385.1. NCBI lineage: Eukaryota > Metazoa > Echinodermata > Holothuroidea > Aspidochirotida > Holothuriidae > Holothuria > Holothuria scabra. The sequence continues at coordinate 23,431,008 of CM074194.1, forward strand.
TTACTGCTATTGACCTCAAATGACCTTTGACCTCTACCAAAAACAATAAGCTTCTCTCTCTCAACATGAAAAATCTATATACCAATTATGAAGAGTGTTGGTCTTTCCTAACTGAAGATATCATGTTTACAAGCCATTTTCGGTGTTTCGCAATTGTACCGCTGGTGACCTCAAATGACCTTTGACCTCTACCAAAAACAAAAGGGTTCTTCCTCTCAACATGACAAATCTATATACCAAGTATGAAAATTGTCGGGCAATCCTATCTGAAGATATCGTGTTTACAAGCTATGTTTGAAGTTGTCGCAATTTTACCGCTGGTGACCTCAAATAACCTTTGACCTCTACCAAAAACAATAGGGTTCTTCTTCTCAACATGACAAATCTATATACCAAGTATGAAAATTGTCGGGCAATCCTATCTGAAGATACCGTGTTTACAAGCCATTTTCGGGGTTTTCGCAATTTTACCGCTGGTGACCTCAAATGACCTTTGACCTCTACCAAAAACAATAGGGTTCTTCTTCTTAACATGACAAACCTATATCCCAAGTATGAAAAGTGTCGGTCATTCCTATCTGAAGATATCGTGTTTACAAGCTATTTTTGAAGTTGTCGCAATTTTACCACTGGTGACCTCAAATGACCTTTGACCTCTACCAAAAACAATAGGGTTCTTCCTCTCAACCTGATAAATCTATATACCACATATGAAAAGTGTCGGATATTCCTATCTTAAGATATCGTGTTTACAAGCAAGTGTCACAAACACACACACACATACACACGCACACACACACACACACGACATCACCATTGCATAGATTCCTTGCCTGCCTACGGCAAGGAATCAAAAATTAAAGCCTCCTTAACTTGTGCAAAGAACAAAGGGTCTATGTATGAATAAAAGGTGATCAGAAAGGATGAAGCACAAACAATGCCTTTCTTAACAGACTTAAATTGTTTTGGTATATATTACGGAACATAACCAAGAATACAGAACAAGAAATCCATAGAACAATGACATCTTCGTCTAATAATTTATATGGAAAGAAAAGCTGAATACAAAAGATAAAGTGAATACAATATTTCTGAGTTAAGATTTTAACTCTTTTTGGCCCGCTACGTTTGAAACTTGACCAACATCTATACAACTGCTACTGGCCTTTTGCCATTTATAAATAGGAAGTTCAAGAATACAAGTTTTTATCTATGTGATGAATACTACTTGAGGCAGGAACCTCTAAAGAAATAAAGTAATCCAACCCCTATATTATCTCCAATGATAAATCAAAGTGAAACTGAGAAAGGGAAGAGAGGATTTGAAATAGGAATCACTGTGAATAGCTTCTTTTAATTTAGGCAGTCTAAGTTACAGCAAAGAACCATTTACCAGTTTTTGTAAAGAATTGAACTTTTCTCACAGAAAAATATTCTGGGATGTAGCTAATTTTCAAACTCTATCATTATAGCATCTTTACAAATTTCTCTACCCCTTTATTGGCTGTTTCATATATAAAGGGAAAACAAAATAAAAAATAACACTACAAATGGGATTAGGGCTCCCGAGGAAAGTATGACAGTATCATAATGGCCACCGTACAATGCTAAATTTAATACCTGATGGAGATAGTGTTGGTTTTGGTCTACCAGACGAGGTGCTTTTCTTGTACTTAACCAGATTACTTTAATCATTGGGAGGTTGTATGCGGACCTACTGGCAACAGCTTTCCCTACGTAGTCCAGCTACCATTAACCAGGAAATTAATCTGTGGTATATGAAACTAAAATCCTTTTTAGATGGCCCAGTCAGCAATTTCTTCCCCTTTGTTTCATCCTTTCAATATAGACCCCCAAACTGATCTTTACTCTCACTTATGCATACCAATGTGTTTGGTGTTTCGAAAGAAACAATGCACCTCGTTGGCACTGGACAATTTTAAGATGTAACATTCTACTGTATCCAGTAACTATGAAGCAGAATGGTTGCAGTCATAGGCACAAGTAGTACAATCCAGTATAGAGGTCACTTTTCAAAAAACTCTTATTCCAAGTGACACATTTTTTCTAACCATCTATGGTTCCATTGTTTGAATTGTTGATTTAAAAATTCTAATATTACTTATTTTGATGGTGAGGAAAACAATATTTGACTTCCACTGAGAAGGAAGGGCGAGGGAAGGGGACAAAATAGAGAACAAAGAGGAACATGTATTCCACCTGAGGAAATCTATGGCAAGACAGATTAAGATGCAAAGCATATCCTTCTGACACACCAAGCAGCTTTGATACTGGGTATTGTTTAATTTAAAATTATTCAAAGATTGATTGATTGACAAAGTTAATACTGGTAATGATATAATAATTCTTGAGTCCAGTTTGATTCATCATCCTTCACATGAAAGGAAGATACTAACTATACAAGGTTGAAAGAACTCAGCTGGGCCAAGAATAGTAACAAAATTGTACAAGACATAAAAAAGGTCAACCCAAACTGGGTTTTTTATGCATCCACATAATGGCCTTCACATAGAAGCCACTGTTTTACTATACACTAGTTTCCTTCTTTTCACTATTTAATGACAACATGCTGACAGCAGGTCCACTCTCTGTCAAGCTGTTAGAATTATTTGCTGCAAGTGTAACACCCTCATCTATGTCAGAGACAGGTGTGTCATGAGCTGGTAGCAGCGTATTAGTTTCTGTAACATCTTCATAGGATGGTGGGGGCGTTATTTCTTTGACTACAGGTTTCATTAGTGGTTCCTCCTCAGGGAGAGGGGATGGCAACTCACTGTGTCCATTGCCACGAGAACCATTTTTGGGTTTTGTCACCTTCCTTGGTGATGACCTTCCAGAGTGACTTGATCTGTACTTTGGTTTAGAGATACCAGCTTGATCCACAGATGACATGCTCTCAGCATGTGAGCTATTGCGGAGCTGATCCAGGGACTTTGAAATGCTAGATGGTGGTTGGTGCCCGGACTGGGACCCATCAGATATGTGTGAGTTGTCTGCTGTTTCTAGCTTATTTCTTGCATTTCCTACAACAACTGCAGTCAAAAACTCATTTCGTTGACTTCTGTGTGACACAGTACTGGGACCACTGCTACTGGGGGCGTGTCCTTGAGCTGACTCTGGCAGAGCTCCCCCATCTGAAAAGTCCCTAGACTGTCTTGAATGCCGAGAGTATCTTGGGTTCTTAGAGCGGTTGCGGCTTTTGTTGTATCTATGGCCATATCCATTTTTTTTGTCCCCCATGAATGAACGTGGTAAAGTATCCTGTGTGCTGCTGTCAATGGAGGCATCTGTTCCAGTATGCAAATTAGTGGGCATATAGTTACAGTGTGAGGTCAGTCGAGACCCTGACTTAAAGGATGGGTTTGAATGGTTGGTATTGTTGGACCTATTGGTCAAGCCAGAATCCACACTACTTGCAGATGGGCGTCTCTGCATCACATGACCATTCACTTGTGAATGTTGTGATGGATCTGCTGGAACACTGACGGTATAAGCTTCCCTCTGAGAGCAACCACAAAGTTTCTTCCAACGGATCAGAACATCATTTCGCAATGCACAATGATTGATAAAAATGAAAAGACCATAAACTACAAGTACCCCACTGTACAAGTATATAAAGATGGTTGAAAGAGTATCTGTTTGGATTACAATCATGGCACCAAGGGTCCACAAGCCCATGAATCCAAGGAATAAGAATACCAAAGAGTGGAGCTGTTTTGCATGAGGCTTCTCCTGGTCTAGTAACCACGACGACACAGATGATAAGGATTCCTGTGACTGCCTACTAGGGTTAGCATTTGAGTTCATGTTGAGATGTGGGCCCAAGTGAGCATCTGAATGGAGCTGTGGGGTGACTTGTAAGTTAGAGTTTGAGTGTAAATGAGACGGGGGAGGATGATGGCTGTTCATTGTTATTCGGCTGCCAAATTGGTCAGTGAGAGGCATGGCTGTGGTTTGATGAGGAGGAGGTGGAGATGTTGGTATCTCATACAACTGGGAGCGACCATGATGGGAGGTACCATTGATATTGATTCTTCTGGTGGTGATGATGAAGAAGAGGCAGGTAGCTAATGATACCAATGCAGCCACAGAAAAGAAACTTGCCATGCTAATGGTAAATTCTGATATCCAACAGCTGGAAGGAAAAAAAAATTAATTGGCATCATGGATGTTAATTGTTTAGGGAAAATTCCCTTTAACATCTTAAAAATTACAATTTTAACCAGAAAGCCAAAAGGCTTAGTGATTCCTTGCCACTGAAATGTTAGGCTTTTTTTCACACTGACATTGCTCTTCAATTTGTTTTTCAATTAACAGGGCTCCATAATGTGCCTACAACGTACACATGCAAGGCATTCAATCTTCCTACATCGAGCTACCCCTTGTGAAGCCAAATGACATTTGACCTCAACCAAAAACACCATCTACATGACAAGTAACAGGACCCTACAAGTGACCTTTCTTGTAAAACTGTGCAGGACAGCTTGTAAGGCTTTTACGTTGCTGATTCCAAATAACCTTTGACCATAAGAAAAATGGAACTGGATCATTTTCTCAATACATCAACCTACACACCACATATGAGTTTCGTCACATAAACCGTTCTTTAGACATTGTGTTCACAAGGTTTTGACTTTTTGACCTTATGTGAACCCAAATGACCTTTGACCTCCACCAAAATTGTAACCGAACTCGTACTTAATGAGACCAGCCCACACCCCAAAAATGAGCATAGTCACATACACCGTTCTTGAGATATCGTGTTTACAAAGTTTTGATCTTTTGACCTCTCGTGATCTTTGACCTCCACCAAAAACAACAGGCATCATCTTCTCAATGTGGCCAACCCACAAACCACATATGAACATTGTCACATGTACCCTTCTCGAGATATCCTGTTTAAAAGTTTTGATCTTTTAACCTATCGTGACCCCAAATGACCTTTGACCTCCACCAAAAACAATAGGGATCATCTACACAATATGGCCAACCCACACACCAAATATGAGATTCGTCACTCTTACCTTTCTGGAGATACCGTGTTTGCAAGCAATTTCTAAGGAATTTACCACTTGACCTCTCGTGACCCCAAATGACCTTTGACCTTCACAAAAATCGATAGGGGTCATCTACTCAATATGACCAACCCACACATTCAAATATGAGCATAGTCACATGTACCGTTCTTGAGATATCGTGTTTACAAGGTTTTGACCTTTTGACCTCTCGTGACCCCAAATGACCTTTGACCCCCACCAAAAACTACAGGGATCATCTACTCAATATGAGCAACCCACACATTAAATATGAGGTTAGTCACACTTACTCTTCTGGAGATATCGTGTTACAAGCCAAAGCGTCACATACACACACACACACACACACAGGGCATACCCGTATTCAATGCCTTTACGGGGTACACAGAACTGTTCCCCGTAAGGAAATGGTCGGAATTCCCCTTTATCCGTTTATGTCACGCGGCAGGTGAATGCCGCGAGCGAGGGCGGGCTCTTGCATATCACGTGACAGAGCTCATTGTAGTGTCCGAATTTTCGGGTAGCTACGCCAGTTACGAGCTCCGCGTGAGCGAGGAAAGACCTGCGAGGCTTCAGCCCTCATGAGCGGCCTGTGCCCGGCAAGGTATTGTTTACAGGCTCACACACACACACACACATACACACGACATCACCATCGCACAGAGTCCTTGCCTGCCTTCGGCAAGGAATCAAAAAGAGTGCATTTCAGTGTTACACTTGGCTTTGTTAAGGTAGTTGTCTATTTAATATTTAAAAGGCCAGTTAAAACAGGAGTAAACTACTCATAGCAAAAATTCCACCTTATATCATTAACAAAAGCTTATTCCATAATCATCAAATTAAGTGGCAAAATACACACAGAATCCATTTCACCTGGACTGTTGCCTTAATGATGGATACAAATATGTTCATGTATAATTGGTAACACAAGCTGGCTAAAGCTTTATATATGTTGAATATATGTAAATCTCTATGATGACATTCATACAGCTGAAAGTAGGGTAGGGCTGGACATTGCATCAAATGCATAGACTCAGTTCATTTGACTTTACCAAGAGCCAGAGTTAAAGGGGAGCAATAGTGGCCATTTGACTCCCCACATATGTGTAGTACATATATAAACATTAGATATTAACACTACTGTGTTGTTTTTCCACAAAAAACTCATACCGAAAAAAAAGTTTCAAATCTCCCGCTCTTCAAGACATGAGTATCGCCATACTCGAAGAAACACGACCATGGATCAGCTGATTGATGACGTAAAACCTGCACCTGATCAGATTTCACAAAAGTGGTTACCAACTTACGTACACTTACAGCTGAATTTATAATTACCCTTTACGAAGCTTAAAAAACTTCATAGTTGCTTTTGCTTTACTGATAAAAATTTTTGATAACCCAATAATTTTTTGTTCTTCTTTTTGTTTCATCCCTCAAATAAAAAATACTCGTTATTTCTGACTGCTTTTGTTCAAACCAAGATAAGTTTCTTCCGGTAGACCCTGAAACTACAAGCGGTAACAACAACAAGCTGGGACTAGCGAGACCGTATTTTAGCATGCTTTTCGGTGCAACAGTTAGGTTCGTTTTCACTCATTTTCGCAAAGATTCGATTTAGTCGAACCTTTTGTAATTCTCGTAAGTAATGTAGGATATTTGTGGACACTTAAACGTTAAAAGAAGGCAATCGCGAAGAGAAATCGGCTAAGACACCATACACATTGATCGGTGTTATTGTTATACGGCATAGGCTATGTATTGCTATACTAGTATAAGCCTATACGTAACGTACTGACCCTTGGTCTAACGTTAGCTTGTATAGACTGTACGGCTGGTTCGCTGCGGGTGCTGGTCACATCGCTCGCAGGTGCTCGAGTTTTCCTTGGTCGAACTGGCTCAAAATCATATGCACTTGGCCCAGAAGAGGCAGCCATATGCTTTTAAGGAGTTAATCTTTCGATTTCTGAACCTTTATCTCAAACTCAACCGTTGAAACATTTGTAAAATGAATGAAACGATGGGCAGTTGTGCTAGTCTTCAGTAGTGTTACGAACGTTTGTGCAGTATAGTACATATGATATTCCGCAATAGCAAACAAAAGTATACATTAGGTGCAGGTTTTACGTCACTGTTCTGTTGCACTATGGGTAATTTCGGAGAAATATGGTGCTTTGCACTGCTTTGCCCAACTGCCTTCCAGACTTGCCTCGGAAAAACTCATACTACGTTTGACTTGGGATAAAATTGGTCTTTAATGATGCCACATTGCTTGGAATAATTATATTGAATTTCTGTGCTGTCTAGAAGGCTGTACAATTGCTTCCCTTTAAGCATGGAAAGGCAGACATGCAAAGGGTCCCACCCAAACTGTGTCCCCCAACCGAAGGGTCCCACATTTGTGCCCCAATGAAAACTAGCATAATTTGGCTTTGGTAGATTGGAAGACAAGTTACTCTTTTCTCTAGCATTCTCAAAGGCTTTTTCTACTTCTTTTTCTTTTTTCTGAAGAGCCTGAGGAATGTTCATGGGACCTCCATCAAAGTTCGTGCCCAGTTGTAAATCTGTTCCTGCTGCAGCATCATACTGAACAAAGTGAATATAACTTTATTTCTTCACTCTGAAAACCTTTTTTTTTTTTTTCAAAATGGCTTCCAATCATTGGTTAAAAACATTACAACTTACAATTCTTGGCCACCATAATTTCCCAAATCTGAGGAAGCTGCAGCTGTGATTCCAACAATAATCATAGGAATTCCTGCAAAGAAAAATATTAGATAACTCATTAATCATCTGAAAAGGGGCAAACTTTGTCAAGAGATGCACTGAAAAATTTGCATTTTCTTATTCAGAAATGTCATGTGACCAAGACTTGGTATGACTGTTTAATTCTATGGAAGCTTTGGTAAAATTGCCTGTATTTGAGTAATTTTGTGCCAATAAGTGTGACTTTTGATAAAAGTTACATGTTTTGAAAGTAATATATAGCTACTGGAGGATAATTTTGCACTCCAACTTTGCACACAGTTCTTGTGCTTTAATGTTTCATATGTTTTCGTATGATGTCATAATACTACCTGATAGCCCCTCCCCTTCCTCGTATGAGCTACTTGAGGAAGACAAATCTTTATTCGAGCGCCCAGCGCTAATCTGACACGCCAGTATACTGGTCTGACAAATTCAACTGTTACTACTTTCCTATAGCTTAAAAAACAAAAAGGCAACCTACTCGTTTCAGAGCATTAAAATGAAAATTTGGAAATTCCTGTACCTTTGTACAAGCTTCCGACAATCCTCGCAGTCAAGCTTGTCAGTTATGTTAGATGGAGTTTTACTGCCCAGTTTCTAACCAACTGGTTTAAATCAGGCTGGCCACAGCCTTTTTCCAGTTGAAGCTTACTGGTTTGTTTTCTCTACTCCATTGCTCAACAAAAATACATGGGACAAACCCCGCTCTCCGTATCAATGTTGAAGTTTCAGGACGCCTTGGGCTACCACAACATTGAATGGGGGAGTAGGGGGATTGTGTGCCGTTCACTGCTTGTTTTGCTTGTTTTGTCCCATCATTTTTGTTGAGGATTGTAGACCTGTATGCTCATTGAATGTGTACACCCCCCCCAATAATACCCCATATACCACAGTGCACACCATTTAGCACGAAAGTGCGTGTACTTGGCATAATTGTCCTCTAGCATGGCTGATTTGTGATGTTAAGATGTTATAGTAAAGCCTATATTGAGCTGTGATTTAACAACTTTACATACTCTGTGAAAACATTCTTTACATGTATGTATATAACAATTATCAAGATAACATTACAAATAATAATAAGTACATAGGGTCCCTTTATTGATAATATTTAACAAAAAGAGAGTTTAAATCTTGCAAGAATCATATACAGTAGTGCAGCACTAAATCTGGAACTTGATACAATCAAAATTACTTTGCAACTTCCATAGTAATTGTATTTCCAGAAGAACGTCATTTGCAATTCATTTGTGATAATAGGATGTGTTGCAATCACTAGTTAAAAATATCTTTGAAACCCATAAATTGAGATTTGTTGCTGAGATTCGTTACTGGCTTTCTTAAGTGTGCAGAACTTAACTTGAAAGTTATATTTAAAGTGCCATGAAGCAGTACCCATGATACTATCATTGATATTGCAATTATAGACAGAATTTTTTGGATGTTAGATAAAGAAATTGATAATATGTTTTACATCATCGTTCTAACCAAATTCTACATGTACATCATTTCAATCAAAAACGTTATAAGATTCTTCCCAAGAGGTTTTAATGAAAATCACATTCCTAAAAAAATGGTGTAGTTCATAGTTTCCATTATTACAAAAAGTTCACAATGAACTCAACAAGTATGATGAATGCTTGAACCTGTTGTCATAACAGCAGTTGGTTAAGTTGTTAAATGTCCTCACTAACTGCTTGACTTGTAAATAAACTTCCCTCTGGAGCCTGAATAATAATCATGTCACTGAATGACTGTCAGGTGACTGGATTACTATCATGGAGCCATGGTTACTCACCCCAGCCTACAAAATAGAACCTGATAATTGGTCTTGGAGGTGGAGGTGTTTCACCAGGAGCAAGCTGCGGCTGATCTGACTTGGATAAAGCCTTCATGAGATTCCTAGCTGCAATAGCTAGCCACAGTAAGCAACATGTACTGAAGTAATGTAGTGCCATACCGACAGCTTTGCATGCAATTTCTGGTTTTGTACGGTTGATACCTCCTGCAAATGCTATGGCTAGTACCAGCAGACAAACACAAATATTCACCAGAGAATGCTTAGCCTTTGCTTTAACACGGATACTCCTGTTGAATAAAATAAATGCATTTGTCATTAATTGAAAAAAATCTTGCGGTAAAATTACAATTCTCATTACGTTTTTTTCCATTTACAAATAATTTTTTCCATTCCATTTTATGAAAGCAAGACCTGCTTCCCTGTTAATTACAAATAACCCTTACACAATCATACCAGCTTTGTGAGTGTTTGTCTTACACATTATTTGGAAGAAAGATATCTGGGCTTCACTTGTTTTTAAGGAAAATTTTGAGAAGGGACTGATGAGTTAGTCAGTTAGATGAGGTTTTATGAATCAGGTTCAAACCAACTGGTTTACATCAGGCTGGCCACAACCTTATTTTTGAATCGTGGTTCACTGGCTGGTTTTCCCTACTCAACACCTCTTGTCTGCAAGGAGCATGTCAAAACCATTTGACCATGTAGTCAGTTGTACTAGACAGGATTGCATCAAACATGGCCTACTAACATTAAACAAGAAAGAAATTGGAAAGAATAAGAGGGAAATGCTTTGTAAAATTGGGCCAACCATGTACAAATGTGACAAAGCGTTTCTAATTAAAAGAACACAATTGCAAAAGAAAAAAGCCTGAACAGGACTGATCTTTTAATTAGAGTAACAGAGACCTTACTCTGATTTTTCAAGGGCAGAGCAATTCATCTAAATGCCAGTCATTGCCAAGCCACTATTTCCTGTGCCCAACTACCCATACTGTCCAGCTAGATAGATGACTCTCCCCTAACTTCTGGTTAAACACAGCACTGAACTACTAGCAAAGTATAAAGGTTGGTTACATCTATCTGTGTTACTGGTTTCTACATTATTCATAATTATTATTAATTTACATGACTGAATATCATAAACCCCTGTTTTGACAGATGTAACACACTGAAAGGGCATGAACATAAGTGAAGACCCTCTTACCTTTGTTTTTGAATTAATTTTTTTTATGTTACTTTTCTTTGATGCGCGTCTCATATCCATAAAATATGAATTGCTAACTGCATAAACTAATGAAATTTCCATCAGGATGCTGGAGTACAATAACAGAGATACAGCTACATTTGTTGATAATGTATAACATGAACACTGTAATATGCACAAATGAGTGTAGGAGAGATTGTAACCCATACTGGTGTGTGACTGACTGCATCTGTGTTTAGTAATATTCCCTCAGTAGTTCAGTATGGTGTAACACAGAAATTTCTTCCACTCAGAGATACACCCTTGCAAGGTCACCTGATTGATCAGGGACATGATGGGTATACTTGTCTTCATATTGGGGCACTGAAGAAATATATGAGGATGAAAAGTATTCTGCTACACTATAAGATATCTCTGGCTGCTGTATTGCTACATGTGTAAAACAATGTAAGTGTATTTTCTTTAAGATTTCGCTGTTGTTAAGGCTGTGTCGACATAAAAAAGGGAGTGGCTGTCTACCAAAGAGCCATTGCAGTGTTCATTTCAGTGAAACATCGAGTCAGAGGGAGAAAAAGACAAGATTATTACTACAGAGGGTGAAAGTTACAATATTTTATGTTTACTGGTTGGGAAAAAATTATCACAGAGAGACCTGAGCATGAAGATCTCTTTCTAACCAAGCCTGACTTGTTTATGTTAAAAGTATTACACTAACCTGTAACAACAAATGTAACTGAAGAGAACTAGGAGGATGAGAACTGTAAAGATGAAGGTAGTGATGTAGATGGATGGATGCAGTAGGTATTCACTAAATAAACCAGCAGGAGGAATATTGTCATTGATGTCAACTGTCTGCAAGTGAAACAAAAAAGGGAAAACATGCTTAGTTTGATGAAAGTATTCCTCATTTTGGGGTTCATAAAATTTTACAGAAGTTTAATTGAGGTAAAAACTGGTCCCCTTGACTCTTTGGTAATGAGTCATGAGGGAAATGCAAACTTTTACTCTAGAGGAAGTTCTGAAGCAGCTACATCACTGGAAGAATGAACCAACTGCTCAACCATTAATTGGTCTCTCATGCTTGGCTTCATTCTTGACTAGAAGAAAAGAAAAAATGCTACACATAATCTTTCCCAAAAGTCCAGCAAAATCAATATTAGTCAATTTCAAGGAAGGGTTTAATGTCATATCAAGTTCTGATGTGTTAGAAGGGTACTTATTCTAAGTATTTTGGTGAATTTTGCATTAAAGTCTGATGTGTAATTCTCAAGATATGAGCAGGTAAAGATTTTACTTTTGAACAAAAGGTGAACTTGAAGGAAGCACATATGACATCATATCCTCACATTAATGGACATTGTTTTGTTCTTTAAAGCATTATAATAAATTTTCTCCTCAACAATCCCATACTATCAGAACATAATTTCATATGTGGCATGAGAATTTACAAACTTTGCATTCCCTAAACTATTAACTTCAAGACCAACACAACAGTCTGACAAAACAAATGGGAAAGACCACATTCCTTGTCAATGCAAGGAAGTGATATAACCTCTGCTGCCCTCGAGCTCACATAGGAACACAAATCTAGCGACTTCATTTACTGATATCTTGAGAAATACATGTCAAATTTGAACATTTTCACCACATTGTGCAGATTTGGTTTTTCTTTAATGCAATGAAATTAGATATTTACTTTCACTTCCCCATTTAAACCACTCAAATTTTTCTCCAACGCAAAAATTTGACGATATTTCAAATGCTTACATGATATTTTTTAAAAGATGTAGGAGGTGATGTTGATACAATATTTCTTGATGAGCATTTCTAAATGTAGTCCAAGCACTCAACTATTATTATGAGATATTCTTAAACAAATGCTTTATCAGTCTCCAATATAATTCATTTCAACAGCTCCAATGTTTTTAAGGACTTATAGCCACATAGAGTTAAAGCCACATAGTCTATTTAAATTTGTGAAAGTCATTAACTTGACAGAGGCACAAACAGAGTGAAATAAATTTACCATCTTATTCCACCACTAAAAAATTCTGTATTCACAAATATGTAACATCAGCCGAATACATTTGAAGTCTTTCAAAGTACAAGTCTTACTTATTGTACAAGTACAAACTTCCAAGTACAACTATGAGTATAACTTTATCAGTACAACTATGAATACAAAATGATGAAAGCCACGAGTACCAGGGCATGTAAAATGTACTTGGGTAACAGGCAAAGCTGAAACCATTTGAATGGTAGCTAAGAAGATCATGACTTTATTTTTTGTCGATGGTTTTGATGCCCTTCAAAATGACACACTTTTCGAGACCAATTGGCCTTCTAGTCTTTCCTAACAAAAAAACACCTACCATGCACACCACATAATACAAAATCTGTTAGGCTTTGGAGCCCTTGAGATGCATGAAAGTGCCCTTGGAGCACATTTCTGATTTTTTATATTACACACTTTAGTGAAGATGACTAAATTTTACATGGGAGTGCACCCACCCTCTGCCTGAAAACTGAGCTACATACTTCTTTATGGTGCAAATTAATGGTAGGGTTGAGGGTAAGGTAAACAAAAAGTGTTAAAGGGCCAAAGCAGTTCACCCTAAACATATTTTGAAGCCAGTAAATCTCACCAATTTCATTTTCTTATTTCTCTTCCAAGTATCTTTTATGACATTCCAGGTCTTATATATTGCTCATTCTAGGTAAAACAAGCAGGTGCTCTTAATAAATGTCACAACTGAGAAGGGAAAACGGTGTCACATAACTCTCAAGAGCCATTCATAAAATGGGATTATTTACTTAACTTATTCAAGGAGAGGTGACTGCCAGATAATGTGCACTTGGCCTTTTTTTTTCTAAAATTCTTAACCACTTAAAGAAATTTCAAGACAAATTTCTGCCAAGGCCCTTCTTGCATTTTTTTACAACTGCATTTTCATTTTGCATACTTCATTGATGAGTTGCAAATTTCATGTCCAAATTCACACATGTCGATTATGCTTCATAATGAAAAACCTTCCTTTCTTCCCCTGACATGTTTGCTTCAAGCTATTGTCTCATCATAAAGCCAATATTGCTCACACTTATACTAGCAGCATTGTAATTACTACCATTACAAACCCTTCAACTTTGTTTTCACCCAATCAATCCATACATGAAGTCACTGTTTGCATGGGTAATCAGACTGATACATATCTTTATACCTATCACCTGCTAATACTAGCAGAGGTGTCTACAAACTATTACATTTCAGCCCATTTCCTGTAAGAAAAACTTGACTAAAGGATCTTTGATCATGGACATGAAGTGGTTTGTTGGTTGGATGAAGTATTACAGCCCAGGTCTCATGGACATGAAAACCATCCTTCGTTATATTGAGGACCAACTAAACAGTAAAGCCGAGTGACCACTGAATGCCTGACGTGATCATTTTTACTTGTTTGAGAAATGAAAGCTGGAACCTTACATTTTTTATAACTTTTGTAAGACCTAAAAAGCAGCATTTCATTTTCATAAGGCTAAAATGAATTTGTTAGTTAGATGAGATTTAACGACACATCGAAACGAATGTGTTATATAGTGTCAGTCAACTCAATAAAAAGCTCAAAGTTTAATTTTATTTTCTAGTATCGTCCAACTTCAAATCTGGTTCCCCTTTAGTTCGCCTCTTACCACAGGCAGGAAATACCATGGGCATATTCTGCAACAACCAGCCCATGGGTGGGGGGGGGGGGCTAAGATGAAGCCATGATAGCTCCACTATGCGAGAATGGTAGAGTCCACCTTTGAGAAAATTCCCATGATTGTCCAGGACTTCCCAAAATTTCCCAGGAGTCCTGTGAAGATTATGCAACAAGAAAGTAGCATGTACAGCTAAAACAATACAACTAATAACAGAATGTTTCAATGAGTGTGTCCTCAAAGACCGGAGAAAGCAGTCAAGCTTGTCAGTTAGGTAAGATGGAGTTTTACTGCCCAGTTTCTAACCAACTGGTTTAAATCAGGCTGGCCACAGCCTTTTTCCAGTTGAAGCTTACTGGTTTGTTTTCTCTACTCCATTGCTTAGTCAGATGTGACACTGATTTTTTTCTGCTTACAACACAAAGGCTGCATTCAACTCATACTCTGGAGATAATATTTATTGGCTTCAATATTAGCAGGTTAAGGAGGTGAAAACTACATCTACAATAGCATAGCATTCAGAAGATACTTATTTTCAAAGTGATGAATTTTCTTTTCTTCAGGTTAGGTGAAATCTTGATGTAATGGAGGCACATGAAATTGATGCTGCATTTAATTTGTTTATATTTTGACATTGTACCAGCAACATAGTTTGAAGAGATAATGAAACATTCCACCAGTATCAAATTTCAAGGACAGACAGGATATTCATGTACACAGGAAAACAAAAGGAATATGAGGTAACATTGCATACTATTATCTTATCTTGTTGTGAAGTGGAGGTTTTATTATAACAAAGATAACTAATCTTAAAAACAAAGTGTCTTGAGCTAAAGGACATATGAGATTCTAGTGGAAAGCCACCAGACTAAGCATTTTAAGACTTATTTCAACCAGTCTATGCACTTACCTTCAATAATGCAAAGTTTGTTAGATGGTTACATTTGAGAATAGCTATACCATCTTTCACTTCCATCATGTTACACCCTTTGGACTTCCATGCACCCAAGGAATCTTTTAAAAACACAAACATAAAACAAAGATAAAACTTAGTAAATAGCAAAATTAATGTTGCTTACAGTAACAAGCCATATTTTTATTTTTACTATAAAGAAGGATATCCCACTAAGTGTGTTGCAGAATATGAAAGTTCACCCTGGTAAAACTTGCCGTTTTTGCATTACGATACCAAATGTTTGCCAGCTTTCACAATAATTCCTCTTTCATTTGGGCACTGATTGAACAAAGCTCTGACACAAACAATTAACAAATAATTAATTACAGCAAGTCTGTTTATCATACATTGCTCACAGCCATCAACTGGATTTCAGTGTACAATTTCTCGTTTCTAATTCTGAACAGGAGTCCCGCTGAAGTGGATCTACAAAAACAATGTATGCAATCAATCTCTGCCTAGAGATATATATATATATATACTGGAACCAGTCAAGAGTTGATGGATTACTTCAAATCAGTCTCATGAAGTAAAAAAGAGATTGGAAGATCTCTGCTGATGTTATGAGTTAATGGAATATTTAAATATATATGATATCTTCAGTGAAGGAATAAAATGTGATCCTGAATTGAAAGCAACAAATTGATGTAATTTACACTTGATCAGTGCATTGGTTTAACATTGCATACAAAGTTTCATCAATCATGCAAACCTTGTCCAACAGAACTATCAACTGCATGTTGAACCTGTAACACAGTATTGCTTCATAATCACTAATCTGCAACAACTGATTCTAGCATAATCCTGACTTGATACAACTATACCATGTATGCAGCTTAAACTTAAGGATCTTCTGCCCTATCTCAGAAATTTTCAGACATGAAACTCACAAAACTTGTTACTGTGCTGTTTTGCAAGCTTTAAGTCACATAAAAACTAACATACAAAGCAACATGCACACATCATTAGGATGACAAAGGTCTCTGACTTCACAACCACTACACATTTTATCAACTTCCTCAAATAACACATCTTAACAGCTAGCTCATCCATACATGCATGCACACCCACAGTGTACATCACACCTCATAACCACATATCAAGGTTATTTACAAAATGAACAAATAAAAGTGCAAACTTCTACTAACTTTTGGCATTGAAATCCCAGAAACCTGGGGACAACTGACTGAAGGAGTGATGTGGGGAAGAGTGCTTGAATGTAAGGACCACATTATCGGTCAGATTGGTAAAAGGAAATTTATCTGTGAATGAAAAAAAATGATATGTCACACATGCAATCAAATCTTTCCTGGAGTAATGGATTGGTGAAACATGCTCAGCAAATCTAAATTCTCTTGTATTATCTGGCAACACTCTTCATTTTAGCTTACATTAACAACTACACTAAAGGACTTGTGGGTATAATTGATTTCCAATAAGGATTCAGACATCAAAGCAGTTATGTTACTGCAGTGCTCAACAAATATTTCATGTACCAGGAAAGTAGCAAAAATAGGAAAATAGGAGCACAATATTATTAATCATTTGTACAAGCGAAAATTTGTCAAACAGGCAAATTGGTGATGCAATAATTACATGTATAAGTGACTCAAAACAGTCATTTGAGGGGCCTTCCCTAAAGATATCCTTGCTTTAGTTGAAAAGACCATCAAATGATTCCATCTCTCTATAGACATATGCAATGATGTCTTTAACAAAGTCATTTTAAAGGGTACAGTAAGTAATAAATACAGTTAGATGAGTGTTTAATCAACTGGTTGTGGTTACAACTAACTGGTTTAAGTCAGGCAAGATGCAATCTTTTTCCAGGTGTGGCTCAGTGGTTTGGTTCCCCCATTTTGTTGCTTATGCTGAGCACCGAGCACAATGGCTCCATTTTTAAACTCTTCAGTATAACCAGCCTAGAAGTCAAACTCCAGATCTTTCAGCTATAAATCAGATGCTCTCACCACTTAACCGTGCTATCAGGTAAATAATAAAGCACAGTGAATACATGGCATAGACTTCCCACATGCCCATAATAGCCTTACATGAATATCCCGCTGGTTCCCTATGAGCTGTCTGCATTTGGTTAGGTTAGGTTAGGTTATATGGAGTTTTACATTCCAGTTTCCAACCCATTGGTTCAAGTCAAGCCAGCCACAGCCTTTTTTCCACTTGCAGCTCACTGGCTTGTTTTCCCTACTCCAGTGCTTATGCTAAGCACCAAGCTTTGCATTTGGTGTTAGTAGATAATAATGTGCTTACTTCCATCACTGGAATTAACTTCCTGTACTGTGACATATCACAAGGTCAACTGATAATTGAAATAAACCAGCAAAACTACACTTGACCACTTCGATAAAGGAAGGGATTAGCACTTTTTCCTGCCATGTGGACCATCCCAACAAGCTGCCATCTTGGTGCTCATGGTTTAACACACTCTGTGTATTACTTGATTAAATGTACCATGTAACAATACAGGAACGGTCAATGAATCTTTTGCTTAAGATTTATTTTGTTGCAAAGTTTTGACCATGAGAGAATAGTTTATGTCTAGGTCCCACTGTGAATTAATATTTGAAAGCCACAATTTTGATCTTGAGTTTAAATAGCTTGATTTAACACAACCCCAGATGGGAATCTATTCCTACAAAGAAGAAATGACTCAAATGACAGTTAAACTTGTCAAAGGGTCCTCATTTATATCAAACTATAATCAACAATACAACAACCAACATTGAATATTCATAAACATACCAATCTTGCTTGATATGACACTGCTTTCAACAACCTTCTTCTCTGAGAGTTCATCTTGCTGGATGGGAAACAGCTTTGCATTCTTGTAAACTAAGAACTGGAGTTTAAAATCTCTTGATTGTGCCAATTTGTATGCCTCCAGGAGAAAAGGTTGAGAGGCGGCTTGCCAAAAGATGCTTGCAGGGAGTTGAATTGCAGCTTCAATCACCTGAGTATAAGGATGGATTTGTTAACAAATTGAACATGTTATAGATCAAGGGACAAGCATGCAAGAAGTTGAAAGAGGGTAATAAGATAAGGGCTATAAAGGAAAGGCTTGAAATGATATTTTTAGGAAATAAACTACAAAAAAAAAAAAAAAAAAAAAGAAAAAGATAAAAACATCTAACCACTGATGTTTACTATTACACTTGCAAAGAAAGAATTTCATTTGAATGTATTTGCTGTTCAATAGCATACTTCACATAAGTCTTCTAAGGCAGGCTTCCCCAAATCGCTGCGTGTGCCACTTGAGGCATGCGGCATGGTTTGGAGTGGCACAAAAAATTACTGGGAGAACATTGAAAAATCTAACTTCTTCAAAACTTTTTTGACATGAATTGTTCCATCTCAAAAATAGGTATATAAATCTAATACTTCCCACAGACTGATGTCACATAATGACAAGGATATAATAATGCCCTATTTGTTCTCACAAGAAAGTAAAATCACCTTCACTGTGTACATTTATTAGAGTCAGGGCTTCGTGAATTCACTGTTACTGGTGTGAATCGACAAAAATTGTAAAAGTTGTTAAAAATTTTGGCCGGAAAAATTGAACAAATTTTGAACCATTTTGCATGTAAGCCCCTTGTAAAAAACAAAAACTTTCTGGGACTGGGAGGGCAATCAGTGGCACATTATATCAGTGACATTTAGCGATGTGGTGTTTCAGAAAATTTAATTGAGGGAGCCTGCTTTAAGGTTTCAGTACAGTTGAACGTGAAGCAGTCTTTAAGTATATACGTATTAGTCATCACTGTCATTTCTTTTCTAGCGTAGAATGTATCTTTCTATGATTGGTGAAAATGTTTGTACCTTAGGCTTTTGAGTTAAGCAAAAATAGTTGCTGAACAAGAGCAATGACTACTCCAGGCAATGCAGTAAGATTCCTACAAAGTGCATCACTAAGATTTGCTACAGAAGTGCTTGTAGAAGCAGCAAAAGAAAGTCAGTGGAAAAATGGGATCAATACTAAAAAATGCAAAGTTGAAGGATAACATCATTCTGAGTGACACACTAATGTTACAAAATATATGCAATTTCTATTTAAAGTGGTTATATATGTATATATACATACATATACTGTACATATAAAGGACACTGGTTCAAATCCTGCTTGAGGCTAAGTTTTCCATTTCCAAAAAATATCTTCTTTCAGTACAAGGCAATGCCTACGTTTGAGGAAAAAATTACCTAGGGTCTTCATGCAACTATTCAATACCGAACTGGTTCACTTTTACATACCTAACTGTGAAATAGGGGGAAATTTTTGGCCGAAAAATCAATGATAGGGGGTAAAATGCCTTTTTCCTTCATGTTTTCACACAGTTTTAATGGGAATACATTACTGTATGTTAAAATGCATAAGGCAGTATGTAATACACAAAATTACTTCCATGTGGACCAAATTTCAAACACTGTTTACCTGTACAGTTACCTGTTAACATGCTCGGTTAACGTTAAAAGACCATTGAATTTACATAAATGTATATTTCTGTACTTAAGGCAAAATGAACACTTATGTATTGTATTGTTTTAAAATTCGCCGAAATGTGTCCCGATTTAGAAATTTTTCCTGATTGTTCATTCTAGTGTATATATATAACTGAGAACCAATTACAGCAAAAACTACTTTGTCAAGCTTTTGAACTTTACACAGGTCCTTTTTAAAGGCAATACAGCTGACAAATAATAACAGAATGATCTAAACTAAGAGAGAGCAGTATAGCAAAGGGGAGGATCAGTCTAAATTCTGATGCCAGCTTAAAAGAGCATTTTTGGATCAAAACCCTCCAGACTAATCACTCTCTAGGCCTCAATGCCCCCTAAATTAGGAGGAAGGTTTCTGCACTGCCATGGCATTGCCAGTCATCAGGGAAATAAAAAATGTGCATGACAATATATCATTTAAATTACTTGTGGTTATTTTTAGAAACTTGAGGAAACTTCTTATCTTGTTGTCAAAACATTTGACTTCTGCTTCTAAAGCTTATTTGCATGTCATCCCATATTTGAGAGGGGCTAACTGCATTCATTTATTTCTGTGAAATGGTCAGTCTGCGTTGTTCTACATGAGCCACTTGTCGAAGGATTAGTTGAAAAATGCTTCTTCAGGAACAACATTGAACAGGAGCTACTGAATATAGGATGGTTAAACCTTGGAAACTATCTCTATATGATTTAGTAGGTCTTTAGGAATTAGCATGAATTTAAATATCCCTTCTATCTCTATCCAACTAACAGCTCCTGGTGCGGATGACAATTCAAATGTACTTACACTGTGGTTATTATTCAGTTTACTGCTGGTGATGTTCCGTCCATTACACTTAAAGTGCTGCTCATCATATTCATCCCTTTTGTCAAGTTCTCTGACAAAAGAGGCACAGGTCATGCCAACAAAACCCTCAGGTGTAACCCTATGGGCCTGCATGGCAAGGTTAGGGGCCTCATAATGAAACACTTGAACCTTGTCTGTCAACACGTCAGCAGCAAATTTTTCCAAAGCCAAAACAATTCTGAAAAGATGAGTAAGATGAATAACTTTAAGCTTTGGGTGATCTTTTTCCTTCTTTTAAAAGAAGGGTTTAACGTCACAAAAGGATTTGGTATGTTAGAGGGGTACTTGTTGTGAGCTTTTCGGTGAAATTTGCATTGAAATCTGATGTGTGGTTCCCAAGATATGAGCATGTGAAGTTGTCCCATTTTCAACAAAAAGTGAACTTGAAGCAAGCACATATGACATCACATCTCCACATTAATGGGCAGTCTTTTGTTTTTCTTTTTTTTCTTTTAACTTTATACTGGTTTTTCTCCTCAACAATCCCATATTATTAAAATGTGATTGCATTAAGTGGCATGAGAATATTACAAACTTTGCACCCCCATAACAAGGTCATAGTCCTATTAACTTCAAGGTCAACAAAACAGTCTAATAAAACAAATTGAAACAAAGCATTCCTTGTCAAATGTGATGAAGGTCTATATTAGGTCTGCTGCCCTCAAACTCACTTTTGAACACAAATCTACTGACTTCATTTACTGATATCTCAAGAAATACATGTCCGATTTGAATGGAACTTTCACCACACTGTGTAGATTTTGTTCCTCTTTCACATATGAAAATTAAATTTTTCTTTTAACTTCCCCTTTAAATGCCAGCTCACTACACACCCAAGGAGAAGTATACAAGATACAGGGATGCCCTTCATGACCTAAACATGTCCTCCACCAACTGACATGGTCTGTTATTGTCAGCATTGTGAAAAATAAAATGTGAATAATGACATACCCCTCACCCACACTTTTGTGACTGACCACAAATGTTAAGCTACACACTCCCAATAGAAAAATGATGTACAGGTTGCAACTTTGACTGACATGTGGGACACGAAATTGACTGGAGTTGATTGGAAATGGGAAAAATATCAAGTGGGAACTCTGTAGAAAGTGTAATAATTGACTTACAATGACTATAGTGGCTCAAGATTGCAGTAATGTGATTCGCCTCTCAGTGACTCTGGTGGCTGACAACATTTGTTCAATAACAGACATATGCATAGCACAGTCACTGGTCAATGACCTTCATTTGACTGACCATGCCTAGGGATAGGTGGGAGAGTCATTTAATTGACAAGTGCTAAGTTAACATTTGGTAGATCCAATTCAACCTTTCCATCTAATTCAAATTTCATTTTATCAGCAAGACAATTATTTCAGATGAAACTTAAATAGATTGCAATTGTGGGATGAGAAACCCCATCTTTTTGTTACCAAACTCTGCACCTTCCCATTCAGTGCTTCAGCTTTCACAGCAATTATCCACTCAATCATAACATCACTTACTTGAAATTGTTAGACAAATGTCTAAGCCAGCAAAAGGAACTATTAGAGGGTGTCCCTTTAACTTTGAGATGCATAGATTACACTGCTGTTGAAATAGACTACCACCTGAAATTTTACCCAAAACTGAAAATATCCATCATTACATACACTGCATAAACTCAGCACATACCCGTATCCAATGCCTTACAGGGTACACAGAACTGTTCCCCGTAAGGAAATGGTCGGAATTCCCCTTTAGCCATTTAAGTCATGCAGCATGTGAGTGCCGCGAGTGAGGGTGGGCTCTTGCATATCACGTAACAGAGCTCATTGCAGTGTCCAAATTTTCGGGTAGCTACGCCAGTTACGAGCTCCGTGTGAGCGAGGAAAGACGTGCGAGGCTTGAGCTCTCATGTTCGGCTTGTACCTGGCAAGGTATTGTTTACAGGCTCAGTACTGTCAGCAATAACTGCCAATCATAATTTGGCCATTTGAAGACTGCTACCAGGGGTTTCCCCTAACTTTTTTTTTCACTTGCCAGCAGGGCTAGTTGAAAAATGTTTTGGGTAGTCTGCCAGCAGCTTGACTAGTCCGCATGGCTTCAGTATTTTTCGCTTGATAAAAATGGTATTGCAATACACAAATCATGACAAAACATATAGGTAGACTTTTGCCTCATGAAAGTCTCATTTTAAGGGCCCCTTCTGTACAATCACTGTCTTTTGTTTTTCTCATAATCTTTGTCTTTCTTGTGATCCCATTTGGGGCCAGATTTTGATGACCCCGCACTCAGGTTTTAGGCTCCAGCAATGAAATGCCATGTATTCTGTCTCTAAGTTACTGGAATTGCGATGGTCCCAGTATTCCACTCTCGCGACAGTCAGAAAAGATCAAATCGGAAATATTCCCCTATGAGTGGCACAGCTGTTTTACCTCTATACCAATAAACTCAAGAGGAAATGAAACGATGGGCCAGTACCCAGATCTTCGTCATTGTGACAATTTTTGTATGATGAATTGACAATGAATCAACTCTAGTAGCATGTGTCAATACACTGTGACCCAGAAAGACACATTTTTGCTGTGACAAGGTTTTGCAAATTCTTCCGATTGCTCGATTAAAGAGATTCCGAAACAGACTCCAGAACACAAAGTCAATTAGAGAGTTGCACTGACTCGGCAACATGCCGAGTGTATCGCTACACTACATTCACATAGACCATTTTGCGCTGGCTGATTGGCTAAATCACAAACTTTCGAGAATTTTTCCACTTTCTCAAGAATTTTGGGGAGAACTCACAAATAGTTACAGTATACGGGGTAGGAATTTGAATCAACGGCAAATTACACGTATTTACACATATTTGATT
Source organism: Holothuria scabra (assembly GCA_037179385.1). NCBI lineage: Eukaryota > Metazoa > Echinodermata > Holothuroidea > Aspidochirotida > Holothuriidae > Holothuria > Holothuria scabra. Next base: position 23,454,679 of record CM074194.1, read on the forward strand.
ACAAAATGTAGAGACATGGAAGTAGGTTGACCAAATGTATTTATGGCACTGCAGTGCCTGCACTTTCATTGTGTATCAGAGACCAAGTAATTCCAACAGCCGGTGACAGCTCGAAGGCACTTGTGTAATCGTTATGTATACACATAAATTTTCTTGATAAGAAAAGTGATATTCAATTTCATTCATGCTCTGGGAGTCTAGGTCTGACGAGATCTGGTCTTGGTGTAGAAACTTTTGGTTAAAAGTCTGATAGTATTTTGGGTAAAGGTCCTGCACCTGTGGTGTGTACAGAGGAAGGCATCTTCACTCGTCTGAGGCTGTTTTCAGTCGCAAATGGTGACCGGGCGAGCGCTTACTTCAAACTCTGCTGCTACTAATGCTTTATTCATAATTTCCTTGAAAGAATAATCTAGTGCCAAATTTATTTTCGATGTATTAAAGGGGAACATATTCTAAGCATTCTGATAATTTTTTTTTTCCCATTTTTTGTGTTGGTCCTGGATTATTTTTTTAGGATTCCAAAGCTTCTAGAAACTTCATTCTCTAATAATCCCCACTTTCAACTCCTACAGCAGGTATTGGAATTTCATGCATCTAATGACTTCATTTACTGCTCCCATTTATGGTCTATATTCCTTACACTGCTGCAATTCCTCTCTACCAATTTCCACCCACCAAGTTGAGTTGGTTCATGAAATCCAACAAATTTTTCCAAAGCTATTAAATTTTCTTCACATACCAAAGATAAATGGTCAAACTTAGACAATATCCATATCCTAAATACAAATAAATGTTGTGTGAGTACTCAATTCTCAATTCTGTTTTCAAATGTGTAACCAGACACAAGGTCCAAGGTATGGTTCAGGCCAACTTTATACCAGAGTGTAGGTGAAGAGTCAGGGGCATTGGGCCACACCTAACACCCCATCCTTTAAAAGGGGTCAGGGGGAGGGGACACTCATCTTTAAAGGTCCCCCCAGACTAGTGGTCACACAACAAATTATATTTCCCCTACCCCTGGACCCCAACCCTTGTCCCCAGACCCCTACCACCTCTTCCAAAAAATCATAGCCTGTGCTACACTTCAACTCAGGTAACTTTTTCACTGTGCAATAAATAAAGTTTACAAGGGTCTAACTTAAAAGAATAGTCCAATGCCAATTTTTTTTTTTTGATATGTTAAACAGGGACATATCCTAAGCATTCTGGTGAAATTTTTATTTATTTCCCTCGTATGGCTCTCCAGATATTGGCAATTGAATATGGCAAATTTTCAACATAGAACAACTTGGAGCATGCGAGCATGACGTCATGGATTAACTTTTTTTAGTCTACATTTTGTTTTCCTTCATAATTTACCTGAAATGTTATGCAACTAAACCTTAATATTTTGATACCATAGGTGCATCCTGAGCAATGGAATTTTAAAACCTTTATATGCCTATAGGGGCAAAACAGCATGCCCAATCAATTCAAGGTCAAACAAATACGACAAAAAAAAAGGGAAAAACTGGCCAAGAATGTGAATCAATGACATCACACCTGTTTGCTTTAAGTTCACTTACTCTGGAAAATGTGCCAACTTAACTGCTAATATCTCGCAAACCGAACATGGGAAATGAATGCAACTTTCACCAGAATGCTTAGAATATGTTCCTCTTTAACACATCAAAAGTAAATTTGAGTCTGGACTATTCTTTTAAGGTACATAAGTTATTATAAATTGTTAGGAGAGGGGTGGGACAGATGCAATGATTGTTCTCCTAACATTTCCATCTTTCCAAACTACCTTTCACAGCCAAATCTGCCAACTAGAAACTGCACCTACTTGTTGATACCTCCAAAGATTGATACCACTTACTTGCTGCATGAATGGTCATCGATTTGACTCTCTGCAAGAATGCTCTCATTAACATCCATCATACTACTAGCAATGTTTAACATTGCCCGGCCAACCTAACAAGGGAAACAGAAAAAGGCCTGAGTCAGACACTCAAAACTGGATAATTTAAAAAGTTACAATCTTTAGATGAAACAAGTTCATTGTTAGAATACTTTGCTATTCACAATTTGCAATATCACATAACTATTAGACTTTCTGACATCAACAACTCATGACTGACAGATAAGAGACCCTCCAGAGGCCTAACAAAGTAAGACTTAAAGATTCCAGAGTATATCAAAGCAATGAGATGGTGAGCAATTCTGAAAGGTTTGTGTTACACCAGAGGGCCACGGAGAGGTAGCAGTACTCTTAAAATTAAAAACATGGTTTGCGGGTAAGCAGGGATACACAATATAAAGAGGAGGTATAAGTAGGAGCAATGTATATTCTTAAGTTTGTTTTTACAGTGTGCATAAAGTGACTTGCTGTAAACACACGTATGAAAGGATAGGAGATATAAGATGAAGCAGTGGATCTTGCCAACATTGTCATCTCAGAAAGCAGTAAATGTGCATAGCACAGCAATCCACTGCAAATTTGTAGGATTCACTGCAAGAGCATGAGTGCTTGAATCAATGGGTGGGGTAAATTGGCTAAACTCCTCTTTACCCTCTCTACATATTCAGGATGTATGTGGCAATCTGAATGGCAAGTCCTCCTCCAAAAAACATTAATGTTAATACAGCAGTCTACCAACATTTTAAGGTAGTAATCAGGAAAACTTTACTAAATGCCAGCCTAGAAGAGAGGCCTAAAGGGAGGGGAAAATCACCAAACACATCAGCAGGTTTCATTTGCTATTTGCCAAAATTGATACTATGTGAACAACAAACACAAACAACCTATTCAAACTAGTGACAAGTACTCTAGTTTTGATTGAAATGACACTGAAAACCACCCATATGGTGGCCAGGAAGCCCCCCAAATGCCACCACTTCTGTTATCCTATGGAGTTGATGAAACCTCATGCCTACACAGAGAGCTGGGCATTTAGAAAATGAGTCAAGTATTCCCATGTTGAATGATCTGATCATTTCTAAGAGGAAACACTGCTCCACATTTCCTCTCATATACATGATAAACAACCTAATGGTAAGTCTTTCATTTAAACAAATTTCAAGAGCTTAAAAAAATAAGGGCACTTTTTATCTCTTTATGGGTGCAAATTCCATCTCAATAGCATGTTGTATTAAGAAGTTATGACTTTTTGAAGAAAATATTCAAACCACATTAGCACACTGCAATGTGGAAGATATGTGATGTTATACCTACAGATTAATTGAGCGTCTTTGGTTTTTTGAATAATATTCACACATGCAAATGAAATATGCAGATACTTTTAAAGATGCAACCTATGTGCTCACAAAATTTTTTAAAAAATGAACATTATTCAATTTTTCACTGTTGCAAAGTTTCAAGGCCAAATTAATCGCTCCAATTTAAAAGAACAATAAAAGATTTTGCAAGTAATCTGTCAGTATCACATAAAATTTTGTAACCTTGAAGCAACTGGGAGTCTGGTTTTGACAAAGACAACCTACCTTTAAACAGGAACAAGCTATATGTGCAGATGTGTAGAGTTTGAAGGGCATGCAATAAAAATAATAATTCTCTTTTACTTGAGACCCTATGAAATTGAAACTAGAATATTCCTTTAAATGCAATGAACTTCAATTGACCACCAACTGGAAGGTTCAGAAACTGAGATAAGCTAATGTAAACAGACCTCCTGGCCAGGAAATTCACTAAATCTCTCCATAAACCTTCCAACGAAAAAAACAGCTGTTGGATCTTCAATTACTGCTGCATCTGAAACAGCAATTTCTACTTTCTTTGCAATCAGTAATGCAGCAGTAGTATTGAGAATATTCATCTGAAATAAAAAACAAAGAGAGAAATATATTTGAAAATATTTTGTTTCATTTTGCTAAGTTAAACACTGAACATCTGTCATTCAGTTGACATCATAACATTTTTACATGGAGCTGTTTGGCAAAGAGGATTACCATTTCTTCTATTCCAGTTCAATAAGTTGGTTTATAATCAAGATTCAAGATGTATATCCCATTGCACAACTGAAATCTCAGTCTCACACAATTCACAACTCTAGGCTAGTCTGCACCAACTTAATAGAAGACTGGTAGGAATATCCAACTGTTCAAACTCCAAAAATCACGACCCAGCAGAATAGAAACAAATCAAAATTATAATGTATGAAACCAAAACAATGTACCACAAAGCATCTAACAGACCCATGTGTGTCTTACATTCACAAGTTCTAATACTACCTGCATGGTCTCGAGTGCTTAGAGCATCCGACTTGGAAATGGGAGGCCTAGAGTTAGACCCCAGGCCAGGTCGTATCAAAGACTTTAAATATTGGACATACTGATATTATTCTTGGTGCTTGGCATATCCAATGAGCAGGGAAACAAGCCAGTAAGCCACAACTGCAAAAAGGTCATGGCCCACACAACTTTAACAAATTGGTTAGAAACTGGGTCACAAAACTCCATCTTACCTATTACCTATAAACCTTTACAAGCTTTATTACAATAATTATCGTAATTTCCTCAATCTCAATTATGTGAACAGTGCTATTCCCATTCTAGAATAAGGATAGTAAAATCATGTCTTGCATTAGTAAGGTATGTTAGTTTCAATGAAGCTAATGACCTCTGACCTTTGTCTCTAATATAATCAACTTTCTGCCTGACATTGGACATTATGCAATTATTGAGCAAAGACTCTTGTTAAACCATAGTTATTAGAGTGGAACTACGAGATCTCTGACAACTCTCAACGGCAAAGAATAGGCTTTGCTTCATGCTCTTTACCTTGAAATATAGCAAGGAGTAAGGTGTAGTCTAAGCCTATGCTGCCCTGCTGTGTCAGGCAACTTTCTCCTGTTCCATTTATAATTTAAAGTGAGATTTTCCTCTTTTTCATATTATTGTGCAACAATTTCAATGGCGTGGGTAACGTTTCTTACTTCAATTATAGGCCAAGGTCTATGCCTAATGTTGCAATAACCTGAGTATAGTCCTGGTTTGTTTGTGTATAGGCCATCTGTTGAAGATACAAACGAATGCTATGTATTGTTTACATAGGTGTACTCATTTTACTTTCAATTGGGCATGTACGCTACTACGTATGACACCTATAGTTGTTTATGAATGAACAGTCATAAACAAACATACTTTTATTGGTGCATGCTTCTGACTGATGGGCGGAAAGAACTCGAATTTCTTTTGGCAAACCCCAATTCAACAACTGCACTTCGGACAAAGATTACTCCCAAAAAATAAAGACTGGCCTTCTATAAAGTATGTTAGAATCTCTTAAACAGTTTCAAGCTTCAGCTACCTGGCTCTCGTGCTATCACAAAATTTGGAAGTTTCAGTATTTCTTTATAACAATCTCGTAGTTTCACTTAAACTTCTACTTTAATACATCTTCTCACCACACTGTATCTTTCTAATTCTCTCAGGGTAGGGTTTGTAAAAGCACATTCTCCTGTCCGTGGATCCTCCCATTTGCCATCACTGTTGCACACACGGCGAGCCATGGCAGAACCTTGAGGACCAGTGTAGATGTAACTGGCACCTCCTGGACAGCTGATCTCAGCACTAGCACCTCCCACTAACCCTGGCCATTCAAAAACACCTGCCACAGAGAAAACAAGACCAGAATGTTATTTCAGGCAAAAAAATTTCTTGGTCTGTAGAGGAATTGAATATGAGTTGAACATTGAAAAGGCAAATAGAAAAACCGAGGGTCCCTACCAGTTAGGAAAGATTTCTCCAGACAATATTGCAGGAAAGAGAGGATTGATTACACATGCAAAAGGAGATAAGGAAGTTGTGCATCTTGAGTAAAAGTACTAGTGTATACTGTCTCTGGCTGTGAGTATGAGTAGTAGACATCTTTTTCATGAGTAGGAGTAAGATGCTTTGCAATATTCCCAATGAATAACTCCCAATGTAAGTATGTGAAAGAGTAGAACACTTCGAAGGTATAACTGATTAAGAATGAGAAAGTAAAATAATCTCCATGTAGAATCCATACTGTAAGCATTAGTAAGAGTACAACACTTCCAATGTATAACTCGATAAAAAAGTTATCAGTTCAAATTTATTTACAAGTATGGTTTAAGTTCAAATTTTTCCCTTTAGTCGCCTCTCAAGACAGGCAGGAAATACTGTGGGCATATCCTACAACCCCCAGAAAGTATGAGTAAGGGCACCATACTCCCAATGTGTAACTACCACTGTAGGTAAGATAAACAGCACAAAAGCATTCTCAGTACAGACAATTGTGCTGAAGCAATTGTGCTGAAGCAGTAAATATAACCAGAAATAACTGCAATATAGACTGTTTTGTCCGTTAAGTACAAATATAGATAAATGTAAGGCGCACTGTTGAAGTAAATCAGCCGTAAAACATTGAACCAAAATAACTGCCATAAAACTAAGCAATGGATTTGTGGTTAAAATTAAATTTATGCCCTTTTACTAGAGAAAATAAAATACAAGTTGTAAGTGAAAAAAGTAGGTCTGTTAATTGAAGCAGTTCTACTATCCGTTGGGTAATACACAGGAATCATAAATTTTACTGGTACCAACCAAAGTAACTAATATCAAATGATATTGACTGGTAAATATTGATCAAGAAGATTAAAAAATAGATTACCTATGTAGGTTCTACGTTTATAATGCTGCAATGCTCCTACAAGGCTCCCTCAAACAGAAGGCTATCTTTCATTTGTGGGGAATAACTGTGGGGTTACATATGTAAACAGGTGGTAAGGCAGAGTGCTGTAGATGACTGTATATTTCACACTTCCATTTAATACTGGTATCACCTCCACAAACAAAAACTAACATCTCATATAAATCCCAAGCTTATGTAGACTGCTGGATGCCAACACTCTTAAAGGTAGGGTGACATTTCAGCAAAAGGCCCTGACTTTACGTGGCAGTTGAGGGGAAAGATTTCCTAGAGAAATATTTGGAATTGTGTCCGTATCTCTTGCAATTTTCAAGGTGCACCTCATCATAATCTGATCGTTCCAGAAAAAATTGTTGCTTCTGCTAAAATAATGGTATGAAGTGTTGCACAGTGTTGACATTTCATTTTTTAACCCCATATTAATTATCTCTTAATTACTCATCAGATAGTTCATGGTTGAGTAATTAATACTAATGATTTCTAAGGACACAATTTAAACTTTCAAAATAATATCCCAGCACATATTTATGTTACAATTGTCCTTGAAATGAAGAATGCAAAAGCAAAGGATTACATTAGCCATGTATGGCATGTTCCTCCCTAGACATCACAGCCCTGTAAAATGGTAAATTTTGGATGGATTTTGATGGGAATTACCACAGATAAGTTGGAACTACACATGTAAATAAGAGGTAATGAAGGGTAATGTAGATTGGTCATTTTTGGGGTGGATACTGATGGGAATTGATGCAAGATTCTTGATTTTCTACAGTTTTCACATCAAATATCCAAATTTGTCCTTTTCATGTCACACAACCTTTAAAATGAAGTATATAATGCACTTTTGCAAACATCTCAAGAAGGCTATTGATGCTATGCTTTACCATCAATTTAAATGACACTTGTGAAGTCCCTACAGACCATCTACAGTGGTATCTTTTTAAATTATTGACGTCAAATATTTACAGTGATATGAGCTTTCTCCAAAACGGCAATATCAGTTACATAGTAACAGTAGTACAAGGAAATAAACAGATGGATCTACTGAAGCCACAGATCTAAGAGATACCAGCTAAAAACATATTTTATGATAATTGATGCATCCAAAATTATTTCTAAACTACAACCCCTCACATAAAAGGTAATATGATATGCCAGGACAGTATAAAGAAACACAACTTATCACAGCATACATTAAGGCCATTACATAACAAGAACCCAAGAGCACCGTGGTTCAATGCATTTATGATTTTGTGTTTATGGAATTGCAAGGTAAGGCATTTGCACCTTCAACCCCAATGACTTTTGGTCTGCACCAAAATCATAGGGGCTCATTAAATTTCAAAATCATACAAACGCTTGCAGTTTCAAAGAAATCCAACACTTGATTTTTCAAGCTATCACACTGCATACCTCCCATTTCCATGTGACAAGTACATACACACATCACCTTTCACTAAAAGTCATTTTCTTGAGTTTGGGGGAAATTGGGGCAGTATAGGAGGGTAGTAAACTGCCTTTTTGGTCCATCTCATGAAAAATTTAACCAGAGAAGCATAGCTACTGTCGCTCAACCCTTCTGATGTTACAAGTATAGCTTTTATTTTGAAAGAAATCATGGTGTACACCTAATACATACCCAGAAGACTCCAGTTTGGCTGGCTAGCATGTGAACATGGTCCACCTAGCAGTTGGACTGTGTCAGGGATAAATCTCTATAGCTAGTTCATCCTCTTATATAAAGCTGCCCATGAGGGCAGGAATCAGATACTGTACTTTAAAGTCATAGTGTACCATAAATGTGACCCAATGCTGATTTGTGTACATTTAAAAGTGTCATTATTCTAAATTCTAGCATGCCTTGTGTGAGCAGAGATCACCACCACTCTAGTTTGACCACTCCAGGGAAGCAAACTTGTGGTGATGAGCCAAATAACAAGTCTATGGGTGGACAGTAACCCTATTGTATATGCAAGTGTCCTATACTCACACAACAAGGAGAGCTCTGTATAATGGATACTAAAATTACTAAAGGATAAGTAATTGGATGAATGGGAACTCATAGTGTGTACACAGTGGACATAGGCAATTACAAAAATAGGCCTAAATAGGCTAACAATTCCTCCACTGGAATCTTGTTTCATGTGGACTTTTGCCTTGAGGAAAAACAAGATCAAAATGAGGCAAAAAATGATCAAAATGGCCCAAAAATACCACTTTTGGGGGGTTCATCATGTTGCTAAATGGTAAATGTGTTGCCCTGCTAATATGCCACCTGTACAGCAAATTTTAGAAAAATCCACTAGCAATTACAAAGGCTGAAACCTTTTGAAGAGAGAGACAGACATTTCCCCCTCTACAGTATAATAATAATAATAAGTCTTACATAGCGCAGAATCCAGAGAAAAACAATGCTCAATGCGCTTTACACATGCCGAAAAATTAGATACGTTAGAAACATTGAGAGTAAAGGAAGGTTTTGAGGGACCGTTTAAACTGGCCAAGAGAATCTAAAGACCTGAGCTTCAGCGGAAGCGAATTCTGAAGGCAGGGCGCGGCATGGTGGAAAGTATGACCCCAAACGTCTTTTTACGAGAAACAGGAACGTTTAACTAGAAGAGATAACACGATGGGGAGGATCTAATCCTAGTTGCTGGATGAAAGACATCAGATATATAGGCTGGGGTACCAATTTTAAGACGTCGAAAGGCTAGGAGGAGTAATTTGTAGTTCACACGCTGTTTAACAGGCAACCAGTGTAACTCATTCAAAAGCAGAGTAACGTGAGAGTGACGGTTTGCCCTGAGGACGATTTTAGTGGCAGTATTCTGGATAGTTTGAAGCCTAGAGAAATGATTGGAGCATACACCGAACAGTAAAGAGTAAAAATAATCAAGGCAACTGGAAATGACTGCATGAATAAGTTTCTCGGTGGCTGACTTATCAAGATACTTACGAAGAAGGCCTATTTGTCTAATGTGGTACATAGTAGTTTTACACAGGTAATTTACATGATAATCCATGGATAGATGACAATACATACATGACCTCTACCCACTATTAGTGGGTTGAGTTACATACTAAATGACTTTCAACTTGACCTTTCAACCTGAAGAGGGTGTTTGAATAGCCATAGTAGTCCCTAGGGTGAAAACAGAGGTAAAGAAGAGAGGCTGTTTTCATATTTTAGTATTGTGGTATACACAATATTATAAAAATTGGAGCCAAAGCTTGCATTGTAAATAACTTTATTAAATACTGTACATGAGGAAAAGGTTTTTTTTTTAACTAAAAATTGCATTACTGGAGTGATTGCTAACTAAACTGCTTTTAGACTGAGAGGGGGTTATAATTCTTTTCTTTTATACATTGCATTTGTCAAAAGGCATTCAACTTCAGCTGGATTTTATACCAATTCAACAAAGACATATCACCCAAATAGTCTTAGTGACATGTGTGTCATAAGGCATGCAAGCATCCAGATGAGCCTCTTTTACTTTTTCTGTAGAGTCTTAAGTTGCTACAGTACCATAGCTTACAGCAGAGCAATTTATTTTTCTTTTTATTTCAATATATCACTAAGAAATACTGTTATAGCTTGCAAACATATTTTGCATTCACCATGGGGGACAACCAAGTTTTGGGGAGGAAACCCAAATTTCTAATGCAGAGAAGACAACCAGATAAATTTGCTGAAGGATCATCCCTGCTTGTGTGACCTCCCCTATATCAACTACTTATTGAATTCTCACACCACACCATATGCCTTGCATTCCATAGCATATAACACACACATACACACACCATTAACTTTTCACTGAGATGACAATAACACAAGTTAGAAACAGCATAGGTTAGTTAGTTAGATAGAGTTTTACAGCCCAGTTTCCAACCTATTGGTTGAAGTCGAGCCGACCACTGCCTTTTTTCCAGTTGTGGCTCACTGGCTTGTTTTCCCTACTCCATTGCTTATGCAGAGCATCACATACAATGGCAGTAGGTTCCATTTTTAGAGTCTTTGGTATGACTCGACCTGGGAAGCGGACCCGGTCCTTCCGCGTGAGAGGCGGATGCTCTTACTGTTAGACCAAACACGCGGCCCAGAAACATCATAGGAGGGTAGTATAACTGCCTTATTTGTTGGTCTCAACAAGATGAATCCAGCCATCATAAAAAAGTCCCAAAAGGTCAAAAGATCAAATGAGGTCAAGTGAGGTAAAAGTAGGTCAACACAAGCACTTTTCTTGGACGAACACAACTTTCCATGATGCCTTCCCCCTATCTTACTTGGTTATGATCAAATGAGGTCAAGTGAGGTAAAAGTAGGTCAGCACAAGCACTTTTCTTGGACGGACACAACTTTCCATGATGCCATCCCCCTATGTTACTTGGTTATTGACTTTTTGCACAGCATACCTCACATTCCAATGCATATGACCTACACACTAACTATATAGTCTGTCACTTAAACGTCAATAACTTGAGTTAGGAACATTGTAGGGGGTTAGTGTAATTGCCTTTTTGGGTTGTCTGATCAAACAAATTCAGTGTCACAAAAATGTCAGAAGGTCAAGAGGTCAAATGTGGTCATGGTGGATCATCACATGCACTTCACTTAGATGAACACAAGTCTCCATTGCACCACCCTCCAAAATGTTTCAGTGGCGATATATCAATAAAACAATACTTTTTGACCTTTTGACGCATTCCAATTATCTTGACCTTTTTTTTTAACCCTTTACCGTTGTGCTCCAATCGTGGCATATTTGGGTGCCTCAGGAGTGGGCGGAAAAACGGACGTAGCACACCCCGCATCAGCTTCCGTAAGCTATTGACCCCGTGACCTTAAACCATTGTCTCTCTCGTTGTTGTGGTTGAATTTCCGGGTAGCTACTCCCAGTTTTGAGCTTCGCATGAAACAGAAAAGATGGGTGACAGCCGCACTCTCTGTATGGGTCGAAAAGGACCCGTTACAACAGTATAGGTTTAATGCACCAACATTTTCACCTCCCACCAATCTAACTTGTTCTAAACTTATGCCACTGTATGAACAAGGGGTACCGAGTTACAGCTACTAATAGAAATTCCCTTTTTGACCTCTACTGATCGCCAGTAACCTTTGACCTCCACTAAAAAGCATAGGGCACATCTACTCAACAACATCTACATACATACCAAGTTTGAAAAAATTAATCACTTGGTTATTGAATTATCCCACCACATACCTCACATTCCAATTTGTCACAAACACTCATACATACCTGTTCAGGGCACCTACTGGAGATACTGGATTTTTAGACAGGAAGTGGGGATACAATTTCTGGGGGTGCTACTGAGAGCAAAAACATTATTGAAATTGTAATGGCTACGTCATAGCTGTAGATATCCCGTGTTGAGATAACTCAATCTATGTTTCCATCTACTTGGACTGCCAACTATGGAAATGGGGATCATATTTCACACACTGGATAATTACTCTCCATTGAGATATCCCCAGATCACCTGCTCAGGGCATGGTCGTGTGTGAAAAAGGGGCGTAGTTTCCACACACAGAAACCGGGGATATTCTCACAAGCGAGTGTATAGCATTTAACCAGAGCTAAAAATACACAGATTTTACACACGAATGTGAGCAGGTGAACTGTGGAACTTGCTTGAAACTGTAAAAGCAGAGGGTGTACTACTTTGACTCCAAAAGGCACATTAGAAGTGATACTTAAATCAGGGATATTCCCAATTTTCATTATGTCCCCAGTTCACGTCTCAAGGACAGGTGTGTGTCCCCGATAGATGTCCTTTGTCCTTTGTTACACAAAGAACCAAAAAGATTTTGACAAAATTTGCCAAAAGTAGGCAATTACTTCAGATGAAAATATTGATTTGACAAGATATTTAAACTTATAAATGTCAGGAGGTTTCAATGTTGATCTGTATGATAATTATGTGCTTTTATCCAATTAAAAAACTTTAATGGCAGTGTCTATATCATGCACAATATATAGATATAAGAATACATAAGTAATGCATGTCACAAATTGATGAAATACTACAGGTAACCACTACAAGCAATTATCAAATCATGCCAAAAGCAACGTAAACAGCTTTTTCATAGCATTTCATCCCTTAACATACAAGATTTAATGACAATGGAATCTGTCCTTTATTGCCTGAATGCAAACACAATCTAGCATTAAAAGTACATTACACAGTACATGTGATACAGTTTATGCTGGTCCTTCGTGCAAAATATATCAGGAATTATCAATATTAAGTTTCACAGAGGAGCTTTCTACCAAGAAGTGTTGATGAGAAGACACTGTAGGAAGCATGCACTTTTGAATACACTTGGCATAAAAGCAAATGAATGCATGATTTTACCAATCTGTCTTGTAATTATGACTGCCACAACCTCAAGTGCAATGATCTCATTTTACAGGCCCATGGGAAAAGGATTTTTTCCCCAAAGCAGCCTTCTTGCATGAATCAAATTTACAATACCAAAAGAATAAGGCCCTTTAAAATTTCAAGCACCCAATTTTGAAGAACTCAATTGATGCTTTCAAACCATTGGTTTTATCATTATTATTCCCAAACATTTAATACGGAAGATATATTTACCAATGAAACTGTAAGCCATTGTCTGGCCTATCATGAATAGGAATTATTCATAGAAATACAAAATCCTTGTTAAAGATGAATTTTGTGCTTGACGAACATAACCTCAGTCTTCTAACCATTAAATATTCCTTTCCAATGTGACTTTTAATTGAGACATATGGCTAATGTTTACTCTGGTAAAAAATTATTCATTGATAATTCAATATATGCAGATTAATAAAATTTCAAGGCTTAAACTAATCACATGACGGTCAAGTACTTTGGTAACTGGGACCAATCACATTGGCAGAAAGCAAATTAAATGAAATACTGCAATATGACCTCTTTTAGACCTTTTTAACTTAACCTGTGTTAAGACTGTACCCTGGGTAAAACCCCTGGGCCATGGGGGGCAATTCAAACATTGCCAGGGGAGGGGCATGGGTAAGCATCCAAATTTTACGATTTTAAAGTGTGAACACCACCGTACTACGGACATAATTGCTGGGTGCGAAGCCCGCTGAAACTTTTGTCCTTCTTTGAATATTTCAAAATATGGTGCTTGAATTGCAGAAAAGTTTGAATTCTGAGTTTCCTGTAAGGAAATTTGAAAATTTGGGGGATTACTGAAGAATTTGTATGTCCTGCTGTAAAATCTGAGATTGAGCAGCTACCAAAGATTGTTGTTGCTACATACTGTTATCCAATGCCTACAAAATAAGGCTATCTGACCAAAGTTTTTGAGCCATGAGCTTATATTGGAGAAAATTTGGAATTTTATAAAAGAAAATCTATAAAAATAGCAGTGTAGTTACCGTTGTCACCTGATGATCTGGTATAAATTTGCAATGGTCGAATCGCTATAAACGAATCCAGACAGATTGGGATGGTCTGATTTTAGTCTACCATTACTGGGGTCCATCAGCTTTAATCTTTAAATTTCCTTCCTTACCTGTGGATGGTTGTACACTGAAGTGTATCTTGATTGTCTCAACTTCAATGAATGTGAAGATTTAAAATTCACATGAACAATAAATGAAGAGGATTAAAGGCTGATGGACCCCACTACTGGCTGCCTACAGTCACTAAAAACAAGTGCTATAATCAGATTCGTCTATACCAATGTGTGATGTGCTCACGACATTGTGTCGAAATCTTGCATTTGAACTCATTTATTTTTCTGAAAAAGTTGCATGCAGACTGTGACATGTGACACTGAGACATTTTCCTTAAAGTGTGTTAACCCTGCCAGACTGGTCATTCACTAAATATTACAAATTTTATTAAAACATAGTAGCAGACAATTTCTTTTCTTCTAATTCTTAAATGTTGTGCTCATTCAAAACCGCACCTGCTGCCATATGCACTCGAACAATCAACATTATCATAGAGACAGATAAATAATGTGTTTGATGTGCAAGTGAAAAAAAAGAACATCAATGAGACTGCAAGCACGTGGAGCATGCAAAAATTTTGGGGATTGGCAAAGTATAAACGTGTAATATTGATACAGAAATCGATCGTAATTGGTAGAGCACATCTCCCATAACCTGCAAATATAGTACTTTTGGTAGTACCTAACTTTTAAGTTTTAGGTCACAAAAAGTGGGAGGGGGGGGGGGGACTTTCACATTGGCATCCCCTCTACTCAAATAATTGATGCCCCTGGGGGTAATGCTATTGGTACTACTTAACCAGTGTGTTATTCACACAGCTGATATATTTCCTGAGAGCAATTTTCTACTTCATAAATTTGTCTTGCAACACCCCACCCCTGTCCCTAAATTTTTAGTGTTCCTATCTTTTTGGTTAGTAATTTCAGTTTGGAAACCACTAAGCTTTACCATCAATGAAAAAATTTTTGAAAGGTGAAAAACACATTGAAAAATTTACACACTAAAGAACAAATCATCAAACTTTAAAAGGTCAATTTAGACCACACAATTTGTCTTGCCATGGCCAGCAATTAAAGATAAAATACTACTTTTGAAATAAAACATGAAAATACCTTGGGATTAGTGTATGGAATAAACTATTGGTGGGATTTTGTAAGGAATACAATACTTCAAATGAACTCTGTATACTAGCAAACAGACAAAGACAGCTACACTAGCAGTGACCATGACAAGGTCTACTTCTCTACAGGATAACCTACACAAAATAAAACGGGTCACTGGTCATTATTTAAACAAAATTGTCACTAAATGTCACCTAGTATCCAACCTGTACTGTAAGGTAATTACTCAATATTAAAATATCCACTTGACTCTAAAATACCAGGGGTACTTATGTTCCCATGGGAACCATTGTTTACAAAGATTCCTCCTGCAGGTTTTACATTATCACTGAATTTTGAGATGTTAAAATATAAGTAGATACTCTCATCCTTGAAAAATGCCTCCAAGCATGTTTCAATTCTCTTCTATCACTAGCGTGTCAATTCAATATCATTTTGAACACGACTTTACTCTGTAAAAGCCACATCATCTCACCCCAGACAGTCCAATTCTCTCACCTACATTCTTAAAGGCATAATTCTCTCACCACAAACAGTTCCAATTCTCCCAACTAACTTACTCAAGCCTCTCCCACAACTTTCTTAAGTCTTCATCTAGACACAATCTAAATTCTTTGCTTCAACTGTAGGTGAGTACACAAGACCTCAATGTGTAATCGAAATGCTTTCTGCCTTTCTGTACAGTACATGCTGTGCAATGAGAGCTATAGTACTTTGCATTTTTTGAATTTATTGTCTATCATACAGCTGTCCCAACTTAGAATTTTCATTGACATTTTGACCAAATGAGTTTTACACAGTTGTGGGTGGGACTACACCGAAATTTTGGGGGATGAACCAGCTGATTTTAGGCATGATTATTTGACTTTAAAACCATATTTTTGTACTTCATCCTGCAGTTGAGCTATACTGTATTACTATAGGGTGGGACCAAACACTTTAAAAATGGCTCAGCTTTTATCATCAAGAAACAAGAGGGTGCAAAAGAAACCAGCCACATTGTGTAGGATGATATCTAATCACCTTAACCTTTTACCATTGTTTGGGTCCTTTTGGACCCAGACGGAGAGCGCGGCTGTCACCCATCTTTACTGTTTCACCCCGAGCTCTAAACTGCGAGTACCTACCCAAAAATTTGGCCACAACAATTAGAGAGACAATGAGGCGTGCAAATATGCCCCGATTGGAGCACAACCGTAAAGGGTTAATCTAAAGTATCTGTACCACGGGGCTGTGCACACACACAGAGACAGCAGCATTAGCTTTGCTGTAAACACACTCCATAGGAGTCTTATTTTAACCCTTTACCGTTGTCCAGGTCCTTTTGGACCCAGACGGACAGCATGGGTGCCACCCATCTTTACTGTTTCACGCGGAGCTCGAAAATGCAAGTAGCTACCCCAAAATTCGGCCACAACAACGAGAGAGACAATAGTTTAAGGTCACGGGGTCAATAGCCTACGGAAGCTGATGCGTGGCATGCTATGTCGGCTTTTCCGCCCACTCCCGAGGCATGCAAATATGCCCTGATTGGAGCACAACTGTAAAGGGTTAAATAGGCATATGCAGTTTGTTTGAATGTGGGTAGACATGTGTGTCTCACCATACTTTTGTAAGTTACTTTGGTTTTTGTGCTTAATCAACTTTTGATGGTTTTTACATATCCATATTTTTTGTAGTTTGGCCACTTTATTTTCTGTTAGGAGCTGGGGACTTGGTTTGAATGTTCTTTTTTTTTGTTAATGTATATTTTGTTTCTAATAATTGTGATTACCTGCTATTTGTATGTGTTGCTTATCAATTGTATCAATCGACTCCACTACCTCCTGGGCAGTGTAAAGAGTAATAAACAAAAAGAAACAAAACAAATATTGTAATTTTGTGTGAGAATGAACTGCTTTTAAATTTTAATTCACAACAATTCAAAATTCATCAAACTCTAGCAGGACTTTGAGACCTACACATAACAAAACCAAGAGCCTGGTAAGGTACTGAAGGGTGATGAAGCAGGGAGAGGGCAGAAGTAATTTTGGGGGTGGGGGTGGAAGCAGGGAAAATGCAGGAAATGTAATAAGTCAATGCTAACTTGAAATTGGGGTTGGAGGCAAAACGTTTTTTCCACACACCCTCCTCCCCCTTGCATCAATGGTTATGGGTATGCTGCAGTCTCATTGAAGATAACAACCACTCAAAACATCTTTAAGGACAGTAACAATAGCTTAAAATTAATGATAAAATCATACATTCCAACCCCTGACCCACCAGCCAACCCCTTCACACATTAATGACATGTGGTTCAAAAAGGGGCCAAACATGAAATCAATTGTTATATGCTGTCCTCATCTGAAACATGAACAGGACTTGCTCAAAACTTTATGGGGAAATTGAAGGGACTTTGGGAGATTCTGTGAGGGGGAGTAGAACTAGCAGGGCTTGGTTTTTTGTGGTTGTCTGGGACAACTAAAATTTAATACAGGCAACCAAAGGTAGAAAGTTGATTGTCCGATGGACAACCATTTTTTCAATGTAAGAATTACACAGTGGCTTGCTTTTATCTGATTGAAGACTATACTGGTGCCTGATCCACTCTAAACTTTTTCCATCACACAATATTTCAGACTTAAACCTAACTCAGGTTTTCGTTTCTCAGTTTCTCAACCATCACATCTTTTTATTCTTCAAGACCAAAGATACATGAACACACCCACTGCATTGTAGTTAACAAAAAGTGTTTTGGACAACCAAATTTTCTTCTGGAGTTTATCGTAAGAGTGAAATGGTAACCTGAAGGACAACAATAAATTTTTCTGAAAATCAAGGCCTGTGTACCTATGTCACACGGAAGACAGAAATCAACATGAACCTAGCATGGATACAAATTTACCCCACCTACCTCCACCTATATTTTCATTTCCCAACTGAGTATAGCTAACAGTCTTTCTAAAACATGTTGACTATAACAATACCAGAACCTGACATTTGCTATAAGTACTTGTGGCTTCCAACATTTTAGGAAAGCTATTGTTGCTTGACCGGCACCTGGTTTTAAGTAAACAGCTGAAGATATCCAGAAACAGGGCATGGGTAAAATTCCATGGAAACATGATACTCAAGGTCCAAGTCTATGGAGTGTGTTTGTAAACTATTATGAAAGAAGTCTTTTTAGCTTACAGCTTGAAACTTACATCCACTCTTCCATTAGCCTACCCACATTTCCATCATGGTTGGCAACACAGTTTAGTCAATTTAGTACACATATGTATTCAAAACTATGAGGATGTGGTTCAAAAACTTCAATCACTTGATGTTGTTTAAATTTGCAATTACACTGTTGTACCCACAATATGTGTGAGGCTGCAGTCTAAGTGAACCATTGTTTTTCACACGATGCCTTCAAAACTGTCTGGCTGTTGCCAGTCATTTCACAAAATATGTATGAGGCATGAGTAAAAAACTAAAAGTATAAGCCCCCAACAACATTTTCAAAACCTCTACTTCACCTATTTTGAGGTGAGATGCTTTTTCCTTTAGAACTTATAGCACCATCTCACATGCCATCTTGAGTAATGTGTTGCCTATATGGTTACATGTACACTGAACCCAGCCATAATCAAACTGTACATGGTATTTATGTTGAATGACAGTTATCAAGCTCTCAGAGCCCAACATAACTACCGTAAAACAAACCTGTCAGGGTATGCAACAAGACATTATTGCCATGATCTGAAATTTTAACAATGTAATCACTTTTTCAACACATATGGAACTTTAGGATATGTATGATACAGAAAAGTAACTCACACCTTCAAGGGTCTGTATGATACAGAATCAGACAATGTGATTGATGAAACTGTGTGAATACAGGCTAGTCAACCATTTCATGATGTTTTACCTGCTGCTGGAATGATTTAGCAGATGTTAAGATCAGAAATATCTCACCCTCTCTTTTATATCTGCTACTGATTTGAACCAATTTAGGAATCTTACCTGACTAATTGATGACATACCTTTGTTATCATTAGTTGTACTTGGCAGACAGTATGAAATTGACCCATCCAAGATTCGTAGCATGACACTTTTCTTTAAGGTACCAGTGGATGAAGACACCTTACACTCCACCTTCCAATACTCACTGCTGCTCTCGACACCAATGGACAGAGTCAGTGTACTGGTAGCCAAACGCTCCTCCCGATACCTCTGATGGGTGACAACTGCTTCAGGGCTTTCGTCTATGGGATGATTATTCTTCCACCATGTAATGGATAAAGAATCATCGACAAGGGTTGCCTTGCATACAAATGGAATGGTATCTCCAATGAATACAACTTGGTCCCCACTTGGTAATAGAGTAAATATAGGCAATTCTAATCCATGATCTGGAAAAGGAAATAAAATAATAAAACTGTCACACAATGAAATGCAATAGTCCATAAAAAATGGCTTCCTGAACTGAAATGTAATTGAAATGAAAGACAGTTCCTTTTCAAGTAGGTGCTAGATAAAATCCCTTTAGGAAGGTCAAACACAAAATTGCTGAGAAATATGCTAATTTCCAGGTGATATTGTGTTGTATTCCTCACCCTGAGGTAAACTAATTTAAATTGTCAGATAATTCAGTGACTTGTACAAGTCCATTATAAAATCAAATTGCATATCACTTCTGAGATTATGGTATATCTATGTATGGTACCATACAAATTAAGGTTTATAAAGTAACTGACCTGTCACCTGAGTACAGTGGCTCCTTCCACTGAAAATTGCATTTAGAGAGAAAAGCTTTTAATAGTCCCCTGCCTGAGCAGTCTGCAAATTACTACTCTACCCAGCATGCTCCTCTGAATATTCTGAACTGCCCAATGACCATGAGAAGTCCACTGGGCAAGTTAATGAGTTTCTCCCCGTGGTTGCCTCGTTAACTTCCTCTCAGTATTATATATGAAGTTCAGATCTGTCAGAGCTTCTCTTCTTAAGATATCATGTAAACAATATAAGTGTCACAAACACACACAAATACACACTTACACACATACATACACACACAACATCAAAAAGCATAGGTTTCTCTTTTCATTGAGAGCCAAAAATGGTACCGGGCAAAATATCAAAAGTAACAGGTTCCGCTAAAAGCAGGCATACAAGGACTCAGCCCCATGCTCCAAAACTTAGTTTCACTTTTTCTTCTTGTAAGCTTTCAGGATTGAAAAGAAAGTTCAACAAAAGAAAAGACAGGGCTTTAGCCAGGCCATTCAAAGTGGGTGCTGCACCCAGTTTGAATTTACTTTTTTCAGTCAGCACCCAGTTTGGAATTTCACCACCCAGTTTGAATCTCACTGCCCAATCAGAAATTCATCACACTCATACTCTAAACATAGGCTACACAGTATCACTTCAGACATATAACATTCAATTGAATGATTGTACTGATATTGGAAATAACCCAAAATTAAAAAAAAAAAAAAAAAGAAATAACTAAACAGTTAAATTTGAATCAATTATCAGCCAAGTGTGGACACTACAGCTGTCGCTAACCCTTGTTTAGTTGACATAATTTCAAAAATATGTAGTCTACTTTAAACACCTTTGGAAGATGTGATATTGAAGACTTCGGGCCTGAAACCATCTGGCTATTTTAAACATCTGGATGAATGATGGTGAGAGTTTTCTCAAAATCTGTGGCAACCAATTATACCCTACCACAGTCCTCATATCCTAACGATGCCTAAGCTACTGCCCTGTCACTGTTCAGCTTCATCTCTATAGGAAGCTTTCCAATTCTAGAGCCAGTTTCACATCACTGATTCGTAACAATGAGTACAGGGATCGTACGCTGATCACAAACAAAGGACACAATGGAAATTGTTACCATGGTAATTCAACAAGTTTTATCAAGCCCAGACTTTGAACAGAAACTGCAGGCGTGTTGTGATCGTGCCTTGAAAAAGAAAATAGTTGACTTTCTTCAAAGAATTGAGGTAAATTCTGCTCGGATACATGATATTGAGGTCGGGTTGGAGGCCTCTGCTAACCGAAGTAAAAGAGTCCAGGAGAAGATAGCCTTATTGGAAGAGAGGTGTGATTGGGCTCTTAAAGAAATCAACCAGCAGGAACAAAAATCATGATGGAATTGCTTGAGCATTTTGGGAATCCAGGAAAAACCAAACGAGAACACCAATAAAATAGTTAGTATATTGCTTCGAAACACCTAGGGCTACTTCTCCAACCAACTGAAATCGATCGCTCTCATTGGGTGGGAAAGTCTGAGGCTAACAAATCAAGGCCAATCATCATTAAGTTTTGTAGCTATGAAACTAGAAGCCGTGTTATGAAAAATCGGAGGAAGTTAAAGGTCATGCACATTGTTGTCTGAGAAGACCTCACTTGCTCCAACCAGGAACTGCTTTAGGAGACCAAAGCTCACCCACTAGTAAAATCAGCGTGGACCCATGACGGCAAGATCATAGCACTATTGTCAAAAGACGGTGCAAAATTCACAAAAAGAATCTGGGGCCACAACGAACTGCAGCGTATGTGATGCAATTTCTTGACATAACCAACGGTTTCAAATTTACTGTACAGTATGATCTGTTTTCATTTTAATTTTAGTGTTGGTAGTCGCATCCTAGTATTTCAAACATAACACGAGGTTATTTTGCTTCATGATGAAGAATCAAAACAACAATCCTGGGTCTTAAATTATTCGTCAATATTTACAAAATCATTGCAGTCACATCTTAGCACTAAACATATTGTGGAAAAGTGTTCATTTGCATAATACTGACACAATAAAACATTGTATCGGCCAATTCAAGGCTCAAATTAATTTAGGTTTGGTTTTCATTTTGGTATACTCGAGGTAGTGTGCTGTATTGAGTAGAAGACGCAACTTTGTATCATAGGACATCATTAGATTACGCCGGGCCGGTTCCGTTAAGAAAGAAATTTTGCAGATTCTTGCAGAATAAACGGCACGCAGTACATCTTGTCTGCAAGCTTCTACATAAAAAATTGACTTGCACAGTGTTGGTGCCCCCGTTGCTATGGTATGAATCACTGTAGCTTGCATGCAAGATTATAAAGTTAGTGTACCTTATAGCATACACTGATCTAAGCAACACTACATCAGCATGATCGGCCATCGCACCAGTGAAAATCTCAACTTATTGCACATAGTACCACCAACTTTCAAACTCAAATATATAATTTTAGGAGATCAGTTCATTTGCAGTCTTGGTTAAATTCATACTAATTGGCAAACTATTAGACATGATGTAGGGTACAGAGGCACCAGTATTCAACCCCACTCCAGTATTCAGCCCCCTGGGTAAAATTCCACATTTTTCAGTGAACTAAGGCTCCATCCTACATGAAACTATTCCAAAGGTGAAAACAACTTCTCTGCTTAATTCTCATCCACTTCTGTGTAACTGACTTGCAGATAAATACCTTTTGAAGATATTTGGGGAATTTCTTTGAAAATAGCTGTTCTTAACAGGTCATGTAAGGCAAGATGGTTAAAATCAAAGGAATGTAATTTTCTGTCATCCTTTTAAAAATATACTGGTTTAAAAAATAATGATATGTCAAGGCTAATATTTCATCATTGTAGCAATTTATAAACAAATTTTAGGACCATCTAGGGAAATTACGGAAAATTTGAAGGGAAATTGAAGAGGGTTGAATACTAGGGTTGCAATCTCTATCTACTACCCAGTAGTCAACCCCCTGGTACATTTATGGAATTAAAGATGTTGTGATTGAAGTCCATTAGGATTTTCTGGTTATTTCTCAAAGAAGTCACTAATGTTTAGTCAATTAGCATAGTTCTGTAAAAATATTCAGGGTCTTTTAGAAAATATTAGTGTAGGATCAATTATTTTTCACTGAAATGTGTGTTATTTGCCCCTACTGATCTAGGCCTAAGAAAAACAAATAGACATAACAGCAAGGTGAAATTTCCCTTTAAACTGCATGAAAAAGTTGTTCAAGAATAAAATACTACACAAAAGTAATGAAGGTAATTTATATTTCCATCATATTAACATTTTTTCTGAATTGGACTCTACTAAATAATTTTTGATTGGCATGTACTGCGGTAATTTTTGATCAGGGGATTGAATACTAGTGACAGGAGGTTGAATCCTGGGTTGGCAAATTTAAACTTTTAAGGTGAGCTATTTCTGAAGGAAAAGACTATTAAAATCCAACATTTTCTGATGGTAACATGTTAGTCCATCCTAATATCTAACAAAAACATTTTGAGCTATATGGCTCCCCTTTACCTGGGAGGAAAAATTAAAAGAAGTTCCTTAAAGGGTTGAATACTGGTGCCTCTACCCTACATAAAGAGGCATTGCTCAGATGTTCAACAAAAAAATCTAGAGCTACTAGTAAATGGGAAAAAGTTGTGGGGGTTAACACATAGATACGGCATGGTGGCGAAAATATCGGATCGGATATCAGCCAATGTTAGGGAAAAATATTGGACATCGGATCGGCAGTGAAAAACCAAATTGGTTTGGCCATAATAAAAGAGATCATTTCCAAATTTTCCTTAAAACTCATACTTACTAAAAGAATAATGACAGCGGTTTTTATTCTAGGAACTATTCCAAAAGTAATGTAAATCTTTTTGTGAATACCATGAATGACGTGAATTGGGATGATATTATTGAAATTGTTAGTGCAAATTACACTTACAAGACCTTTTCTACCATATTGGGCAATCACTACTCAAATTGCTTTCCTATGTCTTACGTATGTACTAGGAGGAATTGTAAAAGACGACATCCTTGGATAAGTGCAAGTATCTTGCAGTTAATTAAACATAAAAATAAACTGTACAAAAAGTATCTTAGAGATCCATCATCTGATGGGGGGACGCACTTTCGGACTTATTGTAATAAGTTAAATCATGTTGCACATGGGAGGTTATTGACAATGAACTGCATAAAAGTAAAAAAAAATACAGAGCTTTGATAATGCTAGTATATATTTAAAAGACATCAATCCTTCCACTATGTTTCTCTCTCCAACAGATGAGAATGTAGTTATAACCAGAATGCAAAAATGCATTGAGGTTTCGATGATACATACATGCTCTTTTCAATGAAATGCTACATTTCTTGTAACAACTGGTGCCCCGAAGTAACCTTTGACTCCACATGTAAGTAACTGGTTTTTCTATTAACCAAAACATTTCTACAAATTTCATACTGTGCCTTAAGATATTCCGCAAACAATCTGCTTACATCATACACATCAACATATCAAGTTTGAAATGAATCCCAAGTTTCCTACCTTGAGATAAAGTGTAAACAAGGTTTTCTGAGTTTGACCCCCTATGACCCCAAATGACCTTTGACCTCTACCAAAATCAAAAGGGTTCTTCCTTATATCATAACGCATCAACATATCAAGTTTGAAATCAATCCAAGCTTCCTACCTTAAGATATTGTGTTAAAAAGTTTTTCAGGATTTGTCCCCTTCTGACCCCCAATGACCTTTGACCTCCACCAAAATAAATATGATTCTTCTTTACATCATAATACATCAACATATCAAGTCTGAAATGAATCCAACTTTCCTATCATGATTTCAGGGTTTGGACCCCATGTGACCCCAAATGACCTATGACCTCCACCAAAATTTCTTGGGTTTTTCCTTATATCATTACGCATCAACATATCAAGTTTGAAATGGATCAGTTTTCTACTTGAGATATAGTGTAAACCAGGATTTCCGGGGTTTGACCCCACGTGACCCAAAATGACCTTTGACCTCCACCAAAATCAATAGTGTTCTTCCTTACATCATAACGCATCAACATATCAAGTTGGAAATTAATCCAAGTTTCCTACCTTGAGATATCGTGTAAACAAGATATCAGGGTTTGACCCCATGTGGCCCCAAATGACCTTTGCCCTCCACGAAAATATATCCCCTTCTTTCCTACATCTTAATGCATCAACATATCAAGTTTGAAATTAATCCAAGTTTCCTACCATGAGATATCGTGTAAACAAGGATTTCGGGGTTTGATCCCACCTGACCCCAAATGACCTTTGACCTCCACCAAAATCAATAGTGTTCTTCCTTACATCATAACGCATCAAAATATCAAGTTGGAAATTAATACAAGTTTCCTACCATGAGATATCGTGTAAACAATGATTTCGGGGTTTGACCCCACATGACCCCAAATGACCTTTGACCTCCACCAAAATCAATAGGATTCTTCCTTACATCATAACGCATCTACATATGAAGTTGGAAATTAATCCAATTTTTCTATCTTGAGATATTGTGTAAACAAAGATTTTGGTTTTTGAACCCCTGTGACCCCAAATGACCTTTGACCTCAACCAAAATAAATAGGGTTCTTCCTCTCAGTAAGTTTGAGAACTGTCAGACTTTCCCTTCTCAAGATATCGTGTAAACAAGCAAAGTGTCACAAACACACACACATACACACATACATACACACACACGCCATCATGAATGCATAGGTTTCACTTTTCATCGAAACCAAAAATTGCTGTCTTGTTTACAGCCCAATAAGGTTGCTGGCGTTGATGGAATTTAAGCCTGGTATTGTGAGGAAAGTCATACCTTTCGTATCTAGGCCACTTACTCATATTATAAGTAAGTCATTTGCTACCGGTATCAGGGTTGGGTTTTTACCGGAAATCACCTTTTTTCCCCCGGACAGTGGTAAAAACTGGTAAAAACTGGTAATTACTGGTAGAAACTGGTAAAAAGGGAAAAAACCCATGGATGCTAGTGCCAGGCAATGTGTAGTGTATCTGGTATCTGTACTTATAAACTAGTGTAAGTAGAGTATTACATAGAACAAATTAGAGTGAGTTCACATCTCTACACTGTTCTACTTTTTAACTTCTTTTAATGTTAACACAAATTTGTAAATGTAGTATTAGGTCAGTTATCAATGCTCCCAGATTGGTATGCAAACATTGCTTCATGCTGGAATATTGCCAAAATTGTGGCACTGCTTTCCATTCTACTACTACTGTACATGGGAAACTGAATATTTCAGAATAGCAACATTGTCACCGACACAAATGTAGAATCTTAAGTATTTTTTGCACTCTAATTTAGATTTATGATCCAAATTTAAACAACTTCTACAAATCAGAAACACAACTTAAATGTACGTTGAAGACCATGTTATTTAAAGACTGATTTTAAAGTTGTGAATGGTGTTGATTTCATGTCAGACCAGTAGATGTGTGAATCATGTAAGCAAGTTCAAATCGTATTTGCACACAACAGCAAAATTATATTTTCCATCAAAACGATTTGAAGTCCTCTTTGGAAAAAAAAACGCCAAAAAAAAATTGTTGTAAATCTAAAGAATTACAGTATTTAAATTCCATTTTATGTAACACAATAGGTTTTTTCCAGTTTTTACCAATTTTTTCCACTAAGTTGGGTAAAAACCTGTTTTTTCCAGGGCGGTTTTTACCGGTAAAAACCATGGGTAAAAACCACCTACTGTAAAAACTGCCAACCCTGACCGGTATCGTTCCCACTCATATCAAGGTTGCTAAAGTTGTACCTATATTTAAGAAAAGTGATGTGATGAGTTGTGATAATTACTGCCCAGTCTCAGTTTTGTCTTGCTTGCCTCTAATATTTGAAAAACTTGTCTACAATTGTAATCATACCGTAACTTCATCACAAACTGTAATTCTTTGTTAACCGGACAATATGGATTTCGGCCAAACCACTCCACCAAGTTAGCTCTGGCTCATGCAGTAAATCAATTAAATACACCTATAGATCAAAACAAAACATCAGTCGGAATCCTTTTAGACTTATCTAAGGCTTTCGATTCAATCCACCATGAGATTCTACTAAAACCAGAATGCAAAAATGCATTGAGGTTTCGATAATACGTAAATGTTCTGTTTCAAAGAGTGCCATCATGCACCATTATCTTCTCATTCAAACGTTATACTAGCATGTGCAAAAAATAATTTTGTCATTCCAGATGACCTTTTGACCTCCATAAAAGCCATACATTGCTTGACATACAAACAACAGACAGACAAATGGACAAACAGCTCTGTAGAAAGATCATATTTAAAAAGGTTTCCAGGCTTTGACCCCTGGAGACCCCAGATGACCTTTCATATCTGCCAAAAACAATGGGGACCATCCCCTGACCAAAATGCATCCACATACCCAAATATGAAATCTATCCAAGTTTCCTGTCTTGAGATATTGCATAAGAAGGATTTTCATACTTTGACCAGCAGTGACCCCAGATGACAATTTGACCTCCATCAAAAAACATTAGGTACCATCTCCTGACCATAATGCATCCACATACCAAATATGAAATCTATCCAAGCTTCCTAACTTGAGATATTGTGTTAACAAGGTTTTCAGACTTTGACCTCCAGTGACCCCAGATGACCTTTGACCTCCAACAAAAACTATAGGGACCATCTACTGACTATAACGCATCCACATATCAAATATGAAATCTGTCCAAGTTTCCTACCTTGAGATATTGCATTAACAAGGTTTTCAGACTTTGACCAACAGTGATCCCAGATGACCTTTGACCTCCACCCAAAAGCAATATGGAACATATTCTGACCATAACCCATCTGCATACCACATATGAAATCCATCCAAGTTTCCTACCTTGAGATACTGTGTTAACGAGATTTTCAGACTTTGACCCCAGTGACCCCAGATGACCTTTGACCTCCATCAAAAACAATAGGGACCATCTCCTGATCATAACCCATCCACATACCCAAATATGAAATCTATCCAAGCTTCAAAACTTGAGATATCCTGTTAACAAGATTTTCACACGTTGACCCCCAGTGACCCCAGATGACCTTTGACCTCTGCCAAAAACAACAGGGACTATCTTCTGACTATAATGCATCTACATACCAAATATAAAATGTATCCAAGTTTCCTACCTTGAGATATCGCATTAACAAGGTTTTCAGACTTTGACCCCTGGTGACATCAGGTGACCTAGACCTCCATCAAGAACAATAGGGACCATCTCCTGACCACAACGCATCCAAATACCAAATATGAAATCTATCCAAGCTTCCAAACTTGAGATATTGTGTTAACGAGGTTTTCAGACTTTGACCCCTGGTGACCCCAGATGAACTTTGACCTCCGCCAAAAACAATAGGGACCATCTTCTGACTGTTACACATTATCATACCAAATATGAAATCTATCCAAGTTTCCTACCTTGAGATATCACGTTAACAAGGTTTTCAGACTTTGACCCCTGGTGACCCCAAATGACCTTTGACCTCCTCCAAAACAATAGGGTTCTTCCTCTCAATATGGCGCATCTTTGTTCTAAGTTTGAAAACTGTCAGACATTCCTATTTTGAGATATCGTGTTAACAAGCAAAGTGTCACAAACACACACACACACACATACATACATACACACGCACGCCATCATGAATGCATTGGTTTCTCTTATCATCGAAACCAAAAACTTGACCATTGTGGCATTAGTGGTCCAGGATTAGAGTGGATCAAAAGCTTTCTATCTAACAGGAAACAGTTTGTGTCTTACAAAGGAACCAATTCTGACATACTAAGCATAACATGTGGTGTACCTCAAAGTTCCATTATATTTTTTACAATTTATATGAATGACATAGCTAATATTTCAAGTAGTTGTACTCCTGTTCTCTTTGCAGACAATACTAGCAACTTCTTTACAGGAAACGATTTAAGTCAATTGAAAACCATTGTTTGTACTGAACTCGATAAATTTCATAAATGGTTTTCAGCTATTGACAAGTTATCCCTTAATGTAAAAAAGGACAAATTTTACGTTATTTAGTAAGGCTAAACACAGTAATAGATGCAACGAAAATGATATCAAAATATTTGATATTGTGAATTACTTCGAAAAGTTGAAAGCACTGATTTCCTAGGAGTCTTAATTGATGATGGTTTAACTTGGGAATTACATTTTGATTCTGTTAGTATTGAACTTGCTTAATGTACAGGTATCATGTTGAAACTCTGGCTCTATTTTCCAAAAAAAATCCTCTGTTCTCTTTATCTCACTCTATTCCTGCCTCACCTTTCTTACTGCCTTCCAATCTGGGCTGGAACTAGTAAGTCGCACCAGAATAACCTCATTACACTTCAAAAAAGGGCAATCCCATATATCTGCTCTGTAGACTCACTTGAACATACCAGTAAATTGTTTTCTTCCTTCAATTTGTTGAAGTTTACCGACTTAGTCCACATCAAAGAAGCTCTCCTTGCCTATTGTATTGTACATAATCTTGCCCCGCCATGTTTTCAACAAATCTTCTCATTTAAGTATGATACACACGACCATAACATGAGGCAGTCTCCATACATTCATATACCTTGTTATAACTCTAGATTTCTTAAGCAAAGTTTACTTGTAAGAGCATCTTCTGCCTGGAATACACTTCCAAATGAAATCCAACACTGTAAATCAATATCATGCTTTAAGAACAAGTAGTCTATTTCACTCGTCACCTACCTCCTATCACCCTACTGTATGTACCATTTACACTTTAAGCTTTAGGAACAAGTATTTTAAGCATTGCATCAAAAAGTATTAAGATACTAGAACTTAAGCAACATTCATATTACTTTATATGTTCACTGTTTATTGTATGTTTATTTTTCCCTGTTATTTACTTTATTAAAGAGTGATCTGCTTCACAAGCCTACCAAGGTTTCCTAGATCACTTCCTTTCATAACTTGTTTATAATCTGCCATAATAACTTGTAGTTTTGTGCTTCATGTTCGTCACGAAGAGACAAATGAAACTAAGCAAAAATTGCTCATCTGATCACAGGTCTTGAGAAATGACGAACATCATGTGAGAACGATGCAATGTTGATTAACTCCCACCCAGTTTGACATTTTTCCTAGCAAGAACCCTTCAAGAAATTTACTCATTTATACATTCTGAATGATTGTCAAGTTCTGAAGCTCTTAAAGCAACACCAAAAGCTACTTGATGTTCCTGTTCCTCAGTCTTTGCAGGGGTCAAAGGGCACATGAAGTAAATTGTTAACATGTTTGTTCAGCAAGCAATGGATTGTACATCCTTTGATGGAGTACTGTCTAGTCTTCCAAAGTTCCATAGTGTCCCTATGTTGACTATAAGTCACATCAAAACAGCCCTGAGGTAATATGTGCACTCAACAAAACAGAGAAAAATTATACAAGGGTTCTTTGATCCTGCAGAACATGATTGACAGATAGAAGAAGCCCAATGTACCATAGAATAAACATTGTTCCAAAACACACTGAAGCATGGAGTTATAACAGAGCCAAAAAGACAAGATCCTCACTCCCTGTATGATATACACAAAAAATAAAGCCAGTGCTTTAAAGGGTAAATGCAATTATCCCAGTTTGAAATAGTAATACAGTCTACCTTACTTTATGACTGCCCCTCGAGAGTCACATGACAATATTTTCCTCATGAAAACTACATGGTTTATCCTGTATGCAATGTGTAAGTCCTGTAATACTTAAAATGATACTTGGAAGCAAAGTAGGAAGAAATCTTTGCAATCTGACTTTTAGGGACAACTGTTTTAATCCTTTGAAAGCACATTTAAACCAGGTTTTTGAGAAGGCCAAAAATGCAATTCTTATTCAAAACTGGTTTTACATTATAGGCTTCTTTTAAATACTTTCATACAGGTTCTGATAATATACATGTATACACACTGTTAACTGCACACAAGAGTCAAGACATAACTTAATCAGCTGGTAACCAATGCTGACAAATAATAGTTGAAATAGCTTTAATGTAAAATCCTGTTAACAAACTTAAATTTTGTTTAGATCCATTCAGTGTTAACAAATGCTGTCATGGCTGGGTGTCAAAAGAGTTGGTATAAAGGCAAGCTTACAGTGTCATAACAATGAAAGGTAGATTCCAGTTTGTCTACTTTCTGTGAGTAATAGCACAAGCTTTAACAAGCCCAAGTTACACCTTACATATGTCACGCATGCATTCTTGCACATGCTTTATGCCAATCAATGCTAACCAGTGACACAAGCATGAACCCTAATACAATTCTAATGAGTGTTAAAAGTTATATTATCATTGTAAATTATTACCTGCATGGGAAAATAAATAGATTAATTTACTGTCAATCAAGGAGGAAGTTGATACAAATGACAAGTTCAAAACAACAGCTAAATCTCAGGGATCTCTTCCAAGCATCTTTTATAATATTTGAAAACATAAACATCCCATCTTCTTGGTAATTCAAGCAGTGGTTCCCAACTGAGTGAGAAAGCTATTATTTGTCACATGATTTTCAAAAAACCACTCACAAAGTAAAAATGTTTTTGTTGCAGAAATGTTTGGGAAATGCTGTTTGTGTATACAGGCCTTTAGCATTTGAAAAAAAGAGAAACATACCATTAGCTTTAAAGGCAGTCACTCGTCGTCCCAAACTACAGTTTCAGTATACATATATCAAAACTCTCAATTGGTACAGCTCTGTGATTGGCATCACATTCAAACAATGCATCATAGCTAAATTACACAGCATGGGCAATGAGAGTGTCTTGATTTATGGACTTGTATGGCCAGTGGGACAAGCCATCAAGCAATAAACTACGATTGTGTCTGGATAAAGATGAGTTTTAGATAAATGTGGGAGGGGCTAGAAGTAAGTAGGTTGGGAGAATTGGAACTGTTTGGGATGATGAAAATATGCCTTTAATTTAGGGCAATGTATGACCATGTTTCAAGTCTGTGTCATATTTGACAATGCAAAGTTTTTGAAACATGCATATCCTATGTTACTAATTGGGAGCCAAATTCATATTCAAATTTATATCTCTGCTGCATATTCATGAATTTTATGACTTCATATACATGAATTTATTAGGAAATAACATGTACATAGCCCTATGATTGCATTCAGAACTTACAGATCTCATTTGCCTGATTAATTCAACCTTCAACACAGCATTCCTTTCTCAATAATAAAAGACAGCACAGAATTCCCAACATACAGTACATGAGCTACAAGTAAACCATACATGTACAATATAAGTGGAGCACACTTTATCTTCCCTTTAACAAAATGTTTGTGAGATCTGAAGTAAAAAATAATCTGCCAAGTCTGACAACTCATGAATACTACATCAATAGGACCCGACCACCAATCAAGTATTGAGGTTTACATTATTTACTTAAAGACCATATTATCCATACAATACAAGAATACCACAATGAAAAGGGTTCAGCTTTGATTATTAATCATTTTATAATCAAAATAATTTCCATCAGTTCACAGCTGAACAGGGGTCTACCATCCCTCACAACTGATGACAGCTATCTAAACCCCAAGGAGTCACTACAACACATCTGTGAGCAATCAAGATGCCTTACATCTGATGCAGAAGTCACAATGCATGCTGGGAAATACCACCAATCCATCAAAATTCTCAGTGTGGAAATGTAAACCACCAACTCAACCAACTTGGGACAGTGAAATCCATTAAGCTCATCTGTTTTCAAAAACACTAAATATTAAAAGGCATACATTGTATATTAAGTTACTCACACTGTGTAGTGTGTGGGGTGCATGGTCTGTTTTCTCTTTTGACCTCTGAAAGACGTATACTGCAGGGTTTTCCCTGGGCCTTTTGAACGTCGCGCCCCGGAGACCGTGACGTTCAAAGAACAGCCGCGATGTTCAAAATTGCTGCCAGCTAGCCTCCACAATTTTTCTTCTTTCTGTCAACGATTGCTTTTGTTGTTAAAACAACAAACGACAAAATCATTGACTTATTTGTAAAACTGTAAATAACTTTTTTAACTTCCATGCACATACCACTGCATGCGAGTTGGAGCTCTATATGTATAGCCCATGGGGCCTACTACTGAACAAGTAACAACACGGTATTAGTATTAACTAGCCTGCACTTGCCCTCGTAGGCTCGTATCAGGAAACTGTTGTGCTCACTCCCGAGAGCACTAGCTATGTGTCACAACACGACTTGCACGACCAAAACACAAATGCCTGTTTTTGCAGGTTAGAGGCGGGGCTAATGTCTCAGATTTGGGAAATTATCAATCAAACGAACGAACCATGTCATTGTATCTTTACAATGAAATCCCACATATTTCCTGTGACTTCGTTCTTAAAACTTACGCCACAATTCAGAAAATCGGAAAATGAAGTTGTGCGAACGAACACTGTGCAGTCTAAACCCCCAGTAAATACTCCATCTCTGAACTGCCCGACTACAAAAAAAGTTTGGAAAATTTAATAGTAGCACAAATGCAATAGGAGTATTAGAATTCTATGCGAAGACGGTTGGTTTCCACACGTTATTCCTACACAGTAAATCTGCATTGACAATGTCGCGAGTATGATCGGCTGATTAAAGCAATAATGAACCAATCACGATGTTTCTTACGTAGAGGTAACTTAAAATAAGTGCAATGGACCTTATGTGTATGATATCATAGAACCCTTGTTTTCCCAATATGTTTTCATAAAAAGATCGGTACGTACGAACACAATCTGTAATTGCTTGCAGCCACGTGCTTCATTGCTTTTATAAATTCTGGCATTCACTCGATTACTACCACCAATTATTTGCAAACTGAAAAAGGGGCTGAAATATACTTGAAACTTGCCCCTGATTTCGTAAAATTCATCCTTTAACTTCCCTCCGAAACGGGATGCATTAATAATCACAAACGTAAAATTTTATCCCTGCCAGGGAAGTGTGCGTTTGATATTTTCCGCTACAACCCTGTAGTATTACATGAAATTAGTTTTAGAATTGCATTCTATGTGTTTTCCTTGCTTTCTGGCAGAAAGCGCCACATAAGTTGCTGCACAAACTGTTCTGCACAAAACACATTGTACAGACTATCAAGCTGCAGTGTTTTGCCTTTTTTACAAATCCCCAAGCTTAGCATACATGTCTGTGCATGTTTTGTACACGTAGCTCCTAGAATCATGTGCAAGTTCGGTGGTTATTACCTTGCATAAATTAGGTCATTTCTAGCATTCCTTCCGTAATGTTATTTACAGTAGGACTTATGCAATGTTGTCATGCGACGTCATTGCAAACAAAAACAGTGATGCACGTGGTCTTATGCAGCAAAATTCTTGGCCCACGCATGCAGTAGACTTTCGTGCGTGTCCGTTTTCTCCGTCAAACAAGGCGTCATGTTTTGCTTGGTGACATCATATGCATACGATGCATTTCAAAATTTAAATTGGTCTCTGCATCGTGATTGGTTCAATTGCGATGATTCTAGCCAGCCAATCACAACTGGCGCCTTCGCCTATGTGATTTAGTGTGTGAAAATACTCCGTCTCGGGACAAGTTTTCCCATTGAGTTTGTGTTACGATGATTGCACTTCCCATGCTTATATAGCCGGCTAGCGATGCAGTGCAAGCCCTGTGCCAAATTCACCATGAAACCACATCACAAATCTCTGTGTACGTGGATTTTCCGGGGATCTGACTTATGTGCATTTCAGTTGCAGATTCTTTTCAAACAAGATGTAAGTTTTGGACAAGACCTGCTTAAAATATACGGGGATATTTATATCCGAAAGGAACCATAAGATACGCTAATTGGGTGCAATTGTTTTGCTTCCCAGAACTGCTAAGATCATCATGAATGATTTCTCTACATGGGCTTCGTTGAAGCCGGAGAGTAGCTACAGAACATTAATGCAACTACAACCCAGTAAAAGAATGCAAATGTTTTGATATGATTGTGGGATGAAAAATAGAATGAACATGATGTTGGCCTAAGAACTAAATTATTAAAGGACATCCATAATGGTTGATTTGTATTCCCACTTTTGAAGTGAAAATATTACGCCTACAAAAATGATATCCCATTCGTGAAACGAACAGAAATTTTCCCAATATTTTCTGTCCTGAAACTGTAATATTGCAAGCCGGCCCAATTATCTCAATTTTGGTGGGCAACGGGTGTGAAATAACGGCCAACCAGGGGTAAAAATCATCCGGTGCCAGCGCTAAATAAAAGCCATGCCGATGAACCGAAACTTTTGAAGCAGAAATTAAGTGATATAAAGCCAACGTGACCGCTATCAGTAGATCAAAATTTGTATGAATGTGAGTTTTAGTGCTAATATTTTTGTGTCGACTTACAGCAATTGTGTTGACTAATTTGCCTTAAAAGTGTCACCATTTTGTGTCTAGCGACTTGCATAAGTCGCCAAAAGGGGAGGGGGACACCTGTTATAGATGCAGAGAGTATGGGATTCACAACAGAATGCATGGGTGCATTAAGGGTTAACAAGGGTGAAGCATAAGCATATTTGTATGAACAGGAGGGTCAATAGTCCCTTTAAGGAACACAATGGCCAATTTATTGGCCTTTCTATGTTTGTGTTGATGGTTTCTTGTGACCTATGTCAACTGGATTCAAACCAAACAAAGTATAACATTCAGAAAATATCGAAAAATTTAAGAAATACATTTTGTGATTTTTTCCTTGGACCATGAGTCACATTTGGTGATCATACTCAACAAAAATTACATGCCTTTTGCAAAAGCTTTGAGCCAATAGCACCATGTGAGAATCTCTGGTCACAAAATCTGTGTTAAATTCTACTGTACAGCTCTGCTTGTGGTAGTGTATAATTCACAGGTACAGCATACACTGCCATATAGTTGATATTTATGTCAATATGTAGAATGGCTATTGGCTGCATTAAGCTCAGATATGGCTTACTTTTCACTTAAGTGGACTCCCTTCAATCTTTTCAGGTAAGGCCTTTTCTCCTTCTTCCACTCATACCAAGTTTATCTTTATACCCCTCTCTCCCCTCCCCTTCCCCCTTTCCCCACAAAAGAGGTTTGTGGTTAAGATCACTGTTACCTGCTGTTTACATGACCCCAAGGAATAGAGTCAGCAGTGCAAAGGGGGAAGGCCATCCACTTTTGTGGTCTTTGGCTTTGAATTTCGATGGTTTTAAGGTGAGGATCCAGCCACAGTCATGGAATCTTGTGATTCTAGTGGGACCTGCTTTTGCATTACTTTCTTTTTTGAGACACTTCCAAAGCTGCTGCTAAAGGCTCAAAGACTTTGAATACATATTGTGTTTGCTGGATGCCAGAAAATACCACTGCACAATGTCAAATGTGAAGTTTTCTCAAGGACTCATGCCCCTTTCATGGCTTTTTGAACATCATAGCTTCATATTTTGCACTTACCAAATAGCTTTGTTACACTCTTGACCTGCCTATGTTTATACATCACTTAAGTACCATACGTTGAAGTGACTATGACTGTTTATACTACATTACATCCATTATAACCCACTACCTCACAAAATTATATCTTGATCAGTTCTAAAAATTTGTCCAAATGACAGTAAATTTGAGTCAATGATTTGAAGAGAATTCAGAGGACTATACCATAACTAGGGGGTTTAATGGTACTACCACATGACAATGGACACTATTAGCAAAGTTTCACAACCAACTGTAAGCTGGTTAAAAAAGCAAAAATTTTTGAATTTGTTTGTATCCCAGTTTGTAACAGTTTTGTGTATGGACTTAATTTGGAAAAGTGTCTGGTCACAAACACTGGAAAACAAAGGTAAAAACTAAAAATAGCACTGCAATCACTAATCTCTCACCCATGAAGCATTTATACATGTGTGATATGAGGGGTGTTTATGTTTCACCGTGACATTTGCCATTAGTATGTTACCAGTTTGAAAAAATTTGGTGAATTTTATGACTGATTTCAATGTACAGTACTGCTCTATCTTTTGTAACAGCAACTATTAACTGAACTGATACAAGCACAGAATGGTGTTTTATCTCTGAGAGAAAATCCTGAACCTATATAAGACTGCTTTGTATCTCATGTGGCACAGAAGTGCATTACCACATATTGCAGTAAATGCAAGCTCACCTTATTAGGACGAACTCAAGTTCTACTTTTCAGAGTTTGCCTAATGGAATTGTCTGATTTCATTACAACCTGTGATAGCAATTGATAGCTCACTTGACATCAGTAACCTCACCCAGCATGTCAGCATGACCTGATGCCTCCATGCATTTGATATTGTAAGGGTTACTTATAATATCTTTATAGCATCGTTTGCACATTCACAACTGCCTACATGTCTCTTTCCACATCTCCAGTTCATTGACAGCGCATCTACCTGTAGGAAATAAGTGAGCTTAATGGGTTTTATTCCCAGCAGACTTGCTACCTTTCTTGAATTTCCTTTTAAATTTATATCAATTACACATGAAACTAATCATCTGACACAAGACACAAACATAGGGAACACATTATACCACAGACCAGGTTGACAGTGTTCACTGAATCTGCAAACCATACAACACTGGATTGTCCCTGTGTTAAACATAACTCTGTGAGAAATACACTCTATGAACTAGTAAGAGGTAAGGGGGTAGGAGAAAGTTGTTTGGACATCTAGATGAAAGTAGAGAAGTAAACTTCATTTCCCTATTTTGCAAATGAGGGAAATTGGTATTGATGAAAAAATGCACAAAAATCACAAATGCACAAAAAATATATTTGGAGTTCACACTCTTGTAATGTTCTGCTTTCATGGGTTTTTAAAATCTTAGCTGAAGAATACGTTTGAACAAGGGAGGTCATTTGTCTAGCTTTCCACCTGACAATCTTGCTTTCCAGCACATTACCCTCCATTCCTGTATACAATGTGTCAAATATTTGATATTTCTCTGTTCTGTTTCAGATAAGGTTTCATTTTCAGACAGAGCATCCCAGTTTCTTGACTCTATTCATACAGCCTAGAACACTGGCAACACTGGCAATGGCTGATTCACTTCAGCTTACAGTATTTTGAAACAACAGCCAAGGCTCTCCTTTCTTATTTCCCTTTCAAGTATCATTCATGATATTGCAGGACTTAAACATTATCAAGGTAAAATTCAAGGAATTACTCATCTTAAATTTCACAGTTCAGTATAACAAGAGCCCAATGGGCACTGTGGTTCCTTGCTGGATATTATAAGAACTGTACGCCAGTTTCCAAAATAGAGCTAAGCAAAAGCTCATACACATGTTTGTAACATCTTCACAAGGGGTATTTTGGTACTAACATTACATGAAATCAATGATTTAATTTTTGTGGCCTTACTTACATTCAACTTGTACAAAGCTTGGTGATCCTTCAAAAACATTTCCTCATTTCTGTATGTATTAATGCTTGTAATCAAACTTGATATTATCACCAATAAACTCAATGCGGTCAGAGAGAGAAAAACACCCCTTGTACTTCTCTCATAAGTTATTTTTACCTGCTCTCAAATAAAACTTGCTATTACTTTAAAACAATCTACCATTTGTCCTGTTTGCTATCTCTACACAGAAAACAGGGTTTATTCAGCAGTTAAGCACAAAGCAAGTGATTAATGGGGTGTGATAATAGAATGAGGATAAGGTTACCCCACAGAGCACAGCAGTATTAAAGAGACATACTGTATAATCCATGCATTGCTTTCACTTGCAGAGAGACCAGTTTAATGCAGTGTGACCTGTGCTCATTGAAAGATCTACAGATTTCAGTTATTGCCCTCTTAAAACTTTGAATGATCGAAAATCTGTGTACAACCCGAAGGAATCATTACTAAACGAACATAAAGGCCAAATTTCTGAGGTGTTTGGTTGTGTAAACATGCAAAACCAGGTGAGGTAAAAACTCTATTGAACCTATCTTTATCAAGCTTACAAGATTTTCTAAATAACATTTCCAGTGCTTGACCTCCAGTGACCTTGATGACCTTTGACCTTAACCAAACACAGATTGATTTGAAATCTGTCCTTTCTACCTTAAAATACTATGTTAAAATGTTTTTCAGTGTTTGACCCCTGGTGACCCCAGATGACCACCAAACATATCAGATTTCATTCTTACACCATAACACATCCACACACCAAGTATGACATCTATCCAAGTTTCCTACCTTGAAATATCGTGTTGAGAAGGTTTTTAGTTTTTGACCTCTGGCGACCCCAAATGACCTTCGACCTCCACCAAAAACGATAGGGCACACCTTCAAACTATGGCACTTCTATATACCAAGTTTCAATTTAATCCAACTTTCCCTTGTTGAGTTACAGCGTACCCAAGCTAGCGTCACAGACACACACACACACACACATACACATACACACACACACACGCCAACCTGACTACATAGGTTCCTTTTGCTAACGCAAGGAACCAAAAATGTCACTTGATGCAGACTTTCAAGAGCCATTTATAAAATAGGTTAGGCTGTAATAATAGTCTAATGCACTAATCAAACTAATCATGACAATCTGCTTCAAATATGAAAGACATGCTAATCTTCTTAAAGGGAAATAGGATGTTTAAACTGCTCCAACATAACATTAAAAGGAAATAGCTCTAGTCATTTTCAAAAATTTGGTCTCAACAATAAACCCCAGCAATAGCTTAATCTCCTCAAAATTTTATGCACAAGAAAAGTTATGAAAGTTGCATCTTTTGAAATGTTGAAAGTTTGGGTGAACAACCCAAATTTCTACTTTTCTACCCAAGGGAAACTTATTTCTTGAAAAGAAGGCTACCACACTGACTTATTTGTAATTATCACTCTTTGGCAATAAATACTGGTTTAAAAATAGTGTTGGACCGATTATGCTAGGATCCGTAATGACCGATAACCGATTATATAATTTAACAATCTGCCCAATACTGATTACCGATTATTAGAAAGAGGGAAGTCACATGTTTGTCTCTATAGTACAAGCCCCTTGCTTTGTGCATATCGTATTACCATAACCAGTTCAGGATGGAAAATATTGGGAATAGTTCCGTTTGTTCCAAGAACGGGATATCATTTTTGTAGGCATAACATTTTCACTTCAAAAGTGGAGATACAAATCAACTCTAAAAAATATACAATAGAACATTTTGCAGTCGATGTCACATGCCCTTTGATAATTTAGTTCTTAGGCAAACATCATGCTCTGTCTATTTTCATCCCCCAATCATAGTGGAACATTTGCATTCTTTAACTTTACTGGGTTGTAGTTGTGTTAATTTACTGTAGCTACTATTCCACTTTAAATAACTCCCTGCTTTAAAGAACCCCATGTAGAGCAATCATGACAACTAAGCAGTTCTGGACAGCAAAACAATTGCACCCTATTAACTTATCTAATGGTTCCATTCAGATATAAATATCCCTGTATATTTTCAGCAGTTCTTGTCCAAAACTTTTGTCTTGTTTAAAAAGAATCTGTATCGAAATGCACATAAGTTAGATCCCCAAAAAATCCACGCCACACATAGATTTATGATGCCGTTTAGCAGGGGGCTCGCACGGCTGGGTTAGCGGGCTATATAAGCATAAAGTGCGATCGTCGTAACACAAACTCAAGGGGGAAAATTCGTCTCAACACAAGAGTATTTTCACACACTAAATCACATAGGCTAAGGTGCGAGTTGTGATTGGCTGGCTAGAATCAACGCAATTGAACCAATCACGATGCAGGGGCCAATTTGAATTTTGCAATATGATGTCACCGAGCAAATCATGTCTTGTTTGGCAGTAAAAATGGACACGCACGTAAGTCTACTGCATGTGTGGGCTTAGACACATTTAGCCGATGTTCATCATTTACTGATAATGGAATAATGGTCCCGGTGCTGATTACTTAATAAATGATCGGTTGAACACTATTTTAAAAGGATGAAATTTCCTTGTGAAATGAAAGTAATATTTCCCTTTAAGAGACAGCTGAATTTTCCATTTGAATAATGCTCTTAACTATTTTAATATTAGAATTCAATAATGGCAAATGAATAAATGGTTAAGTAAATAATGAAATGGTAAAAGACTTACTACAACCCAGATCACCTTTCTTCAAAACATGGACTCGCCTGTTTTGAAGTTTCTCAGGGAATGAACACACCGTGCTGTCCGCAATACGAATGTTATTATCCCTCTCCCATTTAACGATCCATTTAAGTTTGCAATCACACATCAGAATACTTGACTGGAAATCTCTATTGAAAAATATACAGAACAAAGCAGGAAAGGTTAATAAAGAAACATTTCATGCAGAAGCGCAATAAGTTGTACTTTATATCCTTGTGACCAGCCATTTGGGAGGCTGCATCTCATCTCAAGGCACCCTCACTGTAATTATATGCTGCCTGATTCTGACAATAGATAAATCACTGCCACAATATTTGTAACATCATGACATTTCAATTTTTGTAGTGAACACATTCACTTAATTTTTGTCTGAAGTCACTGGTTGATAACTAAATACAACTTTTTTTTTCTTAACATTGTTACAGTTTAGAAATGGGACAAGGTCACTAACAGAAAGCATTAACTGGGAATTAATGATATACATTATCAAAGAGAACACAATGAGAGGGAATATAGAGTGAATGTTATACAAACATTTCTTTCATACTTTGTAATAATCCTCACTTTGATCCATTATGGTCATGTGACTATGTGTTATTCTAAAATGCACTAACAGAGATGGACAAATGTACTCATGTTAGGTTATTCTGTCTTAATCAGCATCTTGCTATTCTTTAAATGTTCTTTTAGAAATAAAATTGCATTTCATTTTTCTACATAAAAATTTTGTTGAGTATGATGAAAGATTTATAGGCCTAATTCTCTCACCCCATGCATTCCTAATTCTCCAAACCAATTTACTTAAGCCCCTCCCACAACTGTCTTTAAAGCTAATCCTCATCTAGACACGATCTCAGTTTATTGCTTCTGTGTGAGGCTGTGAGCATATAAGACCCCAATTTGTAACCAAAATACTCTCAGTACATTTATGCTGTGTAAATATGAGCTACAGTACTCTGCATTTTTTGAATTTGTTGTCAATCAAAGAGCTGTGCCAACTGTGGATTTCTGTAGACTACTAAAAATTGTAGTTTGGTGTGAGAGTTGATTGCCTTTAAACAATCTGGACCTGTGCATTGAAACTCAATATGACAATATGAGGGACAAATGCTTTTACTTGATGCATTCTGGTTTTGCCTTATGCATTATTAACCCTTAGAATACGTTATCTTGCATTAATGCACGGTCCATCAATGTTTATCCTTTATTTTCAAAATCGTGTGATGGAAGAGTCCCACCACAGATAACTTACATTTTCTCCAGAGACTGGAGTCTTTCAAAAGATGATGATGATATGGTTGCAATCTGATTATGAGATATATTCCTGAAAATC
Organism: Holothuria scabra; assembly: GCA_037179385.1. NCBI lineage: Eukaryota > Metazoa > Echinodermata > Holothuroidea > Aspidochirotida > Holothuriidae > Holothuria > Holothuria scabra. The sequence continues at coordinate 23,497,274 of CM074194.1, forward strand.
AAAACAAGCATTCAATCAACAAATTTAATATCATAAATTGACAGAAAATAACTTCATGACAGCATCAGATTTAGTCTCTAAAAAATGTTTGAAATCATATTTCCTTTATTTCACACAAAAAATCCACATAAAGCCTTTTGCAATTACATCAGAACTAAACATGGAACAAAAGGAACCTATGGTCGTTACACAATCACATTAGTTAGATGGAGTTTTATAGCTCAGTTTGTGACAGATTGTTTTAAGTCGGCCTTCTTTATATATGTAAATTAAATGTAAAAGAAGAAGTGTCAAGACCTGCTCTAAACTTTGCGAATACCTGACCCTATTCAGAAATATTTCATGGTAATGTTAGATTTTTTTGGTGGATAAGAAAATTTCTGATGTACCCTCTTTCTGGCATACCGTGCCAAAAAACTCATTTCTGAGAATAAAACAGATTTTCAGAACAGAATGAAAACTGTTTGTAAAAGTTCAAAAAATCGTCTCAAATTCATTGCTTTGTGTATTAAATACTCCAAAAATGTTGCACAACTATCGGAAAATGTGTTCTTTATTAATTTTAATGATGATTTTGTTAGTTTATGTATTTTTCATGTCAAATTTGGATTTAAAAACAGCTACAGTAGTTTTTGCTTATTATATATGCAAACGCTGTGATGTCATGCATACTCAAATTAGAAAAGAAGCAACTTTTGGTGGCTGTGAGGATTGACTGCACATTCCAATCTGTCACATCCACACACACACACATACACGTACATATGCCAAGGGAACTGCATAGGTTCCTTTGTTACACAAGGAACCAAACAAAAACTAAGGATTTAATGCCTGTCATTCACAATTCACATATGATATAATTGATCCATCCCGAGTATTCAGAAGGAGTACCTCCTTCTGAAGCAGGTAATTTGGTTATCTGCAGGCAACTAAGGCAATACAGATTTAAATAGTAGGTAAAAAGTAGCACCAATTGCTTAGTAAATGAAATTTGTTTTACATAATTAGGTTAGGTTAGGTGAGGGTGACTGCACAACTGCAGTAATTTGGGACTACTATGAAGATAGATCTCATAGTAGAGAGATAAGCTGTTTTTAGGGTTCTGGGCAAAAACTTGAAACTTACAATGACCAAGATGACCAATCGAATCAAAAGCTAAGGGCTACTTACAACTCTTTAACAGAACCAAGTCCTTGGAACATTGAATTGTTGACACTACGTAACTTATTTCTTGACAAATCTCTGCAACAGAAAATGAAAAATAAAATTAATTCATCACTGGATTGAACTATTCAATTGCATTATTTGAGTTAGATAAGGTTTTACAGCTCAGTTTCTAACCAATTGGTTTAAGATCAGCATTGACATTTGATCACCACCAGAACATTAGGGTTCTCATATCAATTATGCAAAGTGTCAGTCATTGCTAACATGAGATATCATGTTAACAGTCCATTTTCAAGGTTTTTGCAGTTACAGTGCTCGTGACCTCAAATGCTCTTTGACATTCTCCAAAAATCCTGTCTTTTCTCTCAATGTGACAAATCATAATAACCAGAAAGCCAAAAGGCTTAGTGATTCCTTGCTGCTGAAATGTAAAGCCTTTTTTCACATTGACATTGCTTTGCAATGTTTTTCAATTAACAGGGCTCCATAATGTGCCCACAAAGTACACATGCAAGGCATCCAATCTTGAGATCCCCCTTGCCCGTCGTGAGCCCAAATGACATTTGACCTCCGCCAAAAACTTCTGGGACCATGTATTCACTATGTGCCATCTACATGACAAGTTACAGGACCCTACAAGTGACCTTTCTTGAAAGACTGTGCAGGAAAGCTTGTCAGGCTTTGAACATGCTGACTCCAAATGAATTTTGACCTTTGGGAAAATCAATAGGGATCATCTAATAAATATGACCAATCCACACACTAAATATGAGCACAGTCACATGTACCGTTCTTGAGATACCATGTTTACGAAATTTTGACCTTTTGACCTCTCATGACCCCAAATGACCTTTGACCTCCACCAAAAACAATAGTGAACATCTACTCAATATGGCCAACACACTCGCCAAATATGAGCACAGTCACATGTACCGTTCTTGAGATATCGTGTTTACGAAGTTTTGACCTTTTGACCTCTCGTGACCCCAAATGACCTTTGACCTCCACCAAAAACAATAGGGATCACCTACTCAATATGGCCAATGCACACACCAAATAGGAGATTAGTAACACTTACTCTTCTTGAGAATCCGTGTTTACCAGCAATTTCTAAGGAATTTACCTATTGACCTCTCGTGACCCCAAATGACCTAAGCCTCCATGAAAATCGATAGGGATCATCTACTCAATATGACCAATCCACACACCGTATATGAGCATAGTCACATGTACCGTTCTCGAGATATCGTGTTTACGAAGTTTTGACCTTTTGACCTCTGGTGACCCCAAATGACCCTTGATCTCCATGAAAATTGATAGGGATCATCTACTCAATATGGCCAATGCACACACCAAATAGGAGATTAGTCACACTTAACCTTCTTGAGATACCGTGTTTACAAGCAATTTCTAAGGAATTTACCTATTGACCTCTCGTGACCCCAAATGACCTTTGACCTCCACGAGAATGGATAGGGATCATCTACTCAATATGACCAATCCACACACTAAGTATGAGCAGAGTCACATGTACCGTTTTCGAGATATCGTGTTTACAAGGTTTTGACCTTTTGACCTCTCGTGACCCCAAATGACCTTTGACCTCCACCAAAAACAATAGGGATCATCTACTCAATATGGCCAATGCACACACCAAATATGAGATTAGTCACACTTACCCTTCTTGAGATACCGTGTTTACAAGCAATTTCTAAGGAATTTACCTATTGACCTCTCGTGACCCCAAATGACCTTTGACCTCCACGAAAATGGATAGGGATCATCTACTCAATATGACCAATCCACACACCAAGTATGAGCATAGTCACATGTACCGTTCTCGAGATATTGTGTTTACAACGTTTTGACCTTTTGACCTCTCGTGACCCCAAATGACCTTTGATCTCCAACAAAAACAATAGGGATCATCTACTCAATATGACCAACCTACACACCAAATACGAGGTTAGTCACACTTACCCTTCTTGAGATATCGTGTTTACAAGCCAAAGCGTCACATACACACACACACACACACACATACACACACACATACACACGACATCACCATCGCATTGATTCCTTGCCTGCCTTCGGCAAGGAATCAAAAAAAAAAAAAAAAGTTTCAGTCATTGCTCAACTTGACATATCGTGTTTACCTTTTCAGTTTTGACCTTTGGTGACCTCAAATGATAAACCTTAACCAAAGACAACATGGTTCTACCTTTCAATGCGAAAAATTTGCATACCAAATATGTACAGTGTTGTCTTTCCTATCTTGAGATATTATGTTTACAATCCTAGTGTCATAAACACACACTCACACACACACAAAACCACCATCGCATAGACTCCTTAACTGCCTTCGACAAGAAATCAAAAAGCCACCAGAATATGTCCTTGAAATTTCAATTAGCAAAGCTGATGCATATGCGAAAAATAGATATAAAATTTTATAGGCTGTGACTTTTAATACAGTTTTTTTCTTTGGTAAAATAACAAACAATTGGTTGCATAAGGGCAACTTGTCAGAAAGTTAGATGAGGTAGTGAACTGACAGACTTCTTTGCAAGTACTAGCATGATAATTTTCAAATTTTTTTTTTTTAATTCTGCTAACCATTAGCAAGTCCTCACTTACTATTCCGTCGCAGCACAACAATACTATCTGGCTTAGCTACCCAAATTGTCTAACTAAAAACTAATTCTTCAGGCTATTCACCTTCTTTGTGCGCCGCATCTCTGTTAAGTGCATACCTTTCTATATTATTCTCATTGGTCAAATCTAAAATCCCAGATTTAGACTTGCTTCCAATTTTTTTAACACAAACAAAAACACAAAAAATGGCAAGATTTTAGTTCAATGCTTAAGTACCATACCTGCCGCAAACATACACATCTTGGTAATGCATGTTACCCAAGCAGATATAATATAGGATCACAATTCCATTCATAGTGGAATGTTTTGTTAACTAGACCTCTGTCCTACTGTACATTCATGATTCTAACTGCAAGCTAAACACTTTCATACAAGAGCTTAATCCATTTTGCACATCAGCACTGAATACACCAGACAAATTAGTTCCCCTCCCACATGGTCTCCCTATGTACCCAATATTCTCATGTCTCTTTCATATTGTCTACGAGACCCTTCTTCCCTCATAATTACTGAATCACACCAACCTCCGGGGTATTAAATTTGATTGAAGCTGTGGGCTGTGGCATGAATGTAGGTTATGTGGCTGGAAACATTTACTGACAAATCTTTCTCAATCAGATATGATGCATACAGCAAAAGTTACAAAGCACTGCAATGATGATTGGCATGTACAGTACTGTAGACTAAAGATAATTGTCTAGTGCAGGTAATCAAATGTGCAATGCTTTTTTTTTTTTCAAATTTATGATGAGAACACTTCTGCTTCCACTATCCCCTGAAAATCTTTGAAAATAATCTCATACTGTAGTCAGGACAATGCAATATAGGAAAAGTTAAGATAATCTACTCAATAACATCATTGTGACTGACCAGTAAATACTTATGCAGAGAATTTGACTTTCAAATTTTGCAATCCACAGACATGGACTGCAAATACTGTAGTTTCACATTCTACAGGGAGATGGAAGGCAAAAACCATATGCACTTGATATTTGCTTCACATATGCCCTTCAAAGAGTAACACTATGGCAATAGTAAGACTTGTAACTATATCAATGCCCTACTGAGGGCCTAAAGTATTCTGCAGTTAACAGTCTATTGTGCCCTTCTCAAGGTTTGATTTTTTTCATACCTGCATGTGTCACAAACACACACACATACACACACCATCACGACTGCATACTGTAGGTTTCTCTTTCATCAAAACCAAAAACACTCAGATGCCAACAACATTTGTACCATGTATGACATTTTCCAGAGTTGGATGTATGTACCCTGTGATAAGCTGTAGCCCACCTGTAAAATCTAAAACGCATCTCCTATGTACGTTATAGTAGGGAGGGTTGGAAAAACAGGTAGCAGTTCCTTTTGGAAGAAATCATTTCCTTTTCTGCTCTCCCTTTTTTGCACTCATTAAGAGACATCTCTGAACCAGAAAGCCAAAAGGCTTAGTGATTCCTTGCCGCTGAAATGTAAGATTTTTTTTCAAAAGGGCAGTATTCTGTTACGTTTTTCAAATTGACAGTGCTCCTACATTGAGACCGTGGATGGCTCTGACCACCAAGAACTAGGGTTCTGCTCACTATATCATATCCACATACTATGTGTGAAATTTTGCAGTATCCAAGACTCCAACCACGAGAAATTGTGTAAACATGATATTGAGACTTTGAACTCTCTGACCACAAATGACCTTTGACCTCGACCAAAAACAATAGGGATCATCTACTCAGTAAGGCCAACCCACAGAGCAAATATAAGATCAGCCACACTTTCCCTTTTTTGAGATATCGTGTAAACAAGCTATTTCAGGTAATTTACCACTTCACCTTTTTTGACCCCAAATGACCTTGACCTCCACCAAAATCAATAAGGATCATCTACTCAATAGAACCAACCTACACACCAAACATGAACATAGTCAAATGTATAGTTCTTAAGATATTGTGTTCACATATTTTGACCTTTTGACCTCCCAAGACCCCAAATAATCTTTGTCCTCCACCAGAAAATATACAGATCATCTACTTAATATGGCCAACCCATGCCCCAAATATGAGATTAGTCACATTTACCCTTCTTGTGATATCATGTAAAAAACCTATTTCTAAGAAATTCACCATTTGACCTCTTGTGACCCCAAATGACCTTCGACCTCCACCAAAAACAATAGGGATCATCTACTCAAAAGGGCCAACCTACACACCAAATATAAACACAGTCAAATGTGCTGCTCTTGAGATATTGTTATCGATGTTTTGACCTTTTGACCTCTAATGACCCAAAATGACCTTGGACCTCCACCAAAATCTATAGAGATCATCTACTGAATATGACCAACGTACACACCACATATGAGGGTAGTCACATGTACCAATCCTGAAATATGGTGTTTACAATATTTCGACCTTTTGGCCTCTCATGACCCCAAATGATCTTTGACCTCCACCAAAGACAATAGGGATCATCTACTCAATATGGCCAACCCACACACCAAATATGAGATTAGTCATATTTACCCTTCTTGAGATATCGTGTAAACAAGCTATCTCTAAGGAATTTACCTTTTGACCTCTCATGACCCCAAAAGACCTTTGACCTCCACCAATCAGAATGCAAAAATGCATTGAGGTTTTGATGATACATAAATGTACTGTTTTAAATGTGCAAACATGCACCATTATCTTCTCACTCTAATGTTATACTAGCATGTTCAAAAGCTAATTTTATTATTCCATATGCCCTTTAGATAGATAGACAGACAGACAGACAGACAGACAGACAGATAGACATCTTGAGATATCCCTTTCACAAGGGACTTTGACCCCGGAGACTCCAGATGACCTTTGACCTCTGCCAAAAACAACAGGAGCAATCTCCTGACCATAAGGCATCTACATACTTAATGTAAAATCTATCCAAGTTTCCTATCTTGAGACATTGTGTTTACGATATTTCCAGACTTTGACTGTTTGTGACCCCAGATGACCTTTGACCTCCACCGAAAACAATAGGGACTATCTCCTAACTACATCCCATCCACAGACCAAATATGAAATCTATCCAATGTTCCTATCTTGAGATATTGTGTTAACGAGATTTTCAGACTCTGACCCTCCGTGACCTCAGATGACCTTTGATCTCCACGAAAAACAATAGGGACCATCTCCCGACCACAACTCATCAACATACCACACAGGAGATACACACAAGCTTCCTATCTTGAGATATCATGTTACCAAGATTTTAAGACTTTGACCCCTGGTGACCCCAAATGACCTTTGACCTCTGCCAAAAACAATAGGGTTCTTCCTCTCAATATGGCGCATCTATGTACCAAGATTGAAAATTGTCAGACATTCCTATCTTGAGATATCGTGTTAACAAGCAAAGTGTCACAAACACACACATACATCCACACATACACACACACACGCACATACACACATACATACACATACACATCATCGTGAATGCATAGGTTTCTCTTTCATCAAAACCAAAATCAATAGGGATCATCTACTCAATAATAGCCAACCCACACACCAAATATGAGATAAGTCATACTTACCCTTCTTGAGATATAGTGTAAACAAGCCAAAGGCATCACACACACACACATACATACACAAACACACACACACACACAACATCACCATCACATAGATTCCTTGCCTGCCTTCGACAAGGAATCAAAAATTAAAATGTAAAGGAATTCTTTGCTGACTTGAAATGAAATGATACAAAGTACAATAAAGATTAACATCAGGAACAAACATCGTTTCTAGTCGATCAAGAAAATCGTATTAAACCTTGCTAAAACACCTACAGTAAGTGCTTAAACATACTCACAAGATTTTACAATATACTTACAATTTTTCCAGAGTGTCTAGTCCATCAAATGCTCGAGATTCTATGTGCTCTATACTGTTTCCACTAAGGATTCTGTTGAAAAAAGGGGAGAAGGGTATTATACAACAAACTTGCTCATATGCAAATTGCAGTTTGTCAGTTTGGAAGTACAGTACTTAACTGTGCTGTACTTCTTTTACTGCACTAGTTCTTCGAATTCACTGCACTAGTAATTCTTTGGCTGAGGTCTCTATTTGCATCATTCAAATCAGTCCAGACATCCTGGCCTGGAAGTCCAGGGCAAGTGAAATTTTTTATCAATTAACATTAAATTATTTTATGGAAGAAGGATGGTTCGTACATCTTAAATTATTTTAATTCAACAGTTAAAGGGTTGAAGATGTCTCCAAAAATAATAAGTGCATGTTTTTTTGGAAATATTAGACATATTCATCATTAAATGAATAAAACATTGTCTCATGATTGAAAAGAACCATTAATGGTATAGGATATTGGGATACACTAATTCAAACTGGGGTAACTCTGTACCAACAGTCCGCTTTAATAAACATCACATTGACATGTACCCAAAGTGTCAGTCTTGTTTCTGATTATGATCTTGATGAGACAAATTTTTAAACAGTAAAATTTTCAACATTTCCAATGTTTAGACAGTGGTGTATCAATAATTCAAGGTTGCAGCATTGCTTGGTCCTTGGTCCTTGGTCCTTCTAGCTGCTAGCTAGCTACATGCAGAGTGTAATATACATGCCTTCAGCGCTAGCTGGCTGATCGGCTCCCTAGCTCGGCGTACGTGTATCGTTAAAAGCGCTTATAGAATGGGTGTACTTCAATTGGCAATAACATGACACCCTCCCTCAATAATTACGTTCGAAGCGGGGAATCCCCAAACTTTTAAAGAAGCCGCTTCATTCATTAAACGCAAGCAGCCAATCAGTGAGTACGATTCTTCGCAACAGAAGTTCGTTCGATGTATAGCACAAAGCAGCGGCATATAAACGATTTTCAGCCGGCTGCTAACGTGTGCAACTGCTGCTATGTACGCTGTAGGTCTTGATAAACGGCGATGGAAACATTTTTGAAACTTTTTTCAGTTCATAACTTACAAACACTCCTACGTGATACAAGGTCAGGAATAACATGGTTAGAAAGCTGAACTTGTAATTTTTTGAAATTTGTCGATTTCAAGTTGAAATTTTGGGTGACGTACGCTAGAAGCGAATTGACAAGTGGCTGTTGAAATTGAACTATTACGGTGAAGTGCACAATGGCGCACAGGGCACTTAAAAGACACTGTGGTGTATGCATACGTTTTATAGTGCTTTCAAATTTCATTGTAAATTATGTTCATTACAAATGTATTGGTGGTGTTGAAGTAAAGCCTGTCACAACAGGTTCCATGTTTGGGGTTCACGGATTAAAACGTCCCCCATGACACTGCACACAATCACATGTAAACTACAGGGGGTTGGGTGGATAAAAGGTGAATGTCATAGCTCTGCGCAATTTTTGAGCTTGTTGTTCATACTGTAGACATCGATTGCTTTGTCAAGGCAGCTTAACTTGTGAAGGACTATACCTTGTTTACTTAACGCAAGTCAGAGTCCAAGGGCATGAGATGCGATTAATCGCATGTACCATTTTACTAAACGATTACTTGGCTGGCGATTAATGGCTAATCGCTGACAGCCCTAATACCAAATATGAAATCTATCCAAGTTTCCTACCATGAGATATCGTGTGAACAAGATTTTCAGACTTTGACCCCCGGTGACCCCAGATGACCTTTGACCTCCGCCAAAAACAATAGGGACCATCTACTGACCATAACGCATCCACATACCAAACAATGAAATTTATCCAAGCTTCCAACCTTGAGATATCGTGTTAAAAAGATTTTCAGACTTTGACCCCCGGTGATCCCAGATGACCTTTGACCTCCGCCAAAAACAATAGGGACCATCTACTGACTATAACGCATCCACATACCAAGTATGAAATCTATCCAAGTTTCCTACCTTGAGATATTCCTTTAACAAGGTTTTCTGACTTTGACCCCCGGTGACCCCAGATGACCTTTGACCTCCGCCAAAAACAATAGGGACCATCTACTGACCATAACACATCCACATACCAAATATGAAATTTATCCAAGCTTCCAACCTTGAGATATCGTGTTAACAAGGTTTTCTGACTTTGACCCCCGGTGACCCCAGATGACCTTTGACCTCCGCCAAAAACAATAGGGACCATCTACTGACTATAACGCATCCACGTACCAAATATGAAATCTATCCAAGCTTCCAACCTTGAGATATCGTGTAAACAAGATTTTCAGACTTTGACCCCCGCTGACCCCAGATGACCTTTGACCTCCGCCAAAAACAATAGGGACCATGTACTGACTATAACGCATCCACATACCAAATATGAAATCTATCCAAGTTTCCAACCTTGAGATATCGTGTTAACAAGGTTTTTAGACTTTGACCCCCGCTGACCCCAGATGACCTTTGACCTCCGCCAAAAACAATAGGGACCATCTACTGACTATAACGCATCCACATACCAAATATGAAATCTATCCAAGTTTCCAACCTTGAGATATCGTGTTAACAAGGTTTTTAGACTTTGACCCCTGGTGACCCCAGATGACCTTTGACCTCCACCAAAAACAATAGGGTTCTTCCTCTTAATATGGCGCATCTATGTACCAAGTTTGAAAACTGTCAGACATTCCTATCTTGAGATATCGTGTTAACAAGCAAAGTGTCACAAACACACACACACACATACACACACACACACACATACATACACACATACACACACACGCCATCATGATTGCATTGGTTTCTCTTATCATCGAAACCAAAAACCCTCAGGGCAAACTAATGTTACAGCTGTCCTTGAAAATAAAGATTGTACAAACAAAGGATAACTTAACAATGTATAGCATACATGTCCCTCCCATGACATCACAAAATTTGCATATATTGAGTTCACGTTTATCAATGATGGTACAAATCACAAATTTTTGACAGATTTTGATGGCTATTTTCTTGACTTTTTAATGCATTTCACATCAAATAATCAATTTTGTCATTTTCATGTCACATCACCTTTAACTAGAGCACCATCCATGCTGAAGCTCAAACCTGTTGAATTACTGCACAGTGATGACTTCAATGCCAAGAAAATCTCTTTTAACTTCTGTCAGGTAAAATGATAACTCCTACTGTCATGTTCACAGTAATTTTAGTTAATCAGCAAGGCAAAAGGCAAGTTTAATGGATTGTGAAAACACAGTAGTAAGCAAAGGCTTCCTCCCATAACACATAGAAATAAATTTGACCCTCTTCATCCCTTCCAAAAGCAATGCTAGTTTAGAAGCAGGGTCATATGACTTGGCACTAGTACAGTTACTTATTTCTACAGTCCTACTGTATATGCACACACAATAGAAATATCCATCACAATCCCCCCTTTAAACTAACTTGAAACAAACTCACAGGACTGATCTAGTATACACAGACAGTTTTAAAGGGAGTTCATTTCAATGAGAAACATGTAGTAAGCTGAACTTGTGAGACTTTGTGAGAATTTGTGAGTATAGAGGGGTGGCATGAAATGGGTCAGAAAGACAGGTGTTATAATTATTACTCATCCTAAAATGGACTAGAAATTGGAAATTCGCACATGCCAGTCACCCTTCAGGGCAATTTGGAGGACAATTTTCCAATTGATGCATCTGGGTAAAAATAGCATTTGAAAATATTTATATCTAAGGCCTTAAAACATGGCCTTTGAATGACCTTTGACCTATTTTTTCAACCAGCTAGAAGCACTTCAAAAGTTCATTAAACATGCCACCATTTTGTATCGGACTATCGAACTCACAGGCGGAAAGCAACGGCCCCATTGTTGCCCACAATGGGGCCCTGGGCCCAAAACTTTCGATCTACTACCATGCTGCAATTTATTTTGACCCTTAATACTTTAACTTATCATGTCAAGTGAATGTCCAGGTCTACCCATTGCCAATAGACCAAATGATGATTCTGTACTTCAGGTTCTTGAACTAGTTTCTCTATCGACAGGGCCAATGATTTTGCTGTAAGGCCCCTAGACCATCTTATGTCACGGAAATCAGAAAAAAAACTTTTGTCCTCTTCAGTGGATTTAATGCAATGTGCCATCGAAATTTCCAATCGAATCAAGAGTTCCACAGGTCATAGCTTCAACATTAATTCTTTGGGCCCTTAGTATTGACAGGGGCCTATTACCATTCGATACTCACATGGGCCCCTTCGGGACATGAACGTATACATTTAGTACATGATCGTATGAATTCAGTACATGTACGTATGCAGTCAGAACATGATCGTATGAAAATCAGTACATGATTGTATGAAATCAGTACATGATCGTATGCAATCATTGTACATCATCGTAAGCAGTTAGTACATGAACGTGTACTTTTACTGCATTGCATGAGTTAAGATGATCATCGTATGTCAGTGAGCCTTTCCGCGTACCAGAAGTTCAGTATGGCATGTGGAAGGGATAATAACAACATGATGATCTTACATTTTTACATGTACAAAGTGTTTTTAGATGTACAACGTGTGATTTTACATGTACATCGTAACATTTAACATATGATGAACATATGGTTTTAGTACATGATGGTGTAAATTTACATCATGATCATATGGAGTTAGTACATCATCATATATTTTTGGTACATGAACGTATAATTTTAGTACATCATCATACAAGGTGAGCCTTTTGGCATGCCATAGTTTTGAGCTAAAAATTTAAGGCGTACAGTTGTACTACCAAATGTCATTACTCAGGGAAAAAAAAATTTTATGGATAGTGTCCTTGAAATTAGAGATTAAATCAACAGTTAATGAGATAATGTTAAATAGTAATGATTTTATCAATTTATTTTAAAAATATAAGAAAAAAAGGAATGAAACAATGTATGTGATAATAATAGAACCTTTATCATTAAAACCTCTTTTTTTTGTGTGTGTTCAAGCACTGATATGCAATTTCACTGTACATTTGTAAAGCAATTCGTCCATTTTGTGCAGCAGAATGTGATGTGATACTGCAGGATAAATTATTCTTTGGATTTTTAAATTTTGTTCCTTAATATCTTCTGCCAACACATTTATTCTCATCACTTACCAAGAAGTTAATGTACAGTGAAAGAATTCAACAAATTAAAAGCAAATTCCTTTATTTCTGTAATACTGATTTTGCAGTAACAAAGTGTTGAAAACAGATGACTGTTTCCATAAATATTTAAAACATCAATATAATGATAAGAATGATGGCTTACAGTACATGGAAACTGACTCCTACCATAATTTCAAATTAATCTAATTCTCCACTCCTTGCAACAACAACTAAAGTATTTATTTTTCTTTAAATTGCTCAGTCCATGTACAGATCTTCATCTTTCACATAAAAAAAATTGACACGTGTAAGTGACCGCAATTTCTCAGTGCTTTCCACAGTACTGTACATCATCCCAGTACACATTTAGTGTACCCTTGTGTAATACTGCACATGTATACACAGTAGTTGGGAAAGGCTACATTTAGCCCACAAAGCTGCAATGGGGAAGAAATCTTCCATTAGACTAAAGAGAAACAGCATGGGCAAATCACTTGAAGGAATGAAAACAATGTGACACAATGGAAGCACAAGGCTAGTAATTGCTGTGGTTTGATGAGCAAGAATTTATATGTCAATCTCAATGGTAGGGGAAGCAATAAATTGAATGGCCAAGTTGTCATTATGATGAATGACAAGTTACTGTAGGGTGAAGTGTGTGCACTGGAGTGTGGCTCAGACTTAGTGAGCACTAAGAAGATTTATTTCAGAGTTCAGCATAGATAGTCTTCTCAATTGTACCAACATTTGGTGGTGAGCATTTTTCTCTTCTGTGGGTAATATACAGTAAACAAAATCAATAGGCCTACCTATTTTTACCCTTTACCATTGTTTGGGTCCTTTTGGACCCATGCGGAGAGCTCGGCTGTCACCCATCTTTACTGTTTCACACGGTGCTCGGAACTGCGAGCAGCTACTGTACCCGACAATTCGGCCACAACAACGAGAGAGACAATAGTTTAAGGTCACGGGGTCAATGGCCTACGGAAGCCGATGTGGGGCGGGCTACGTCTGCTTCTCCGCCCACTCCCGAGGCGCGCAAATATGCCCCGATCGGAGCACAATGGTAAATGGTTAAACAGGTCTACAAATTGGTAGAGGCTTCCTAGTTTTAAACAGAGTCTCAACTTTCAGGGTTAAAAAGACTTCAAAACAACAATCAAGCCTGGCTCCTGGCTAAGCAAGGATTGGTTCTATGGGTAAACCCTTTCCCTTGAGTCAAGTTTGCAAAAAGAAAAAGAAAATTGGAAGTTGTCAAAAATGTCAAAAAATGACCAAGTCTGTAAACTGGAGTATCTGTGAACGTTACATTAGGGCTGTGAACAAGTAGAAAAATCACTTGATGTTTAAGAGGAAAATTTTCGATTGTTAAGAAATTGCATTTTCAAGGTCTGTAGGACTAGCTTTAATCTAGAATGCCATCTAGAACTTCTCAACTACAGCACCCTCCTAACATACATGAGTCATCCCATGGCGCAGCTCTGGTGGATTCACATTCATTGTGCCATTTTAAAAAACATATGCAAACATATATGACCACAGGAATGTTGTATGTTTCAAGAGCATTAAAATTGGGTTGCAAACCACTTTAATAATATAGCAGAAAACAGTAGCTCAGGATAGTGGACTAGTAGAAAATAGAGGTGTGTATGCAGGACAGTGATTGCAATATGTACATCACAAGGAGAATTTCACTTAATAACATTTAATCACTCATGCAATTATTTAAACAATCGCTGCATGATAACAGTCCTAAAACAAATAAATTGCACAATTTTACCAAGGAGAATTTAGTGAGTTTTACATCAATTGTCACATGGATCTCATGGACATCTGGGTACTCTTACAGTATCTGAATTGGGGGGAGGCTAATCTTGCTACAGGCCTGATTGGAGAAATTTCATTTGCCTTTTCAAGGTACTAAAAACCAAAGACTCATCTAGATATGAATTAAACTTACAGTAATGCTTTTCACAAGCTCAAAAGAACAGTAACAAGTAAATGGAACTGAAAAATACACATCAATTAGTCATTAAGTTATGCAATTTCCCCTTTCAATAAATCATTGTTTACCCATTTTATAAAAGCATTGCAGTGAGCTGTTTCTGCAGAACCCCTATTTTACACAAACTGTACTTAGAAGAATTACCGAGTGAAACTAGTGTTTCATTATGTAACTGGCACTAGTGTACCATTGTTGCATCCACTCCAATTGAAGTTTCCAGTTGTGCTATTTCATACAGAGAAGACATTCTTACACTGGCGAAAAGGGCCCCTTACTACTAGTTTATGTGATACAACACATAATGACAAACATCCACCCAATCCTCACAATATATCAAGTAAACTCTATCCTAACCTACAGACATGATATCAGTCATGATATCCTGTCCCCAGACATGAAAGTGACACCTTACAAATTAAAATGTTAACATTTGGTGCACTCATGATATTAGTAACCCAACATACTCCTTTTTATATTAGAGATGCACTCTTTTCACTGTTTTATATGCAATTACACCCTCCTGTAGAACACCATGATGAATTCATTGAGGCATGGAAAATAATATTTTTTTTTGCATTCTGTAAAGTTAAAAATTCAGGCCTACATACCAAATTTGAGAAATTACTCACTATGTGCTTGCATCATTGCACTTAGATGAGAACTATTGGGTTTGTTGGCTGACCATAGTGTACATTACACAGTATATCATACTGTAAGTATTGTGTCTGTGTAATTTGTTCAATGACTGGTTTGTCATATGTATCCCCACTTTGTTTTAATATCATTTAAGCATACTGCACTAGCCTGAATTACTCATTTCTGAGTTTAAACTAACAATGTTTTCCTTCATTTCAAACATTCCAACACTATGGCATTGCTGTATGCAGATTTCTTGACACACCAATTTCACATTCCCATAACTTGACAAAAACTAAATTGCCCCTTTGGTGCATACCATTTACAAGGAACTGATGTTGACTTTGTTCCAACCCAAAGAACATCCTTGTTATTTTAACCTGATGCTGAGAAATCAAAATTAATGCATTTAAAGAGTTAAACTGCTAACCCTGAGATTGCCTAGAGGTGTGAATCTGACAACCTTGAGAAAAATATGAAGAATGTTAGAATTGTACACTCTGGTACAGCTGCAATACATTCCATGGTACAGCAATGGTATTCCGGATCATGCAACCAGGCAGTTCCTATCCATACTGCAATAAAATAGTCACCTTTTTTAATACCAATGCAGTTTTAAAGATTTTAGTGCCTGGGAATGGATCCCAATTAATAAGTTGACTTTTCCTGAAAATGCAGAGACCTAAATTCCAAATTCATAATATTGACTCCTTTCAAAAATGTGACAATTTCTGGTTCAAACAGAAAAGTTTTGAAACTTACACTCCATATTTAGGTCACATTCAGAAAAACCATGTAAGAATTTCTCAACAGTAGTAAGAAAAGATTTGTAAGAGTTAACTAAAGCCTGAAAATATACACATGGCTAGGGCATATGTCAGGTTTCAATTGATGGGACACAATCACTGATTAATCCCAGTCATGTGGGAGACATGGAGAAATCTTTTTGAAGTATGTAAACTCTCTTGATGACTAATATTGGGGTACATGCCTGTTGCATCCCCCCTGAATCTGCCATTGCTTAGGAAAAATGCTTGCAGTATTCCATTGTGATGTTCATAAGTTACTTCAGTCACTACACATTGTGATGGTTTTGATTTTCATGTGGATTTGTTTTTTCAATTGTTTTTCACTTGTTGTACTTGAAATTCTGAGAATTTTGAGTAAATTTTGGTCAAATGGTTGAATCTAACAAATATTGACTCTAAACATTGGGAGGAAGTTCTAAGGGAAACTGAACCGAATATAGAGCCAACTTCAATGATGCATGTTTTCCTTTCCTTTAAAAATGGGGACATTTGGTTCTTGTTTTTTATAACCATAAATCTCACTGAACAGTTTAATTTCTTTTCCCCCACCTTCTTTGTCCTTAAAGGGTCACCCCAATTTGAATTCAAAGCCCAATTTGAATTAGTGTAGTAGACTATCCAGTATCACAAAAAGCTCTTGAGAATCATTCTTCTTCCTATTGTAAATAAAAAATTTACAATGAGTAACTGTTTGGTTTAGTTGGAATAAAGAATATTTAGGTCCTGAAATACCCATGAAAGATACTTGAAGAAGAAATAAAACAAATTTTGTTAGAATTAGTTGCTATTATAAAACAAGTTTAGGGTGACTGCTTTTGCCCTTGGTACAGAAGATAAACACACCATAACATAAATACATAAAGTTAGGTGAAAAAAGAGATCTGAATCATCTGATACTTACAAAGTCTGGAGAGAAGGCAAATTGCTGAATACTCTACTTTGCAAAATTTTGATGTTGTTCCCACTGAGATCTCTATTTTAAAGAAAGAAGGAATAAATATGATGGTTATGACTTAATATAGAGTGTATTATCATAACAAACATGCACATAAAAGGGCCATCTACAGAGTACTGTATATGGACTGCAAAGTCATAATTCACAAGACCTATACAGGCTTGTATCAACCAATTGCACAGTACAGTGTGCATGGTACCGTACACCGATTGCTTGTATTCCAACCTTATTGTTCAAAATATTTGTATGACAGCACCTACACTAGTAGCTTGGTCTAATGTAACTAGGTTTGGATAAACTGACACAAGAACATATTTTCAATGTTTCATTGGACTATGGAAGGCATTTTGTTCTTCTAATGGGCAAAATACAGGTTAGGGCTGGTCTCTTTAGCATCAACAGAGGGGGTGCCAGTGGCCCTAAAAATCAAATTTTGATAAAAAGAAATTTAACAAAATGAGGATGGGAGGATTGGATGGAAGTAACTTCAAAATATGTTGCACCAGATTACACCATACAGGGAGGGCCTTTAAATGAAAAACAGTTTCAAATCAGCACAGAGAAAACTGACTTTCCCTAGGCCGGCAATCAGGCCCAGCAGTTGACAACCCAAAAATATGAATCAAGCTATTCCATCATAATGTCTTTATAATTGAAAAGGTTACATACAGTAGGCCTACATAATTGTTCTAAGTATCTTTGTCACATCTTGTAGTGAATGTCTTCTGCAACAATAAAAGAAATATAATTTTATATTTAAATGGGCCCCTGTTTTGTTTCCCTCTACAGTGATCACATATTAAGTGAAAGCACCAAGAAACCAACACAAGATCTTGCAATTCTGGTTCACAACTCCACTAACAACCCAACTACTTCTACACATTTTTTTCCCCATCTTCCAACCCCAAACACACTGACAGATCTCCTGTATGCATTGGATTGTACTGTCCAATTGTACCATGCAAACACGCATGCCACACAGCAGCAAACACCCTGTGTATTGTTTGCTGTTTTGATTTAAAGACCTCATTCCCTTGCTAGAATAGAGCTTTTCACTTGCTTTAAAGGTTTGTCTTCTTGTATCAAACAGAAATCTCAAAGGTAGCTGGATTTTAACAGTGAAGGATAATGTATTGAATAAGGCAAGATGATCACCAACAGACAAAAGGCAGAATACAGTATGTTGGTACAAAATGCTTTAAGAGAAGGTACAGTATACAGTAGGAGAAAACACACAGTAGAAGTTGACGGTTCAAATCGACAATGCACATGCAGTTACTATATAAGTAAGGTACAGAATATGGGTTGAATTTCCCACAAAAAATGGATTACAAGATGTGAAATGTATTAACAGAATCTTAGCATTAGATAAATTGAAAGGATTGGTACTTTACCAGTGACAGAGGGGTGGGGTTAGACGAAGATAGACGGTCACTGATGATG
This sequence comes from Holothuria scabra, assembly GCA_037179385.1. Classification (NCBI taxonomy): domain Eukaryota; kingdom Metazoa; phylum Echinodermata; class Holothuroidea; order Aspidochirotida; family Holothuriidae; genus Holothuria; species Holothuria scabra. Next base: position 23,516,010 of record CM074194.1, read on the forward strand.
GATAATTATTGCTACTGTGTGTTTGATGATGCCATGAAAGTATTAAACTTCCCAAGACTACAAAACATACCAAAATGCAAAATAGCATTGAGCTTTCAATAAAACTCATTGAGTAGACCACACTGCATCTTTATTTCTGCTGTAGTTGGTTTGTCAGATGGAGTTTAATGGCCCAGTTTCTAACCAACTAGTTAAAGGCAAGCAGGCTTTTGTTCCACTTGAGGCTCAATGGCTTGTTTTCCATACTCCATTGCTTTACTCCATTGCTTACACTGAGCACCAAGCACAATGGCAGCTGGTATGGCAGTCTTCGGTATGACCCAGCCAGAACTTGACTCCAGACCTCCTGACTGTAAGTCAGATGCCCTGACCACTTGACCATGCAGTAGGTCGGAGACTTGAAAATGGTCTACTATTTGGATCACTTTGATGTATTGCATTCATACACCAATACTCCTTACAGTAAATCTGCACTACTCACAAACAATTGAGACAATTTTTTTATAAATGAAAATGTTGAAGACTATGCTCCCTAAACATTACCTTCAGGTATCATGTAGAATCCATTTTCAGAGGTTAACCCTAAATATCCCTTTATTTCCACCAAAAACAACAAGGTTCTTTCTTCAACCATGAGACATCTACAGATTATATGATGTCCACCCAACCTTCTATTGTACAGTATCTTGAAACATTAAGAGTTGCCCATTTTGGAATAGCCTTTGACCTCCACCAAAATGAGTGATCTCTCTCACTATTGGACATCAAGGCACTTACAGTAAATATGGAATCAATACAATGTTCCTTGCTTCAAATACACTAAATAAACAGTCCTGTATAAACTCATAATTTGACCCGGGTGGCCCTGATCATCTTTGATTTGAACCAATGCAACTCATCCTTTCCCAGTTACTTAACTGTGTGAAATATAACTGACAATATTCAACCACATACAGTAATGAACTTGTATGATATCTCACATAAATTTGAGAACCTGTTCCCCAATACACCCTGGTTCCATAGTACATGCCCCCGTTCCAGAATGTTGTGTTCAAAATACACTATACAACAAGAATTTATCTTATTTCAGTATTTCTTACATTGCACAGGTAAAAGGCATGGAGAATTGTTCCAATAAGGCTTGTCTAAAATTTTCCTATAGTACCTAAAAGTTTTCTACAGACAGAATCCATAGTTCCAGTGAAAAGTTAGGAAGAAAACAGTTATTCTTTTTACTTTTCACATGGTCCACATGTACAGTGCAATATTAACCTGCATTTGATCTTTTACAGCTTGAAGTGATCCAAGCAAAATGAAGGAATTTTAACTAAGATTTCATGAGGAATTAATTAAATTGTGATATTGTTGGTAAATCCAAAAATCTGCCAGGACACAAGTGACCAGAAAAAAAGAGGAAATGTCTGGGTGAAACTAGACATCTGGTACACCTCCCCCCCCCCCCCCCGTCTCCCCCAACATACAAAATAATAAATTTCCCTCCAAATATCCAAATTTCCATGGGAGGAGCCTCCCCATTTCCCAACTTTTTTCCCCCTATGGTGGAAAGGAGGAGGCTTTGTACATAAAAAAAGGTTTTCACAAAACAAAAATGGATTACTTACAAGTAATATGTATCATGAGGAACTGATGCTGAATCAATTGGAGCTGTTAAACCTTGGTTGACACAATAAACTGCCCTTGAACCCCTCTGTGTTTCAGATGAAATTCCGTAGTCATAGTCATAATCATTGTCATAATAACTTTCATCATCTAAATCCTGCACAGCATCCACATTACAAGTACAACCACTTGGGCAAGCAGTAGAAGCACTCCATAATCCACAAAGAATTAAAAGAAGAATACACATATGATTGCACAATAAACTAGGATTCCCAATCCCTGAAAATATAATTAGTTTTGCCATTTTTAACTCCTCTTGGATGAAGGAAAATTACATAAATGCTGATTTGAATCTACTACAAAGAAGATTGTTTGTCTTGATGACTGCATCCATTCTATGTGTTACGCATTTTTCCATACCATCACATCTCACGAAGTGGAAGAAATGAAACCCCTTTAGTTTCTACTTGTGCCATAATAGTCATTTCAAGCAGGCATGAATAAAGAGGTAGTAATATGGTTGAATGTCATCATCTGCACTGGACTCTCAAAACTGAAATGAAAAGTAAAAAAGTTGATACATGTCAAGAACACATTGCAAAAATTAGTAACGTTTCAACAGGTCAAAACACACACAAAAATTTAAGCCAAAATATGATGGGATTACGTAATGTATAAAACTGAGGATGCACTGGATAATTGGCCAAACCATTCCACAAATAGCACTGTAGAAATGGCATGTACATGCACAGGGGGGCAATCAGTGCTATGGGTATGGGAATGTCAGGCCTAACTCAGGGAATAATTTAGTACAGAAATTTTGCATAGCATTTTTGCGATACAAGTTCCATTTTGTGTAGCAATTTTCAAAATTTGCATAGCAATTTTCACTGTCATACTTTTCTTCTGTTATGCAGTACTCTGATTCATGCCCAGATGCTATTCCCCCCTTTGATACTGTGTTCAGTTATATGCTAAAACTAAACCCAAACATTGACTTAATGTGACAGTGCTCACTGTTCCACCAAAAGGCCTATCTGCAATAGTTCTTTATGAATCTGCAGAAACAAGGCACAAAATTCTGAGTTCAATTCCATGTCAGACTGAATCAGCTCCTTACTTTGCTGTAGCCTGCCTACGGTGTAGGGTCCTCCAGAAAGCGAGTCAAAAATATTCCCTCAACAAGCTTGATGCACTGCAGGCTAACAAACTGGAACAGGGCCAGAAGACAGTCAATAACCTTATTGTTTTTCTTATAACATGATAATAAGCAGTTTGTTTCTTAAAATCCTGGGACTTTACCTAAATTTCGAGCTTGCAATCCGTTTCTGAGTAAGTTCTCAAACTTCTCATATGTATAACATACAAGGTCTACTATGGGTATTTCTACAGCCTCATTCAGGGTAGTCAGAACGATGTCAATTTGAAAGATGTCCAATTAAAATCAAATTTCGCAAAATAATTATGAGGCACGTATAAAATACTCTTACTAAGCCCTTCATACTATTTTCGAAAGATAAACCCCTGTAATCTTGCGCTACAATGCTTTTTCTTCTGAGTTGTTTGTGCTGGACCTTGCACTATCCTAACGTGCACATAAAAGATGCGTGAATAGGCATAATTACCTTGCTGTTCTGAACAAGTGTCTGGGTACTTTTCTGGCTGCTTTTTTGCAGTGTGTCGTTGCTTGACAAGTGTGCGTGTGCTAATTATATATTGAACAGTTGTAGGCCTTCGTGCAATATTCCTGTTGTCATTTCCATTCACCGAGTACCGGTGCTTTTGCTCGGAAATTGTAACGGAAATTTTGCTACACATATTTTTATTTGTATCGCAAATCTGTCACTTTGCATCGCATTTTGGGATGCGGTACCAGATAAATTATTCCCTGTAACTTTAAGCTAGGCTAAGTTTTGTTCGTCCTTTAATTGACAGGACCGTGTATGGTAGGACTAACTCTGCACTATATGTCCTTGGCTATACTCCCTAAAACGTCCTGACACTATACAGCTACAGTGAGCAGGCTGGAGACAACCTGGAATAACTCAAAGCTATAAAACTTCACAAATGAGCATTTTCATGATTGTAGACACTGTGGTGGGTCAAATGTCATTCCTTATGGCAATACATAATACCTCATTAAGCACATTTACAAACATAAACAACACTTAATTTAGCCTAAAACTAGCTCTTACAAACAATTTTTACAGGAAAAAAACCTTCCATAGTCACCTGCAGAAACTTTAAGAAGCATCAGACATGGATTTACCCAAAACAGCAGACAAATTGATGCTATGAAAAGTACAAAAACTCTAGTTAAAAGAATCTGTCCGTTCACAAGAGTGCACTGGCAGCCCCAGTCTTCACTGCTTTGCAAATGAATCTACCAGCCTTGTTAACTTCTGATTAAATAGACCAACAGAAATAGGAGAAAATTAAACAAGAGCCCAAGGGCACTATGGTTCCTTGCATTTAAAGGGCCAAACCTCTCACCCCAAACTACAATTTTGGGACAGGGGTACCAAAATTCTCAATTGGTTTAGCTCTTTGATTGACAGCAAATTCAAACAATGCAGAGTACCAAAGCATATATTACACAGCATGAATGGTACTGAGAGTGTTTTGATTAAATAAATTGAGTTTTTCTTTACTCACCTTGAAGCATTAAACTGAGATTGTATCTGGATGAGCATGAATTTCAGACATTTGTGGGAGGGGCTTAAGTAAGAAGGTTAGGAGAATTGGTACTGTTTGGGGAGAGAGAACTGGGCCTTTAAGATGATTTTGTATTTAGTGAGTAGCAAGTTAAGGCATTTGCACCTTCAACCCAAATGACTTTTGGCCATCACCCAAAAACATAGGTGCACATTAAATTTCAAAATCATACAAGCAATTGCAGTTTGAGAGAAATTGAACACTTGATTTTTCAAGTTATCACACTGCATACAGTACCTCCCATTTCCACACATGTGACAAATCTCAACAATTCAAATCCAGACCTTACAAAGAAGTCACAAAGGTCAAATACAGTCAGAGTAGGTCAATACTGCACTTTACATAAACACAAAGTTCTGTCCCTTGTTCAGGGAAGACATGTAACAGTCATCTGGTCATTCCTGACCACCAAAATTTATGATGGATGAATAAAAATTATGTCATGGTCCTCTTTGACTACCTAATGTGTTTGCCTCAAAAGCAAAAGGCAGAATGATTTATTGCCACCAATTTCTACTTCACAATTTGGCTAGAAGACCAAGAAATAAACATAGCTCTGTAAAATCTAATAAATGACTTTCAACTTGACCTTCAACCTGAAGAGGGTGTTCAAAAAGCCATAGTAGTCCTAGGCTGAAAGCAGAGGTAAAAAAGAGAAGCTGCTTTCATATTTTAGTATTGTGATATTTGCACAATATTATAAAAATTGGAGCCAATGTTTTCATTGTAAGTAACTTTATTAAATACTGTATATGAGGAAAAGGTTTTTTTTTCAAATAGAAGCTGCATTACTGCCCCAATTGTTAACTAAACTGCTCATAGACTGAGAGTAAAAGTAAGTAAAGTTGGCCCAAACCACTTACAGTAAAATGACATTTTGTGTGTGGAAATGTTTTGTCATTTCCTCCACATTTCATAATTCTGTTGTTCTTTGAAAGCCACAAGAATTCATACCAAGGGTCTTAGGCCCCACATGGAATGCTGACCCAAACATCCAGAAAAAATAAACAGGTTACTAACCAGCATCATTATGACAGGTGGTCAACTGTTTAACTCTGACTGATGGAACTAGCCCTGGTCAACCCTCAGAATGTTGTCCAAAAATTGTGCCTATGATCCCTCCAGTCCTTTAAAATTTTAATTCAAGATACTGTACTTACTAAACCTGTAGGCACATGTTTCAGTCTCATTTAGGTAGCTAGTTCAAATGTAAGCTTGCATGAATGTCTCCACAATTATGTAGATGACATTCATTTCATAAAATACTGTAGTTTTACTTCAACTAAGCCCTGTTTAATGATTGCAAAAAAATTTCCTTGCATAATTTCTGGGTACCATACTTCTTTCTTTAACTTCACTTCCAAGGCAGCTATCCTATCCTAACAAGTTTAGAGTACAGTATATACTGTATGGAGATCAAGCCTAGCCTAATATCATGTTTTACAGCCATGGGGTCAGTAACATGAAGTTACATGCTGAGCGTAATGCCACATTCTGTTGAGCTTGTGAAGTTCGGCATTCACCGCTGGTTTTTTTCTCTGAAATACAACTTTTGCCATGCTTCTCTACTTTGCAGAAAAAAGATGCAGGAAATGCACAACTTCACAAGCTCAATTGAAGGAGGAAAACTACAGACTCTCACATAGATTTTCCATACAAAAACTGCAATTTTCACAACCAAACACCCAATTTTTAAGGAGTTTCCCAACTATAAAAAATTCCCAACTTTTTCCCAGTTTTTAACATTTTTACGAAAGCCTGGGGACCCTGATAACTGGAAAAGAGCAATGTAAATGCAGGGTCATTGCTGAAAGTTGGTTTTTACCATGGTATAGAGGAAAAAGGCCCATTTTAACTTTCTAAAGGCTCATTTAGAAGGATCTGCAAGAGAAAAGCACCTCAACCATATCCCAGAAAAAACCCATTCAGAAATATGTGCTGCTGTAAGAAACAGACCAAACACCCTCTACTTACTTAACACAGCTCAATTTGCAAAACCTGACCAAGATTTTGAGAGAAAATACCCTATGAAAAAACAGGACTTTACATTTTAATACCACACAAAAGTGTACATTAATTCACTGTGATTCCACAGACATGTGGCTGATATGTTCCAATTGACCAAGCAAAACGCAAATGCTATGTGCAGTGGTTCGTTGCTTGACAAGTGTGCGTGTACTAATAATGAACAGATGTAGACCTACATGCTGTAGTAACTAGTATTCCTGTTGTCATTTCCATTCACCGAGTACCCAAACTTTTGCTCGAAAACTGTAACGCAAATTTTGATTACACCTATTTTTATGCGTCCCAAATCTGTCATTTTGCATGGCATTTTGCAATGCGATACCAGATAAATTATTCCCTGTACGTATGCTGAACTTGGAATTTCCTCACTTGAATCTGTTGAAATTTCAATCAGATATCTTCAAGGCTTTGCTTTAAATTTGTGATATCAAGTTAACTGGAACAACTTTTGCTGTTAGTTGTAAAACCGCCAAATTTTGCACGTTAGGTGGAGATTGCAACAAAAGGGCTAGTGCAAAATATATTATGACTTTCAATATGGTAATGATTCCTGTAATCGACCACTGAGTTAGCTAACTCGCTTCCGTTAACAACAACCATGATAAATGGTGCAAAAAGTGTGACTTTCCCTGACCTTAATTTAACAATCAACCATTGGCTACAGTGGGGATTACTGTAAATGCAACTAATTTTGGTAAAGATAAAAATGACAGACCTGTTTTGGCTTCATTATGGACAAAAACAATGCATTTGATTTGGTTGACCATTCCACAGCATAGGCTGGTGCTTTGATACAGTGAAAGGGAAGGATTTCAACTGGTGAGCGATATTTGGCAGCGCCCAAAATCACATATATTTTACTGCAACTTTTGCTAATCAAAATAAGAACTGATTAGCAACTGACAATTCTTGGGTAGCAAATTGCTATGTGAACCCTGCTGTTTTGCCCCTTGTAGCTCTTTGTTCAAGCTGTTATCATGTGAGTTATTCCACTTACACACATACTAGATAACAATTTAGAGTTGTCGTGTACGCACAGAATTTTTCTCCAAAATTCTTGCGCAACTACTCACACCAAAACACGCAGTCGCTAAAACAGTGTGTTTAAAAACTGAATTTACAACACTCAAAATTGTCAAAATTTTGCCTACACAGTAAAATTTTACACCTAAGATATGTTTTTACTATAGTATTTCACCAAATTAGCTTTAAAACAAAAAGAAGAAAAAATATGTTATGGTTTCTAAAGATCCCTCCGAAGCATCCTCGCAACAGTGGCAGTCAAAAGTGTGTTTTGGTCATACGTAAAATCCCACACATAGCCACTTTTGATCTGATTGTGCATTGGGGCTGAACCTTTGACCCCTACAACCCATATATCATTAGAAAGAAGAAAAGGAACTCTACATTATAATGGAGGGAAGCGATCACCAAAAATAATATTTCTTTACCATTCTTGGGCTTAAAACATTGGTGACATGAATACAATGGGTTCCAAAAATATCCACAATTGCTTCCAGGTATCATTTTGTAGCGTTTTTTATGATCTTTCCATTTCTGAAGATAAAATGAATTTTTGCTCAGCTTCAATGCACGCTTGATTTGAATGAAACAGACCCGCCTACATCTTTTGTACTGAGCCGACATTGATATGAGCCCATTGTTCAGTGTAGCAACATTTCCCGCCAATATGCTTACCTACAGTACTGCATTGCATATACCTGTGCGTTCAATGCCAATGTACGGTAAGTGAATCATGTACTTGTGTACGTATACGTAAGCATGCATATGGATTGCTATAGCATAGACTGTGTGTATTCAGGCTATGTGGGACTTGTTAGTGCATTGTACGTACACAGAACGCAAGCTATCATGAGTGGGACGCGTGATCACCAACTCGCCTGGCCCAGTTACGTTGCATATTCATGCCAGCACATCTGAAGTATATGTAACACAGTGATGAATAATCAAAGCATCTGAGTGAGCAGTTACGATGTTTTTGACCAACTTTTGCAGGCAGAACGTAACACTGAAGCATACAGCAATTTGGAGAAATCGGCAGGATTATGGACACATAAAATCAGTTTTTGAAGTTTGATGTTTTTCGCAGTCATATTTTTAGTGTGATAACCCTAGTTACTGTAGCTAGCCTAGCCTAACAACATCAGATACTCCTTCTTTGCATGCAGTTTATTGCGGAGGGGTCCTACTACCTCTCTACCTTTATTGTGTAGGGGTCCTACTAGGATCTTGGTATTTACATAAGCACTTCTATGAATTTTAGTAAGCATTGTGCAACCCCAGTTAAGAAAGCTAACCAAGTTATTGGATAAATCAAAAGGAACTCTCATAATTTTGATAGTAAAGTTATGATTAACTTATACAAATCTTTGGTTAGACCTAGGGCTGCACCGGAACCAAAAATTTGGATCCGGCCGGAACCGGAACTGGCCAGAACCTTTTTTGAGTTCCGGCCGGATAGTTCCAGCCAGAACCAGTATTTTGGATGCATTGTATAGTGCCTACAATATTTATGTTACTAAGTAGGAAAGAATAACATTCATTATTAATGTCTACACCCGTACACCGTACATGAAGCTGACTTGTAGCAGGTTGAAGCTTTTAAAATAAGGAAGCAAAAAGGCTTAGTGATTCCTTGCCATTGAATTGTTTTTTTTTTATGTTTTCTTTTCTTTTCAAATAGACAGTATTTCATAAAACATCCATGCATAATATCAAATGTATCCAACCTTCTTACTGTACATTGAGATATCATGTAAACCAGAATCAGAGATGTGGACCCTCCTCCAACCTTGGACCACAAAAAACTAGGATTCTGTTCACTACAGTATATCACATTCACACACTATGACTGAAATGAACACTATTCGTGCCAACTTGAAATACTGTATTGTGTAAACATGGTACTGAGATGGTGACCTTGTATTACCTATGACCACCATCACAAACAAAAGGAATCATCTACTCAATATTCGAGCCATCTGCATGTCAAGTATGAGGACCCTACAAGTTAAAAAAAATGTACATTTGAAATATAATGAAGGAAGGGGAGTGCAACCATGGCTGTACTGGATGAGGGTGCTGCAGCTCCCCCCCCCCATACCTTCATTGGCCAAAACCTTGCTGAACCATAGGCAGACTTCAGTGCCTCAGTCGAGCAGAGTTTATGTCCTCATTGGGCATCTGGAGTTGAGCAAAAATCACCACACTTCTGAGAGAAAGGGTCTTATATGGCCATGAGTGCAATAATAGAATTTATGCTCATTCCTAAGTTGAACCTAAGCATTTATGCCTATTGCATTGAAACTGAAAAAGTTGTTAGTGCATGAAAATTACAAAATTGGGTATTTGTTGTGAAAAGCATTGAAATCTAACGTAATTGTCTCAATTCATATCAAAATGGATCAAAAGTTGACCATTTTACAGTATAATTTGTGATTTGCACATAATCATGCATTCACATGAGCTCAGTACATATATTGTAATGTCTAGGGAGGGACATGCCATATGACTAATGTTATCATTTGTTTTTGCAACCTTTTTTCCAGGACAATCGTAACATTACTGTACTTTGGCTTGCAGGTTTTATTTTGAAAGTTTATAGGCACAATTTTCCCACCCAAAAAAGTACTAATTCTCCTAACCTTTTTACTTAAGCCCCTCCCACAATTGTCTGAAATTCATCCTCATCCAGACACATACTTCAAGGTGAGTATAGAAAAGCTCAATGTGTGTAATCAATACACTCTTAGTACAGTTCATGCTGTGTAATATAAGCCTCGCTACTATGCATTGTTTGAATTAGCTGTTAATCAAAGACCTGAGCCAAATGAAAATTTTGGCAAACCCCTACCAGAATTGCAGTTTGGGGTGAGAGGATTGGTCCTTCAAATTGGGTCCTTTAAAATCTTCAGTGTATCAATTACAGTACCATGAACTTAAGTATTTAATGAGTAATTAAGAGATAATTAGTATAGGGTAGGGTTAATAAAAGAAATATCAGCATTGTGCAACACTCCACATCATTATTTTAGCATAATTTACAAGTTGCTTCAAAATCATTCAAACTTTGAAGAGAACCATCATTCAAACTCTGAAGAGAACCATCAAAGATATACCTGATTTTTCCTAGGAAAGCTAATTCCCTAACTGCCAATAAAAGTCGGGGGTTTTCGTTGACATGTCAAGCTACCTGTACCTTTAAGCTTAATTTTTTTTCTTTAAATTGAAAATAAGGAAGTACTGTATTGCCATTACTCTTCACATGTTTGACAATATAAATATCACATGGACATTTTTGACATAGAGGAATAAAGTTAATTGTGTTGCTGAGGATGCTTATTAAATTCAAAGACCTCAGTTCACACAAAGAAGTATGATGATTGCATCTGTTAAAAGTACCCTGGACTCTGAAACAGCACTCACCACCACTCTTTCTGAAAACTATTCATTCATTTGAATGAAACTTCATAGCAGGACTGATTTACAGTTAAAAAACGTCATACATTAAGGGGAACAGTTGCATCTCATCCCACAACTATAAAGATAAGGCAATAGTACTGTATCTCACTCTGGGGCCTATTTGGTGGAGAGTTTTCTCAGTAAACACGCCAAGTGTGGAGTGCAACCTCAAATTGATTTCTTTACTTAATTACTTCTATCATACAGTATTTAGAACTACATATTTAATAGTTTTAACTGTTAGTTAAACAATAAAAGGAACTGGAAAGAAAACTTGCAGATCTTTTTCCATTTGCCTTTTCCTTATTTATATCAAAGTCTAAAGGTATGTGACTTGAAGCAAGTATAAAGTTCTGGCCAGGTACTTTAAAATGGATCCGGCCGGAATCGGAACTTGGCAAAATCTGGGTTCCCGCCGGATAGTTCCGGCCGGATCCTAGTTCCGGTGCAGCCCTAGTTAGACCCCATCTGGATTATGCAGTTTCAGTGTGGAAGCCATATTTGAGAAAGGACATAAATTTAATTGAAGGAGTGCAGCGTAGGATGACCAAATTTATATCTGGAATGGAAAACAAAATGTATGAAGACATAACATAACATAACAGGTTAAAGGGCAAAGGAGGCCTGTAAAGGCCCCATAAGATGCCCTGTAATCCAAAAAAAAGCCCCAAAACAAAGCAAACCACCAACACCTAAAGAGCCCAGAGAGATTAGATTCTACCACAGCCATGGGAAAACCTGTCAATATTAACCTTAAGACGGTGCACCGATGCGGAGTTAACAACCCACTCAGGAAGGCTATTCCACTCATTAACAACCCTATGAGAGAAACTGAACTTCCTAATGTCAAGTCTAGCAAAAGACTTTTCAAGCTTTTTGCAATGGCCTCTAACCCAAGGATTACTTTGGACCTTTAAATAACTGCAAGCTAACAAAGGATTTCCTTCAGAGAGAAATTTGTATACCTGGAGCATGTCCCCCCTAATCCTTCTCAGCTCCAAAGTGGTAAGCCCAAGCAGCTTAAGCCTTTGGGAATAAGGTAGATTTTTAACCTCAGGTATGAGTCGGGTAGCTCTCTTCCGAACTTGCACTAAAAGCAATTTGTCCTTTTCAAAAAAGGGACTCCAGGCCTGTGCAGCATAGTCGAGACGGGGTCGAACCAGCTGCTTATACAAATTTAGCACAATTTCTTAACTAAAACTCTTAAAATTCCTCCTGATCAACCCAAGCACCCTATTTGCCCTTGCAGCAGTAGCTGCACACTGCCTAGATGACTTTAAATCTCCCGTAATAACTACACCAAGGTCTTTCTCAGAAGTCACTTTGTTCAAATTAGTACCATTCGTAGTATAATCATGGTTGGGATTCTTAGCACCAAAGTGGAGGACTTTGCACTTATCAGCATTAAAAGACATTTGCCAAGTGTGAGACCATGCAAATACCCTATCGAGATCTTTCTGAACAATAAGGAATCATCCTTTCCTCCAACCTTCCTATAGAGCTTTGTATCATCAGCAAACTTACTTATACTGGAAGTGATAGAGCTATCAATATCATTTATGAACATTTAAGAAAAGAAGTGGGCCAAGAACAGAACCTTGTGGTACACCACTTGAGACTTCTTTCCAGGAAGAAAAATTTCCACTGACAACAACTCTCTGAGACCTACCATTGAGCCACGAATTGATCCACTGAGCGCACTTGCCTATGATGCCTTACCTATGCAATTTTACCATGAGTCTACCTAGAGGTACTTTGTCAAAAGCTTTTTGGAAGTCAAGGTAAATGACATCCACACTGGAACTTGAATCGAGAGACAAAGAAACATCCTCAAGAAAGCTTAGCAAATTTGTAACACAAGATCTACTGGGTAGGAAACCAGACAGGTTGAAAGAGTTGAAACTAACATCCCTGGAACAAATACACAAAAGGCAGGACCTGATCACAGCTTACAATATGACCAAAGAAACTCTTAGAATAGATTTAACTACAATGGCTGAGGTAGTGGGTAAAACATCAACAAGGGGACACAGCTGGAAAATTAGACCTAAGTCATCAAGACTAGAAGTAAGAAAAAACTCATACTTTTGCTGAATCTGGAAAACATGGAACTCCCTCCCAGAAAATCTCATCAGGCACCTACACTGAACCAATTGAAAAATGGACTGAAGGACATGGGATATTAATGGGCCTTTGGCCTCCTTTCCCATTGCCATTCTCTCATCTAGAAGGAGTTTTCTCAAGAAGGAGAGGGGATGGTGGTCAAGGTAAATCATGACTTGGGCATTCAGATAACTTACTTTGTTCAGGCCTCGCCATAAGTTACTTATGAGTGCCCTTGAATCATTATCTCATTCACAGTTCCACAACACTGAGCAAATAGCAGAGCAGCATACCGACATGGGCTATCGAACTGGCCTAGCCTAGCCTCGGCCTAACGTTAGGCCTAACCTTTTGTTAATATCCTTTCTGTGTTCAAATAATACATCCCTCCATAACTAGCATATTTATGGTAACCGAAACATACGTTTGCTAGTTACAAATTCCAATGAGACTTTCGTTCTCCTTTCAACTAAAGAAAACTTAAGTTTTGCTGCATGTTGGTGCTACAGCAACGTTTACGTGTACGTGCGGAATACACTCACCTTGCAATGCAAACTGCAACTTCTTTTCCAACAGGGCCTTAATTTAGGAGTGTACATACAACACAACATATTTCTTTCACTTCTCATTTTTGCTCCTCAGGAAAAGATGTCCATAACACAGCAATTTACGTCCAAAATTTTACTTCTTCGACCGCAGTCTTAGTTGACAGTTCTCATGTTTTGGTAGATCTGGTTGAGATAGCGGCAGTGCAAAGAGCAGTGTAGTAGTAAGTTTAGTTAGTTGTTCCAAACTTGCATGCGTTGCATGTACTTGTAGCCTGATTATGCACACTGCTATGTAGCGATAAGTACTAGCCCTATGTAGTGTACAATCATTACGGAGACTGTCACTTTTGTTTACATAAAACCAATCATCGACAAGGGTGCGGCGCTAGACCGTTTAGCAAAAACTCGACGAACTTCAACTACTCGCGGGCCAAGGCAGCTCGCTAGTAAGTCAAGTTCAGGGTTTGTTGGATCAGGGACTGTGTAATCACACCTCCCTGGTTGGATGGGTTTTATACGGCTCGGCAGTGGTTTTTAACCAATTGATTTAAGTCGGGTCGAGAGCGGTCCTTTTTTCAGTTGTGGCACTGGGTTGTTTCCCCTAGTTCCATTGCAGGGAAAAGCATGAGCCAGGGGTGGCGCCAGGATTTGTCCGACGTGGGGCCAGCATTTTAAGGACCCGACAAAGACGAGGAATTAGTCACGGCGGGTCCGTGGGACGTGACCTGGCAGAATTTGAGGCGCGCTCAGCCCGCCGAAATTTTTGGCTTTCTTTTTGACAAATATTTAAAAAGCTGGAGTTTGTTTTGAAGAAAATTAAAAATTTTTGAAGAAATTTGGCTTTTATAACACACCAAAATATAACTTTAGGTTGATTCTTTGGTCAAGACATTGTATACGTTTATGCACTCTCCCGTCCATTGCCCAATTTTCTACCATTTCGGCCAATATTTTGCTCAAGAATATAGAGTGAGGCTAAGGAAAATTACTTTTGTGTAGGCTGGTTGAAAATGTGGTTTATTGTAATAGGCTCTTTGATTTTCATGAAAATTTTACTCTGATTGTGATGCATTTTAATTTTTGGACAAAGTTTTGGAGAAAGATACTCAGCCACTTCAGACAGTTCTTTTCAACATCGACAAAATACAAAAGCAAAGTAAAACTATGTTTACATATTTTCAGTCATTCCAGACAGTGCTGTGCAAGACTATGAAAGGAGGCCGAGAAATATTTTTAAGCTGCCTGAACATCTTTTTGACCATGATGCTTTTTTACTTTTCAGACAAAAGAAAGAACTCGAGCTCACCCAAGAGATAATTCTGTGTAAGCTAATTAAAAACATGCGAGATTTATAAGACTCAAATGGCCGTCCGATTTTTTTTCCCAGGCACCTGTTCTAATTCACATTTTGAAGCCTTTTATTTAATACGCCTCTATTGGTCTATTAATTTTATCGCTTCTCAACGAGACGATACAAATAATAGACTGTAGAGGGAGTATTAAACAAATGGAAAATAACATGCGCTGTAATGTGCTGATCTACTGGATTTTGTAGAGGTACTGCTCCCCGAAAAACACCCACGAGAGACTTGGCCACGTCTATGGATGGGTGCCAGTCGTTCAGTTTTCCTCTGCCTGGGACACAGTGACATAATAAACTACTTTGTGAGACTTTTGGGTAGAAAATGTGTTCTCAGTTTTACACGCTTAGGATTGCGTTTTAAATTAAGTTCTGTCTTGCTCAAAACCATCACGCGATTCACAACTTTTATCAGATATATTGGTCATTTATATGTGGGAGAAATACTGACTAATTTTAATTGGTGGGGATTATAATCAACTGTATTAGCTAGAGCGACAATATCTACATGTGCTGCTAATTGAAATCGTAATGCCGTCTATGGCAACTTCAACATATGGTGGATGACCAAGGTATTCGGAATGTAGATCAGGAGGCAGCCAGATCTGATTTAATTTCCTATCTCCGTACACTCTAAAACCCGTCGAGCACATATGCCATCTACGCCAATGTTGAGCAGGATTTGCTTACTCTTTGACCAACCAATACAGTTTTTCTACCCCAGATTTTGTGAGGTGTCATACTGGTACGTGCCAAAACAGTTTTCGTTCACAGGTTCATTGCTACATATATGTTATCGAAAATTTCATCCTCGTAGTTTGATGCATCAATACTGTGCTATGCTGCATCAATTCTGTGCTATTTGATTGATGAATATCGGCTAGCGATCGATCAACTATAGGTATTGGGCTGTTTGAAATAGTATATTGATGTGATGAATGTGTCGAGTGCGATTACAGTTCACGATGCCAGGGATGCAGAAACGTACCCTGGAAAATATTCAGTATTCATGCAATATGACCCTCGAAATGGGTTGAGCCAGGCGGTAGGTGTAACAATCTGGTTGGACAATTTTATACATGAATGGATTTGTTGTGGTTTTCGACACTTGCCTTGATGGAACTCCCGTTAGGTCGTGGTCACACTACAACGAATTCGAACGGATTCCAATCCATTTTTCAGACATTTGGTACTCTTCTCCTCTCTGGTCAGAAAGAGCCAAAAATTGTCAACCAGTATTCAGATATGATTTGCATCTGATGTCTATTGTAATAAATTACCAACTGATTTTTCGTGACGTAACACAGACATACATTTTTTATCGGACAACGTAGTCCTGCAAAACTGTCTATCGATATGACGTCAAAGAATAAGCATAAATTAAATTTTCATAGTCCTGCGGTACAACTCATGTACTTATACACAGGTTGGCAAATTCTTGGCTGTTTTCGACCAGATATTGAGATTGGAAAAAGCACAAAAATCGCATTTGAATCCTAACCGAGTTCGTTGTAGTGTGACCGCCGGAATAATTAGAGGTATAGGCTGGATCTCAAAACTCCAGGATAAGGGGACCCCCTCACCCGTCCCTTTTTCTTAACAGGTATTGAACATTTGAATTCTCTCCCAATGCATTAAAACGATATGATATATTATTCGTTTCAAACTACATCACGAACCATCCAATTTCTCCAGCAATACCCTTTGTCAGATCAAAATTTCACAACCATATGAAGGAACTTACCTCTAGTGTATTTCATCTTGAATACACACCAAACGAACTCAAACATAACTTTCACTGTTAATCTACAGCTTTAGCAAAAACACGCAAAACGTGCTTTTGAGAATTATGCACTCTGAAAACGTGTTTAGCAATTAGATACTTATTTACCACATGTTAAAATTCTAAGCATGGTTAGCTATAAAACAGTTAAAAGAAAAGTCCAGAGCCAAATTTAGTTTTGAAATGTTTCAAAGGGATATCTAAGCATTCTGGTGCAATTTTTGTTTATTTCCCATTTTTATCTCGAGATATTAGCAATTGAATATGGCAAACTTTCTATATAGAATGAACTTGAAGCAAGCATACGTGATGTCATGGATTCATATTAGGTGCGTTCGATTTAGCGGCTCGAGCCGGCTCAACTGGCTCAACCAGTTTTTTAACTGGTCGAAATGTGACGTAAAATACGTCACCGGCTCAACTAGACCACCTCGGAGGGCTGGTCGTTTTGGCCGGCTCAAGTTGTGACGATTTGATGACGTTACAATCACTTTTGCGAAAGATCGATCGCTGGCTGAGCCAGTTGAGCCGGCTCGAGCCGCTAAATCGAACGCACCTATTGTTGGCCACAATGTATTAGGTTTGTATTGTTATTTATAAATTATCACCAATCTTATGCAATTTAACATTGATTAATTGATACCATAGGTACATCCTGAGCAATAGAATTTTACAACCTTTTTGCCTTGTGGGTAAAATAGGACACCTAATTATTTTTAAGGTAAAATAACAGGATGAAAATTAAAGAAAAACAAAACATTGGCCAAAAGTTTTTTTTTTTTTGGATAAGTAGATATTGAAAGTTGATCTCTTTTCTAGAAGAGCGCCATCATTCGTGAAACCGCACAACAGAGTCTGTTTTTTTACGACGATCTTTGCCCAAAAATGGTTTCTGAGATGTGGCGAGTAGTGACGCAGCCATGTTGAGAGGAGAACATGCGAACTGAAGCGCCTTAAAAATACCTTAAAAGTAATGTTTTCATCGGGTGTCTTCCACCCAATACAGAATGCAGTTTTATTATTTCTGGCAATTTCGTTAGATCAGTACACTGTGACGACCAATGGGAAGTCGAAGGTATTGTAAGAAATTTCTAGAAAACACTTTCAAACGTTTCAGTGCTTCTATGTACTCACGCCATTTTCACATTCGCTTTCTGAAAAACACTGAAAATGTGTGCGGGAAGAGCATGAAACCTACTCACCGATTTATTAACACATGACATGCACTAAAGACCATTGTAGTCACACAGACATTGTAAAAAATCCCTTTAATATAACAAAATTTGTGCAAAATAAAGGGACAAAAACGCAAGAAACACAATCGGAATGCATAAAAAGTACTGTCAGTGATTTTACAGCACTTTTTATGTATTCTTTTTGTTTTTCTTTATTTTATTTTCTGTAAATTTACAAACATTTTTTACAGAGTAGCTTCAGTGTAACAATCACAATTTTGGATAACAGGAGTACCAGGACCATTGCAACTACATATCCCCTAATATGCCTACCGTAACCTTTAAACAGTAATAAAGCAGTTATGGACGTCCGGGCGGAGGGAAGGGGAAGCCTTTTGTACCCCACTCCTAGACAGAAATTAATTACTTGAAAGAAAACTTTAAAACAAAACAGCACCAATATTTGCCAACAACTCCCGGAGCGGCACCGCAGAAAAAGTGCAAAGCCTGTGCAAATCATCAGGTTGAATATCGCCTTGTAAACTTGGGCTTTATTGTGGAATTGAAACTGTCTATGTGTTTTGTAATGCAGTTTTATCATGGAATTGATGTTTTGTCAAATTTCAGCCATCTTCGAACGCATTGAACATGGTTTGTATTTCATCTCTTTAACCCGTTCATCCTTTTCGAAAGATATAGCACACCTAACCTTTACAAAAAATCTCAAAGGGGGTAGCAGAGGCAAACACGATATTAACCTCTTCAAGCCCTCTCCCCTCCCATGGGGGTCAATTTGATTTTTAAACTGGGGAAAAATCTGGATTTGAATTTTTCTCCTGTCCTGGTAAGGTTCTAAGTGGAAGGGGATCAGAAAACAGGGGTGGCGCCAGGACTTGCCCGACAGGGGGGCCAGAATTTCAAGGACCCGACAAAGGCAATGTTATGTCCCAGTTGAACGTGACTTTGCAGAAATTTTGGGCTTTCTTTTTAACAAACACTTAAAAATCTGGAGTGTAATGAAGTAAAAATTAAAATTTTTGAAAGAAATTTGGCTTTTAGTGGTACAATAAAAAATTTTGGGTGTTAATTGAAGAATCTGTCCTTCATAAGGGAAAAATCAAAAACGTTGTATGGGCGACAGCTGAAATTCTTTTGGGGTTACGCATTGAATCGTATAAGACCTACTTACTAACTGACTAAGGCTTTGAGACGAGGCTAGAAGTTTGCCCGGAAAGTTTTTCCCTTTTTTGAACGAACCTTTCAAAACTAAGAGCTTATCATGATGGAGAAATTTTGGATTTTAATGAAAGAAAATTTGGTTTTTTGGTAAGGTTATAATGAAAAATTTGGTTTCTTTTATTGAGTGATATGCCTTTCAGGAGCAAAATTAGGTAGTATGCCGAGTGATTAACACAGTTGGCTTTGGTTATTTATTGTACGGAGTATCCATCGAAATTGGGAAATTTTGCCATTTTTAACAATCTTAAGCTAATATTGGAGAAAAATTGTAATTTTATGACAGTTTGGGGGTTTTATGGAGGAATCTGACGTTCTCATGAGGAAAATCAAGTAGGGGTGATCTGTAGTTTTGTTGAGGTTTCTGAATATCATCATGCAGATTTAGGTTCTTGGACCATATTGGAGCATTCTCCCGAGGAAAAAATTTGGCTTCGCATATATTTGAGGTTTCATATTTTATTTATTGTCATAGGCGCACGGGAGAGTGTCAGCTGAGTTTGGGAGGGGCAGAATTGTTCTTTTGTCCGAAAAAATGTAATCCTGCCCGAAAGATTATCTAAGTCGAGCGCACAGAATTTTTTGAAAAATGGAGAACCCCCGGTCAGCAGGAAATGGCATTTCCTGGGCTTGTAACTAGAATTAAAGAAGTCTTTACTTTCACATTTCTTTCGCAATAAAAACATTTTCACTTCATAATACTGCCCAAAACGAAGAATAATTTACAAACACGCATTGTTCTGTTCAGTTATCTGTTCGACTAAAACATTATCTATGCGGAACGCCACCATCAGTAAGCTCGGAGCGTACAGAAAATTGTTAAGAAATCTAATCCTTAAAGACACAGTATCGTGGCGCGAAACGAGGGCGATATTTGGACAGCCTTCAAAAAATTTGGTATCCCACCCAAAATCCCGGATGTAGCCCATGGACACCGTATGATAACAGTTCATACGATTGGGTGGGATAGCGTACTGCTGCATACGGTATGCTTGTTTGTGTGAGCGTTAACAGGCGTAGTATCTGTGTTAATTTGTATGTAGCAGGGAGTTGTTTTCCTGATACAAGTAACTTGCTCAGTGTGACAACAGAGAGACCCTTGGGCATTTTCCCAATATCTTGGGAATTTTGAACCGTCTCGATCATTCTTTTCCTTCCCACTTTGAAAAAAGAAATATTGTGTGATTGTTTCTTTTTTTTTTTTTTCTTTTTTTAAGTCACTTATTAATTAATTATGAAATATGTGAATAAGTTCTAATAAGAATGCCAAGGTGGCTAATTTGTATGAAATTTCCGGCTTAATTGTTTTGTGTTTTAATCATCAGTTTGACTTCGATGCTATAGGCTATTATTACTGTAGTTCAACGTTGAGAGGCTATACGTTGTTATTCGAGACGTGATCTTGGGAATTTCTAAAAAGACGAACTGGCCTAGGAAACCTGCATTGAACTTGAGAGATTGGTCGAAGCGAAGGGGCTAGTCTTAGTCTTACGACAGCAAAATGTCTTCCTGTTCAGAACTTCAGAAAGAAAAATCGAAGGACAGCGTTTGCACACGTTTTCACGAGAAGGAGAAATCAAACGAGAAAAATACAGTAGCAAACGAAAGTCGGGGGTCCCCTTTCCCATTCTCACGCGGAATAGGCCATACCTAACGTTAGATCGCCGCAGAAAAAGCAGGTTGATTGATTGGGGAATGGCAAGTCTCTTGTTTATAACGGCGATTGTGCGAAACACCATCTCACAGATCATGCTCAAAGGTAAGTGA
Source organism: Holothuria scabra (assembly GCA_037179385.1). Lineage (NCBI taxonomy): Eukaryota > Metazoa > Echinodermata > Holothuroidea > Aspidochirotida > Holothuriidae > Holothuria > Holothuria scabra. The sequence continues at coordinate 23,536,827 of CM074194.1, forward strand.
AATGTGTTTGTTCAGCCTACTGATAGTAAAAAGTAAACAGGATTCCCGTCTCGTTAGTGATCCACATACCCATCCCACACGCGTGTTTAGCATATGTACTGTACAGAGTATATGCATAGGCCTAACGTTAGGACAATTTTATTAGTAGCTAGGCTTCTGACGAGCTAGCACAGGTTACAGCAGAAGTGATCAGCACTATACATTTACCACTTCATCAAAATCGTAACCCCAGAATAAGCCACACTACTCTTGAAAAATCTGACTAGCCTATGTCCTCAGTTTGCTCATATACATGCCCTATCTTAGTTTACACTTATGATCTCTCAGAGGGCCTGGCGCGGAGTTTGCACTTTCCCCAATATTGTCTTCTCAAAACTTTCTTATCAAGCATAGACCTACAGAACAATATGCTATCACTTAGATAATCCTAGCTGTTCCATTAGCCTGCAGACCACAGTGACAATGAGTAAGTGCTCAGCTTTGCTGGATCAGTAATTTGCCAAAGATTTGACTTGATGAGAACAACAGTCTGTAAGCCTGAGCATGTTGGATTTATAATATAAATGAAGATTATCTGGTGCAATCAGGTGAGCAGGATCAAGGCGCCACTATCCAGTAATTGATTTCTGTAACTAATTTGCTTATGCTTGAGTAACCACCAGCTGCATAGTATGTAATTGATACTAGTTATATGAATTGCAAAAAAAGGAAATGAAGGCTTTGATAAGCATTATTCATGTGTGAATGCATTCCAGAACATTAAAAAACTAATGAATGCATTCAAACAGTAACTGAAGGCTTGGTAGACTTCAAAGGAAATTATGAAGGCTTATTCAGAATGCAAGGATGACTTCATTTGAGGAAGAAAATAAGCATTCCAACTCATTGACAGCTTAATTTAGTCCTTCGAATGCTAAATGATACATTCAGAAGGCATAATGAATGCTTATTGAATGCTAGTAAGCATTCAATAAGGGTGATGAAGGTCCCCATCCAAATGCTAGTAGTGGTTTGCCAGGTATATGTGGTAAAAAAGAGTTGAAAGGCAACTGCCTTCCTAATGTAAGGTACAGTAAGGCCCCATATAGGCCTATAGGCTGTCAAGTACGTACATCATATATCAGCCTTAATTTGAAGGTGTATCCCGGTAGAAACTACTGTAGCATTAATTATACACTCAATTAAATAACAATTAAGGATCCACATGCAACGTGATGGAAGTTGAATTTGTTTCTTGCTTTATTAAGTTGTTTCGGACCTTGGGAATTTGTGCCCATAATCTGGGGAAAGTTTCTCCCTTTTTCAATTTTATATGGCATATACACGTACGTAATACTACACATCGCCAAGCAAAGGATTTTTCGCAGAATTACTGCCAATGTCTACTAAATGCCATCGTATTTGCTCATATCTCTTTTCCTTACCTTCTCACAGCTTTAAACATCACAAATTACTCGTTAATTAAAGTTGATAAAGCGTTCCCTGTTGATAAAGCGTTCTCATGTTAATTTTAGGAAAAGTTGCCCTCGCCGACATCTCTTGTTATTGCCGACGATTGTTCGTTGTATGTGGTATTTGCAAATGTCTTGCAGAAATCCATATCACCCGAATGAGTACCGTCTAGTACTTCCATGCTTCAACATCCCTCCGTCGATTCCACGAACATTTTTCACGGCCAAGACGGGTGATGGCGCTGTAACAGTTTTTGATGCGCGAAGGAGGAAAGAACAATTCTAAAAACATGCTGCCGCCCCCGTTTCGCTCCACGATACAGTGTCTTTAAGATAGCCGGAATAGCATTTCCCAGACTTGCAACTAGAAATGAAGCAGTCGTTATTTTGAGTTTTCTTTGAAATGAAAGTTTCACTAAATTCACTTCAATAGAGAGAAAACTCAACTTGCTTATTATCAGAAAAGTGCCAGATAAAAGGTACTGCTACAATTAGATGTAATGGTCTTGTATCTTTTCGGGGGGGGGGGGGGACTATGCAACGGAATTGAAAACATACGAAAATGTTTTTGACTGTATTAAGAATCTTCGTTGAACTCCATTGCAAGGTCCACTAAATAGATGAAATTTTTAACGTGACGGCCCGAACTCAAGACTACAAATGGTTTTGCCCCGAACGTATTTGAAAATATGGCACGTTACAAGGTGCCTTCAAATAAATTTTCAGTCAGACTTATGGGGAGATTTTCTGACACCACTGTTTATCATTATTCGTAACTGAAAACGACATGGCCGATATTCATTACCTTTGTGAGAATTCGGCTGTCCGGGCAGGCCATATGGCAGACCGTTGGGTACTGCACGCACATGAACAACCCCTAGTCCGTTTTTGTAAGGAGAATTCGGAATTGTGGGTTTCCTTGAAGAATATGGTCTTCTAGTAAGCAAGATCAAGAAGGTCGTCCGAGTGACTACAGACCCACATCTTTTATCGTAGGTCTTTAGATGAAGTCCACCCGACGAAATTGGATTTTTTCAACAACAGGGGGTGGGTAGCCCTTCCCCGACGGAGGCATGACCTTGCGCTCACGGATTGAAGATGGGATGAGGGATAGGAGAGCTAGTAAGAAGTGATTAAAACCGATTTAGATATGCATTAAAATAGCGTTACAAAAAAGATAGTTCAAAAAGAAAAAAATCATGCTCATCAATCCAGTAACTTCAGTCCTTTACGTTTTTCATGTTTAGACCTCCCCGAAAATTGCCGTCCTTCCCCGACGGGGGAAGAGATAGGACAAGGTACATAGAATGGGGTTAAACAGAGTTAAGAAGTGATTTAAAATCGATTCCGATTTATATTAAAATGGCATTTCAAAACAAAAAAACATGTTCTAGATCGCCGATCCAGTAACCAGTCCAGCCTTTGTGGGGTTTTTTATTTATTTTTTTATTATTTATTTTTTTTTTATTTTTTAGGCCTCCCCGACGAAACAGCCGACCTTCCCCGACGGGGGACCATGAACCCCCCGCCCCCCCCTCTGGCGCCACCCCTGATGCAAAATAGTGCTAAATTCTTCAACAGTTGGAGTCAAGTTACTAGGGAAATTCCAAAGCTTTCAAAACAAGAAGTGTGGGTTCAAAATTGCGGGTAATTACTTCAACGGACTACGGTCAATCTGAATATAAATATCGGGTGTACTCTATAAGAGGTCAGAATCACAACGAAAATTGTGATAGTTTGCGAAGGATTTGTGCAAAAGTTCTGGTAGTCTGGAACCTTTTGTAATGAACATGGTTAAAATAAATCCATGAGTTTATCAAAAGCACACTTCGGTCTACTGCGGGAAAATCGCAAATAAAGGGGGAGCGGTACCCATCTGTGCTGCAGAGACACCGTTTCATAGTAGTGTAAGATTCTTGATACATCCATTATCCTTTCGAATAACAACTCATCATACACTATCTGCAGACAGAGGACGGAGGTACATCTAATTATAGCTGGAAGTCAGTAGCAAACGTCCGTGTGATTTCACTCTCTGCTAACAGTCTATATACGAAATGGTCGAAATGTTATACGAATGTGTAATGGGCGCATGCAAAATTTTACATTAGAAATCATTCATTTTCCTGAAGAAGTTGCTAGCAGACTGTGCGCCGAGATATTTTCAGTTCCCTCAAAATGATTTTGCCAATGTCAGCCTGCCTCGTCATTTGCTAAAGGTTACAGATTTCATGAAACATAGTAAGGGACGATTCCTCTTCTTTAAATTCTTGAATGCTCTACTCGTCCATACCTACACATGCTGGCCTTTGCACACGGACAATCGACCTAATCATAGAGTTAGTTAGTTAGATGGAGTTTTACGACCCAGTTTCCAACCTAATGGACCTAATCATAGAAACCGATAAATAATGTATGTTTGAGATGCAGCTGATAAGAAGAACATCAATGCGACTGCAGACGAAAATATTGTTGATTTATTTTTCGGGCAAGTTTTAAGTTAGTTTCCCTCACCTGATGGGGAATTATTTCCCTCCAGAAGCATGTTTTTATTAGAAATCATTCAAATTATCAATCCTTTTCTTTCACAAACTAAAGAGTAAAACACAGACATTGCAATTCATGCAGTGGCGTAGCTAGGATTTTTTCCAGGGGGAGGGGGAAGGTATGAAATTTCCCCCAAATTTTTCCCGGTCAATGTGTATGTATTTTATATAAAAAATGCAAATTTACAAGTATAACAACATTACCATGCCATTATGTAATATTACCTGCATTTTTAATCTTAAAGTATAACATAGAGCAATTGGAAATAACAGCTCTTAGTATATTATTTTGGTCAACAATATCTGGTTTATTTGTATGTACTAACGCAAAGGCGTACACAGGATTTCTCTGAAGGGGGTGGGGGCATGCAGTAGGTCGAAGGGGAGGGGTGTCCGGAAATTTTTTGACGTTTTCAAGGAGCCTAGATGCAAAATGGTGCAAGATTTTCGACTTTGACAGGAACAGTGTAGAAAGTTGAATCATGGTGGTTCATGAGGATAACACTGAAACTTTTGTGTCTTTACATGCATTCTTATGCCATTTATGCTACCTTACGAAGTAAAACCTTTCATTAAATTTGCATACTTTTAGGAGTCAAATGTGAAAAAGAGTATTGATCGGTAAAGGATTTGTGGTATTTTTTGGCCACAAAACGTTATTTTGTTATAAAGATTATCTAGGCGGAGCGCCACCATTGGTTGGCGCGGAGCGCAGAGAAAATTTCGAAAAATCAGACCCCTCAGATGGCCGGAAATAGCATTTTCCAGACTTATACGAAGATTATACCCAGCCATTATCTTCTTTTGTCGTTTGCAAATAAAATCCTTCCTTCAAAATATGTTCGCAAACTGCAAAGTGATCAGAAAGTTAAGGGGTAATCTGACCCAAAAATCAGGCCCCGCAGATGGTCAAAATAGCGTATTCATGCTTGTAAAGAGAATCTAAACATGTAGTCTTCATTTTTATCGATGCCACCAGTGGGAAACAGAGTCTACCTTTTAACGTAAAAATTGGAATTTGACAGAATTTGCCTATTTGTAGGAATTAAAAAATTGGCATCACTGAGGGACGTACTGACACAGACAATCCTTCTCCTTTGACAATTTTTGAAAAACTGGGTGTCCTTATATGCAACCCGGTGCCACATATGTTATCTTTTGAAGTAAAATCTGTGTTACTAAAGTTTAACTACTTATTTTTAAGAACAAAGAAAAAATGGCATCTGTGAGGGGGATGTCCCATTGCCTCCTTTGTACACCACTAAAAGGAGACCTAATAGTGGCTCGATCACACAGGATATCCTGTTGGAAAAGCAGTCTTTTAAGTGAAGAAGGCTACAAGGTACTCATGGACCCGTTTATTGTTACACCCCAAGTGAGCAGAAAGCTTTTTCCCAAACTAGCCTGTAAGCCTCCAAGGATTAGGCTAAGTAACAAAATCTAAGTGTGCCAATGGATCCCGTTCATTCTAATTTCTAGGATAACTTTGAGTTTATCGTTGGCCATGGATTGTTTCAGCCCCATCCATCGTTATGTACACAGAATGAAATCGGTATAGCTACTACCAGCTTGAAGGACAATATAATAAACTCGGGGGGGGGGGGGGTCAACGTTAGTGACTTGTCAGTTTTCACATCCATTTACTGAATTCCCAAAGTGTACAACGCAGAGACTGTGTGCAAGGGGATAAGTTCGGGTTTACAGCCTTTCAGTGTTAGTTGTACTGTATCAGCTGTTGTTAAATTCCTGAATAACAGCTTTATGTGTACTGAAATGCACTGATCATAAAAACCGCGCCTATACACGAGAACATTCAATCTGCTACGCGGCGAGGACATTTCTGTGGAACGCGAGTAGTGCCGATTTATGCGACACTGACGAAAGCTCAATTATGGGTTAATTTGTTGCATGAAAATTGGAATTATGTATGAGAAATGTCTCAGAATTTTCTATTCTAACAAAAATTTTGAGGAATTTTTGTTAGAGTAAGAAAATTCATCAAATTTCCCCAAATTATTTTCCGGGGGGGGGGGAAACTTTCCCCCTGCCCCCTCCCCCCCTCCAGTAGCTACGCCACTGAATTCATGACTATTTGAACTGTTTAAAACCCACTTAAAGTTGTACAATCTGAATGTGATTGCAACGATTTAACGAATAACACATTCAGAGGCATCGTGATCATTTTGGGCTCGAGGGCCCGCCTACCACTAAAAGTTTGAAAGGATACGATAAAATTTTGTCTGAAAAAATGCATTTCAAAATCCTTTGAACGTCGAAGTACTATACGAAGTTACTTGATTTTGAAAAATAAAGCTCAGTTGAAGTATATTAATCCTACATGCATTCTTATTTAGCTTGATTTGCTGGGGAGGCTGTCCCATAGCTCTCAGTTCTTCCGCATTCAGCTTTTTTCTCCTTTTATTCTTCATTATTAGTGTTCAGATTATATGCATACAGTACATCCATCGTGATATTATATACAAATAACATAAATGTGATGTCCTTTTCAAATACAAATGGAAATATCTCAACGAATCTAATATACCATGACAGAGTTCTTCTGGTTTTGCAAAGCTAACCTGAAAATAAATTCCCACAGGAAGCAAATTCTTCTCTGATATCGAAAATATTTACGATATTCTCGTTTTTTTACTTTTATATTGTTCCACTTTAACATTAAATTTAAATATACGAAAGAAAGCATTCACCTCAGGTATACCTTTTCCCAATTTACATTTAAAAATATAATGTTTCATGTGTAGCGCCAAAAAATTGAAAGGATGTTTGGCTTTTTCGTACGTGAAAAAGAAGCTTAGTTTAGAGAAAACAGGATTTTGGTTGAAGAACAAGTTTTCTACCCCTTTTATAAAATGTGGAATATGTCTGCATTCCCAGAAAACATGATCGAAAATTTCTTCTTCCTCCTCACACCAAGTACAATTTGGGGATTGGGACTTCCTCATTAGAAAAAGAAATTTATTAAGCGGGAGTACCCTATTTATTAACCCAAATTGGAAATATTGTAACTTGGCTTCGAACGTGGAAAACCAGGGAGCACAATAAATGCGATTCCAGTCGCAATCTGTTAAGTTAACGAAAGAAACAACCCATTTATTAATAGCTGTTGGCCTTTCAGTCATAGATAGTAAATACTTATTATAAATAAATTGTGAAGATCTGTGTGCTCTGCATATAATTTGCCAAAGATATTTCGTTCACGTTCTCATTACCATTATCATAAGTCAACGAGTCCCTCCAACTGGTGGGTATACTTCGTATTATACCATAATACAACGTAAACGGTAAACTCGTTGCATTCGTTTTACGTTTAAAGGAATCATAGGGTAAAGGATTCCTTTGTCCGTCAAAAAAATCTTTGACATACTTCACATTCTTGTCAAGCAAAAAGTTATGAAAAAAACAATTTCACCATTAATCTTAATATCTGAATTGTTCCAAACGATTTGGGCGCTATAGTTTGCATTAGGGGGAACATACGAGATCTCACACCATGATTGAACAACCTGTCTAACAAAAATATTACAAATGGATTTAACATCATCCGGTTTGCAGTTACAATTAAATAAAAGTTCATGACCATACTTCTTTAATGCTGTAAGGAAAAAGTTTTTCCAGGGTCCATTCAAGTCGTTACAACAACGCTTAATCCATGTACTTTTTAGACTTTTAATGAAACTAAAAATATGGGTAACTTTTAAGCCTACTGAATTGATGGGATTGATAATTGTAGAGCGTTTAACTTTGTCTGGACTACCAGCCCAAATAATATCATAAATAGTTCTCTCGAATTCTTAGATGAAATCGCTGGGGGGCTGGGGGGGGGGGGGTTGGGTGGCACAAGAAAAAGATACACTAGCTGAGAAAGCCCAAAAGTTTTAAGAATAATGTTACCTCCAATAGGTGTTAAATCACGACTTGCCCAGACTCGAAGGGAGTTTCTTAGCCGAGAGAGCTTCGGCTGGTAATTGAGGCGAAATAAGTCATCTCCATTATTTCAAAAGGACCCAATGGAAAAAAATCTCAAGCTCCAATCAGTGGCGTAGCCACGGAGGGCCTGAGGGACCTAGGTTCCCCGATTTTCGTCCGCTCCACCCCCCCAGATTTTTTTGTCTGATAAAGTAATTAAGAAAAAATAAAATGTTTGAACGGAAATAAACTTTGAAGTATTTCCTTGCAAAAAATAATTAATAAAATGTGTATCAATTAAGAAAACATGCATGACTGTGTGTAAAAAAATCAGGTGATAACTTCAAAATGCCTACTTTCACTAAATTACCATATATAATCTGCACTGTCGTTTATTGGATTTCACGTCGAAGATGAAACGAACGTCTCGAAGGCAAACTCGAGTGTGACTTTGTTAGGTAAAAGCCCTTTCTGCCTTTCGGATGGTTGGTTGATTTACAGAAAACAAACAACCATACACTGGAGACCATTCATACACGGCCATTCCTATACTTAATCATACACAAAATGTGCCATAAGGGTAAGATACTGCCTTCGAATAATTCTTCCTTTCCATCCTTAACAAGTAGGCCTATGTCGTGCCTCACTCCTGCCCATGACAAGTGCCACTGTAACACGGTTTTTTCGACATTTCGACAAGTCCTCTTGTTTTACTGTACTAGTTGGCACTGGGGTCCGGGCAGATTTTTAAGATGTCCAGAAGGTCCGAATTTCATGTGTTTCCCACATGATCTCTACTTCTTCTTTGCGGTTTATTTTGAGAGATGTACTCGTATTTTTTTTTAATTTTGAATACGCAATGTATCGATGACTGAACAAATACTGCACCATTTTTGATCTAGAAACCACTGAAAACCCAGGAAATTGTTTCTTTGGTAGTATGTATGTCACTTGTAAAACCTCCACAAATACTAAAAATGAGTATTTTGAAATTTTTCATGCTCCTCAAAAAGGAAAATCCTAAAACGTAGGCCTATAAACAGTTCAAAGTTTTGCCAAACAAAGCACCATTTTGCATACAGGAAATCTAACGTAAAGAAAGTTTCTCAGAGGGGATCACAACTACTTTTAGTTTTCCTATTACAAGCTGAAATCCATTCAAATATTGTCGCATTTGCGTTTTACGTCCTCCTCAAGTTAAGAATTTTCCTCAAGGGAAAGGGAGATACCGGTTCCCTTTAGTCTCATCCCACAGGCCACAAGACCAGAAATGCCCAGTTTTTGGGTCCCTAAAAAGTGTATGTATTACCATTTTCCATAGATTGATTTTTTATTCTCATCATTTGAGAAGTGGCAGACATGAGATTCCTATTTCAAGGATGGGTACATGCAGCTTAAAACACGTGTGAAATGCCGTTTCCGGCCATCTGAACTTGTTAAATTGTAAAGTCCAAAATTTTCTTCCTTGCTCCGCGCCAACTGATGATGGCGCTCCGCTTAGAGAGTCTTGCCGGGCCTGACCCCTAGAGGTACCAGGCCCCCACTTGTTACCTGGGCCCCCTAAAAGTTCCATCCTGGCTACGCCACTGGCTCCAATTGCGACACGTCTCCATCTAGTGAAAACGTCCACTTATAGTACAAGCGATTTGCCGTGCCGATGTGGATTTCTTGCTTACGAACAAGTGACATTCCCTACCACTGTCTATTCCTGTCATACTAAACCTGATCATTTCTTGGACCGGATTCAACACCAATCTGATAAATCTCAGTTTAAAACTCAGTTGCAGTGCATAAGTATTTCACGCAACACAATCTGTCCGTCATGGCTTGTTGGAGAGTTGAAAGAGAGTATCACACCCCCTTTATTAAAAGAACTTTAACAGTAGTTCTCGAGCATAACTTAAATTCATCGATGCAGTATTGGACGGTAACTTGCTGAAATATAGGAATATGACCATAGTCTCAGGAACGAATTATTTCCTCATTTACATTTATATCGGGTTTCACTCCACCTTCATAGTAAGGATGTATTTATGTTTAATTTAAGCGGTCAGCAATACATGTCGGACGGTAGACCTCGGAATGTTTCCTTCAAATCTACAAGAGCATGGCATATCTGAAAATGACAATTTGGGGCTTGCATTAATAACTTTCTAGAAGTTACATTTCCAGTAATCTAGAGGCATTTTAACATAAAAAATTCCTGCTAGCGGGACACTCAGGGCAAACCAATGCGTCGTGCTCGTTAGTTGTCCAACAGGGAATATTCCTCTTGAAAGAGAGGACGTTTTTGGCGCTAATTTATGACACGATATCTCATAAAAGCTTTTTCCCAATGATTGCCTTACGTTACTTTACTGTTTCTTTCAATGGCAACCGGACAGTTTATCTGGTAGACCTAATTTTCTTATCGTTTTTATTCTTTTTTCTTCTTTTTTTGTTTTTGTCTTTTTTGTTTTGCCGTGAAAATTTTTATTGTGTTCAAACGAACACTTTAATTCTAATTACAACCCTAGAAATACCACTCCCGGCTGCCTGGGGTCATTTTTTTCAAATATTTGTACGCTCCTCGCCAACTGATGTTGGCGCTCAGCTTATATAGTCTTCTAGGTAACCACCACTTCTCACGGCCCCAAAATTTATTTTTGCACAACTCCCCTGAAAACACCATTGAAAAAAGTAGATGTGAGTGCAAGAAAATGTGGAAAGGTTTTTCATGGAAGAAGATTAAAAGACATCTATTATTCTTTCTAGCGACAACTCATCCCACCTCCTACCAGTGATGTGCCTCAAAAATATATATATTTGAACAATTTTGTTCTTGAAGATAAAAACAATAGGGGCAAATGTCTATAATATACCTCTTTCCACAGTTGCCCTAGACCGTTGCCCCGGACCAGATGAACGAGATGTTCCTGTGAAGTGCTTTCACATTATATATGTCACAATTTGTAAGGCACGGCAATTTCAAAAATAATCAGTGTTCCAATGCAACAATAACACTCCAGTCGTCAGCTACTTTTTAGCTAGCTACACAAACCAGTTTGAGAACTACATAACTTTTTTTCCCGTTTAAAGGGGTGGGGCTAGTGACGTGGTTGAAATCACTCTACACAGAACAAAATCACACCCTCATTAGCATGTCGGCACTCAAATTCATGGTCTACTCAGTAGACTGTTACTTGTGCCAGGGAGTTCCCTGCCTGTGCAGTTTGCTGTAAGTAGTGACGCGATAGCATCAAATTTCTTTCGGAGTCAAATGCAAGGACTACCACAATACTCTGTTTGTTGATTTTAAATACTTCAAAACTTGAGCTGAATGTTTTTATAGGAAATTCTCTGTACTCAACATTACTCGGTAGAGGCTCTGCAAGGTCAAGATAACAACAATTGCAGATGCGGGAGTATTTGCTCTTAACTGGAGCAAGCCTCTTCGTGCTTAATAGCCTAAGTCAACAAATGCTGATGGCAAATGCCACAAAAGTGCATGCTAGATTGTAATATGCACGAATTTACAAGAACTGTATATTCATTTTTATTTTGGTATTATTTTGTGCAGAGACCTTTTTACAGTGCGGCCTTGACATTCTTTATCGAACTCTTCAACGTTTCAGCCTTCATGCATCGGATAATCGTATATCTGGTAAACATGCCAGACATGTAGGGATGCTTTAGAGTAAGAACAAGGGATGCTTTAGAGTAAGAACATTTCTTTTTGATCCCTCCCCTCCACCCTCATGCTCACGTTTAGTTTTAAAATTACACAATTACTTTACATGCAAAGAAAAGAAACGTTTGTATCGCTTTCATCAGTTCATTTGTATATGTTCCAAGCGAGTGAAAAATGGAGGATGGGTTTTACACTCATTTCTCTCTGGACAATCGGTAGTCATGTTTTTAAAAGCGTCATTCTTGTATAAGCATGCCTAAAAATGTCTCCAAAATAGCACCAATTTTCACCTTAGTCCTTCCAAAAATTAATCTGTGAGACATACGGTAGGGTAGGTTCAACTTACCATGTTTCTTTTGGGAAACAGTAAAAACGCCTCTTATGTATCTTTTCAAAATGTATTAATCAGGGTGTGAGGGCACTTCTCCAGCCTCAGTCCCTCCTTTTTGCCACAACATGAAGAAAAATACGCTGAAATTCCTAGTATAACTGTGGAAATTAGTATTGAAGGGATATATTTCAGACTCTCCTTACCCTTTTTCACATCACACACACACACACACACATACACATTCACATAATTTGTTAGAGAGTGACAGCGACCAGAAACAAGACAAACTCCTGAAATACATCTTATAACAAGTTTTGATAAACTAAAAGGAAATGAAATACGACGTTCTTGGTTATTTATAATACTAAACGTAAGGATTGAAGCATTTGTAATCTTTGCTGCTAATAACGACAACCTGCGTTGATTTTTATTACTTTTTTTATGTTAAGGTTAGGCATATGGAGATCAATTGAGCCTCAACCGTTGTATGGACTTGGTTCATTTGAGTTGGCTAGAAAAATTTTGCGCTCTTGTTTCTTTGGGATGCTTACCCGCCACTAGTTTTGCGAGGAAATTAAGTTAGTCGGTCTTGTTTGAGCCATACAATTTTCCATTAGGGAAATTCGGACATGCACTTGTTGCAGTTCCCTGATGAAACATAAACAATGGGTAGTGGGTATGCGATTCATGCTACCTTGAAATTGAGAAAATTCTGGAAGAAATCCCCAGAATATTTCAAGTCAAATTTATGATCATAATCTTATGTTGCAAGTAAAGAAAAACTAGTTTGTACCCTTATACGCACACAAGCTCCTTTTCCTTTCTTAACATTTACATTTCATCTAATGGCGCTGGTTCATTTACCAATTTTTGAACCTTGTGCACTTTGCTATTTTCTATTAAAGAATAAATGAAAGATTGCTCAAAGAACGACTGCTAAGATTTTTCTACCAAGAGTGGAAAATGCCATTTCCTGCTCTCAAACGTTGCGATTTTTTAATGGTTCTGAGTCAAGGAGCATTTAACATTTTGTAATTTTGGCAGTTATATGTAAATCTTAGATTGAAATTAATAAATGTAAAGGGACAGTGGCATGATTAATCATTGATTTCAACATTTCTAAGATGATTATGCACAATGCTAGGCTGGCAATAAATATACTAATCTAACCAGTCGTTTCAATATTTGGGTAAGCCAGTGCTTGGGGTGAGCAAATTCTAAACAGGTGTATGTGCCCATGTAAAATTTTAAAATGGCATACAAATATGTAGTAACAGAAGAAGAACAAATTATTGATACCACGTGAAGTTAAAAATAACATCCTGCACGGGAAAGTGAGAAAAAATGCCATTTGAACACAAATTCGTCACTGAGAACGGTTTCTGGTAAAATTTCAAATAATTTTATAGAGCGACCCTACAAGTGAAAATTTACCATTGACCTGACGACGATCTACCTTTGACCTACACAGTATTTAAATGGAACTGACGGTCGACCGCACATTTTTGGAACGGAAATACTTCAAAATGATAATCTCAGAAATTTTACGGCTGACCATGGCAAACAAGGAATAAACTATATTTGAAAGAACTAATTTACTATGAAATCGTCTCATCTTTACATGCTTCAATTTTGCAAGTTTATGACGTCATCCTTGGCGAAAAAATAAAAAAACAAACGGTAGATCATGTGGTTTACCCTAGTTTGGAGATCGCGGTCACAAGAAGGCGCCCTCTTCTTTAGTCTGTGGCTTATTTAAAGGCAGTCATTCGTCACCCCAAACTACAGTTCCAGTATACATATATCAAAACTCTCAATTGGTACAGCTCTTTGATTGGCATCACATTCAAACAATGCATCATGGCTAAATTACACAGCATGGGCACTGAGAGTGTCTTGATTACACATTATGGACTTGTATGGCCACTGGGACAAGCCATGAAGCAATAAACTAGGATTGTGTCTGGATAAAGATGAGTTTTGGATAAATGTGGGAGGGGCTAGAAGTAAGTAGGCTGGGAGAATTGGTACTGTTTGGGATGATGAAAATATGCCTTTAAAGTCCAAACTGATTATTTTTATGTTCCTACTTTCTGCTGAATGAAAGAATCGATCAGCTTTGGCATTGATGGAATAATGTTTTCAATAAATTCATGGGAATTAGCTGTAAGATTATTCACTCCTTAAGTGAACTTTTTGTTTTCCTATATTACAACATGAATAATTTTACTGTATCCTTCCATAACGCGACTTTCCTATCACGGCTCTCAAAGTTGTCCCAAAAATTCGACTGCTTCAACACGATCCACAGTGTATGTGCGGGCTCCCATACATGTGTACAGCAGTTTAGACAATCCTGGACAAAGAAGATGGGACATTTTTGCCCAAATGTATCAACACGGACTCGCTGGTCTTCCAAAAATCCCCTCCCCCTTAAATCAATGTTGTCCTCGACAAAATATACTCAAAATTTCAAAAATTCCATCACTGAACGGGGGAGCAGGATAGTCCCATGTATTTTTGTCTAGGTTTTGTGGATAAATTATAAACCACTCGTCAGGGAATTCACAGCACTATTGACAACGGGCAATGAACATTCACATGACAAATAAGTGAATATACCTTAAGGGTGCGAACACAAAGTACTTAACTTTCTCAGCAAGAGTTTCTTATAAAAAGAGTGTAGAAAAGGTAAAACTAGATTTTCGTCCCATTAATTTTCCGCCAATGGTCGACTTTTCAACAACAACTTCTCCGTAGTTGGCGATTTAATGAAAATACACTATGCATCTGTATAAGATATGTTTATCATATTTTATCTTCTGCAGAATCTGTCTCCATGGTTACTACGTAAGAGAAACCAAAACACCCTTTAGACTCCAACTCAATGACCATAGACAGACCATACGTTAAAATTCCCGTCTCCAAGCGAGCTCTCAACACGTTTATCTAGCTCTCTGGGCATGGCACTGAAATCTTAAAAGAGTGCCTGATAAAAGGATGATTTCGCTCAGGTTTCTTGAGCGTAAAACCACTGAACTAAGGCTAACAAAGAAGCTTAACACCCTCGGGAATGGCCTCCATAGCCCGGGAACTATCACACCTTAATTGGAGCTTTTTCTGAACTCTGTTGGGATCTACTGCTAGCATTTTTACAGACATAGTTTAGTGACGTAGATGCAGGCCTTCGAAAATTATGTACGTTTAATAAATATAGTGTCGCAATTATGTTAGCGTCTAAGCAGTGGAGTACTCAGGATTTTTATCAAGAAGGGGGAGGGTATGCGGTATGTTTACTGATCGCCGGTCCCTTCCCTTTGAAAATTTTTGGCCTTATCAAGGAGCCTAGATGCAAAATGGTGCAAACTGTTTTACTTTGACAGGAATAGTGTTGAAAATTGAATTGTGGTGCAATAAAACTGAATTTTGGTGTCGTTAGTTACCATGCAATCTAATGCCATGTACGCTACCTTTCGAGGTAATTTTTTTTTTTAACTTGCATACTTTTAGGAGTCAGTCAAAATAAAAGAGCATCAGTGATCGGCATAGGCGTAAGGAAGCATTTCAGGTTTGGGTTTTCTTGCCCACAAAACCTTATTCGCACAAAGACTATCTAAGCGGAGCGCCACCATCGACGGGAAGCGTTAAGAAAATTTCGAAAAATCACACCGCTCAGATGTCATGAAATAGCATTTCCCAGACTTATACGTAAAACGTAGCAGTCGCTATCTTTTTTATCGTTTGCAATAAAATTCTCACTTCATAAGTTTGCAAACTGCAAAGTTATGAGAAAGTTAGTAAAAAATAATTTGACCCGAAAAATGAAATTTTTGGGGAAAGACTATCTAAGCAGAGCGCCACCATATAGTTGGCGCGGAACTCAGAGGAAATTTGGAAAAATCACGACCATGGCCAAAAATTGCGTTGTTTGTAAAACGAATTTACATAATCTTTATTTTGAGCTTTCGTTTGCATTACTGAAAAATCAGCAAGTTGCTAAGTGATCAGAAAATTACCACATAGAATGTCCACTACCTTAAGATTAAATGGTTTCGAATCTTTTAGGGGGAAAACTATAGAAAACTACATCGGAAAACTACATCGGAATTGAAAACATGCCATGTTTTTCTATTGCGGCTAAATTAAAAATCCGCTGAATCGATGAAACTGTCTATGTGACTGTCCGAGCTTCAGGCTTTAAATGATTTTAATCCTAACATCTTTTGCATGATAATTGACAAACTATTGGTCATTGCACCTGAATACCATCCGATCTCTGCCACCCCCCCCCCCCCATCGCATCTGGTAAGTCTATGCCGACCTGGAAAGGAGTGTAGTGGATGCTCCCTCCATTTTGAGAATTCTAGGAAAAGTAGGTGTCCTTAGATGCAATTGGTGCCACAGATGCTACCAAAACCTTTTGAAGTAAAATTTAGAATTTGACAAAATTCGCGTAAGTTTAGAATCAAACAAATTGGCATTAAGGGGACCTTGAGAAGACAATCCTTCCCCCCTTTGAAACTTTGCTCAGAAATTGGGTGTCCTTACATCTTACATGCAAGCTGGTGCCACTAATGCTACCTTTGGAAGTTAAACTGTTAAATTGTTCTTACTTCATTGAGTATTTGTTTGTAGATCTAAAAATGACATTCATAAGGGACCCTTACTGCCCATGCATAGACCCCTGCGTCTAAGGCATTAAGCTATTTCTTTTGTAACTATTTATATAAAATATATACGATTACAAAGCATATCTTTCATGATAGACAAGTAAGCATACTTTAAATTAAAACGACGTTTCGAGAAGATCGACTGCTCTTTGTCACGTAGTACAAGCAGGGAGGTATCACACCTCCCTCGTACAAGCAAACTGTTAAAAGGGTGTCTCTTGATTGGCTGTTGCGATTGTATTGTATCGATTGTATCCTTTGTTAGCGTTAGGGATTTCTTCTAGAAAATTTCTTGTTAAACAGTGCGCATCGCCCCACCCAAAATACTGCCAAAACTTGTACCCTGTTTTTAAATTTTTTTAACATTAATCCCCTCTTGTTTGAACCTATTCAAACGATAAATTTATTTACGTTCAACTTCTTCCTGTTATAATTGACTTTTCCAACCCAACTCTCCAAGTTCAGGTCCCCCATAGATTTCGCAGTACTTTCCTAAGGTAGCGGACCACTAACTCCAATAGTCCAGGAAAATGTTTACTGACAGACAAAGCGCCATAAAAAAATTATGGGATGTTGTTTCTGACTGTGTTACTTACAAAATATGATCATTTTTGCATTTGGATTTTGTAGACAATGAGTTGAAATACATACTTTGCAAAATTCAAGGCAATCTGACCAATTTTAGTGCCATTTTTTTATTGTATTACTCCGCTCTGTGAAATGCCGTTTTTGTGTAGCTATTATGGCGGGAAACACATCCCTATCATTCAAGGCTCTCTAGCTCAAAATTTCAATGGTCATGGTATGGAAATTTGAAAGTGCCATGAAAGCCGAGATTGTGGGCTTCGATCAGAGGGGTAGCATGTCCTGGTTGAAAACTTCTACTGGGAGCTAGGGGGCACGGAAGTAGCCTAATTTAGTGTGTAAGTCAATGGGACTTATAATTAGTGGCCCGCTACCCTAAAGGAGTGTTATGTTTACGAAGCTCCTGCCTATGGCACGCCAAAAGGCTCACCAAATATGATGATGTTCTAAAAATACACGTTCGTGTATTAAAATTACACGTTCATGTACCAAAAATAAACGATGATGTACTAACTTCATACGATCATGATGTAAATTTACACCATCATGTACTGAAACCATAAGTTCATCATGTTAAATGTTACGATGTACATGTAAAATCACTCGTTGTACATCTAAAAATACATGTTGTAATGTAAAAACGTAAGATCATCAAGTTATAATTGTTTCTTCCGCATGCCATACTAAGTGAGCCTTTCGACGTACCAGAAGTCCGCCAAAAGGCTCACATACGATGATCATCTAAACTCATGCGATGCAGTAAAAGTACACGTTCATGTACTAACTGCTTACGATGATGTACAAAGATTGCATACGATCATGTACTGATTTTACACGTTCATGTACTGTTTGCTTACGTACATGTACTGATTGCATACGTACATGTACTGAATTCATACGATCATGTACTAAATGTATACGTTCATGTACCGAAGGGGCCCATGTGAGTATCGAATGGTAATAGGCCCCTGCCAATACTAAGCGCCAACAGAATTACTTTTGAAGCTGCAACCTGTAGAACTTTTGATTCGATTGGAAATTTCGATGGTACATTGCATTAAATACACTAAAGAGAACAAAAGGTGTTTTTTTTTTTAATTTCCGTGACAGAAGATTGCCCAGGGGCCTTACAGCCCTATTGATCGAGAAACTTAGTTCAAGAACCGGAAGTACCGAATCATCACTTGGGTCTGTTGGCGACGGGTAGGCCTGGACATTCACTGGACATGACGAGTTGAAGTAGGCCTACTCAGGGTCAAATTGAAGCATGGTAGTAGATCGGAAGCTTTGGGCCCAGGCCCCTTTGTGGGCAAAAAGGCACATAACACCAAAAGAAACAGTGAAGTGACACTCAGTAACCACTGCTTTCTTACTTCTTATCATTATACAGACATGGTGTTCCAACTAGTATGGAAACTCCTATAACCTAATTATTTTAGGTCCCAGAATGCCTGGACCCATCAGGAAATCATTTGGTAGCAAACCCGGGCCACTGCTTGTCGATATTTACGGGATTTCTCAGATACCATATGGGAAAAGACTGGGTCACTATGTTTAACCAACAAACCAGTTGCCCACATGTACCACATAATATCCCATATAGGACATATGGAGAGGCCCATATGGGGTCCTTATGAATAATGGGTGCAAATTTACATGCAACAAAAAGTAAATTAAATGGAACCCTAAAGTATACTATATGAGAATATAACCTAGGATGAAGCAATTTCCCACCAAGAAGATTTGGGAGATTAAAGTCAGTCGGCGTATTTGAAAGCGGGCCCAGGGCCGTGTGTTGGGAAATTTAAAATGAAGTTATGATTCTTGCCACTAACGTGAAATGAACAGCAGCTTCGTATCCTTTCTCATATGTTTTACACCACGCATGCAACACTTGGCAATACTGAAGGATCTGCGGGACCGGGACCCAGGGACCTAAAACGGTTAGGCTATACTGGTTTTCATACCAACTATTACATTACATCTGTATAAGGACAAAAAATAAGAACGCAGTGGTCACTGAGTGTTACTTCAATGTTTCCTTTGGTGTTCGGTACCTTTCTTGCCCACAATGGGGCCCTGGGAACAAAGCTTTCGTTCTACTATCATGCTGCAATTTGACCCTTAATAGGCCTACTTCAACTTGTCATGTCCAATGAATGTCCAGGCCTACCCGTCGCGAACAGACCCAATAATGATTCGGTACTTCCGGTTCTTGAACTAAGTTTCTCGATCAACAGGGCTGTAAGGCCCCTGGGCCATCTTCTGCCATGGAAATTAGAAAAAAAAACACTTTTTGTTCTCTTTAGTGTATTTAATGCAATTTACCATCGAAATTTCCAATCGAATCAAAAGTTCCACAGGTCGTAGTTTCAAAATTAATTCTTTGGGCCCTTAGTATTGGCAGAGGCCTTTTACCATTCGATACTCACATGGGCCCCCCGGTACATGAACGTATACATTTAGTACATGATCGTATGAATTCAGTACATGTACGTATGCAATCAGTACATGTACGTATGCAATCAGTACATGTACGTAAGCAAACAGTACATGAACGTGTAAAATCAGTACATGATCGTATGCAATCTTTGTACATCATCGTAAGCAGTTAGTACATGAACGTGTACTTTTACTGCAACGCATGAGTTTAGATGATCATCGTATGTGAGCCTTTTGGCGGACTTCTGGTACGTCGAAAGGCTCACTCAGTTTGGCATGCGGAAGAGACAATAATATCATGATGATCTTACGTTGTTACATGGGCAACATGTGTTTTTAGATGTACAACGTGTGATTTTACATGTACATCGTAACATTTAACATGATGAACTTATGGTTTTAGTACATGATGGTGTAAATTTACATCATGATCGTATGAAGTTAGTACATCATCGTATATTTTTGGTACTGAACGTGTAATTTTAGTACATGAACGTGTATTTTTAGAACATCATCATATTTGGTGAGCCTTTTGGCGTGCCATACCTGCCACCTGCCAATGACCACAGTGTCCAATCTGTAGCTCTAGCAATGTCTCACCCACGTATTGTTTGTTATAATCGATACAGTTTATAATGTACCTATGGTATTACACGTTATATCATCTTGTGATACTGAATACTAAATTTTTCATGTGTAGGGAAGCTTTTGATCAATCTGGTTTCTTTAAGAACATTACAAGTAACACAGTTTCTAGAATGCATTTGAAAGCACCCTCTCCCTCTTGTTGTTCTTGGATAGTTTTGCTTTTACCAAAATTTTTTAAATTAGGAGGCTGTCTAAAAAACACGACTGGAAGGGGAACCTTAAATTATCCTGGAATAGTCTTGATATTTTTCAAATGGAAAAGTTTTGGGATAATATACGTGAAAGAGACGGAAGAAGTGGATTGCGAGTCTTGACTAAAACGGGGCCAGGACTCGGTGTTGCCTTTTGTGTTTACTTGGAAAGGAGACTGCCATGTAATTTTTCATTAGACCTACCCATTTTTTCTTGGACTATATAAGAATGATAGCTCTTTCACTGAGATTGTATTCAAGAATCTGTAAATTACTTCGAAGATTTTCTTATTGCGGACAAATGGATGTGAAAGTAAAGTCCGTCCATAGCTTATGTTATCTAGAATATGTCTGCAATGATACAAGTGCATAATGCAGATACAAATTTTTAAAAGCATGATTTTTCAAAAAGATATGTACCTCTGTTTACAGGTAACCCTGCCCCGTCTGCTGAACACTGAAGTGTCAAACGTTTTAAAGCCTAGGAAATCAATTGAATTGAAATCAAATGCAAATGTGAGCTCCAATTCTTTGGGATGTAAATTGTTAAAAACGTGCTCGAAAAAAGATAAAAGATTCTCTGACGTGAGACCGAAGACTCCAGATATCATCATTGTAACGACACCACTCAGTTGGTTTTACCTCACAAACCTCACACAATTTCTCCTTCACTAAACCAATGCCCAAACAAGCAGCGTGCATTTGGGGTCCTATTGAGGTAACATGCACCTGAGTATAAACACATTATTAAATTCAAAATGATTTTCCTTAAGACATATTGAAGACAAATGAAGTCATTGAAATTGTTATTGTTATATTCGTAACCAGTTAAGTGTTACACTTAGAGGGTAAGAGGAGTCGTCCCAAATTTATTTGAATCAACAGCTGAATCTCACAATTTTATTCTTATTTCTCTTCAAAGTATTTTCATAATATTTTAGGATTTTAATATTAATTTTACACCTCAGGAGGAAAAATATTGACACATGATTCTCAAGAGCCAATCACGAAACAGGACAGTGCACTTACCTACGTTCAGTTGGGGTAACTACTCTTGCCTTCTACCTGGTACGCATAGGCTTAGTACATTATTGTGTGGATAATATCTTCGGCTTGATGTACACCATTTAAATTATGTTACTCTTACATAATCCAACGACGTTGCCAGGGGGAGGTTAGGGCCCTCTCTTCCGACCCCGTGCCCAAAACCAAGGTAAATAAATTCAGGAAGAAGGAGAACAAAGAAAACGCGGAGAAGAAAGGGAAAAAGGAGGGTCAGTGGTAGCACCTCATAGATTTTACTTTTCTCAGCTTGTTTAGAACTTGCTTGGAATACTGCACCAGATTGCATGCAAGGACCCTCAGCTTTCAAAACTTCAAACCCATCCCCTTAAAAGTCGGTCGGAATGAACGTCTCCACCCAGTCGAAAATAGACTCTTGAGCTTGGGCACACCTTCTGTATAGTTTTGTTGTAGATTAGGTAACATACAGATTGTCACTTAATTGCTGTTTTTATTCTTGTGAAAAGATATGAGCTTTCAAATGACATGCAGTAGATCCTTTTCCAAATAGCAGTAGCTTACAGAGAATTGTAGAATAGAGAGTCGGTAAGTATCGTTTTTGTGAATGGCTTGATTATGCATTGATTTTAAAAGTCTTCATTCAAGTAAGTTCTCAGTGACGTAATTGTTATGTCATCCTTACGCACTTCCTTCAGAAAGGAAAATTGTTCATAAAATTTTTCAAACTAAACTTCATACACATTGGGGGATACTTTAGGTCGCAAAGCCTACAGGAAGTTGCCATTTTGGTCTTGACCTTATTTAGGTATTGTATTATGCATTACACAAATGCATGGTAGAGTTTTTGTCGGAAACACTTAACACACAATGATAACATTCAGAAAAATGCATTTATTTGCGTCAATTTTTACATCTACATGATGACTGATTGGGGATTTTACTTTGTTTGATCATGGAGCTATTATGGCTCAATGGTTTGAACTAAATTCAAACAATATGAGCTAGCTATCACTCTCACTGGGTCAATAGCGACTTTTTTAAATGACCCAGGAAAGCAAAGATGTCACATATGTATAGCTGTGGGTGGATCTGTTAGAACATAGTCTTGAATATTTAATTAAAGCAATTGTCATTCTATAAACAGGAAACATATCAGGCAGGTGTTTTTACTTTTAATAGGAGGCCTAGAGGTGAGCATAATGGGAAGGATTTTTACCAACTGGGGCTATATTTATTTCTATTTAAAGATAGCTTATGTGTGAAAGTAAACTTAAGCGACTCGTTTTTTTTAATTCCCTTGTTTCTCTGTTGCTTCAGGAGTATTTATTGTAACATTTACATGAGCAGTTGAGTTTACAACACGATTACGGAAATGCATTTAGTATACACAAATGTCAGGATGTTGAAATGACGCATATTAAATCCTTCATCTTAAAATCATCCAAAATAGTAAAATATTCTCATCAAGTTCATCGAAACATAAGCAAAATATCTCCAAGGTCAAGAGCTTTCAGTGAAACTTTTTATTGCATGTTCCGATTTTACTTTTACAATGAAGGATTTTTTGAGTCCTTTATTCTACGACTGCAATAGTGTGGGTTGTATTCATTATGTTATGTTAAATGAGCTGTTGATTAGAATA
The DNA here is from genome assembly GCA_037179385.1 of Holothuria scabra. Taxonomy (NCBI): domain Eukaryota; kingdom Metazoa; phylum Echinodermata; class Holothuroidea; order Aspidochirotida; family Holothuriidae; genus Holothuria; species Holothuria scabra. Next base: position 23,559,953 of record CM074194.1, read on the forward strand.
TTAGTTAGGTAAAAAATGAAGAAGCTGCGATCCTTGAACAGCACTTAAATGCGTGAGTTGTTCTTTGCTACCGTCTAAATGCGGAAGTACACAGATATATGGACAACCTTCAGTTTTAAGTTTTCAACTGTATTAATCTGAAATAACTGGGGGTTTTATCGTATTGTACACACGTTAGATTCCGAAGAAGAAAAAAAAAACGGGGAGTAGAGAGATGTGAGGCAAAATTTTAAATGAAACAAAAAATCAATGGAAATATTTTACTTCAGAGTAAAGCTAAATGTAAGCCACCTTTAAGGAAATGTTATTGTTCTTTAGAGGGGTGTAGCAAGGAATTTGAACAAGAGATCTAACATGTGGGCAAACTTTCTGAGAGTAGCTATACTGTAGATAAGCACGAAGCGCCAAGCAAATTTTGACCAAAATGCCCCCAGATCGATGAAATTGCACTTCCTATTCCTTGCGAGTTGCATGTCATTTTCTATTCTAAAATCCCATGTTTTTCGACATTTTTCTTGATTTCATTCAAATTATAGGTGTTATTCTTTTTAATATGATGGGTTAGTTAGATGAAGCTTTACGTCACACATTCTAAGTAGTCGCCAAAGCAGAATAAAATCTCGGACCCTACGACTCCGTTACACCACTTCCGCCACTTCCGGTTATGCTTCTTGGATTATCAATTCGATTCGATTTCAAAGTCATTTGTTCAATGTGTGCGGTGTAAAAATACACTCACATTACTGTCGTTAACAGTACTATCGTTAGCCTTACTTATGCTAGCGTTAGGGCCAAGTTCTGTCATGTAAAACAAACTCATTGAATGTAAAAACCCTGCAAAATCAACGTTGTTTATATGAACCTTCCGCAGATGATGAACGTGAAATGAAAATCTCGCAAAGAACGTGCAAGCTTGTATACTGTACACACTTACGTATGTTGTGAGTTGTGTGTTCGAGGCTACTGTGTGGATAGATGCATTGATCAGAAAATGTAGCGAACTTTAAATTTGGAAAAATAAATTGTAAAATATCTTGTAAGTGTTAAATCAAATACCCCAAGAAATAATACAGGAACGTTATTTCAAAATTATTTTAAATGAAAATATGCAACACAGGTCTATTTTTTTATCCTCGCACAGGTAATCATCTTGCTTGGTACGTATTCAGTTTGGAAGTACGCTAGTGGCACTATCCAGCTCCATTAAGTTGGGCTAGAATGATTGGAGGGTTTCAAGAAATATCCTTAAGTCCCCTTCCGCTAAATACTGAAATCTCACAAATTTTAAAGGCCGAAATGGTTAACATTAGGGGAAACTATTGGATTATACATTTATTCTAAGCACGCTCAAAACACAAACCTTGGTTTACCGTAAGTGTTATATCGAAAAATGCGAGAAATGCATCCAAATGGGAGCAACAATCAATCTGTAAATATAACTAAATGACTTGCGTATAAGTCGTGTTTTTATCTAACTTGGACACCATTTAATGATAAATTATTCTCCGTCCATCGGACAAATCTTTTTAAGTTTCCTCTGGAAATACCTTACTGATTAACAGCCTAATTATCTTCATTTGAGTATTTTTTTTGTGATTTATTATCAGCATTTGTCACCCTGCTTTTTAGCTTATCAATGTCCAGCTGCTTTCATTAATTTCTTTCATTGTGAAATATAAATTGTTTTATTGTTTATTTATTCCTATTCATAAATCAAGTGTGTCAAGCTCGTAGGTTCACTTTGTAGAAATTTATGGTAATGGCATAATTATATCTGTCATTAATTTTAAACCAGTAATGTATTATACGAACTTGATTACCTCATCTCTCTCTTTGCGTAAAAGTGAAAAAGCTGTTACCGATTGACCTTACTTGATAATGGTGGACAAAGAATTGGCAAAATGTATAATAAAAAAACAGCATTTACTTCACTCATCCATATTAAACTGCTATGATACTGTATGAAAGCCTTGAATAAGCGACCACGAATGTGGGTCAAGCCTTTCCTTTATGAATCAAAACTTAATGTCGTGTGGCAACTAACTCGACAACTTATATCAAAGCTAGAACTTCTTATAGGCCAATTCAATCAGTGGCGTAGCCACGGGGGGGGGGGGGGATGGGGGGCCTAGGCCCCCAGATTTTCTTCAGACCCCCTCCCCCAGATTTTTTTGCCCCCTGATAAAGTTATTGAGAAAAAATAAAATGAAATACACTTTGAAGTATTTCCTTCAAAAAGAGTAAATAAATAAAATGTGTAACAATTAAGAAAACATGTATGAATGTGTGTAAAACACATTTTGTGTGCATGTATAAAATCAAGTAGTAACTTCAAAATGATTACTTTCACTAAATTAGATACCGTATATAATCTGCACTGTCGTTTATTGCATTACACTTCGAAGATGAGACGAACGTTTCGACTGGAACCATTCTTACACGACCATTCCTATACTTTATCATACATAAAACATGCCTTAAAGGCCCTTTTTTCTCACCCCCAAACAGTACCAATTCTCCTAACCTTCTTACTTAAGCTCCTCCCACAATTGTCTGAAATTCATCCTCATCCAGTGCTTCGAGTCGAGCAGGCCTATAGGAAAGCTAAGCTCAATGTTTATTAACAAAACACTCTCAGTACAGTTCATGCTGTGTAATAAAAGTTTTGGTACTCTGCATTGTTTGAATTAGCTGTCAATCAAGGAGCTGAGCCAATGAAGAACTTTAGTACACCCCTACCGAAATTGTGGTTTGGGGTGAGAGGATTGGCCCTTTAAGGGTAAGGCACTGCATGCCTTCGAATAATTCTTCCCATCCATCCCTAACAAGTAGGCCTATGTCGTGCCTCATTCCTTCCCATGACAAGTGCCACTTTAGAACCAAGGAGCTGTTAGTCAGCTCCCTGGTAGAACGATTTTTTCGACAAGTCCTCCTTTTACCAGTTGTCATTGGCGCCCTGGCGGATTTGTAAAATGTCCACAAGGTCCTCATTTCATGTGTTTCCCGCATGATCCGTTTATTTTTTACTTCTGCTTTGCGGTTTAAATATTTTGAGAGATTTACTCGTATTATTTTAATTTTGACTACGTAATGTACCGATGACTGAACAAATACTGCACCATTTTGCATCTAAACACCACTGAAAACCGGAAAACATTGTTTCTTTTGTAGTATGTATGTAAATTGTAAAATCTCTAAAAAGACTAAACATGAGTATTTTGAAAATTTTCATGCTCCTCAAAAAGGAAAATCCTAAAACGTAGGCCTATAATAAGATCAAAGTTTTGCCAAACATAGCACCATTTTGCATCTAGCAAATCTAACGCAAAGAAAGTTTCTCAGAGGGGTACACAACTAATTTTGGTTTTCCTATTGAAGCTGAAATCTATTCAAATATTGCCGCATTTGCGATCTACGTTCTTCTGATGTTCACAATTTTCCCCAAGAGAAAGGGAGATACTGGTTCCCTTAACTCTCATCCAACAGGCCATGGCACGGATCAGAAATGCCCAGAGTTTGGGTCCCTAAAAAGTGTATGTATTATCATTTTTCATAGATTGATTTTTTATTCACACTATTTGAGAAGTGGCAGACATGAGATTCGTATTTCAAGGCAGGGTACATCCAGCTTAAAATACGTGCGAAGTGCCGTTTTCAGCCATATGGAGGGTTTGCAAAAACCCAAAATTTTCTTGTACACTCCGCGCCAACTGATGGTGGCGCTCCGCTCAGATAGTCTTGCCGCGCCTGACCCTCGGAGGGACCAGGCCCCCCACTTGTTACCTAGGCCCCCCCCCCAAAAAAAAAAAAAATCCATCCTGACTACGCCACTGAATCCAATCAGTCAGATGGGTGAAACCATCGATTGCACATTTCTTTTCTCTCTTTAAAGGAAACATTTAGAAATTAGTTTTTGCGAAAAATATCCCTGTTCCTATTTGGCATGAAGTCAATAGGGGTGACGCCAGGATTTTCCCAACAAGGGGACCAGTCTACCCGATAGGGGAAGCATTTCCCGACAAAGGCGATGATATGTCCAGGTGGGACATGACTTGGCAGAAATTGAGGCGCGCGTATAGCGCGCCCAAATTTGTGGGTTTCTTTTTTACAAATTCATAAAAACCTGGAGTTTAATTGGGAGAAAAAAATTAAAATTTTTGAAAAAATTTGGCTTTTGTAAGGACCATAAAAAGTTGGGTGTTTTCTGAAGAATATGTACTTCATATGGGCAAGATCAAAAGCATTATAAAGGCGACAGCTGAAATTCTTTCGAGGTTACAAATTTAATCGTACTAGGTCTACGTACTAAGGTTTCAAGACGAGACTAGAAGTTTGCCCGAAAAGTTTTTTCCCTTTTTTGAACGAAGATTTGAAAATTAAGAGCTTGTTATATTGAAGACATTTTGGAATTTAATGAAAGAAAATTTGTTTTTTGGAAAGGTTAAAAGGAAAAAATTGGGTTTTTTTTATTAAATGGTATGTAGAATGACGGAGCGATTAACAGAGTAGGCTTTGGTTATTTATTTACGGAGCATCAATAGATATTGAAAGATTTTTCCACTTTTAAAAATATGAAGCTTATATTGGAGAAAAATTGTAATTTTATGACAGAATTGGGTTTTTTTTTTAGAAGAATCTGACCTTTTTATAAGAAAAATCAAGTAGGGGTGATCTGTGGTTTTGCTGGGGTTACTGAATATCATCATACAGATTCAGGCCCGCGGACCATACTGGAAAATTTTTCTGCGGAAAAATTTTGGCTTTCCATGTATTTGAAGTTTTACATTTTATATATTGACATAGGGGTACAGGAGCGTTTCAGTTTGGGAAGGAGCAGAACTGTCCTTTGTGTCCAAAAATGTTACGCCTGCCCGAAAGACTATCCAAGTGGAGAGCGCAGAAATTTAAAAAAATGAGAACCCCCAGACAACAGGAAATTGCATTTCCCGGGCTTGTAAGTAGAAACAAGGTATTCATTATTCTAAGCTTTCTTTCGCAATAAGTTTTGTATTTCATAATACTGCTCGAAAACAAAGGATAATGCGCAAGCATGCATTGTTCTGTTAAGTATCTTTTGGACCAAAACACTATGTAAGTAGCGGAACGCCACCATCAGTTGGCGCGGAGCGTACACAAAATTGTTTGAAAAAATCTAAGCTCAGAGAGCCTAAAATGGCATTTCTTAGACTTGTAACTAGGAATGAATCAGTCTTCATTTTGAGCTTTCCTTTGAAATGAAAATTTCGCTTCAATAGAAAAACACCCAACTTACTAAGTGATCAGAAAATTAACAGATAAAAGATTCTGATAATTAGATGTAATGGTCTTGTCTCTTTTCGGGGGAAGCTATTCAGCGAACTGAAAACATACTAATGTTTTTGACTATATTAAGAATCTTCGTTGTATTCAATTGCAAGGTCCACTAAATAGATGAAATTTTCTACGTGACTGCCCGAACTCCAGACTATCAAGATTTTACTTCCAACGTATTTGGAAATATGTCACGTTACAAGGTGGCTTGAAATAAATTTTCAGTCAGACTTATGGGGGAGACATTCTCACACTAATATTTATCATTATGTGTAACTGGAAACGGGACAGCTGATTTTCATTACGGCTGCTAGAATTCGACTGTCGAGGCAGGTCAGCTGGCAGACCATTGGGCACTGTATGCACATGAACAGCTGCTCGTCCGTTTTTGTACGAATACTTCGGAACCGTGGGTTTTCTTGAAGAATATGGTCTTCCAGTAAGCAAAATCCAGAAGATCGTCCGGGTGACTGAAGTTAATCATGCCCACATATTTAATCGTGAGCCTGTAGATGAAGGCTCCCCGACGAAATTGCATTTTCTCAACAACAGGGTCAGGGCAGCCTTCCCCTACGGGGAATTACCTTGCGTTCACAGATTGAAGTAGGGATGATGGGTAGAAGAGTTAGTAAGAAGTGATTAAAAACGATTCAGATATGCATTAAAATAGCGTTACAAAAGAAAAAAAATTGTTCATTAAGAAAAAAAAAAACCAGTTCATAATCGTTCATCAAGTAACTCCAGTCATTTGCGTTTTTCATTTTAGCCCCCCCCCCCAAAAAAAAAAATTGCCCTCCTTCCCAGACGGTGAGGAGATAGGACCAGGGAACTGTTATTTGCAGCTTCCTAATAGGAAAAGGTACATGGAATGAGGTATAACGGATCTAAGAAGAAATGATTGAAAATTCATTCCGATATGTATTAAAATAGCATTTCAAAAACATGAAATATGTACGAGATTTCCCATCCAGTAAGTTCATTCCTTGCAGGGCTTTTTATTAACTTTTTATTACTTTTAGGCCTCCACGACAAAATCGCCGACCTTCCCCGATGGGGGTGGGGCAGTGTCCCATGACGGAGACCATTCCCCCTCTCTAGGGCTACCCCTTATTGTGTCAATATCATCAATAAAAGAACATGTAGATTCCAATACACCTATCACAATCTTTTCCCAAATTTTTTTTCAATTAATTTAAAAAAGGGCTCTTTGATTCAAATAAAATGCCATGAACCTGTGTATGACCTGTTAATGATTTCAGACTTAAAAACTGATAAGCAGTTTTCTATTTCAAGTGACAATGACAGGATTTATTTTGACCAATGGTATGAATTTTAAAATGCAGCGATGAAAACTATTTGGAGTTAAATATCAAAAAGCTAAGTAGATGTTAATTGATTTTAGAACCCAGACACAAAGTTGTGCCATACTCTGCTGTAGTTAAGGCAGGGAGGTGTTCGCTCCCTGGTTAAGGATTGTGTGGCAGAAAGAGCTTCTAATAGTTATTATCTAGGGGTTGTTATGGACGATAGACTGAACTGGAGAGAACACGTTGCTTGCTTAGAAACACGGCTTAGGCCTAGATTGTATTGTCTTGAAAACTTAAATCTTGTAATGTAAGCCATGAAATCCTTGCCACATTTTATAATTCCATTATATGCAGCGTATATGGACTTATATATTTTCTTCTGTGTAGAGGAGAAAACGCGGGCAAAACCAGCATGGAGATTATTGATGACATCATTATTAAGCGAGTGGGTCGCGAATAGGAAAACATCAGCCTTTAGTGAACAGAATCTATGAAAATAATGCAAGATGTAAATCGTGTTCTATCATGTGGGAAGGTATTACCTTCCCCCTAAATATTTAACTGAGCAATCTCCCAGTTCCCAGTATTGGTAGACCTAAACCGACAGTGACCTAAACCAATCGCTATCCTTCTTCTTTCATAGGTACGTCCATGCATATTCACAATGGGGATTTTACAAATACAAGGTAATTTTATTACTTACAATTTTGATAATTTCAATTTTTCAATTTTGGAATCTTCTCACTTTATTTCTTCAGTCTTTATTAGAATAATTCTGAGTCATCTTACAGTCACATTTTATATAGTTTACTTTATCTCCTGCCTTTTAGGTCTTCGTTTCTTGTATTTTATAATTTTAGTCTTCTTAGTCTTCCACAGTGTCATTTTACACTTTTTATCCTATTGCCTACTCTATTTTGCTTTTCTTGGAGCAGTCATTCTTATGATAAATGCTGTTTACTCCCTAAAAGTAGAGTTGTCATTTGACACAGCTTGAAAATATAACTGAAAATGTTTCTCTCTTCACTTTCGTGGGATCAGACTAAAATATCGCATCACCTCTTCTCTTCGTGGAGAAGACGCCAAACAGATCTTTCGTCTTGGCCACTCTATACAAAGATCTCATAAGTACATTTTAACTTAAAGTACAATACATAATGTAAGTTATGCAGTTGCATAGTTTAAATTATATAAACTATTGTTCTTCGTTTTTTCTTATTTTCGATTCAAGGTGCCAACAATGTACCGGTATATTTTTTTTCGTCCCTGTAATATTTCTTGCCCTTGACTCCAGCGGATTTGCACAATGTTAGTCACTTATAACATTGAATCTTGAGTCTAGACCAGACAAAACACAAATGAAAAGTAAAGGCTGCCTATTTTTGTGAAAGATTGGGAAATAAAATTTAGATATGTTTGAGCAGTTTAGTACAACCACTCGGGGAATGTTTTAGCATATTTCTAACATGGTGAGAGATACTAAATAAAATCTTCGGAAAGCGCACCTACATTCCATGCTGGTCATCTGTGACCGACATGGGCGTCCGCAGAAAAAAGTCGGGGGGGGGGGGGCAAAATTTCTAGACGGGGGCAAAACCTCCGAGTCACCATGAATTGACATGAAACGTGCGAAAATTTCAGCCCAAAATGCCTCCCAGATCGCCGGAAATGGCATTTCTAAAGCCTATTTTTGGCATAGAAACTTGGAAAACACGTTTTGTTCGGGTTTTTGCTTTGTTTTTATACGTTTTTTCAAATTTTTGATTTTCCGGGGGGGGGGCAAGTGCCCCCCCCCCCTTGCCCTTACCTGCGGACGCCCATGGTGACCGAACTCCATAGTTCCGCCCCTGCTAAGCTTCATTGCTTCAAATGCGTACATCTTTATCCACTCTGCCACCGCACCGGCAGATCAGAGGCACATAAAAATCTGGGCCTGGGTAAACACCTCCATGAGTAGATCACGAACCTGTGATAGATGCACTTATTTCATTGATTAAGGAAGAAATGGTAAGCAAAATTTATAAAAACAGAGTCACACCGCTAAATTTGAAATTATGAGATATTGTGAAAGGAAAACGTCTTTAGTCAAAAAAGATACCCACAATAGCTGATTGGTCAGTTTAGTTTATGTGGTGCTAAGCTATCAATATTAATACATCACACTATCAAAGAAACCAGTCAAAATCAATTTCAGATCTGACCCACACTTGGCCTTCGATTTTGACTCTTAGCTAAAATATTGTGCTTTAATAATTTGTCTTAACAAACTAACAGTGAAGGTTAGCTAGGTAGACAGTGGTGAGGTACCTTCTCATCGACTTTATTTCTTCTAGTGAGCTGTAGAAGAGGACTCTTACAGCTTCTACCGAGAGATTCGGGCACTGCATTGCATTGTAGGTTTACATGAATCCAGCCTTTAGGTCTACACAACAATTAAAAAGTCAGAAAATTCTGAATTTTGTTGCAAACGTATTTCCGCATGTGATTAATGAAAGTTCAGATAAGTGGATAACAATATTACTCGCAAATCTCCGTTCCGTTCAATTTATTTTACAGAATTGTAACGCGTCATGACTCAAGTGATTAATGTTCAAAAGGAAAAGGACTCCAGAAATTGCATCATATTTTTCCTCACTGAAATAACACAATAACTCGTTTCACTGACTCCACTAGTATCACATTATGAGCGGTTAAAAACTAGACTCGACAGCAAACTTGAGTGGCTATTTACAGGCGGGGATCAAGACATTTCCAAGGGAGGGGGGATGGACTTAGAGGAAGTGGGTAATGGGGGACGTACCAGTGGCGTAAGCAGGATTTTTAGTTTGAAAGGAAGGATGCAGTGTGTTCAGTGATCGCCGGCCTGGGGGAGGGGTCTAAGGGGGTGTTCCCTTCCCCCTTTGAACATTTTGGCGTTTTTAAGGAGCCTAGATGCAAAATTGTGCAATATTTTCGACTCTGAGGGGAAAAGTGTTAAAAGCTGAATTGTGGTGGTTCATGAGGATAAAACTAAAACTTCTGTGTCTTTACACGCATTCTTATTCCATTTACGCTACGGTTACTTTCAAAGTAACACTTGTCTTTAATTTTAAAAATTCTATAGGAGTCAAAATAAAAGATTTTCGATCGGTATGGGAGAACGTGAGCATTTTAGTTTGCGGTTTTAATTGACCACAAAACGTTATTCTGCCATAAAGATTATCTAAGCGGACCGCCATCATTGGTTAGCTCGGAACGTAAAGAAAATTTTGAAAAATCAAACCCCCAGATGGTCGGAAATAGCATTTTCCAGACTCGTACGAAGAATCTGTAAATATCTTCACTTAATAAAATGCTCACTTCAAAAAAAGTTCGCGAACTGCAAAGTGATTCTAAAGTCATTAAAAAAATACTTTGACCCGAAAAAAGTTATTTTGCCCGAAAGACTATCTAAGCGGAGCGCCACCATTAGTTGGTGCGGAACGTAGAGAAAATTTTGAAAATGATCGCGACCCCTCGGATGGCCGAAAATTTCATTTTTATGCTTGTAAAGAGAATCTAGACATGCAGTGTATTAGTTGAGCTTTTGCTTATATATAAGAAAAAATCAGGAACATGCCTAACGATCAGAAAATTGCTACCACTATTATACTAAATGGTCTTGATTCTTTTCGAAGAAACTAAACAACGGAATGGAAAATATGCTAATGCTTCTCCATTATCACTCTTGGCTAAATTATTATCTGCTGAATTGATGAAATTGTTTGTGACTGCTCGAACTGATGTTTGTTAATTATTTCCCTCTATACTCTTGCGTGATAAATGGTAAACTATTTCTCCCAGCAACTGGGCCGAAGACTGCGTTTTGCAAACTATTCCTCACCACAACTGAACACCCTACGCTCCGTGTCCCTGTCTCGTACGTCTATGCCTGCCGGGGGAGGAGCAAAAGGGATGGGCCCCTCCCTTTTGTTTATTCACCCGGACTTAATATCATACGAGGTTCTTGTATTTGGATTTGTGTTTTGAGGGAAAGGATGAGCCTGAAAAGCCCCCTTGAATATTCGCAGATAAGCATAATGCTTATTTTAGTGTATTTGTTATTGTTGACGCCATAAGTTAACCCTTCACCGTTGTGCTCCGATCGGGGCATATTTGCGCGCCTCGGGAGTGGGCGGAAAAGCGGACGTAGCCCGCCCCGCATCGGCTTCCGTAGGCCATTGACCCGGTGACCTTAAACTATTGTCTCTCTCGTTGTTGTGGCCGAATTTTCGGGTAGCTACTCGCAGTTTCGAGCTCCTCGTGAAACAGTAAAGATGGGTGACAGCCGAGCTCTCCGCATGGGTCCAAAAGGACCCAAACAACTGTAAAGGGTTGAACAGAGGAAGATAAACTTTTTCCTGTTTTATCCCCCTCTGACGCTTCATGCATGCATGGTTGCTTCATGTAACATTGAGCAACTCAATACAGGTTTCCGTTTTCAGTCTTACGTTACATCAATAAAATGGCACCATGATTTTTTTTAACAGAAATAATTCTAAAGAGTCCTAAAAATTAGTATTTAGTCCTTCGGTTATTATTCTTGACCTAAAATTAACAGTAAATCCTTGATTATAGTCATCATAGTCATATCGGTCTAGATGAAAAGCTGATTATCAAAGGACACTATTTTCTCACTTAGCTGTACAGGAATGTTAGGAACGAAATGATGCTCCATGTTTAATTTGTTTTGCAAATTGCAATGGCGCATACAGGATATTTGATTGGGATTGGACAATTGAGGCGTCTGATTGCAGTTGTGGGAGAGGGGGCGCTTAGGGTCTCCTCGTGTCTTGGCTTGATGCGGTTTCTGCTTCATTTAATAACGTGTCTGGTCACGATTATTTTAAAACCAAATTGAATCTTTAAATGATCATTCATGAAACATAAATTTGTATACAGGATATGGGGTTTGTTTACCTTTGATCATTTGTCTTTTATGTGGAGGAAACATTTTCTGAAAAATTTTCACAAACCAAATCAACGTGCCGTTGTAAACGAAAGGTCTAAGGTTACATCAAGTTTGGATATGTTAGAACAATACTCATTAAATATTTAATGTAGACATTCATTCGATTTAATGTCTGCATTAAATCGAATTGACGTTGATATAAAATCGACTTTATGTTGACATAAAATGCCGACTTAAATCTGTGATGTGATTGGTCAATACTGAAACTTATTTAATGTTGACATTAAATCGAATTAATGCGGACATAAATTCGATTTAATGTCAGCATTAAATAAGGAATTATGTCCACTGTACCCAACCATAAACGAACGCCTTAGAGCTTTCCTTGTGCGTGAAAGTATGCCAGGCATGTCTTATATTATGTGATGGGCGTTGAAGCGCGTGTTTTATTAACAAGGTAAAATCCGCAAAAAGAACCAATTAGAAGTGCGCTCACGCGTGCGTGTTAAAATGCACCGGCGCGTGAGCCGGCATAATATGCATGGCTTCACTAATGCACGCGGCGAGCGCCGTGGTTGCTAATTTTCTCTGCATATCGTTACAACGGCCGGTGTGTTCTAGAATGAGCTGTCAGTAATTATCCAATCAGGGTTGCAGGGTTCTTAATAATTAGTCAGTAGAGTTGGTAGAATTTAAAATAATTACTCGTATAGGCGTCACCAAAAGTTCAAAGAAACGCGTATCGTATTCATTGGTTCAGACTAGAGGCCATGATTGAAGGTGAAGGAGTTACCACACCCATAAACAAATCGAATAAAATTTTTAAAAATACAATCGACTACGCCCTAATATTTTTCGTCCTTTATAAACTATCTGCCCCGTACTTTGTTGTTAAACCACAGGATTGGCCGGTAAGTCTTCAGATCTAACACACTGGAAGTGTTTACGTTTTATTTCTATCGTCAACAAGGAAAACAGTTGCCATGCATGATATTCCCACTCTTATATGTACACCCACACACACGCACCAGACCTTTATCGAAAGTTCACATTCATTTCTCTAAACTTTTCATCGAGGTAAACTTTAGGCAGTAAGTCTCTGAAGGCTTGATAACTTTTGGGCACACTTCCTGAGGTAAAAACTCCTTATATTAGTCCAAGCTGCAAAAAATCATGATTGAAAAAAAAAATAAATTACTTTTCTATGTGACCAATTCTTTAATTTCCTTTCGACGAAGTTTCCACTCAGCCCTCGACAACATCATTTCACCCGCACTCACTCCATTGCAACATAGGTCCTACAATATCTTTCACCGTGCACTGCTCTCTCCTTCCTTTACTGCCAAAGGAGTATGGGTTCCCCTTTGCTTAGGGGACAAGGCCGAATCAGACTGAAAATTGATAAGATCATTTCCTGAACTTCCGCAAGTGATGGAAGGATGTTCGGATGGATCTAATTTAGCAATATATGAAACAAGCTTCATTGCGAGTTAGGTGCAGACGTCCTTTTTAACCGAAATTTGCAATCTTGAAGACTATGTAAACTGAGCGTTTATGACATTTTGAAAAAAATGTTGAACCCCCGGAAAACCGAAAATGGCATTTCCATGGCTTGTAATCAAGCAGCCGTTACTTCTACTTTTAGTTTCCAACAAAGACTTCTGGACTGTTAGAAAAAATGCATGTGAAAAATTCGATGGGAGGCGGGGACAGGGGAGCACTTACGGACAAATCTGGGAAACAGACAGAGAGAAAGGAAAAACATTGTCAAGAAGGACTTTGCAAAATATACGGTTTGTTTCAAACGTGCCCAGTGAAGCTTGTTGAATCTTCTGGCGCCTTACTCACAGTGTATGCTGCCGTCATCTTTAGTGAACTGACCTTCTTCCATAGAACTAGTGCTCCACATTCTGGTGGACCATTTTTCACGGACAACTCGATCCTAACATGGTCACACATTTAATTTCATGGTTTCGCAAAATTATGTACAAGTCTTCTGTAAGTTTTTCATACTATATGATAACGGTGCACTTAAGTCTCGTATACATTTAAAGCAACCAAATTCAACCATTAAACAACTTTCAAAATATTAAAGTGTAGATAACGATGAAACGCGTGTCATTCACAAGGAATAATAATTTGAATTGTATCAATTACGAAATTTGCTGAAAGAACATCTTTTAGTTCTCTGCAAAAATACAGCTAAAACAATGTTAGATCCCACAGATGCATGCACAGGGCTCAATTCAGGCCTCCAAACCCTCGGCAATTTACTAAGCTATGTGTTCTTTCTACATATTAAAAAGCTTTTCTGTTTAAGATCTTTTCTACTTTTTTGTTAATCTTCTGGACAGGTTCCGCTTAATCGACACACTGCATCACCTTTTAACAACACGGCGTTTGCAGCAAAACCGCAGACACTCCTCAAATTCTTGTTGCTCATCCCTTCCCGAACTTGACTGAAAAATGAGTATGCTGTACATTCCTTTACGTGGGCCAATTGCTCAGCAAAAGCCATGGCATTGGTAGTTCCATAGGTCATTTCCCATAGGAGTGCGATATGTGTTTGCACCAAGCATAATGGGATAAATATGTTAGGTGGTTTTGAACTTGCTGATAACTACATATATTTTCTTTTTGCATTCATCACGAAAAGCTGGGTTTATAAAACAATACAAAAACGGATTCAACGAATGGTTAACAATAATGCTGTACTGGAGGAGTGAAATAATAGCATTCCACCCCGACTTGAGATTTCTTATTGCCTGTGGAATTGCATATGTCATACTGGTAGCGAACCACGTCAGGAAATATATTCCGGTTGCCAGAAGTAACATTTTACTAATGCGGGAGATGAAATTGTTAGACCTCTTCACAGATGGTTGCACACCTGGCCTTTGTAGTCCGTTTTCGAACTTTGCATTGGACATATTGGACTGTGCTTTAAAGTTATCATTCGCTCCTTTTGTGAATGCAACTCTTCCTGAATCAGTGGTATCACTATTTCCTTCTTGCAGAGGCTGCAAAAACCTGCCACTGTGACCGGGGTTACCTGCAAATGGTGGGTTCTGTATAGACTGTGGTCTGAGAGCTGCCTCCGGGGTTCCACTGCCAGGGACTGGTTTTTCTGCATCTGCATTCAGTCTGAATCCTTTCGGGTCTGCATGGACAGTAGGTATATTTGATATTGATGTGGGTAAATGTGATGGTATAGCGGACACCCTGTTTCTTTCTCTCTTCCGTTTAAGCAGGTTTAAAATCAACTTGACGTACAATATCACTACAACCACAAATGACACCACAAAGCAAATGTACTGCGGAACAGGAAATAACCATGCTATATCAGTAGTACTACAAATTTGAACATTAGTATCGTGCACTGTGCTATTCATCTGCAAAAGACTTGAAATACTAACATTATCACTTTGCGTTGTGACTGGTTCTAAGTGACCGAACACAGCAAGTGGTGCCACTAGTATAACTGATGCCAAATATATAGTAAAGCAAAGGTAGATTGCTTGTTTCCTTTGCCATTTACCTCGGATAGGTCTGGCAACGGCTACATACCGATCCCAAGCAACCGCCACTACCAAAAATAATGACGTATACAATGCCCAAAATGTACTGGATAGGTAAATCTTGCAAGTTAGTGTACTTTGACCAGTTCGTGCTATCAGCAGGTGATGTACTTCAAGTGGAAAAAGCAGGCAAAATATTAAATCAGTAGACGCAAGAGCTTGAATGAACACTCGGGCACTTCCAAAGCTAACTTTCTTCCAGTAAATGATTAAAATAAGTACATTTCCTGGAATTCCGATCAAAGCAAAAATTGTTCTATAAATAGCGAGAACTACATTCAATGTTACAGCCATTGATACCGAGTACTCCTTTCGCACGAATTCGATTTCCAAGTGAGAGAAAACCGCGTTACACGAGTGTTTTCTGTTTTCGTAACCCACGACTTACTCATTACAGCAAACAACTAATCTCGGGGAGGCAATCTGCTCACTACGTGGCGGAAATGCCTCTGCGTCAGTAGTATTAGCGTAACAATCTTGATCGGTTAATTTTAACTCCTTTTGTCGTACTAAATTTCAATCGATAAATAAATGAACAATTTTCGAAGGACGACGTATTTAGTTCAAGTTAAAAAACAGTTGATGTTATTGTTGGAGAGGACTTATGGAAAATTGTCCTCAAACCGGAATGTAAGGGAACGTGTATAGAAAATGTTTCGATCATACGCCAAATTTCTCCAAGCGTCGGCGAGTCATGATCTTGAATACATTGCGGCGCAAACAATGAAATAGGTTTCGAATTACATACGTTTTTATGTAATCAGGAAGTAACAACTAGGTCGTGTAATAATTACATATTTCGAACTATTAATGTTAATGTTTTTAACAGTTCCTGCTTCAGACTCAAATTAAGAAAAGGATAATATGATGAATCATTAGTTTTGCAGAAACTCATATCAGGGGTTAATTGCCGAAAATGGGTGAATAAAAACCTGAAAACGTGAAACGGATAAAACTTGTAACGTATCCTCTACCCAGCAACACAACGAAATGAGTTTTTTAAGATAACTTTTACACTAAAACGAGGACATTAAGTTAAACTGCACACTTATCTTCTCCTAGTAAAGTAGAGAGGCCACCAAGCAGTGGCTGATCCAGGAATTTTCAGTGTGGAGGGGGGGGGGGGGTCTGCATGTGGTTAGGTATCAAATGTACACTGAGCCAAGCGCCACCATAGGTATGTATGTTGTTTAGTCTCTGATGCCTATAAGAATTCAGGAAATGGGAAATGGGGGTGGTAGGCACGCACCCAAATTTTACCATATTTTTAAGTGTGATTAACACTGCACTAAGGGCGTAATTTGCAGCGCGCGAAGCGGGCTGAAATTTTCGCCCATTTCAAATATTTGAAAATATGGAGCTTGTGTTACAGGAAAGTTTGAATGCTGGGTTTCCTGCAAGGAAATTTGAACAGTTGGGGAATTACTGAAGAATTTGAATTTTCTATCGGCAAATCTAAGGTTGGGCAGCGAACAAAGATCGTTGTTGCTACATAATGTTATCCAAAGCCTACGTAACGAAACTCTCCGACGAAATTTTTTGAGCTTTTATTAGAGAAGATATGGACTTTTATGAAAGAGAATTTATGAAAATAGCACTGTATATAGTTAACGGTGTCACTTGGTGATCTGGTGTCACAAGTGTAGCAAAATGCCGATTTTGTCAGACCCAGCTGCAGAGCTCGGAAATGTTTACCAAAGTGAAGGTGTGAGTAATCACGTCTGGTAAGTAATTGCAATTTGCGAAGCGCGCGGAAAATTTTGCTTTCTTGAATCAAATAATGACGAATATGTTCGTAATTTCATGAGTTGTCAAAACCACACAGTAGACTGGTCTCACAATTCGCAAATTTCCGAATTCTTCATTTTCAGAGCCCCCTGCCCTGCCTTGGTGTCTGAGAAAAGGGAGGGGCGAGATGCAACATGATGCTAAATGTTTCAATATTTTAAGCCACTATGAAGACCCCAAGCTTTCAAAACATGGTCTTAAAAGTGTGGGTAATCATTACTTCAACGGTCTACACGGTCAATATTAATTTAATACCAAGATGTGGCCAATTCCACCCTCTACATCCTCCTCATTGATCATTTAGATCAACACATTACTTAATATTTATCTAATTTGGTGCGTCACAACTTTTAACCAACAAGGGGACTGCATGTGTTCTGACCACCCCGAGACATGAAAGCTCCGAGCTTGCCAAGTTTTGGTCACACTCAAACACTGGTGCAGCAGGCCTCAGACGACGAGCACCTGCGTCAATCTGTATATAGTTAAATTTTAATAATATTTTTTTTTCGCCGGCTGGTAATCGAACGGAATAAAACCTCCAATCATCTTGAATCAAAATTAAATCTTCTTCTCATCTGTTTATTCATATCTCATCTCGTATCGCCTACACACTCTGCAACATCCCCGTACAAGCCTTCGTATCAACGATTGGCCCATTATTCGACAGTAGTCGTAGCCCCACGTATTGACATAGGCACATATGCGATGTCACAAACAGCTCTACCAACGGCCGTTCGTGTCAAACAGTGGATTTAGGATTCGTCATTGCGCAATGTGTATTAACATTTTTCATTTTATTGAAGAATATGACACAAAAATACTGTAATCAAATAATGTAACAACTATCACTGTATTTTTAAAAAGTAATTAGCCTGGCTATCTATACAATTTTTTACCATCCCTGTGTGTGTGTGGGGGGGGGGTGGGGGTATGCATACCCCCATCCCCCCTCTGGATCCGCCACTGCCACCAAGGGAAAGAGAGGGGGGGGGGATATGATTAAATTTTTCGAACCTCTCGGAATCATCTATTTGCTTCCCCTTCAATAGCCTGTCTGGCTACTTCTCCTTCCGAAAGACAAACGAAGGTTTGATGAGTTCATATTTTCTTAATTGGTACGGCAGTATGAATTATGCAGGGATAACAATAAAATAAGCGTGGGTAAAGGTTATTTTATGTGGTGTCACAGTCTGAAGAAATTGGTTACTGAAGGGCTAATCTTCTCCCCCCAAATACAAGTTTGTTTGTAGTCCACAGAAATTCTCGATTGATAAAGTTCTTTCATTGATTGACAGCAAGTTCAAAAAATGCAGAGAACGGAAGCTCATATTACAAAGAATGTACTGCAATAATCTGAGTTTGTATCTTGATGAGGATGGGATTTGTGGGAGGGGCTAGGTAAGTAGGTTATGGAAATCACCAAAACTCACTGGTTTGGGAGTCTATTTCGCTATTACTTACCTCCTATTTACATGTGTAACCATTATTGCCTCCATTATTGGAACTGTTTGGGGCGAGAGAATACCAGTAATGCCTTTAAGGTTTTTTTTTTACAGCCTACGTGTACAGTTTTTTTTTTTCAAAATTTGTGCATGAGAGGTTTGCCTGTCGTATGTTTTCCTTGTTCATCTCTAAAGAAGTCAACGAGTGAAGTCGAGAGGAAAATCCCAGATGGGTCCAGGAGACGAAGCTCCCGGAAGCTATGAGGTTTAAGCATATCTCTGGGTGAAAAATTACGTCTCAGGAGGGGTATATTATTTATATTCTAGGTTGATCTTACTCATCACTGACCTAACTTGGGGAGGAAACGGGGGAGGGGGACAAGGGAAAATCCCCCTCATGGTCCCCGTGCCCCACCACTTCAAATCTATATTTTAAAGTGACTTTTGAAATGTTTTTTTTTGTGTGGGTGTAGCATCTTTCAACGAGTTTTTAGACTATGTTAGTTAATGTATTTCTGCAATGTAGGAAACTTTGTGAAAATGTTCTTTAAACTATATAGCTGCATTCTGAATACTACACAGATTTACAGATGTGTGCACCAAGATTTCTATTTTGTATTGAAATAACTAAGGCCAACCTTCAAAATATAGTCAATACTCTTTGGACATTAATTTTTGACAAAACTAAAAGTAATCCTCTGTTTAGTGTGCATGACGTAAACCGGCGCGGGTGAAGGTTTGGCGGAGTAACACTGCCTCCCGTACATTTACCAATAGGGAGGGCGGGAATCGAGGGATGCTCGGGCTTTAACTAGTATTACAGCTTCTGTGTTCTGATCGTTTTGAGTCCCTTTAATTGAGAAATTGACTCTTTGGCCCGTATGTGGTTGTTCTTGGTTTACCCGGCGGTTGACATAGATTACATCATCAGTGGCCTTTACTCTATAAGCTCTTTCGGTTAGGTCCAAATGGTTTTATTTGCATATCTGTCTAATAAAAGGTGGATTGGTGAGCTAAAACTGCATTAGGAACGAAGTCCAGCCGTCAAAGTGGAAGAAGTTTCCAGAAGGACACATTATTTTGAGACATTATTTAAGGAAATGGGGAACCAAATATTTCGGAAAATTTATTATCAGAGTCATCACAACACATATAATAAGTTGTCTCGTCACATGACAGGCATGAGGACATTCGTCGAATCATATCTTGACCCAAAAATAAATTTTCTGAAAAACACATTGCAGAGACATTTCTTTGTCGGGTTGGGTATGGAGTAAATAAGCGAGTGGTTCGGAAATGCCATTTGTTGTGACCTGGGAGATGTTTTCGGATAAAAAAGTCTCGGTACAATTCCAAACATTGGTGATGGTGATAATATATGTTGAACCACACCCATGAAGTATAGACGTCCCAATCATTTCCCAATCACTCTAAGCCACTAAGGGCGTTGTCTGCCCGTCACGTGAGTAATTTAGCGCCAATAGAGTTTGTATATCGTAACAGTTTCATGATACATTTTAATACATTACAGGAACTTTGAAAAGTACTTTTAAACTTACTTTCAGAAAAAAATGTCCTTTTCACCATAGATAAATGAGTCACCACTTCATAAAATTCCAAGATTTGTTCAAAGTCCATGTCTCGATGACGATTTGCGATCGGTAGGCCTTCTCGATAAATTCACAGTTAGAAAAAGTTTGAAGTCAATACCAGCTGAAAATAGTCTAAACTCTCAAGGTTTCTTCTTAGTTGATGAGAAAAATTAATGTTCTTTGTAGATGTAAGAAAAGAATTCCTCGGCAAAAAAAAAAAAAAAAAATACAACCATCGCTGCCACCATTTATAACGTGCCGGCGGTCTTGAGGCAAGGCGTTTAAGGGCGTCACACACGATCAAGCAAATAATAATGTGGCACAGACATATTATGCGTTACCTTCAGTGCATGTTTCTGTATTTAGGTCTTGATCTGTTCTGCCTCGGTAGCAAGAATATTTACAAAGAACTTGAACTAAAAACAGGTGTAACGAAAAGCTAAACATAGTGAAGAGGATTTGTTCATGACTAAAAGCTACAGCTGTGTACAACCTATTAGTCTTCGGGGTTCAGACGTTTTTAATTGTTACAATTATGTACCTTATTCCTGCATGTGAAGCGGTTCAAAAACAATGCTTTGGAAAAAATGTTCTTCTCAGTTCCGGGCCCTCAGTATGGTCAGTGGGTCGATCGTGTCTTCCCACCCACGCCTCCCAATCGTCTGACTCAATGGCCCGTTGCGGATCTTTTCACCGCGTGTACAAAATACCTTTACCTATTTTTTATAATATTGATTATTTTGAGTATTGCCGTGTACTTCCGCATTATTTGTTCAGGCATTTGCAAACAGCTGTCAGCATTGGCACTTGACGTGCCAATGTCATACGCTGACAGTAAAACTAACCCAAATTTGTGTGTCTGTATGTGAATGGCCAAAATGAACTGCATGCTCAACCTCTTCCAAACAGAGTACTCGATAAAACCAGAGATCTGTTATTAAAATGTAGGTCTATAAATCTGATTCATGCAGGCACAATTTTTCTGTCATTTTACTCTGACCAGGTGACATAAGACTGGCGAATACGGCCTGTTTTCACAATGGCTTTTAAAGCTAATGTTAATTTATTTCTGTAGATCCAATGACTTTTTGGTTTTATAAACTGTCTTTTTAATCACGATTAAGAAGAAAACCTCTCCTCTTTGTATCTTTCTTAAGAATATCACCGAAATATTCACTGGACCATTTGTTGTAGACTTGCAATATTAAAACACAACTTTGGACAGATATTTCGTCGAAGATTTTAAGAAGAGATCTTAAGCTAAATCAAGATAAAATTTCGACCTAGCTGATGAAGATACTCGTCCTATCAATATCTTTTATTGCGACATACTAAAATTTTATTCTCAAATGAGAAATCCCAGAAGTGTTGCTGATGCTGATGAGTAGTTCTTAGTTTAAAACTTGGTTTTTACTTGACACAGAACATATAGATACAAAAGGAAAACCAAAAAGCAAGAGAACTGTTTTTCAGAGAATGTTATAATTTATGTGTAATTTGGAAGTATATTTTACATTCCCGATGTTTGTGTGTTAAAAACTCATTTTTGCTGATATAAAACTGTGATCATAAGATGTATATTAGCCGTATATCTTATGTCTATACAATTACTTCGTCAATCAATGAGATGGAAAAAATATTTTGCAAACGTACAAAGTGACGCATTTTTAATACTTGCTCCTCTTGCAACAACTAAACAAATAATATTAATGGAATAAGGCCTCTAAACCTATATTTTTTTGCAAAAACAATTAAGAAGCCCGTGGTTTATGAATCTCAATTACGGCAATTAATTCAACAATTAGGATCAAATTTGGTATTTCTCTTGAAATAGCCAGTTCATATGGGTAAAATGTAGAGGGCTCTTACATGTAAAACCCACTTCGCTTTAACTCGGCCAGGGAATCGAGCTACACCTGCCAGTTGCTTCATCGCTTCAAATGCCACCCGGATTCATCCACTCAGCCAAATGGTTTAAGAACGGAAACTTCTGTTCAGAAAAAAATAAATTTATGCTATTTTGAGTTGACTTATAGTAATTCTGTAATAGTTGATATAAGACGTGCGGTTTTTCTTTCATTTATAATTTACACTTCTTAACATTAGCAACTTCGCTCACGTTTAGTGATTTCTTAGCAAATAAAAAAAAAATGAAATAGAACTACCTTTTGATACCGGGTAGGTTGAAGACTTAATTTAAAACAACTGGTAATTGTTACGTGATACAAAAAACCATTGACCTCTAACAAAAACAACAGGGACTTTTCATAACTTATTCACACACTAATTATGAAATCCATCCAATTTTCCTACCTTGAGATATCCCATCGGCAAAGTTTCCAAAGTTTGACCTTTAGTGACCCCAGATGACCTTTCATCTCCACAAAAAAACCATATGGACCATCTTCTCATCATAACGCATCCACATACTAATTATGAAATCCATCCAAGTTTCGTGCTTTGAACATCCCTTTTGACAACGTTTTCATAGTTTGACCTCTGGTGACCCCAAATGACCTTCAACCTCCACCAAGGACTACAGATGCCGCTTTCCTACTATCACACATTCACATTCTAATGTTGAACTCTATCTCACTTTCTTACCTTGAAATACAAAGTAGAAAAGGTGTTCAAGGTTTGACCTTGGATAACCCCAGGTGAACTTTGACCTCTACCAAAATTAATAGTTTCTACTCTCCCATCATAATTCATCAACAAACCAAGTTAGAAAACAATACAAGCTTCCTACCATAGGATATCAAGCAAACAAGGTTTTTTGAGTTTGACCCCCTGTGACCCCGGACAACCTTTGTTCTCTACCAAAACTGATAGGGTTCTCTCTCACATTATAATGCCTCAAAATACCAAGTTTGGGATTAATCCAAGTTTTTTATCTTGAGATATTACGCGAACAAGTAGTTAAAAGTTTGACTCCCTGTGTCCCCGGATGACCTTTGACCTCTACCAAAATTGATCGGGTCCATCTTCCCATCATAATGCATCAACGTATTAAGTTTGAAATCATTCCAAGCTTCCTACCTTGAGATATCGTGTAAACAAGTTTTTCAGGGTTTGACCCCTATGACCCCAAATGACCTTTGACCTCTACCAAATTCGACAGGATTCTTCCTTACACCATAATGCATCAACATATAAAGTTTGAAATTAATCCAAGTTTTCTACCTTAAAATATCGTGTAAACAAGGTTTTCAGGTTTTGACCCCCTGTGACCCCAAATGAATTTTTACCCTACAAAAGTAGGTAGGATTTTTCCGTACATCATAGCGCATCAACATATCAAGTTTGAAATCAATTTAAGTTTCTAACCTTGAGATATCGTGTAAAACAAAGTTTTCAGGGTTTGACCCCCGTCACCCCAAATGCCCTTTGACCTCTGCCAAAATCGATAGGGTTCTTCTTCCTATCATATTGCATCAACATATCAAGTTTGAAATCATTCCAACCTTCCTACCTTGAGAGGGGTTGACCCCGTGACCCCAAATGACCTTTGAACTTGACCAAAACCCCACCGGTTCTTTCTCTTGATTTGGAGCATCTATGTACAAGTTTGAAAACTTTCAGACATTTCAACTTTCAGATACTGTGTTAATGAGTTAAATGTAAATTGTTTCGAGTCCTTTGACACCTGTGACCCCAAATGACCTTTGAACTCGACGAAAACTGATACCTTTCTCTCTCTTGATATGGGACATCTATGTAGCAAGTTTGAAAACTTCCAGACATTCTACCGTCAGATACCAAGTAAATGAATTAAATGTAAAGTGTTTCAAGTCCTTTGACATTTCTACATTCAGATACTGTGATAATGAGTTTAATGTACAATGTTTCGGGTTTTTGACATCTGTGACCCCAAACAACCTTTAAACGCGACGAAAACTGATACCGTCCTTTCTCTTCATGTGGGGCATCTATGTACCAAGTTTGAATTCCTTGATATATCGTATTAATGAGTGAAATGTTAAGTGTTTCAAGTCCTTTGACCCTGTAACCCCAGATGACCTTTGAACTCGACCAAAAACAATAGGGTTCCTCCTCTTCACGTGGGGCATCTAAGTACCAATTTTGAAAACTGTCAGACATTCCTATCTTGAGGTATCGTGTTAACGATTTATTTGTGTTAAATGTAAAGTGTTTCGAGTTTTTGATCCCTGTGACCCAAGATGGCCTTTGAACTTGACCAAAAAATAGGGTTCTTCCTCCTAATATGGGGCATCTATGTACTAATTATAAAAACTCAGTGACATTACTATTTTGAGATATCGTGTTAACAAGCGAAGTGTCACAAATACACACACGCACACACGCATGCATACATATATACATGCATGCATACATGCCTGCCTGCCTGCCTACATACACACACACACTTACATACATACATACATACATACATACATACATACATACATACATACATACATACATACATACATACATACATACATACATACATACATACATACATACATACATACATACATACATACATACATACATACATACATACATACATACATACATACATACATACATACATACATACGCCATCATGATTGCATTGGTTTCTCACATCATCGTAACCAAAAATTGAACACTTACTCAGCGTTAGGCTACACTATACGAAAAGGGACGCTAAGCAAAAAACGAAAATCCCGCTACTGGCAATTCCTAGGTTAATAATTTGGCCGATGTCCTCTTCAGGCAACACGCAGACTTTATCCATCTAATTGTTATTAGTTTCTAGTAACTTTAAACCTTATTTTAATCTTCAGCGAAGTACCTAGGGGGAAACATGAATGGTCTCATAGTGTCAAACGTAATATATTTGTATGTATTTTCCACAATATACAACATTACGAAACTATTTCAGACTGTCACAAATTATTCGTAAATTGTTAAAGGAAGCCCAAAAATAAATTTAGGGCATAAGCTTGGAAATCCGCTCAAATTTGTAAGTCATTGGTTCGTCTCTTTCTGTCAAATGTTTCTCTATAATTTTCCAGCTCATTGGGAGCCACCCGTTAATCTGGATTTTGCTAATACATATGACAGAGAATATTTAAAGCGGTGCAATTAATGGTACTCCCAGGTGGTACTGACCTCAATGTGAAGCTGTTATTTAGGAATCAGTGGCGTAGCCACGGGGAGGGTTTTGGGGGTTAGAGCCCCCCATGACCCAACCTTGCACTGCAAAAACACCTAACATAGAGGTTTCTTCTCTCTGTCCTTAGACTTTTCCCTCATATCGTGCCCCAACCCCCACCCCCCCCCTTATGACACCAAACCCCACCCCTTAATAAATCCTGGCTATGGGCCTGTTAGGAATAGTAAATGATTTTGACCATTGAGTTCTCTTCCCTGCCACCTAAAGGTCTTCAAATGCTTCCGATGTATCTTAAATGTTCTCAATAGTAGAAGTGTTTCTGCTTCAAAGTTCAAGGACGTATTAAAACTAAGTCTTGAAGCCTTCTGCACAGATTATTTGGCTTTCAATCGTTATCTATTTAAGAATGACCCAGTTCGAAATAGGAGAACTCACATATTCGGGTTGTGATATATGATTTGTGTACTTGTCTGAAGCAAAACATCACCACTATCAAATCAACCAGCAGCTAATGAATCTTGGTTCGTGACAAAATATTTCTTTTTAGAAGTATGATCGTTCGCTTAAAAAGATTTGAACATAATACTATTAAAATGAAAAATAAAGCATTTTTGTGCCTCTGTTGTGTCAAGTTTCTAATAAATAGGTTATCCAGTCGGTGGATTATGTATGTTTAGAAAATAGGTCAATTCTTCAGTAAGTATACCATAAAAGCCCGGGGCTGACTATGCAGCTCCAAGCAATCTGACTAATCATACATAAATTGGATTGTTTACAAGAAAGAGTGAAGTATTTTGAATTTGTTGGAAAGCTATACATCCTCTCTGAATTTCCCTACGAGTGGAATTGTGGTGCTGGAAACTTTGTGACCAAATGATTTGTTGTGTTATGGTGGTCGGATGGGGGATTGACCATGCTAACTAAAAAAATCTTCAATTTTTTGTTGTTTTCAATACCTATAGTAGTTCATACATACATAACCTACACATATAAATCTGACCGTATTACACAAAAACTACAAACTTCTATTCGTCGAATTTGCTCGCAAGCAGTGTTTATGTATGGGGTCGGATGCCTCATAATCATTAAGCATACGGGCAATCGAGATCAAATCCTGTTTAAACTTTATTTTTGTATCGAAAAATACTGCACCGGCACAAAAGAGATATAATTTTTAATTCAACGTTTTCATGCTCGGATTGAATGTCGCGCATTGATTGGCACTGTATGGCCATTACGATCAGTCAAATTACATGGATTTGGAGCTATCAAACAGAACCTGATTATTTCTCTGTGGGAGGAGTGGGGGGGGGGGGGGGGCTAGGAGTCGTTTTAAATAATAATATTCGTACTTAACTTGTTTTTTAACAAATTCTTCTCCAGATTATATGAGGCTTTTAAATCTTGCTTTCTACACAGCTTTTTTAGTTAAATATCGTCTTAATTGCATGCAACTGTCTAAATGGGTTTCAAGCTGTTTTAATTCAAAACTTCGGTCTAATTTGCGTTTAACTGCACCACAACCTTAAATAGCACCACGGAATGCATGGGTGCTCATGCCGTCCACCCATTGATCATTCCAATTTTCTTGAAAGTGTTTTGAAGGGGCTTATTAAGTTGATTTTGTTAACTTCATGAGTGTGTTAAAAGGTCACTACTACATGCATGAATATGGTATGGACGGCGGTCCAGAATGAAAAGAGTGACACATTTCCCCTAGATTCTGATAACACAACGAAAAATTGTTATCACTGTTTAAAGAATATCGTAATTTTACAGTAAAGCAACAGATGGGATTCCAGCCTGTTATTTTACACTTGCGCGTAAATTCAATATTAACGGTTTGTACGAAGCCGATTTTATTTTTGAACACTATAATTGCCTTCAAGTGTAGTATTCATGGGGAAAATGGTTAGATACATGCATTCACTATAAGATAAGGCTGCAAAACTTTTTTTCCGATTTTTTTACAAGTGCCCATATTCACAGTTACAATACACGTAATGCCCGGCTTCTTCTCACTCTAAATCAAGCCTACGGCATTGTACCATAAACCTTTAGAATACTCTACCCAAGTCTATTATTGACAGTCCAAGCCTCAAATCTTTCAGGTATAACTTAGATAAACTACATTTGAGTACCTATTGATATAATACTATCATGAGTCCTGACTTACTCTTCGTTGCTAGTTGCTACCATTACTGTTGTTATACTACTGATGTTCTATTGTGTCAGAGCAGGCTCGTACAGTAACTTACGTCTTGTTATATAGAATTGTTTATTGTGTGTTCTGGGGAGGGGGTGTCGGTGTAATGGGGGGGGGGTGAAGTATAGTGTTAAGTTTTTGCTTTTAGTGTGTCCCTTGAGGGAGTAGGGCGCTTTGCCAAGCCCGTAAGGATTTTTTTCTACTTCCTTCACATTACTGTGGACTATGTTAAACTATACTTTATTGAAATAAATTAACATATATTGTATGTTTGTACACTTGTTCAAACATATGACGATGGTGATGATGTGAAAAACAAATGAATGAAATGAAAATAATGAAAAAACTGTAAAGTAATGTCCGCAATCAGGAAACTCTTTAATCGGCATTAAGTTGATTCATAAAATTCATCAAAATTGTCCAAACCTGTTAAGTTTTCTTCACATACTAATGTCACATGGTCAAACTTAGAAAATCCCCATATCCTACTTACAAATAACTGTTTTACGAGAGATTACTAAACGAGTCACTTCGTTTTCCAAAATTTCGTGACCAGACCCTTTTTCAAATTGTGCACAAAACCGTTACAAGTCAGGACACCACAATATTCAAAATTTTAACTTTTCCGTAGTTGTTGGATATGAAACTTGACTCATTATGCTAACTTTAAGCATTGCCATGTTGTAGTGACCCTTTGACAATCTTGTTAAGTTATCGATATCAACTCAATGAGCCCCTTTAATATTGCCCGAAATTCTAAAAGAGTATGCCCCCAAAAGGCTGAAGAATCATGTCGAGGAAACATTTTCTTAAAAGGTCAACAAGGTATAAAAATTGGCTACACATTCGGGCAGCGCAAAAAATATTGTTCGTGAGCTACCCTGTCTTTTGGAACACAATGCCCGAAATGGTCAAAATCCGAACTCTTTCAAACACAGAAAGGTAAAATGGTCCGTCGAGGTACCATGTTAAGGCCTACCTGTTACCGAAAAATCAAAAACATAAAAAATGGCGGCACATTTTGAAAGCCTATCGCTTAAAAGAAACAGTCATCCCTCAGCCTGTTTTTTAATATTGCGCAACACAAAGCCCAAAATAGCTGATTATCTGAATTCTTTCAAAACTTTGTCCCAAAACATTAAAAACGCTATAATCAAAGCAAATGCCCGTGAAAAATAAAATTAATAACAAAGATTTGTAACACATCATAGGTCAGATTATGGAAAAAGTTATTCATCATTCCATCTGCACTGTAGTCTTGCAAAAACTGCCCGAAATAGTAAAAGGTTGGAGGTTGGATAAAGTTTTCAGATGTTTTCAATTTTATAAATAATTACACGGACCGACGGACAGACGGAGGATGTACATCTGTTCATGTGCCCGATAATTTGCCATATATCCTGTCCCTACAGCTGAATTCGGGCAACGGTATAATGAAAAATTTAGTAGGCTGTTTTTCAGTTACACAGTGATACAGTGTGAGAATCTCTTCTCATAAGTTGGCCTGAAAATTCATTTACACCCACCTCGTGACATTTTTCAAAAGGTGTTGGAAGAAAAAACCATTTATGGTCGCGAGTTCAGACGTCACTCAAAAAATTACGGCATTTCAATGGATCTAATTTAGCCAACAGTTGCAATACACTCTCTAAAACGGGTTTAGCAATTAAAAACTTATTTTGTACCACTTTGTAAACACGTATAAATTCTAAACATTTGTTGTTTTACACTTCAAATCTGGCAAGTAAACTTATTTTAAGACTAAATGTTCAAGAATCAAACGCTGAATTTATCATCTGAGTATGTATGGGGTGGGGTAGAAGAAAGTTTATTTACCAAACACAAAACGAAAAGATACAAGGCCATTCCGTCCGATGGTATTGGTACTTTTTAGTTTAAATTTTCAGATCACTTCGCAAGTTGCTGATTTTTTTCATTTATTACAAACAAAAGCTCAAAATAACGAGAGTTTCGTTTCTAGTGGCAAACAGTGCGCATATAGGAACACCGGAGCTATGCACACTGTTGAACAGGAAATTCTAATTGGCTAAAGATAGCTCTTACTCTTAACCAAATCTTTTACTGTTGGCTGGGGGGGTTGTAGAATAGGCCCACGGTAATCCATGTCTGTCGTAAGAGGCGAACTAAATGGGAGGACTTGAACAGTATATGAACAGTATGACACTATATAACTAACCTAACCAAGTCTTTTGGCAGAATTACATTTTTCAGGCCAAAACTTCTATTCTAGTGATATTCTGTTCACTTTTCAAAAGCAAGCGAAAGTTAAAAAAGCAACTCCCTTCAATTGTACTTTTAAGCCTGGGAAATGCCATTTCCGCTTGTCCGCGTCAATAAATGGTAGCGTTCTGCTTAGATAGATACTCTTTCCGGCGGAATTAAATTTTTCGGGAAAAACATCTTCTGCCTCGAAACTTGAGATGCTCCCATATGTTCTTTTTTCACTCCAACACCTTCATGAGAGTAACATGTTTCCTTCAGACTTCTTATGCACGAAGTAGAATTTATACGGACTCCAATGGGGGCAAGCAGGAATACTTGCATCTTAACACCAACAAATTTATGTAGCTGATTTGTGAAATTAAAGATTAGACGACGATGGAGTGTGCATTAATGCAGGTCAATGCATGCGATGCATGATTGGCACAGCCGTTAAACCCCGATGGTGCATTATTCTGTACTAATACACAGATTTAGCAACAAGAGACATCAACATTAAACAAAAAATACAAAATACTAAATAGAAAGATAATATTTTGTTCGTAAAGAACCACAATTTCATTAAAAAGACAAACCCAAGTAAAGATAATATGACTTCACAGCCACAATTTTATTACGCAGTCAATAAAGTTACACCACAAATATAGGAGAAAATGCGAAATGTTGAACTATGTACTACACTACGCAGGGCCTATAATCTTGACCTAGTAAAGAGTGGTGCGGGATGCTATGTTGTTTATGTAATACCTGAAGAACGTACATAGGACGGAATGGCAAAAATACTGGGGGGGGGGGGGGGGTGCCAGTAGGACTATCTAAGCCGAGCGTCACCACTGTTGAAAAGAAATGTACAAGAAAACTATACAAACCAACCAGATGGCCGGAAATGGTACTTCCCGAATGAGAAAATATGAAAAATTTCTGCACATTATTTTGGCTACTTTGTGCGATGACGAAATAAAAACGTAACACTTCCAATTTTTACTTAGCTTAAAAAATGCCATAGATGTCTAATAATCATGTCTCAGGTGTTCAAAGTTATATTCATAATGTTATCACTAGTTTTATTTTGCCGATACATTGGTACCGTCAAACGGAAACATTTCAGATTGAGTAAAGGGAGACAGAAGAAACCAGGACCATTCGTTTCGCTGTCCTTATCTTTTGAATAGTGAATAAATCAGGAGAGTAGATTTAGTTGTCACTAGAAGCTACGGTACACTTTCAGGGAACTGACGATGGATAGTCTTCATGCAACTTTTGCCGAGGAAATAAATGATTTTAAAGCAAGATATTGTATTGTCTGACACACATTCAGTACAAATCACCCTAAATGACATTACTAAGGGAAAAATTTCAGATTCCATGCCACCGTCCTTATTCGAAAATTAAAAAAAAGGAAATACTAACTCCAATGTATTACTTCCATGATTAGAGCCACATTTTCATCTTTTTGTTCTGCAGGTGGTAGGCGGGCGTCTTTCCAAGGAATAATGCATGTTTGCAAATTGTTTTCTATAAAAATCTTCCTCAGATTACCAACTTTTTATTGAGCGAAACGCGCTTTAATATCCGTCTTTAATATCTGTCTATTATGATTTAATATGGCGTCTCAATTGCATTCAGGTTCTTCAAACGTAGTGGGTTTTTACAACAATTCTAATGCAAAATTAAGACTAGACTCGTTTGGAATGCCGGTGTTTCAGTGTCACAGTCGCAGCCGCAGAAATTGCATTATTTTCAACCGACTTGTAAGTAGAATCTAAGCAATCATTATTTTGAGCTTTCGTTTGCAATAGAATTTATAATCACATAAAAAGGTGATTAAATTGTAAAATGATCAGAAAATTACCAGATAAAATGTATCTCTACCATTGTTTAAAATTGTAATGTAAAGAAATTTATCTTTGGAAAATGAGCTTGTATGGGCATTCTACAAACTTTTTGACCACCTTGCTATATACTGACATAAGATTATGAGGAGTATAACATTTAAAATTCGAGCAACTTCATTGACCGGCGAAAATCCCTTCTCAACTTTAAGGGATGTGGCAATGCATAGTATGCCGGATTCCTAGCCTTTACAAGTTTCATCCAACTTTCAGTACGAGGATTCCATGTGTTTGAGCAGCCTGATTAGCTTAGAAAAGGTTCTACGTGCCCGAAGTTTACCTGAGTGGGAAATTGCATGAGAATAATTGGCTCTTACAAAACCGACCTAATTTTCGCCCATTTCCCGCGCAAGGTAGAAGTCTGCAGAAACATAATTTTATGCATCCTACACAAACAACAAGGCATGTGTGAAAGAAGGGTTGACCCACCACTTAAAGAAACCTTGAAAGTTCAATCGGATGCAACATTTAACACCATTTTAAGTCAATTTATTTATTTGCTTATACCAGGGATCAATGGCAGCTCCCTGTTTATACATTTCCTGAAGTGTGCACAGGAAGTAAACCTGAATAAGAATTTGCTCGACCACGAGCGCCACTGTTATGATTGCTGTACCCATTTTCTGGAAAGGGCATACGTGGATCGCAGTCCTGGGAGAGATGGGTCATCATATCAAACGTCCCCCATGAGCCATGAAGAATAATATATGTGCAGTAGATTCACTTTTTCTTACAATCAGGGGGCTGTTAGACCAAACACGCGGTGCGTTATTTGGGTGGAGACAGAACGCTTTGAAATGAGGTTAACGCCGTCAAGGCCACACAGTAATCTGTCTTTTTATCGTTCTTGACATTTCTATTATGCTTGTATGGGATTAGTAAGAAGACAAAAAAGGGCATTTGTCGATTGCTATGGTTAGAGTAGGACCGACATGTTTTTTTGCACTACCACAACATTGCCAGTCGTCAGGTAGAAAAAGGTAAAATTCGGTCTTTCGAAGCTTGGAGCGTATGAAGAAATGTCAACTCGGTAGTACCGGTATGTCGAACTCTGAACAAGAATTTACATCTGGCTGTTTCTGGAAACGTGAGGAAACTTCTAATCTTGTTGTCAATAAAATTAGACTTACCCCTGCAGCCTATCTGCATGTTATGCCTTCTAGAGGGAAGGGCCAATTGAATTCATTTATTTCAGTTGAACAGTCATTTCAAGTCTGATTGCATCTGTTCTTAAACTGTTGGCGGTACAGACCAACCCACAAAAGTATTGTTTTGCATGAGCCACTTGTTTAAAGATTAGTTGCCTTGAATGAGATGGTGTTCCAGGAATGATATTGAAGCGGCGGAGAGAGTACAGGAAGGAAATACTTTTGCGACAATTATACAGCTTATCTTCATTCCTTAAGTGGGTCTTAAAGTATTAGCATACACTAAAATTTCTGTTGCATCTCCTTCCAAATAACAGCTCCCTGTTACAATTAGCAGGGTAGTGAATATATGTTGAATGTGTATACTTTTGTGTTTTGGGTTTTCTAAAACTGCGCCGTGAAAGTGCGTGTGTGTGTCACAGTGTGTGTGTGTGGGGGGGGGGGGGGGGGAGGTTGTAGAATTGGCCTACCGTATTCTCCGCCTGTCGTGAGAGGCGAGTAAACGGGGGGATTTACATTTAAAATGAAGTTTGAACTTGAAACGTAAATTGGGCTATTTGAAATGTACTCACCATATTTGACTAATAGGCCTAAAGCCTAGCTGTGCGTTAGTATTCCCGAAACACTGCATATTCCTAACACTTCAATTAATAGATTAAGTCCTTACTGCAGACAGGGAATATAACACCGATAAATCCCTGACGTAATTAGATTCAGACACTTAGCAGCTCAGCCCAATACATGGAAATTGCACACAGTGTAGTGGGCAGACACGAGATTGTGGCGCACTCGAAATTGGCGCTCTGTCGAAAAATACCCATCTAACACCGTAACAATTAACGTTACTGTAAAGCCTAATGTTTTGCACTCACAGGGACCACGTAGATGGGGTTGTGGGCTTTAGTCCCCATTTTTACATCTTGGGTTTTCTGTTCATACGGTATGAGCCTCAGTGGTTCCTTTTAGGCTACGTCTTGCCAAATCTTGATAGAGATTTTCTAACCGTTGTGTTGAGCCAACTTCAACAGACAGATAACGAGTACTTCACAAGTAATCCCCTTCCAAAACAGGGGTGCGCCACCGGAGGGGGGGGGGCGGGGCCATGGACCCCCGTCGGGGAAGGTCGGCGGTTCCGTCGGGGAGGCCTAAAAATAATTAAAAAAATAATAAACCAGAAAGCCAAAAGGCTTAGTGGTTCCTTGCCGAAAAGGGGTGCTTTGTTGTCCTCATAAACCACTGAAAACGGGCATTTTAAATGGAATCAAGTTTTGTAGATGAAAAAAAGAATTGCTTTGGTTTGTGGGTTTCCGTGAATTATACAAATTTTATACTAAATCCAAGTTTTCTGCATGCATTTGTGGTTTAAATTTTCTTATTTGGATCTATATATTTCTAAAGCTGTAGGATTATATAGTTTGCAAAGCTTATTCAGTTCAAATGAGGAGGAGCATGCAAGTACATTATTTTTCTTACATGGTTCCCACTCTTTGCCAACATGATTTTTTCATGACTTTCAGGACTTTGTATTGAACTTTTTAAGGACTTCTCAAAGTACTGTTGACTAGAGAGAGCTATAACCAACTTTTATTCAGTGGCGTCGTGCCCATTGCGGCCCGGGGGGGGGGGGGCGCTGCCCCCCCCCAAAAAAAATTTCAAGGGTGTCATAAAATTTTGTCTGAAAATACATTAAGATCCTTAAAATGTCCAGTAAACATGAGAAGTTAACTGTTTTTGAAAAATTTAGCTCAATGAAGTTATGTTAGCCGGGAGGAGGGGGTGGTATGTGGACAAACATGGTGATGTAATGACAATAATTAGCTATTTCCGACAAAAAAAAAGCAGAATCAGTTCGAATTTAATTATGTGTATAGCTACTAATATACCATGAGCGTTAATACCGAACTATATTTGCAAAGAAGCAAGTTAGTCCACGTGTGCAATTGTTGGCTGTGAACTGTCAGGAACTACAGAACAGGAACAGCAGAAGCGTGTGCAATGGGGGACAACGGCCGTCACCTCTGTAAGTAGTGGGGAAAACTTCCGTCATTCGTTCCGGCAAACAAGAGCTAGAAACTTTGATTGTGTAAACAGAACGACTGTTATCCTAGTTAATTCATCCAAAAATATAAGTGAGTGTAACAAAAGACATTGCGCAGTTCCGTAATTAACTATTTATTCCATAGTAATAGATGCGCAGTTTATAATCACCTCTACACCTATTAAAAGTCGCAAAAATAAAGAGAAACTGACACTCAGTTACTGCGCTATAACTATTTTTGCAACGAAAAAAATTTCAAGGCTATGAAAACTAGGAAACTTTTAAGAATTAAATTTCCCATCTTTCAGGATCCTTCCTGATAACAAAAACTTAGTTTATCATAAAGCTGGATCTTTACTTAGTTTTATAAACTTGACGGCATATGTGCACACAAGTGCACATTCTCGAAAATTCATTAATCTATTATAAAACTTACTACGAAACCACCAGTATGGCTATAATAGGATTAATAGGTAGGGAAAGATCTTGCCTACAACTGTCACTGATCACTCAGTAATCTCGGATTATAGCCCTTTGTAGCAGCTAATGAGGGCTTTGAGCTCTGGAATGTCGGAACGAATGATAACCTCAAAAAGGAATAAGCTGGTTTTACTCCATTCGTAGTAGCTCCATGATTAATCATAGGTGAACGAAAGAGCTACAATTTGGGCAGCAAATTTCCAATGATCTACAATATTTGTTATCAGTAATAACCTCAGCCGGGAGCAGTACTGCTGTAGGTGGGTTATATGACGAGACTTTTTCCTCTAGAGTGGGCTTACGCAATGGTTTAAGAAGGGGGGGGGGGGAGGAAGGGCCAGTGACGGATCCAGGATTTTGAGACGCTCCTACCTTGGGATATCGTTATTACAAGGATTTCCATCATTGACCTCTGGTGACCTAAAATGACCTTTGACCTCCACCAAAACAACACGGTTCTTCCTCTCAACATGACAAATCTATATACCAACTATGAAAAGTGTCGGTGATTCCTATCTCAATATATCGCGATTACAAGGTTTTCGGTCTTTGATCTCTGGTGACCTCAAATGAACTTTGACCTCCACTAAAAACAATAGGGTCCTTTCTTTCAACATGGCAAATCTATATACCAAATATGAAGTGTCGGTCATTCCCATCTCAAGATATCGCGATTACAATTTTTTCGGTCTTTGATCTCTGGTGATCTCAAATGACCTTTGACCTCCACCAAGAACTACAGGGTTCTTCCTCTCAACATGACAAATCTATATACTAAATATGAAAAGCGTCGGTCATTCCTATCTCAAGATATCGCAATTACAAGGTTTCGGTCTCTGATCTTTGGTGACCTCAAATGACCTTTGACCTCCAATAAAAACAATAGGATCCTTCCTCTCAACATGTTAAATCTCTATACCAAGTATGAAGTATTACAAGGGGGGCCACAAACACACATACATACATACACACACATACTTACACACGACATCACCATCGCATAGATTCCTTGCCTGCCTTCGGCAAGGAATAAAAAAAGCCTACAAGGACTGAAGTTACTGATTAGGTGATCTTGAAAAAAAATCCTTTTGAAACGCTTTTTTAACAAATATCGGAGTCGGTCTTAATCACGTCTTCATAGCTCTGCTATCCTTCATTCCATGTATCCTGTCCCACCTTCATTCCGTGCGCGTAATGTCATCCATGAGCAGATCAGGGAGCTGGAAGTTCCACGTCCAGACGTTACGAATGGTTGTACCAGATGGGGGCTATGGGCTATGCACCCGTCGGGGAAAGCTGTTTTCCCCATGAGAAGATCCAAATTCGTCGGGGAGCCTTCACCGTCGGGGCCCATGATAAAAGACGTAAACCCGATACACTTCAGTCCCCGCACGACCTTCTTGATTTTGCTTACTAGAAGACGGGAAACTCTCCCACAATTTCCAATTTTCCTTACAAAAACTGACGAGAGGTTGTTCAGGTGCGTGCCTAATGCTTTGCCATTTGTCTTGTCCCGATAGTCGGATTCGAGCAACAGTAATTAAAATCGGCCAGGCTGTTTTCAGTTACGCAAATGATAAACAGTACTGTAGTGTGAGAATGTTTCCCCCATAAGTCTGACTGAAAATTCATTTGAAGCCACCTTGTTACGTGACATATTTTCAAAGACGTTGAAAGTAAAATCATTTATAGCCGGGAGTTCCTGTAGTCACATAGAAATTTCATCAATTAGTGGACCTTGCAATTGAGTACAACGAAGAATTTCAATAGCTTCAAAAACATTAGTATGTTTTCAATTCGGTTGCACAGTTTCCCCCAAAAAGAGACGAGACCATTTCATCTAATTGTAGCGGTACCTTTTAGCTGGTCACTTTCTGATAAAATAGCAAGTTGGGATTTTTTCTATTCAAGTGAAACTTTCATTTCAAAGGAAAGCTCAAAGTAACGACTGCTATATTTCTAGTTAAAATTTTGGAAAATGACATCTCCGGCTGTCTGAGAAGGTTAGATTTTTCAAAAATTTTCTGTACGCTTCGCGCCAACTGATGTTGGCTAGGGTCACTTTGTTAGTGTTTTGGTCCAAAAGATAACTAAACAGAATTATGCATATTTGCAAATAATTCTTCGTTTGGGGCAATATTATGAGGTGAAAAGTTTATTGCGAAAGAAGGCTGAAAATAATGACTGCTTCGTTTCTGGTTACGAGCCTGGGAAATGCCATTTCCGGCTGTTTGGGGGATCTCAATTTTTCAAAAAATTTCTGCTTTAAGTTAGTCTTTCGGGCAGGATCACATTTTTCGGTCAAGAAAGTCAATTCTGATTCCTCCCAACCTGAAACTCTCCCGTACGCCTATGTCAATATATAAAATATAAAACTTCCAAATATATGGAAAGCCAAATTTTCTTAATTTGCATTATGATAACATTGCAAATCACCTCCTATTTAATTTTTCTCATAAGAAGGTCAGATTCTTCCATAAAACCCCCAAAATCTGTCATAAATTTTTCTCCAACATAGCTTCACATTCTCAAATATTTGTTAAAAATGTCAACATTTTCCACTTTCCATGGATACTCCGTACAATAAAAAACCAAAGCTAGCTTAGTTAATCACCCCGATAATTCTGCTCTTCAAAGGCATATAACTTAATGAAAACCCCAAACTTTTCATTGTTACCTTACCAAAATGCTAAAATTTTTTTCATTAAATTAAGTTTCTGCAATATAATAAGCTCGTAATTCTCAAAGTTTCTTTCGTTTCTAGCCAACTTCTAGTTTCGTCTGAGAGCCTTATTGCCTAGGCTTAGTACAATGAAATGCGTAACCCCGAAAAAATGACAGCTGTCGTCTATATCACGTTTTTGATATTGCCCATATGAAAGGCAGATTCTTCAATAAACACCCAAACTTTTTAATGGCCCTTACAACAGCCAAATTTACGTCAACAATTTTAAATTTTTAAAACAAACTCCAGATTTCGAATGCTTGTCAAAAAGAAAGCCCAAAATTTCAGCGCACTGCGCGCGTCTCAGATTCTGCCAGGTCACGTCCACGGACCCAACGGGACTAATTCATTGCCTTTGTCGGGGCCTTAAAATGCTGGCCCCCCTGTCGGGTAGCTTGGTCCCCCTGTTGGGAAAATCCTGGTGCCACCCCTGTCCGAAAAATGTTGTACTTCTTTTAACTTTACAAAACAGTTAAAAGGCCATACTCTAACTAAAAATAGACTTACAGTAGGTGTCGTGTCATGTTTGCTTTTTAATGATACCTCTCCCCTTATTTCCAGCCAACATGCCCAGTTGGGCCCCGCCTGGGCTCCAGCCGAGCTACTTGCTGGGCCCCAGCTGGAACCCATTCGTGTTTGTCAGGTGTGTCCACGTGGGGCCGAACTGGACTAGCTCCTCCCAGTTGATGTCCAGCTGGAGCTCAGCTAGGCTTTAGCTGTTGAAGCTGACCCCCCCCCCCCCCAAAAAAAAAAAAAAAAACAGTTCCTGAATAAACAGTAGGCCTAAATCCTGTGTTGCCGAAGACCTCAACAAAGACATTAATGTTCATGTTGTAGTCGAGAAGCCGAGTGGGTAAGAGAGAAGAGAAAAGCCGCCCAATTAACACATTTTTGCTGCTTAATGATGTTTATTTCTTGCTATATTGTGTGTTCCCCATTTACCGTAAATAGACCAGAGACGTATCATTTCCAGCGATCTGGGAGGTAATTTATTTGCGCTCTGCGCCAAATTACCGCGCTGGCGCTGAGCACTGAGAGTCTATCTATGTTCGACTATTTCGAATCATGCGAAATAATTATTTCGATTATACGAACCAGGGGTGGCGCCAGCGGGGGGGCATAGCCCCCCCCTCCCGTCGGGGAACACTGGTGCCACCGTCGGGGTAATGAAAAACCCCACAAGAACTGAAGTTACTGGATGGAAGATCTAGAACATATTTTCGTTTTGTAATGCTATTTTAATAAATATCGGATTCGATTTTAAATCACTTCTTAACTCTGTTAAACCTCATTCTATGTACCTTGTCCTGGCTCTTTCCCTTCGGGGAAGGACGGCAATTTTTCGGGGAAGCCTAAACGTGAAAGTCGTAAAGGACTGGAATTACTGGATGGATGACTATGATTTTTCTTCTTGAACTATTTAACCTTTTGTAGCGCTATTTTATTGCATACCTGAATCGGTTTTAATCACTTTTTACTAGCTCTTCTTCTATCCTTCATCCTCCTCGCAACTCC
This sequence comes from Holothuria scabra, assembly GCA_037179385.1. Classification (NCBI taxonomy): domain Eukaryota; kingdom Metazoa; phylum Echinodermata; class Holothuroidea; order Aspidochirotida; family Holothuriidae; genus Holothuria; species Holothuria scabra. The sequence goes on from CM074194.1 coordinate 23,599,273, forward strand.
CTGGAAGGACTAACTCTACTAATTGAAGTGTAAGAAATATGCAAAGTGTTTCGGGAATACTAACGCACAGCTAGGCTTTCGGCCTATTAGTCAAATATGGTGAGTACATTTCAAATAGCCCAATTTACGTTTCAAGTTCAAACTTCATTTTAAATGTACGTCCTCCCGTTTACTCGCCTCTCACGACAGGCGGGGAATACGGTAGGCCAATTCTACAACCCCAACCCCCCCCCCCCCTCCACACACACACACACGCACTTTCACGGCACAGTTTTAGAAAACCCAAAACACAAACGTACACATATTCACTACCCTGCTAATTGTAACAGGGAACTGTTATTTGGAAGGAGATGCAACAGAAATTTTAGTGTATGCTAATACTTTAAGACCGACTTAAGGAATGAAGATACGCCGTATAATTGCCGCTTCAATATCATTCCTGGAACACCATTTCATTCAAGGCAACTAATCCTTAAACAAGTGGCTCATGCAGAACAATACTTTGGAGGGTTGGTCTATACCGCCAACAGTTTAAGAGCAGATGCAGTCAGACTTGAAATGACTGTTTAACTGAAATAAATGAATTCAAGTGGCCCTTCCCTCTAGACGGTATGACAGGCAGATAAGTTGTAGCCGTAAAAGTCTAATTTTACTGACAACAAGATAAAAAGTTTCCTCACGTTTCCAGAGTCGGGAAGAACCAACATGTTCGTTCTTCCCGACTTAAGGCGACGCGACTTAAAACTAGTCCTAAAACTGTCAGTAGCAGTCGTAAACTCACGCACACTACACGACCGTTGGAATCCGACGATCGAGTTGAGTTGACGCACAAAGTCGTATAGTGTACGGCCAGCTTTATGCAACAAGTCACAGGTCCATGAAGCGATTCACGCAAAATTCTAACGTTTAACACCCTTAGTCTTTATTTGTTACGTTGAAGAGACAAGAATGTGTTCTGCTCATTTCGATTAACTGATGTTTGCGGGCTTCATTCCAGAAGTCCGTAATTGCCGTCAGTTGCACGTTTCTGTTTCATGCGATCGAACATGTTCGTTCGCATGACTGGGTTACGCGTAGGCTTGTTACCTGTGTAGCAGGCTGTACGGCATTATATTCCTTTTTCAGTCATATCCCTAACTGTTTTGGAAGCTGAGAAAACCACCGTCCGCTCCGCGGGGTAGTCTGCTTGCAACTAGTTGCACAGCATTCCATATACTTTGCAACGAATCTAAAGGTGTGTTTACATATACCGGGAGCGTTTGCCGGCAACGACAACGGCAACGGCAATCCGGCATAGCTGTTCACATATGACGCAAAAAATTATTGCCGCATACGGTAAAAATTTTACCGCATAATACTGACGGGAATTTGCAGCTGACAATTTTGTTACATTATCGAACATGACAGACATTGATGAGGATCTAGCTCTCATAATGGCAACACTCCGCAACACCGTACCAAATAAAGGTGAAGAAGAAAAGGTGGAAGAAGAGAATATGGTTAACAGCAGAATAATTAAATTTGACAATAAAATCGGAGCCTCTGAGTCAGTGACAGGCCCATTAAAGTCTGTACAAAACTTGGGTCAATTACTTTAAGTTATAGAAAGTGTTATTTTACGTTGTTATCGAGTAAAAATTGACAAGTTTTTAAATTAGGCAAGGTATTTTCGGCTGTCTGAAGGATCGCATTTTTTCAAAATTTTGTTTCCGCTCCGCGCCAACTGAAATTGAGTATTCAGTCTGTGTAGATGGATTCTTTAGGTGTCGAAGTGTCAAAATGTTATCGATGTTCATTGTTAATGGTTGTTGCAGAGCAACATCAGTATTCATCAACAGTATTCATCAATATCCAGATTTCCGGATATCCGCATTGACGTTGCCGTATCCGTGTGAACAAACCTTCATTTTTTCTACATGAGTGAAATTTTTGTCTTTGCCGCAGCGTCCGCCTTTGCTGGACAAGTACACGAACGTACTTTCTCGTACAATCTCGTTGCAACAAGTTGCGTCCACGGACTTCAAAAGTTTGGACTTGCCCAAGTCAATTCCAGATTTTGCAAGAAAGTTGAAATATTTTTGAAATACGGCAAGGTAAGGTCAAAATCACTTCACGTGTTGCAGGAATATGAGGTTGTTTTCCATTCAACTTAACCTTTTGCTTAAAATATAACAGAGTCGTCGTTAAATCAGATGATCTATAGCTTCATGACGGCCACCTTGGTGCGCATTTTTTGGCCCAGATGGTGGAGACAACCTACGGATAGGACGTACACGTTACATGCTGTCCATGTACATGTAAGTCCGTGCACGTGGTTGCGTCGCACCGGGTCGCATAGTGCATAGACAGATCTTTACGAGGCTACTGTACGAGCCCCATTCATTCAATTTCACGGAGTACTTAATACTTCGTGCGTGTACGTACGTTTGAATAACTGACTAACGTTATTATGTGCGTTACGTTTGTACAATAAGACTGTACTATACTGCTGGCCTATGGAAGTAATTAACGTTAATGTACCATCGATGCGCGAGCGTTCAACTCAAGTGCATCGGCACAGACTTACTATTCATAACAGACTTAGATTTCACAACAGAGTAGCCTACGTTTCAGGTCAGTTTCGTGACCGATAACAGTGACATATTAGAAATATGTCACTGGTTTTCTATGTGTAGCCTTAGGAACACCACCAAATAATACTACTGTAGCCTAACGTTATAGTAGACAGCCTAGCCTAGCACTAAAACACTTCCATAGGCCTAGGCCTATACGTTAGGCTTAACGAAAGTAGCCTAGGCCTAGGCAATTAAGCGTGACACTAACACATTGACAGAAACGGTATCACACTCATAGCTAATGGTCACACTACAGGGACTGCACAGCATCCGGCCATAAAACTAACAACTAGGCTTAGCTAAGCCTAGCTTTATGCCTAATCATCCAATTAGATGTACAGTAGGCTAGCCTGTGGAGGGAGGCCTAGCCTAGCAGGCCAAGGGCAAGGCCAAATATTGAAAAAAACATGTACAGTAGACCAGTAACTGAGCTAAGGCTACACCTAGCCTAAGTAAGTAGTATAGGCTAGGTCCTAAAGAATTAGTATACTCAGTGTACCCTCGAGTGTGCACCAAAGCTCTGTGTCATTTCAATATCTTTACACGTTATGTTAATGCAGATGTGCACTCGACGGTCTCCCCATCATACTAAGTAAGTATGCTGTAGGCCTAGGTCTACAGAAGGTAGAGGGGTTCCACAACTAGGGAGTTCCGTGTGGAATTTTCTGATTTATGCTTGGAACTTCGAAGATACACAACAGAATCATTTCTTTCACCAAATGCAAATGGCAACCTGCCAGGTAACTACTCTGAAAATCAGGTGGGTATACAGGGAATAATACATTATTCTGTGGATGAAAAGGATCAAATCTGAAACGACCATTTTTTACTATCGCACATGTTGAACAGTTAATTGGGTGTTGTTAGCATGACAATTTTTGCACTCTTTTTTCTGTTTTTACCTTATCTGCTCCTCCATCGGACCAATTTAAGACAATGTGATGACGTTCAATTCATCTTTAATCCATTCCGTTCACTGCTTAATCCATTGTTGCCACTAAATAGGAAATATTTTTCTTTCATAAGCAGTCTGCTTCTATAGGAGTGCCGCATACAAAATGCCCTGCTTCTGGATTAGATTGTATTAGTATGTATATACATCAATTGTGTGTACCACTGATAGCGCTATTCAGTTGCGAATGAACACTTGACTCTACTGTCGATGCACTGTCCATGGTAAGGCTTAAAAGGGAGCATCCATTTTTATTCAAATACAATCCCCAAAGGGGTTATCAGTTTTACATACAAATGTCTTTTTGAACCAAATTTCCACCCAAAAAATAAAATAGACCTTGGTATCAACCTACCTTATTGCCTACAATTAGGTAACCTTCAATTTACTTATTTCGATGAGCACCTGTTCAGCACATTCCATTTATGTAATGGAAAATACCAAACAGTGGTATCAGAATATGTACTGTACATGCACAGATTTATTTAACACACAGGTAACTATTGTTGGAACAGCTAGGTTGGAGCATACAGGACAATTACCCTGCTCTGTGCAATAATCCTTTTGGATGTCCTCGGGAAAGGGGAAGGGAAGCAAATTAACCCATGGAAATGAAAAATTTGGAACTAAAATGTTTAACAAGGGACAACATCAGTATTACATTATGGTATCACCTGAAAATCTCTTAAACATCATGTTCCAAAGTTGAAAATGATTAGATGCAACTTACATCGCCTGAAGAGTGAGTTTTGAGCAATCTGAAAGGCGTTTTTGGCAAAATTTCCATGGCTATTACAGCCCCACACAGATAAATTGACTAATTTACATTTCTTCTCCTCCCCCAACCCACAGCAAATACTTGATCCCATCTGAGGAAATTTTTGCCAAGTAGTACGTCTTAATCCACTCTACAGAGTTACATAACTCATAATACTTATGTAATCACAACTACCCTCACCTAGTAGACCAGTCAATATGCTTGATTTGCTCAGAGTAAGGACAAGTTCTTCCATGGAAAATGCCCAGCCTGGGTTCCATGTCACGCAAATTCTGGTGCCAGCTCTTACTGCTTTTCTGGGAATCAGGGAATTTCCCCTTAATTGTCCAAAAATGTCGTACACCCCTCCCTATTTTTCTTTTCTCTGGATGCATATGTACATGCTGCGACCAACATGCGATACACTCATACCAGTCCCCATCAGGTGACAATAGTAGGCTATCTCTGATGGAATGTTGCATTGATCACTACAGTAAAAGGAGCAATTACATATCAAATATTGAAGGTAGAGAGATTGGATAGCTCGTTTTTGTGTGTTTTTTCAAGTTATACTGACAAAGCATTTTTCCTTTTGGTCTCATATCAAGTCAAATCACAATTTTCAAAGCCACTAGCTAGCTTGTTTTCAGGTCATTATTTGAAAATATTTGTTATATTTATATTTCTCCAGTGGAATCACTTCATTCTTGTGTTTTGTGCAATTCAAGTGACAGGTAAAGGTAAATTATGCTAGTTCTAGCTGCATGTTATGAACTTCCTTTTGAAATGCTTATCCATAGATATAACAAAAAGACAGTGCTCTGTCACAGTGACATGCAGAACCACTTATATTTCTATGCTCTATTCAATGACAGCAGCAGAAGTAATGTGCATTGGCAGGATAATACGGGCATGGGGGAGCTTGTCCCCAACCCCCACTTTTCCATACAATAAAAAAAATTAAAATTAAGAGGGGAAGTTAGATTAGAAGAATTATGAAGGCATAATATTGTAGTTAATATAGCAATGTAAAATAAAAGACAAGTTATAAACGAATATCACATAAAAATAACACAAAACATTATTTGGGAGAATACATATATGTAGGGGGTGGCTTCAAATTGACATTCATGTTTTAAGTCTGGTTTGTGTTAATGCATGAATTGAGCCAAATCAGGGCATGGGTTGCCCGCTTGTTTGCCAGTCAATTGCATTGAACAAATTTTAGTGGTGGGGCCTTGTATTCCCTTCTTGCAGTAGTTAAAATGGTTTAATAAAGGTCAAGAGCAGTCCCCCAAACTTATATTGAGGCAACAGCTAAATATCACAATTCTTGTCTCATTTCTGTTCAAAGAATCTTTCATAATATTTTATAACTTCAGTATAACATATGAAAGGTAAACCATGAAACTGGACAGTCTACTGCACTGCTTCAAGTTGGGGTGACTGCTCCAGCCCTTTAAGCTGGTACAACAATGCTTTCCCAAGTGGTACAATAATGTGCATGAGAAAAATTAGTGGGATGCTCTCCATGCACCTTCAGGGTTGATAAAGTCAAGAGAAAATAATTCCCACATCCCACTGATTACCCTTTTTATCAATGAACTGCACTGTACAGTAACAACTGCAGACAAGTATTACAATGCATGCTTCCCAGTCTAGCCGCAGTCTCACAGTACAGCTTTTTGAAGAGGAGTTCACTGGCATCCTGTGCAATATGCAAACTAAGAAAAGCATAACTCAACCATCATTCCCAAATGTTTTAACTACAAAATCCACTACTTGAAGTCCGTCCACATTACTATATTCTAAAAAAGCTAAAAAAGAAATCCAAACCTTACAATTTAAAGCACATTAGTTGGTGAGTTAAACATCCCAAGTATAAGCTGGGCAGAATTTTATTTCTGTGCATTATCGGCAATCATTTGTGTGGTCCTACGTACAAGGAAGCCCTCATCCTACTGTAGGCCTAGTAAGCCTAGTACTGCGCGGCTGCTCAACCCACAGGTTGTGCTAGCATTATACAGTCATACTGGGCTAATCATGAGTAGATCACTTACCAAACTTTGTAACCGTACAACAGGCTTCGACAAATCCCCCGCCCGACAGCCCCACAGACAAGTAAAAAATCACTCGGGCAACTACCATGCTCGATGTTGCAGCCCCCAGGGCAAGTACCCCCAGCCTTAAATTTTTGAGTTGCACAAAATGGCATTTGTACTTTCAGACTTTGAAAATCATATGTACTCAACGGATTTGAATTGGACAAGTAGATATTTATGCGGACAAGTAGATTGAGAAAACCAACTAGCCTGCCGGACAAGTACAAAAAAAATTTGTCAAAGCCTGTGTACAAATATGCAAGTATCCATAAAAATCAATGAAACTTGACAGTAATATTTTGTAATATGATTTCCTCCCTTTGCTATATTTTGGTGTTGTTTGGATTGAGTTATCTCTAGAAAATGCACCTTGAAATATAGGAGGCACTATAAGCAGCAATGCATACAAAGTAATTTTGAGTCCATCACTTCATAAAACAAACAAATAAAATCCCATAAAATACCACATTGAAGGTTTTCAAATAAAGATAAAGATTAATCTCATTTCTATCAGAATTCTTATTTAGAACTTTGTAAAAGTCATTCGTATCATCATTTTTGATATTTTTGCAAATTCCCGTCTCATATACTTTTGCCCAAACATAAAAATCTGGCCGTGACAAACATTTTTCTTTCAAACGTCAAAAATGTGATCACAAATAGTTGGTTTTGGTGTTGTTTGCATAGCAGGTTATTCTAACATTGCAATCTCATTGCACTTACACGGTGCACTGGCGTTTAGAAGGCAGTGATCGACTCATGATAGTGATCGACTCATGATAACGACTCATGATAACTTACTATAATGCGAGGATGACTAGGCCTAGCTACTGTAACAACTCCCTGACAGCCTAACACTAACAGACCATCCCAGCCATTAATTAAAGAGATCCATCAGCAGTTTATTGCTGCCTAGTAGCCCAATAATGAAGCCTCCCCAAGCCTAATTCCATATAGGCTGCCCTCATGCACAATGGGCTACAGTAGCTAACATTAGGGATAACCAAACGGTCGGCCTAATGTTAGCCATAGAAACTTCATTGATGTGGCATACCCATTAACCCTTTACCATTGTGCTCCGATCGGGGCATATCTGCGCGCCTCGTGAGTGGGCAGAAAAGCGGATGTAGCCCGCCCCGCATCGGCTTCCGTAGGCCGTTGACCCCGTGACCTTAAACTATTGTCTCTCGCATTGTTGTGGCCAAATTTTTGGGTAGCTACTCGCAGTTTCGGGCTCCGCGTGAAACAGTAAAGGTGGGTGACAGCTGCGCTCTCTGCATGGGTCCAAAAGGACCCAAACAATGGTAAAGGGTTAAATTTAGCCTGTGGAGTGTGTTTACTGCAAAGCTGATGCCACTGTCTCTGCGTGTGTGCACGTACACCTTTAGCCGAGTGGTGCAGACATTTTATATTAACCCTTTACCGTTGTTCTCCGATCGGGGCATATCTGCGTGCCTCGGGAGTGGGCGGAAAAGCGGACGTAGCCCGCCCCACATCGGCTTCCGTAGGCTGTTGACCCCGTGACCTTAAACTATTGTCTCTCTCGTTGTTGTGGCTGCATTTTCGGGTAGCTAGTAAAGGGTTAAGGGGATAGGATATATAGAGCCCAGGCCTAACTCTTGCTAAGTGGTCCCCCTTCACACTGAAGTCCACCATCTCAATTTTGATCTTGTTGTGCACCAATTGACACATTAAATTGGCCGGGGTAATTGTCTTGTAGGCCTACAGTAGGCTAATCAGTCACTGGGAAATAGGGAGTTAAGCATAGCAAAAGAGTTATAAATAAGAGTGTTGAATTCGCAGTGCTGGAAAAATTGCTTATTCCCCCTTCATGGAAGTCAAATTTTTCACATTTTTCATGGTGGGGTGTATAAAATAGTCAAATTTACCTCCAGGGGCCCTGTTTAGAACAATCCACATATACCCTCAGGCCACTGAGGGAAAGCAAGCCAGTGAGCTGCCACTGGAACCTGAATTAAGGCTGTGGCAGACCAACTTGAACCAATTGGTTGAAAACGGGCTGTAAAACTCCAGCTAACTAACAAATACTAGCTGACCTTTAGTGGCTGAAATTTCACAGCCCTGACATATAGCATGGTTTTCCAGCCAGTTGCTTCCAAAATTGTTGGGTCAGTTATTATTCACACATGAAAATCAGTCACGGTTGTGAAGTTTAATCACTGACTATTGAAATACTATGTTCAGTGAAAGGCAGTATAATAGCAAATCATAAATTGTTAATCCTCTCACCCCAAAATACATTTTTGTAGAGGTTAACAGAAATTTTCAATTGGGTCAGGGGGCTGTTCCACAAAGAGTTACGCACAATCTTAAGTTTGATTCACCATACTTAAGCCAACAGTAAATCATACTTAAGATCGTGCGTAACTCTTTGTGGAACGGGCCCCAGCTCTTTGATTGCATGACAGCTAGTTCAAACAATGCAAAGTACCATAGCTCTTATGGGCATTTGTAAAACATGAACAGAGCCATACAGGGCCAAACAGAGCCAAACAGGGTCAAACATAGCCAAACTATGTCAAGTATGAATTCTCACATCATATTTAAACTACACCCATAACTTACATTAACTGATTGCCATTACCAAAGGTTTTCAATGGAAAGTTTAGATTTGGCTCTGTTTGGCTCAGTCCATGTTTTACAAATGGTTCCCTTCAAATTTGTAAAACATGGACAGAGCCAAATAGGGCCAAACATAGCCAAACAGGGCCAAACAGAGCCAAACTATGTCAAGTACTAATTCTCACATCATATTTAAACTACACCCATAACTTACATTAACTAATTGCCAATACCATAGTCATTTAAGGGAAGGTTTAGATTTGGTTCTGTTTGGCTCTGTCCATGTTTCACAAATGGTTTCCTTCAAATTTGTAAAACATGGACAGAACCAAACAGACCCAAACAGAACAAAAGTTAAACTTTAATCTGCTGTAGAAATACTGTAGTTGTTGCCGTGTTGGATCAACAGTGTCTGTTCCTCATGGATTTAGCATATAATATGAAAATTGTTCTCTATTTTAGTACAACAACAAGCAGGGATGTCAATTCTGGAGGGATGGGGATGCATCCTTATGTCTTGCCAACCTGAGGACGACATTCTGTGACATGAACAGGGTATTAAATACATATAATACTGTTTTACTGCTGTTTTTTTCTTTTTTATATAGGCCATCTCTCTATATGTTTTTAGGACGAGGTGTGTGTTCTACTGTAGTTGGTAGACATTACAGGGTGTTAGCTAGAGAAAATGCCAAACTTGGTGGGACTTCATTGAAACTGTATCATTCTCACATTATGTTGGCCATATCTCAAGATCTAAATGACTTAGTCTGCGGTCAGTTACATGATTTGGGGTTATTTCCAATACCAGTACAATCGTTTATGTGTCTGATTCTGTGTAACCCATATTTAGGGTATCGACTGAGATGAAATTCAAAATGGGTGGTGAAATTTCAAACTGGGTGCTGACTCAAAACAGTAAATTTAAACTGGGTGCAGCACCCAGTTTGAATGGCCTGGCTAGAACCCTGACATTAGATTCTGACTCAAAGGTCAGAGCAGGGAGCTCCCTGGTAAGAGGACGAATATTCAGCCTGGGCCTGGTCATAGCAAAGACTTAAAAAATTGCACCTTATGCCATTATGTGTGATGTATTTTGTAGAGACTCACAACTTGAAATAGGCTTTGGATCTGTGTGGCCCTGTTTGGCTCTGTTTGGCTCTGTTTGGGTCTGTTTAGCTCTGTTTGGCTCTGTTTGGCCCTGTTTGGCTCTGTTTGGCTCTGTCCATGTTTTACAAATGCCCAGCTCTTATTACACAGCCTGCACTGTACTGAGTGTTTTGATTACACATGCATGTCTTGTATGTACGTACTCACCCTGAAGCAATTAACTGAAGTTGTGTCTGGGTGATGATGAATTTTTAACAGTTGTGGGAGGGGCATAAATACTGTAAGTAGGTGAAGAGAATTATAACTGATTGGGGTAAAACGATCAGGCCTCCTTAATACTTGATCATTTTTGTCAAATGTTTGGAGTTATATACATGCAAAACATACTTCAATCAATTACAAATTTATTCCACAGATATTGGCAAGGATGGAAAAAGGGATCATTTCCACTGGGCAAGTCTTCATTCCCACAACAAACAACCTCCTTATTTTGTAGGCTAGGCCTAGTGTACAGTACTTACAAAACATTTCTCCAACTACCAAAAGTTTCATTCAGATGGGAAATTTCCAAGAATTAAAAAAAAAAAGCTTCCCAAAGTTTTTCATGCAGATCGCTACAAGACTGCAACCTAATTGCCGTAGTCTTCATTGAACCATCCCCATTTTTGGTTCCTTGCGTTAGCAAAAGGAACCTATGTAGTCAGGTTTGCGTGTGTGTGTGTGTGTGTGTATATGTGTGTCTGTGACGCTAGCTTGGGTACGCTGTAACTCAACAAGGGAAAGTTGGATTAAATTGGAACTTGGTATATAGAAGTGCCATAGTTTGAAGGTGTGCCCTATTGTTTTTGGTGGAGGTCGAAGGTCATTTGGGGTCACCAGAGGTCAAAAACTAAAAACCTCAACACGATATTTCAAGGTAGGAAACTTGGAGAGATGTCATACTTGGTGTGTGGATGTGTTATGGTGTAAGAATGAAATCTTATATGTTTGGTGAAGGTCAAGGGGTCATCTGGGGTCACCAGGGGTCAAACACTGAAAAATGTTTTAACATAGTATTTTAAGGTAGAAAGGACAGATTTCAAATCAATCTGTGTCTGGTTAAGGTCAAAGGTCATCAAGGTCACTGGAGGTCAACCACTGGAAATGTTATTTAGAAAATCTTGTAAGCTAGGTAAAGATAGGTTCAATAGAGTTTTTACCTCACCTGGTTTTGCATGCTTACACACCCAAACACCTTAGAAATTTGGCCTAAAGTTATATTCGTTTAGTAATGATTCCTTCGGGTTGTACACAGATTTTCGATCATTCAAAGTTTTAAGAGGGCAATAACTGAAATATGTTGATTTCAATGAGCACAGGTCACACTGCATTAAACTGGTCTCTTTGCAAGTGAAAGCAATGCATGGATTATACAGTATGTGTCTTTAATACTGCTGTGCTCTGTGGGGTAGCCTAATCCTCATTCTATTATCACACTCCATTAATCACTTGCTTTCTGCTTAACTGCTGAATAAACCCTGTTTTCTGTGTAGAGATAGCAAACAGGACAAATGGTAGATTGTTTTAAAGTAATAGCAAGTTTTATTTGAGAGTAGGTAAAAATAACTTATGAGAGAAGTACAAGGGGTGTTTTTCTCTCTCTGACCGCATTGAGTTTATTGGTGATAATATCAAGTTTGATTACTGTACAAGCATAAATACATACAGAAATGAGGAAATGTTTTTGAAGGATCACCAAGCTTTGTACAAGTTGAATGTAAGTAAGGCCACAAAAATTTAATCATTGATTTCATGTAATATTAGTACCAAAATACCCCTTGTGAAGATGTTACAAACATGGAGTATGAGCTTTTGCTTAGCTCTATTTTGGAGACTGGCTGTACAGTTCTTATAATATCCAGCAAGGAACCACAGTGCCCATTGGGCTCTTGTCTTGTATGCTTTTGCTCTTGCCAAGGCTATTCCTCCATCCGTCCATTTTCTGATGTTATTAATCCATCCTGTTTTCCATTGTCCTGGATGGTCTGGCCTTCCCTTCTCAGTATTTCTCCTACTACTGTTATCTGAACAAGGCTATCTGATTGGCATTTCCAATGTCCCTACAACAATAGCTTCTCCTTAGGACTTTAACTGGATGTAAACAGGCTTCTTTCCTGTTCTGAAACTTCTGTGAATCTTTGCATTGGTCTTCCTACCTTTCCAGTTGACCCATTCTATGCCACACCCACAGCTCAAATGATCCTATCTTCATCATGTCACTCTGCTTTAATAATGTCCAGCTTTCGGCACCATAGAGGGCTGTGCTCCACTCAAGAGATTTTACTAGCTGCTTTTTCAGTTTCAAACTGATCTCTCTTGCAAGACTAAATTGTGCTAGTATTACTACAGTAGAGTGAGTAGAGCAATTATCCAACTTGGCTTTTTGTTGAAAAGTATTGCCATACAGTGTACCAATTTCATTTCTTTTCAGATTTTAGTTCCAGATGAGTTAACATGGCTGAAGAAGAAAAACAAATAGACAAATCCCCATACCATGATGACCCAGTAAGTGAACCTTTTGCATAATTTGTGGAATTTTAGGCATTGTGGGTAAAAGTGGTTGATAAAATTTTTTTTGTGGTTTTTGCCTGTCAAGGTGTGTACATACATGTTGTAATTGTAGTAGTACCATTTAAATTTGTGTAATTTAGTAGTGTTTCTTTTCCTGCTAGATGAAATCTATTTTTTGGGGAAGAGTTTATGTTAACATCATTGGCATCTTCTCAGTGTTGTAAGGTTCAAGAAACAATTGCCAACATAATTTTCCAAAGGCTAGACTATTACTTACTACTTGTGATTTTTTTGCTCTAGATTTCAATAAATAAGTACCATATCCCTTTAGTATTTCAGACAAACAGAGTGTTTCCTATACAGATTAAGACTCGACTTCCTAAAAGAGAATGTTCCTTCTCCTCCAGTCCAATTGTCTTATCCTGCACCCTGGACACCTTACTTGGCTGAAGTCCCAATGTCCCGATAAGTAAGTGATGTCACACTGCCAGGATTGTCTGATTAGACAAATAGCGTATTTCTTCAACATATCAAGACTTGACTTCCCAGAAGAGAATGTTCTTTCTTCTCCAGTCCAAAGTATATTATGATGCACCCATTGCACCCTGGACACCAATTATCTGGCCAAATTCCAATGTCCCTATTTCTCAGAGTAGTATGATGTCACACTGCCAGGATTGTTTGATCAGAACCCCTCTCCCTCAACTTGGATTGAATGTCAGTGAGTCACATTGAGAGACTTCTAAAAAAGAATGACCAAATCACAGGTAGAGATCCCAAAAATTTTCAGTAAGAAATTTTTATGGCTGCCTTTTTCCCTTTCAATTTTCCCTCTCTCTTTGCATGAAATGCCAGGGTGCTATTTAAAAGTGACTTGCAGAGAAAAGGAAGAGGGTCACAAGGTGGTATCAAATTAGTTGGTTAGATGACACACCAACACGAATGTGTTAACTAGGTAAAAATGTAAAGTTTAAGTGTGGTTTCAAATGCTATTCAAGTTTAAGTCGTTTTTTTCAATTAGTTGAAACATAGCACAAGTCTTTCCCTGTAGTTGCCTTTTATGACATGAAATACTGTGGGCATATTCTACAACTCCCTATCTACAGGGGCACATAACATCTGTATCTGCTGTACGTCAAAGCTGTAATGGTTCTGTGGGAATGGTTTATGAAAATTTCAAAAGTGTATTTTTTGTTATGCAATTTCATTGCAGAGTTCTATGAAGAAAGCCAGAGCCACTGGAATGAGATCCCTTTCTGGAGAATGCCATTACGAAGAGAAAAGCAGAAACCTGGATTATATCAACAAACAACTAATGGAAATGAGGGACAGATTGCTAGAAAACACTTGTAAGATGAAAATAAGCATTTAGTACATGACATCTTGTGCCAGCAAATTCACCAAATGGCTTTAATGAGGTCAAAGAAGTTTATGGTATTGTATTGAATATTAATCTAAAAACCAATTAAGATGTCTTTAATTGAAGGCCCAATTCGCTCACCTTGAACAGTACCAGTTCTTCTAACCTTCTCCCTAAACCCTCTCTTAAACGTCTAAAATTTATCCTCATCCAGACACAATCTGAGTTGTTTCAGGGCGAGTGTAGAAAAACTCAATGTGTATGTATAATCACAACACTCTCAGTACAGTGCATGTGGTGTAATATGAGTTTTGGTACTCTTTTGAACGAGCTGGCAATAAGGAAATGAGCCCATATAGAATCTCTGTTGACTACTGCAAAAATTAATTGTAGTTTGGGGTGAGAGGATAAGACCTTAAAGACCATTTGACAGACAGCTAGTTGTCATTGTGTAATATCCAAGGAAAAAATTAGAGTGAGGGAATTGATTAGCAGTAATTACTTGTTGATGAAATTTCAAATTGACCAGCAATTGCTGTCAAGTTTGAAAACTGTGACACATTCCTATCTAGAGATACTGTGTTTATGAGTAAAATGTAGTCTTTACCCCTGTGACCCCAGAAGATATTGGAACTCCACAAAAAACATAACACCCCACCTCTTAACATGACCTTAAGGAACCCTTAATGAACTTTGAACTTTACAAAACCTAATAAGGTTCTTCCTCTAGATATGGGGCATCTATGTACCAAGTTTGAAAACTTTGAGACATTTTCGTTGGTAACTTGAGATATCAGGATAATGAGCTGAATGTAAAGTGTTTTGAGTTTTTGACACCTGTGACCCCAAATGACCTTTGAACTTGACAAAAAAAAACTTATCTTTCTCTTGTTATGGGTCATCTGTGTACTAAGTTTGAAAACTGTCAGACATTCCCATCTTGAGATATTGTGCCAATGAGATGTGTTAAATGTGTTTCAAGCTTTTGACCTCAGGTAATCCCAGATGACCTTTAAACTTGACCAAAAACATCAGGGTTGTTCCTCTTAACTCAGGGTATCTGTGTACCACGTTTGAAATCTGTCAGACATTCCTATCTTGAGATATTGTGTTAGCAAGCAAAATGTCACAAACACACACACATACACAAGCCATCATGATTGCATTGGTTTCTATAATACATATCCACCTGGGCCCAGGGACAATGCAATTACATCCCATCACAAACAGCCATTGAATTGCTGTGTAATCAAATTGCAGTATCATCTATACAGCTTCAGACTTTGAACTGCAAGTTCAGAATTAATGCTACCAATAGCACCAAATTTCATGCATTTAACACTGTGTTCATGACAATGGTGACCCATCATACATTAAACCAATCTGTATACCCTGGACCCCCAAAAAATGGAATGCTTTTTGGTTTCAATGAAAAGAGAAACGTATGCATTCATGGTGGCATGCGTGTGTGTGTATGTGCGTGTGTGTGAGGGTGTGTGTACAGTATGTGTGTGTGTGTTTGTGACACTTTGCTTGTATCTTGAGCAGGGAAGATGTGACAGTTTTCAAACTTGGTACACAGATGCCCCTTACTGAGAGGAAGAACCCTATTTATTTTGGTTGAGGTCAAAGGTCATCTGGGGTCACAGGGGGTCAAAACCCGAAATCTTTGTTTACACAATATCTCAAGATAGGAAACTTGGATTAATTTCAAATGTGATATGTTGATGCATTATGATGTAAGGAAGGACCCTATTGATTTTGGTGGAGGTCAAAAGTCATTTGGGGTCACATGAGGTCAAACCCCGAAATCCTTGTTTTCACAATATCTCATGGTCGGAAACTTGGATTCATTTCAAACTTGATATTTTGATGCGTTAAGATGTAAGAAAGAACCCGATGTATTTTCATGGAGGTCAAAGTTCATTTGGTGTCACATGGGGTCAAACCTGGAAATCTTGTTTACACTATATCTCAAGGTAAGAAACTTGGATTCATTTCAAACTTGATATATTGATGTGTTATGATGTGAGGAAGAACCGAATTTATTTTGGTCGAGGTCAAAGGTTATTTGGGGTCACATGGGGTAAAACCCCGAAATCCTTGTTTTCACGATATCTCATGGTAGGAAACTTTGATTCAAACTTTATATGTTGATGGGTTAAGATGTAAGAAAGAACCCGATATATTTTCGTGGAGGTCAAAGGTCATTTGGGGTCACGTGGGGTCAAACCCTGAAAGACTCGTTTACATGATACATCATGGTAGGAAAGTTGGATTCATTTGAAACTTGATATGTTGATGCAGTATGATGTAAAGAAGAATCCTATTTATTTTGGTGGAGGTCAAGGGTCATTTGGTGTCATGTGGGGTCAAGCCCCAAAATCCTTGTTTACAGGATATCTCATGGTAGGAAACTTGGATTGATTTCAAACTTGATATGTTGATGCGTTATGATGTAAGAAAAGAAACAGATTTATTTTCGTGGAGGTCAAAGGTCATTTGGGGTCAAACCCCTTCATCCTGGTTTACACTATATCTCAAGGTAGGAAACTTTGATCCATTTCAAACTTGATATGTTGATGCAGTATGATGTGAGGAAAAACCCAAGAAATTTTGGTGGAGGTCAAAGGTCATTTGGGGTCACATGGAGTCCAAACCCTGAAATCCCTGTTTACATGATACACCATGGTAGGAAAGTTGGATTCATTTCAAACTTGATATGTTGACGTATTATGATGTAAACAAGAATCTTTTTATTTTGGTGGAGGTCAAAGGTCATTTGGGGTCAGAAGGGGACAAATCCTGAAAAACTTTTTAACACAATATCTCAAGGTAGGAAGCTTGGATTGATTTCAAACTTGATGTGTTGATGCATTATGATGTAAGGAAGAACCCTTTTGATTTTGGTAGAGGTCAAAGGTCATTTGGGGTCAAACTCAGACAACCTTGTTTACACTATATCTCAAGGTAGGATGGATTCGTTTCAAATTTGATATGTTGATGCGTTATGATGTAAGCAGCTTGTTTGTGAAATATCTTAAAGCTCAGTATGGAATTTGTAGAAATGTTTTGGTTAACAAAGAAAACTAGTTACTAACAGGTGGAGTCAAAGGTCACTTTGGGTCACCAGTTGTTACAAGAAACGTAGTATTTCATTGAAAATAGCATGTACAGTATGTCATGGAAACCTCAATGCATTTTTGCATTCTGGTTGTATATCAGGTTTTTCCATCATATTTCATCTACTTTTTCAAGTTTTGTTCACATGCACAGAATTTGCAATGTTTGAGCCTGTATTATATAAATCATGCTGAAAACATCCTTAGGGCTGTCTACTGGTCTGTTGATTACACTTCTATGAATGAAGGCTGTAAAAATACTAACTGGTGCAACATTTGGCAATTTTAGAAGTAAATTTGTACTTGTGAGGGCCCACTAATAAAATGAGAGCCTCTTATTCAGTGAGGGGTGTTCTGGTGTGCTTTACATACCTGTAGGTGTAGCATATGAGTTATGTAGAAAACTATCTGAAAGGTGAGTATAGTTAAATATATATACTTTTACTTTAATTCCAGATAAAGTTCACCTCCTTCAAGCTGACCTTGCTACTCAATTTAATCCTCACATGGTACAACAGATCAATTCAACAGAAACAGCCTGTGACAGATGTGCAGAGTCAATGGAAGAAAGATGAAATATGCAGTAGCAGATCTATGTGTTTCTTGTTAATGATTCTCATGTGGGCTTTCAAACATTTTCAGTATTCAAATTATTTCAAGGCATTTTCATTCCATATGATAGCTAATATATCCAGCCTTAACTATGAACCAAGAAGAGGTATCATACTGCTTTTTAATACACCAGTAAAAGCCATTAAACTACATTTGAAGAACTAATCAATAAAGGCCACACTTGCTTGTGTACATCACATTAATATGCTTTGATGAGATAGCAAAACAAACAATACTTACAAATGCTGGGTTTTGTTGGTACTGCATTTTCTTTATTTAAAATATGTATGATATGTACATTCAATGTTTCTTAAGAAAATATTGAAGGAAGATGCAATTCAATGCCCCCTGTCCAAAATCTCTTTTTTAAAGAGTACACAAAGCCACCTCAATATCATTTAAATACAAGCTATGCATATGTAAATTATGTTGATTCATCTGCTAGCTTTTGCATTCACTGACATGCTTAATGATCCATGTTAGACATTAGAAGTTAATTATCCCATTTCCCTACAACTGCTGTACTTCCTGAACAAAGACATAGTTCAGGAAAGTTAAAAAATGACAACTTACTTTTATTGTGTCAATTATTTAACTAGGGTAAGAGCATAAACTCAACCATTTCAGCTTTGGAGTAAAACTGCAACAGTCAGCACTCTGGCACTTAAGAAGCTATTAAGTACTGGTCATGACCTTTTAAATTAAAGATTTCACGATTTTAGAATTTCCTAACATTTGCTTAAAATTTTTTTTCCTGTTTGCTGGTATTGTGTTAAATATTTCAACCAGGCATGAACTTGACCATATCAACTTTGAAATAAAATTACATCAATCAGAGGAACTCTGGTACTTGAGCAGCTTAAGTACCAGCCATGATCTTTAAACCAATAGTTTTGCACTTTTATAATTTTCCAACACTTACAAGTTTTTTCCTGTCTACTTGTATTGTGTCAATTATTTCAACCAGGCATGAACTTGACCGTTTCAACTTACTGATAAAACTAGAAAGTCAAGAAAAACTCTGGTACTTGAGCAGCTTAAGTATTGGTCAAGATCTTTTGAACCAAAGATTTTGCACTTTTGTTATTTTCCAACATTTGCTTACAAGTTTTTTTTGTTTAAATCTTCTTCTTACTAGTTAGACAGACCCTCTGGATGTTTTTAATTAAAGCTGATAGACATACAGACTGTATTTGCTGTGACAACTCTGAAATAAAATGTTTTCTAATCAGATGCAATGGTTATTTATTACTTTACTGATATTCATCTTCCATCTAGATTCATTTATCAACAAAGGTGCAGTTGCATCACAGAAAGCCCAGTTGCTTCATAGCTGTGATTAAGTACTTACCAATCCATTTTGAAATGTTGTACTCATCCTCCACACTCTACTAAAGAGAAGAGGAGGTGGGGGGGGAAGGCAAAGTATTGTCTGCAGGTTTCCTGGAATGGATTGTAGTACAAAAGACAGGACAAGGAAAAGGATAGGACAAGTGTGAAAATACTTTTAACTCAAAAGTGGTACTCAGCGTACAGAAAATGTACACAAACACAAAGATTACTCTATCTGTGGTACAAATTCACAAGAATACACACACAAAAAAAAAAAAAAAAACAAATACAACACAATTTTTCCTTAAATATAGCAGACTTTAGGTTACATCATCTTTTAAGAAACTGCAATATAAAACTGGCCTTACACATATCCACCAGCAGTAATTCTTTATACAGGTCACCACTTACTTGCCATTGAAGTGAAAAGAAGAAGATGAAATTGGTTGGGTCACATATTGAGAAAAGATAAGGAAAGCTACTGTATGACTGCATTGACATGGAAACCTGAAGGAAGAAGAAGAGTTGGAAGACCTAAAACAACATGGAGAGGAACAGTAAAGAAAGAATTTGGGTGGAGAACTTGGGATGAAGCAAGGTTCCAGGCAAGGGATAGAGTTTTTTGGAGAAAGAGCGAGGAGGCCTAATGTGCCACTTGGCACAAAGAGGATAGGCAAGGTAGGTAAGGACTTACTTGTTATACATCAAATCAGATTCCACAAACTGACATGATTGATACAATTTCAAATTTTACTCTTTTTTTTTTTGTTTGACTTGGGGCAATGCAGAATAATGGAAACCTAACATAGCAAAGGTGATGCAGTCTTCAACCCCATCCAATAGCACAAAAATGGAACTTTTTAAGTAAATGACACTACAATTGAAGAAGAAAAAACCTCTTGAACAAACAACTGCCTTTGCACTGTTAGAAGTATTATCAAACAGTCCACACCACCTACCTCATTTTAACTGTCAACTGTGATGGTAGCCTTATGTTCTTTACTTCTGAGATTATACAGACCAGAGTTTTCCGCAATGTACCTCGATCCAAGCATGTTCACAATATTTCAGAGGTTGCAAAATGAATCTTATTCATTTAACTCCCATTTCCAAAGCTTTAAGTTCCCACTGCACAGATAGCAAATGCTGAAATTTACCACCTTAATCCAAGTAAGTCCATTGTTCAATACTTTTTTAAATATGTGTTGTACAACTCACATAACATGGTTTTGCTTTCTTTTAAAATAAGAATATTTTTTTAAAGTAGCAACTAAGTGTTTCTGTTTCTTCCATAGCATGTTCTACAGAGAGAAATTTTAAATGGTCATGTCGTGCTGTAGCAGTGAGAATGCAGTCATATTTTGGAACAAGGTGCAGAAACAGTAGGAAAACAAAGAAATGCAAAGATTACAATTTAAGTAATACAATAGTAACATTGAAAAATAATCATTGACAGTTGAAATAAATGAAAAATTTCTTGAAATCTCAAAACTGTGCCTGAAACCAATCAAAACATTTCATTATGACATGCCCCAGTTGTGTATAGTGGTTTTACATAGCAAAAACGATTTGAACAGAGTGACTTACAATAGTCATTACAACAAACCTAAATTATTGTGCTATCTACCATTTCAAATTAAGTAAGTAACTTCAAAATTTTAGTGAGTGATTTTAGTGTACCCTATGTCTTAAACTACCAAAACAAAGTGAAAAATATTGTAAAATGAATCCTACTGGTACAAATATAACCTTCACAACTTTCACATGTAAATGATTGAGCATTGTTTACACTTAATATATTGGTCAATTGCATGCACAAGTGCACATTAGGAAGATACAACATACCCTGCCTGACAGATGTAAGGAAAGTCAATTGTTGGATTCATTAAGCTTGCAGTTATGAGATACCATGTATGATGTAGAGCAGGATACTGTAGTAAGAACTAGAGTGCAGACTCCCCAAATCAGCTGTTATCACATGAAGACCCATCTGCCATTTTGGCTGAGGGAAGAAGCAACTGTGGGAAGTTGATTCCCCACTGAAACTTACAAATCACATTGACTTTTTAGGTTATGCAACACACTAATATCTTGCCTTGTAAACTATCCATATCTACCCCACAAGAGTATGGTGTAATATATCATTTGAGCTTATAGTTTCTTATCATGATATTGGATTTTTAGTCTCACAGAAGATGAAGTAGCACACTTTTTTTTAACACAGTTTAGACATTAGCTTAGAACAACTGAGGATTGTACATATTCATGCTGCTTTACTTGACACTTGCCCATTGAATTAAACTTATAGAAACTTGATAAAATCTCTTAAGAACAATTGGTGTAAGCATGTGAAGGTTTGAAAATGTTTTTCCCAATATTTTTCAGGGCTCAATTTTCTTTGTTGCATTTCAGATTTTTAAGAGGAAAAACACCACACAATTCTGCCGAAACAATCACTTGCACATCGCATGACATTCTGCTTCCCAGCAAGGTGGAAGATGCATTTCCATGTCACCAAAGCAGGTTTCATCATACACAGTACTGAAGATCCACAACATAGAACTTATTATCCTGCTCCTAAGCTTTAAACTGCTTCTCTTATGGTCACCTCAATGACACCAAAATGCTGAGCACAATCAGTAGACTTCTTTTCCACAATTTAAAGCCACCCTTATACAAAACATGAGCTCCCTCAATTCAAATCAACTCCCCTATTTAAAATACATTGTTCGTACTGTACACTTAGTTTTCACGACCTGATTTGTGATGACCTGTGACAGATCTACAGAAACAGGGTTTATCTACTGACAACAATGCATCCACAGGGAAATATCTGTAGTTCTTATTTCTTTTTGATCTCTAGTGACTTATAACCATTCTGATGACTACACTGGGCATCATTTCATATCTCTGTCTGCTAAAATATATCTTGCCAAGTTCTGACATGGGCCAATCAGATTTATCTTCTAACATCTCAAGGATACAATGATAATTTCATTAAACCTGAAGGTATTCCATACTAAATTCACCTTTGATTCATATGCAAATTTCCCCTTTAATTCAAATGCAATATGCATGATATTGAGGTTAGCTTCTTGAGGTATCTTGCTAATGAGCAGTGTCACAAACAGCTGTCACCATGGTCACCTATTAGGAGAGTCAGTTATATGAATTCTTTAAATCTTATAAACAATCTTTTATTCAGCCTAAACTCAAGAATTTTCACTTTGGCTTTACGTTACAATTTCTTCAAACCACCTTACTATAAAACACAAGGGGTTGATTCATTCATTACACCACAGTTTTGGGAAACATCTATTAATGGTATGACACACTGAATGAAGACAGTGACATCTGATGTATTACTTAGTTCCTGGAAATCAAGATTTTTGGCTAAGTCAAAGTATTGAAAGTGCTTTTGTTGTCCATTGGAATAATCTGCATTTTACAATCTGAAGTGAACAAAAGAGTACAAGTTCCAGTCTTAAAATTGGAACCACTGAAGTACAATTTTAAATGCAGGAATGGTGGTTGAACTTTTTGTTCAATTTGTGAACACCTGAATTAATGCAAAGCCATATGCAAGTTTCTTGGGGTAGCATCTATGTTTAATGGTTGTGTTGGTGTTACAAATTAATTACAGAGCTACAAATTAAATACAGGGCAGTGAAAAAACTGTGCTTACTCTTGTTGTTTGTATTTTGTATATCAAATTCTTTCACACTGATATTTTGTTCTATACATACATTGAAGCAAAATGAATATTTTATGCCTTATTAAACAGTACAAAAGGAATGAAACAAATGTGTTTGGAATGCTGT
The DNA here is from genome assembly GCA_037179385.1 of Holothuria scabra. Lineage (NCBI taxonomy): Eukaryota > Metazoa > Echinodermata > Holothuroidea > Aspidochirotida > Holothuriidae > Holothuria > Holothuria scabra. The sequence goes on from CM074194.1 coordinate 23,622,189, forward strand.
TTTTATTTATCATTGAATGAAATGGTCCTTACTAAAACTGCCTTCCACTAAACAGTCTAAAACCCGACTTTTGGGTGGTAAGTTAGATTTTTACCTGATGTTAACATTCTCAGTTTATAGCCACAACAATGCTTAATGGAATTTATCATTTATGATTTTAGTGTTGGAGTGGCTGTTAACTGTAGATGCAAACATCAAGTAAAAACCCAGCTTAAATGCTCAAAATTTGGGGTTTAGACTGTTTAGTGGAAGGTAGCTTTAGTAAGGGCTATGTAATGATGAAGATCTGAAACATTACCAACACCCCCCAAGATCCAGTGGTGTATTGACCATTTATGCCTGAGTAGCTAGATGGCAGCTTAACTCCCGTTAGCTAGTGATTGTTACATCACTGCCTCAGATGTTATGATATTAAGATAACATGACTTGAAAAAAGATTGTCATGAGGCTCAGAAAAAGTTTTAGCATGGAAAATACTGATGTATTTTATATTACTAGTCAGCAGTTGGGGAATGGTTTACAGATGTTTTTACCAAACAATTGAATTTTGTTCAAGCACACACCCATCTCTGTCCACCACTTACAATTGAGATGATGAATAACGACTTCTTGACCTATCCAATGGAGGAACAAAATCCTTGTATAATATTTTAAAATGAGTACTATCTACAATTTCATCTGTGTTGGGTCTATTTGCTGGATTTGGAGATAACAGCCATGTCACAAGTTTTGTCTGTTAAACGAGGAAAAAGTACAGAGAGTTGTTATTTTTAATTACTATATAAAATTTAAATACCTATACAGCAAGGAAAATTAGAGAAAAAAACCAGAATGCGAAAATGCATTGAGGTTTCGATGATGCATACAGAACATGTTCTTTTCAAAAAGTGCTGCATTTATTGTAACACATGGTGACCCAAAGTGACCTTTCACTCCACCAGTAAGTAACTGGTTTTTCTTTTAACCAAAACACTTCTACAATGAAAAGCCAAATGTCATGCTGTGCCTTAAGATATTCCATCCTATTAAAAAATTTTTCATAGTTTGATCCCTGGTGACCCCAATTGACCTTCAACCTCCACCAAAGACAACAGAAGCCATCTTCCAACCATCACACATCCACATTCTAACTTTGAGCTCTCATTTTCCCACCTTGAAATACAAAGTAGGAGTTTTCAAGGTTTGACCTTGGATAGCCCCAGGTGACCTTTACCAAAATTAATAGGGTCCACCCTCTCGTCATAATTCATTAACAAACCAAGTTTGAAAAAATCCAAGCTTCCTACCATTAGATATCATGCAAACAAGGTTTTCGGGGTTTGAGCCTCCTGTGACCCTGGATGACCTTTATTCTCTAACAAAATCAATAGTGTTCTCCCTCACATTATGATGCATCAACATACCAAGTTTGAGATTAATCCAAGTTTCCTACCTTGAGCTATCATGTAAACAAGGTTTTCAGGGTTTGGCCCCCAGTGACCCCAAATGACCTTTGACCTCTACCAAAATCAATAGGGTTCTTCCTTACATTATGATGCATCAACATCTCAAGGTTGAAATCAATCCAAGCTTCCTTCCTTGACATAACATGTAAACAATGTTTTCAGGGTTCGGCCCCCCCTTTAACCCGAAATGACCTTTGACCAGTACCAAAATCAATAGGATTCTTCCTTACATCATAATGCATCAACATACCATGTTTGCGATTAATCCAAGTTTCCTAACTTGAGATATCCTGTAAACAAAGTTTTCCAAGTTTGACCCCCTGTGACCCCAGATGACCTTTGACCCCTAGCAGAATCAGTAGGATTTTTACAAACATCATAATGCATCAACATATCAAGTTTGAAATTAATCCAAGTTTCCTACCTTGAGATATCATGTAAACAAGGTTTTGGGGGATTGACCCCCTGTGACCCCAAATAACCTTTGACCTCTATCCAAAATCAGTAAGGTTCTTCGTCCCATCATATTGCATCAACAAATCAAGATTCAAATCAATCCAAGCTTCCTACCTTCAGATATCGTGTAAACAAGATTTTCGGGGTTTGACCCTCTGTGACTCCAAATGATCTTTGACCTCTACCAAAATCTAAAGGGTTCTTGCTTACATCATAACCCATCAACATCTTGAGTTTGAATTTAATCCAAGTTTCCCAACTTGAGATAGCATGTAAAAAACGTTTTGGGGGTTTGACCCCCTGTGACCCCAAATAACCTTTGACCTCTACCAAAATAAGTGGGGTTCATTTACCCATCATACTGCATCAACATATTAAGTTTGAAATCAATCCAAGCTTCCTACCTTAAGATATTGTGTAAACATGGTTTTCTGGGTTGGACCCCCTGTGACCCCAAATGACCTTTGAACTTGACCAAACCCCATACCATTCTTCCTCTTGATTTGGGCATCTATGTACAAAGTTTGAAAACTTCCAGACATTTCTAACCTTCAGATACTGTGCTAATCAGTGAAATGTAAAGTGTTTCAAGTCCTATGAACATTTCTACATTGAGATACTCTGTTAATTAGTTAAATGTAGAGTGTTTCAAGTCCTTTGACACCTGTGACACCGAATAAATTTTAAACTCCTTGAAAACTGATATTGTTCTCTTTCTTGATAAAGGACATCTATGTACCAAGTTTGAATACTTTCAAACATTCATACCTTCTGATACTGTGTTGATGAGTTCAATGTCAAGTGTTTCAAGTCCTATGGCATTTCTACATTGAGATACTGTGTTAATGAGTTAAATGTAAAGTATTTCGAGTCCTTTGACACCTGTGACCCCAGATAACCTTTAAACTCAACGAAAACTTATGCTGTTCTTTTTCTTGATACGGGACTATGTACCAAATTTGAATACTTTCAAACATTCCTACCATGCCATATCGTATTGTAAAGTGTTTCGAGTCCTTTGACCCCTGTGACCCCAGATGACCTTTGAACTCCACCAAAAACGATATGGTTCTTCCTCTTCATATGGGGCATCAAAGAACCAAGTCTGAAAACTGTCAGATATTCCTATCTTGAGATATCGTGTTACCGAGTTAGTTGTGTTAAATGTAAAGTGTTTCGAGTTTTTGACCCCTGTGACCTCAAATGACCTTCAAATTCGACCAAAATCAATAGGGTTGTTCCTCTTAATATGGGGCATCTATGTATTAAGTTTGAAAACTCAGCAACATTCCTATCTTGAGATATCGTGTTAACAAGAAAAGTGTCACAAACACACACACATACACACGCATACATACACACCCCATTATGAATGCATAGGTGTCTCTTATCATCGAAACCAAAAATGACCATCTTATGTAAAATGACAAGCATTCTCAAATTTTTTCTTTAGCAAGAGGAAATCAAAAACCAAAATACATTTTTCTCAAATTTCAAACTGATTTTATGTGCAAAACATTGCAACAGAAATTTTGCCAACCCACACTAGGTAGATTTGCACATATGGTAGAAAAGCCATTGCATAACAAATTGCTAAGTAAAGCCCCCTTGGCAATTATCAAATGTGGCACCTGTCTAAGTCAATACATTTCAGGAGACTTGTATTAAGTTAAGTCCAATAGAGAATTATGTGTGTGTGATCACAAAGCTGCTTGAAAAGGAAATGACCAGTGAGTGACCAATACAATAGACATACTTCTGTGAAGCTGAACACAAATGCTTTTTTCTGCTTTTGGTAGTTTTCATGAAATTTTTCAAATAATCTGGGGTCAGGTTTCTCCCATGACACATAAATTCTGACTCTTGTTATAGAATTCTAAATACATTGCTTCTCAGTGATTTTTCACATATCATACAAATTCAGTGGTCTGTAAAAGTGCAGCATCAAAACGACTTGGAAAGTTGGCAACACCACAACATCATAATGATGCACATGCATACTTTACACAGACATTAATGTAATAATTACATTATAAACCTGCCATGCATGTTACCAGAGAGCACAGAAGCACACCTTCATTCTTTTTACTCGGTAAAAGTTCATTAACAAAGCAAAACTATGTTTTGTTTTACTTCTATACCAGGGGAAAAGCAAGAAAATGGTTGAATAGATTATTATTTAGAATGAAAGGGTTTCATGCCTCTAACTATTTGATTTAATCTTGGGAAGGGGGGATTACCTGACATTTGGATTTACCACAACATGTCCTCCCTTTACCAGTTTGCAGTATTTCTCACATGGTTCCACATGTTTTCCTGGGGTTGCCTGGAATATTGCATCATTTTGCATCAAGATACCCTTGGAACCCCCTAAAAAATTCAAAAGGGGGACACTCCCTCCCTTTAGACACCCACCAGGCTAGCAATCCCTATCATCATTTTCAGAAAATAAATATGGTAACCCTTCCCACTGCCATTTTTCAGTTGCAGTCACTACTGGACTGTTTCCCCAACTCTATTGCTAACACAAAGTATCTTGCACAATGGCAGTTGATTGCATTTTTAAATTCTTTTTTATGACTCAGCCTGAGAAATCAATCCCAGGTCTCCCCCTTGAGAAGAGAATGCTATGCAAGAAGGCCAAACACATGGTCTGGGGTGCTGTTAAGAGGAAGAACATTGCTGCATTAGCTTCTTACTAGAAAGTACAGCGTACAATCAAGAGTACAGTGGACATTAATAACCTGTAGTGTGTGTCCAGGATTTGTGAAGTGGGGAGAGGCAAACATTAAAAATATCCAAACTGATATGGTTTGAAAATTTTTGCTTTCTGAAGGGAGGCAGAGATGCAAAATGCAAATTAATGCAGGTAGTCACTAGGAACGGGTATGATTGTGTGCTGTTGCAGGGGAGGGATCTAAGGGCTGATATGGTAATTGGTGCCATACTGGAAGCATTATTTATTACTGCCAATAGGGTTGCATAGTTAGTTGCTTCTGATTGATTTTCCAAACTGGCTGATTTCCTTGACTGCTTTCAGAGACTTTGGGGCCATGATTTCTGGCCCCTTCCCCACCTCCCCTCCCTCCATTACCTATGCTACTGTTGTTTGACCAGATTTTTCACCAATATGTTCACAAACTGGAAGATTCTTTTAAGGACAACAGTTGCAAGTGAAATCTTGTAGACAACCTCACATGTAATTTTTGTGCACAAATCCTAACAAAAGTCTCCAATTGTATTAGATAGGCTATCTGCAAAAGTTTATGAGGTGACAATAATTTTTAAAGTTTGTAGCCTGACATGCACGGTAACACAGGAATACTGAGTTGGTGGCAGTGTGGATGTCAGACATCTGTAGCATGGAAACTTCATTTTTGACATTGGCAGCTAATCTGATACTTCTGCCATTAATATAATTTTTGGCACTATATTCCAAAGTTGTGGTATGTTAGGGGAAGTTACCAAGAAATAACACAAAAATCATCCGCAGAGTCTGCTAATTTTTCCTTGTAGTGTCTCAGGTACAATTTCCAAACTGAAAGTTTACTGTGAAAAATTTAATTTTTTGAATATAGACTTAAACATCCTACATTTATTATACAAATGCCACTATTGAATACAAAAGTACCAAGATCTCACCTCAGAATGCATTTTTTCTGAAAACTGCTTGGGAAACTGTAAGTTCTTTTTTGCATTGCAGAGCACCTATTGGAAAAAACCACAACAGAAAAATCATTAAAAGTAGGATTAACTCAGCTGAGGAAACACATGCAAATTATTCAAGGTTGTCTTTAATTTCCCCTTGAGTTACTTCAAATGGTTCACATGAGTGTATCAACTGTATACATTTATAAAGAGATGCTAATGTACTCCATTTCTCTTGATATAGTCTGTCCACTTACTAATACAAATGCTAATGTAAGATGGAACCAAAAGCAGTGTTTCACTTTCTGCCAGAGTGGGGTTAGTCCCCACTTTCCAAAAGAAGGTGGTTAAACCCCCCCCCCCTTTCATTTTTTTATTTTAAATGAGGACAATTTTGCAATAATGTTTGAATTTATATAAATAAATGGCCTTTAAAGCCCTTCAAATTGAATGTTACAAGAGCTTTGAAGCAAGTTTTTGTCTCCCCAAACCCACTCATAACTTTAGTCTAGGACAGCATCACTTTGGACTTTGAGTCTAGCAGTTGTACCTCTGCTTTTTTTGCATTTCTGGCAGTTAAAAAAATAACGGGATAGAAACTACAAATAACATGCAGGACAAAAAATATACTCAGCTTACCGAAATCCGTTCCATCTGGGTTGAAAATGGGAAAAGCAACTCTAACATAATCATACCCATGGAGAATATGTCAACTTTGTGATCGTAACTGTCTCCTTTAACCTGAAAAATAGATACAGATGTACAAAATCTTTCATGGTATGAAGTGATGCAATAATAATGATTCCAGATGGCAGGAGAGAGCAACTAGAATCGTATCAGACTGCACGTTGAAAGAACTAGATTAATGTTGCTTTACAAAGATGATTGCATATCATAGAATCTTTTAACACAAGCAACCTACCTGTTCAGGACTCATGTACAATTGAGTCCCCACCTGAGATGTGTGGTGTCTTTCAGATGATTCTAGGTCTTCCTCTGTTAAAAGTTCAGCATTCAGGTCTGTATCCATGGCTGTGACCAGTCCAAAGTCTCCAACCTTCACACTACCATCCATGGCAAAGAAAATATTTGATGGCTTCAAGAGAAAAGAAAAAAACTGGACTTGGGTTAAAGTACCCCACACAGGCAAGTCATTAACTTTACTGCAAATTGATATGCCTACCATATACTCAGTAACTCTTGGCATAAAGAGACATCATATACCTTACTATACAAGATCATTCACATTAATGGTGACGTGATAATAGCACAAATGAACACTACTGCAGTGGTGTAGTTGAGTCCAGACTCTAAAAAAAGTGGTTTCAGAATTTGAAGGTCATGAACAGAGAGGCTGATTTTGCCCAATTGAGGAAGTACAGTGACTCAAGTCAAAGCCTGGCCTCAAGTCCAACTACATCAGTGGTAAACTGCTCAATGAGTAAAACAGCTCTATGAGATAAGATACTAAATCAAAAGCTGAATACAGAGATAACAGGTGGTGGACTAAAAGCTAAGACAGCCAACAAGTGATCCAAGGGTTCCAAATCCTTCTGGTTTCCTTAGGGAAAATGCTTTACTTCAATTGCTTCTCTCCAAACATGGTCCCCCTGTGGACTGGGGGTTGTAGAATATGCCCTGCCTGTTGTGAGAGGTGACTAAACGTCAGGACTTGAACAGTATTTGAACAGTATGACACTATATTACACATTCTTGTTGGTGTCTCTTTAATCTTATCTAACTAACTCTCCACCCACGGGTCAAATGGGTACCTGTGAGGTAGTTTGTCATGTTAAACATGCTATATATACCTGCTGCAATCAAGAAGGACTGTCTCTGGCTAACACTTAGTAGGAGTAATATATTTGTACGGAGCTGTGAGGTTTATTGTTAGTGTTCAGTGCTATAAAATAGAAAATAACTATCATTATACAGAGCCAACAGTTGACTGAAGCACGAGAAAGCATTAACAAAGGGTGAACCTTAAAACTGCTAGGAAAGTCCATTAAATTTATTGAAGAAAGCATAAAATGAAAGCACAAGGAAAGAATCTGAGCTAGTTTGGAAAAGAAAAGTCTTTTTTCCATTGCTTTTCAATCTGCTTACTCTTGAAAGAGAATTTATTCTTCACAGCTTAGCATTTGTTGAAAATAGCTCTAAACAGGGTGCTTGAGGTCAGGGAAAGCATGGAAAAACCACACAGATTTTAAAAATGATTTCAAGGCCTGGAAAAGTCTTGAAATCCAGAGAAATTGTATAAAGTAAAAGAAAAGCCATAACAAGTTCACAAAATGGTATTGTTTTTATTTACACTTATGATAACAAATTGTGAACTTCTTACTTGTATTCTCAAAATTTATTTCTCTCTCACATGAAAAAACTTATGTAATACACACCAAGAGAAAGTTCATGGAAATTCTCTACTTGGTCCTGCCAAACTCGAAACAGTTAATTCCTGAAAAAGTGTGGGAACCGTATCTTAATGCAGATTCAAAGTTTACAGTAAGCTGCTATGACACTATCTTGACCCATCTGCTTGTCAATTTGACACACTGATTTTTGTTGGGTTTAAGTTTCTTCCCACCTTTGATGTGTGTATAGTTCTACAAAAATTAAATTTCCAAGGAGTCAAATTTTCTTATACTGAGTGTATTTCCAAATGTATAATTTCTTAGAGGAAACAGGACTAAAATGTTTCAAAACATACAAACCTTCAGATCTCTGTGAATCATGCCACACTGATGCACATAGCTCACTGCCCCAAGAATCTGCTGAAACATATGTAACACTCTGTTGCGATCTCTGTTCTCTGTATTTTGATTCAGCCAATCTTTCAATGTTTCTTTTTGACACAGTTGCATCTGAATATATAAGTAAATGTTTGGTTTTGTTGAATGTTTGTCTTTTTGAGAATTAGAAATTGCACTTTGATTATTGTTTCCACTTTCATTTTCTATTTTACAAAGTTGATTTCTATCTGTGCCTGAGGAAACACTCAACTGGTTCCTTCTCTTCACATCACTTCCTGATGCACTGCTTAGTATTTCATCTGAACAACCAGAATCTTCAAAAACAATCTCTAAACTGTTGCTGTTTTCTTCAGCAATATTAGTACCTAGTCCAGAGGAATATCTTGAAAATGGAAGACTGGAGGAAAAATCATTTTCACTTGATGAGTAGGAATCTAATCCGGCCTGACCAATTGTCTCTAGAGTAGCAGGAGATGCTACATCACTTTTAAATTCAATACTAAAAGAGCCACTTTCATCTTCATTGTCACCGTCCATATAGAAGCCTTTGCTTTCCGATAAATCTCCTTTACCAATAACATCGTCAAATGACGAAGAGTCTCCACCACCAAACACTATTGAGTCATTTTCAATGGAGGTCTGTTTAAAGAACCTAACTTCATCTCTCAACAGCTGACTGTCTTTGTTGAAAGTTGTAGATGATACCAAGGAATTCATTGGTCCATCCATAGACCTTCAAAACAAAAGAAAAAAATTGTTTCAGTCACAAGGAATGTACTGACAGCAAGTATTCTTCAAATGACTGAAAAGTAGAATGTTCCCCTTTTGCTCATACTGATATCTTGTTTAATAGAACTTCCATTCTGTAGGCTACACAACCATACTTTTGGTCAGAGACATCATCACACCTTTGTATTTGACAACATTTTTTCCAAACTTTTTATCCATAACCCCCTGACTCTCTGGCAAAGAGCCAAAAGGCAAAACCAAACAATTACCCTGAAGGAATTCTGCTTCCCAAAGAAGCTGCATACTGATAGCAAACTGAACTGAAAATGCTATGTAAAAGGCAATGTATGATCAAATGGACTGTTTTTCCACATATGTCTTCTTCCTGAAGTTGGAAAAATGTATGATTGTATGAACGGGCAATTACTTATTAAACATAAAGAAAATAGCATATCTTCCAAATCCTTTACAGCTCCCAAGTCTGTTCCTTAAACTGGTAAAAGCAGGTGATCTAAAGTACAGTATGTTTAGAATTCATAACTTGTCATCATATTAGACTGTTACATTTATAATAATGGATAAAGAAAAGAGGAAGCTCTTCTGTCCTTTGTTGCACATTTATCGGGTGAACACTTTAGCAAGTAACTCTGCCAAAATGATGTTCAATTATGAGAAAGGTTTGACTTGTTACAGTATTTACATCAACTTGAGTATATGTCTGAGACTTGAAATAAGTTTGAGAGCATCTTACAAAATTTTGAAGATCATGATGTCAGTTAATTAAAGGCAAAGTGTAAAAGAAGGGTTTAAGGTCGCATCAGGGTTATGATATGTTAAAAAGGTACTTACTCTAAGCATTCCAATGAAATTTATAGTGAAATCCAATGTGTGGTTATCAATATGTGAGAAAATAAAATCGTCACATTTTCAATGAAAAGTAAATTTGAAGCAAGCACATATGACATCATATCCTCACATAAATGGACAGTGTTTTGTTTTTCATTTAACCTAAGGACCTTTAGAACTTTTCTCCTCAACAATCCCATAGTATCAGAATGTGATTGCATGTGAGGCATAAAAACTTTACACATTTTGAACTCCCCACAGGAAGGTTCTGTCACTGTCACCTTCAAGTCAACACAACAGTCTCAAAAAACCAAGGGAAACAAAGCAGTCCATGTCAATGTTAGGAAGTGATATAACCTTTGCTGCCCTCAAGCCACTTTGGGACACAAATCAAGTAATTTCATTTCCTGATACTTCAGAAATACAGGTCCAATTAGAATGGAAGTTTTACCACACTGTGTAGATTTGGGCTTTCTTTCACATATGAAAATAAAATTTTTGCCTAAACCTCAACTTCAGACGAGAATAAAATTTTCATATCAGAGGAATTAAATTAGACAATGTGGTGAAACTTCTGCTCAAATTGGACACGAGGTTCTCCAAATATCAGCAAATGAAGTTACTAGATTGTGTTGTGAAAAGAGCTTGGTCACATTGACATGGGAAGCTCTGTTTCATCTTTGCTATACTCAGTCTATTGTACTGACCCTGAAGTTAATAGGGATAGGACCTCCTCATAGGGAATCCAAAGTTTGAAAAGTTCTCGTGCTGCATATGAAATCAAATTCTGATAACATGAGACTGTTAAGGAGGAAATTTATTGCAAATTTTGGAGTTCTTCAAGTTCATTTTTTTGAAAATGTTAAAACCTACCTGCTCAGAATGCTTAGAATAAGTACCTAAGACATTAAAACGTATTTGATCTTGGCCCCTTATTTTACGCTCAGAACTGCATGGTTTGATACCAATTCATTAAGTATGCATTTGAATGCAATTTCGTTTTTACAAAACTTTCTATAGTGCATTCATGACAAACTTTGTTAAAAAAGAGTGTTTTCTGCTTACTTTAAAAGTTTTCCATAGTGAACACTACCAAATGCAGTGGCTAATTAGTGTTGCATGTGATGTAAAGTTTCACTTTACTTCCAACCCTTAAATCTTAAAGGGAGTCATTGGTCACCCTAAACTACAGTTTCAGTATATATATATCAAAACTCTCAATTGGTACAGCTCTTTGATTGGCATCACATTCAAACAATGCATCATAGCTAAATTACACAGCATGGGCACTGAGAGTGTCTTGATTACACATTATGGACTTGTATGGCCACTGGGACAAGCCATGAAGCAATAAACAAGGATTGTGTTTGGATAAAGATAAGTTTTAGATAAATGTGGGAGGGTTTAGAAGTAAGTAGGTTGGGAGAATTGGAACTGTTTGGGATGATGAAAATATGCCTTTAAGGGTTGCATGAAAAATCTATAAGACTTAAGATAATTTATTAACAAAAGCCAAGTACTTTTGTTTGGTGCATTGCATCTACCCAAACATTGAAAAAGATTTTTGGAAGTTTATGTTAACTGCTTGATATTATTTAACTTGCTGGCAAGTTTAAAAAAAGTAACAGTACTATTTTACAAATAATAAAATAGTGATTTGTTCACCTAAAAGGTTTTGTTCCTTTTGTAGGTATGGTTGGAACAAGGTTGTATTATTATTTTTTTTCATTGTGGGTGCAATACAATACATATCAGTCTTGCACATTCTACCATGAGACAGTTTTGAAAACTTCATACTTATTTATAATGGTCTATACCAACGCAAGAATGAAAGTACAAAGTTGTGGTAAATGACCCATAACTATCTAAAATTCATCTTTAGCCATACACAATAACAGTTTATTGCTTAAGGGTGAATATATTCTGATGTGTAATCTCAACACTCAGTACGGTACATGCGGTGTAATATAAGCTTCGGTACTCTGCACTTTTTGAACCAGCTGTCAATCGAAAAGCTTTGCCAATTGAGAATTTCTGTGGACTACCAAAAAACTGTAGTTTGGGGTGAGAAGATAAGAGTATAAATTTGTTGGTATTTTACCTGTCTCCTATGAACAGTTTATCATGTCTGTCTTGCCAACCTGGGGGTGGTTCTTCAATCCAAGATTGGAAATACCTTACAATACCAAGGTGCTCAAGACGAGCCAATGCTCTTGCTTCACGCAACACCTTCTCTCTCGCTTCTTCCCTGCAGCATGATTGAATGAGAAGCAGGACAGATATAGACAACTTAAATCTCTAAAAACGTATCACAATAAATACATTTTTTTTTTTAATTTGTAAGTATCTGCAGATATCATTGATACCAACACATCATTGGTAACAGCCTACCATAGCTGTTCCCAACCCTCATTGAATAATAAACCTGTCATAATTACAGCAAATAATAACCTGTCATAATTACAGCAAATAATAACCTGTCATAATTACAGCAACTAATAACCTGTCATAATTACAGCAAATAATAAACCTGTCATAATTACAGCAAATACTCAGCATAAGCAATGGAAAGAAAACAAGCCAGTGAGCCACAACTGGTAAAAAGGCCATGGCTGACTTGAACCAGTAGGTTGGTAACTGGGCCATTAAACTCTAACTACAGCAAATACTGTCAAAACCTTTTCTAGCATAAAACCCCCACACCCCATACATATTAAAGTAGTCCCTTGTAATGCTAAAATTTCTTCATATTTTACTTTTTATGAAAATCATCTTGTTGTGCCTTTAATCTATGTTTCATTGATGGTGCTCAATCCTTTTAAGAATCTATTTTAAAACCAAAAAAGAATACCTTAGATTGACCTTTCCCTGTACTTGAAAACAATTTTGAGGTGCCACTATTTGATTGGCACGTCTCTTTGTTTCCCTTGTCAAATCCCTTGTGACTAAGCCCTTCAAATGATGAAGTCTTCCATTCGTTTCCAAGAAATCCTTAAGCAAAGGCTATTGTTTGCATATGCTTTCAGTTGAGGTTTGTTTTTTTGCAAATGACAAAGCCTACAATAAGAATTTTCAGTAGAACAACTGGGAACAAGCATTTAAACAATATGCTTAAAACTGTGCCATGTTTGGATAGAAGCATGATGGCTGGCAACCAAATGCTAGCAAGTAAAGTGTAAAAAAGCATCTCTTCATTGGACTACATTGTCAAGTGGTTAGGGTATCCAACTTGCAGCCAGGAAGTCTGGTGCTTGACAACTGGCTGGGTAATACAGAAGAATTTAAAATAAAAATTCAATGTGTCTGTTGCTCTGCAAAAGCAGTGGAATAGGATAAACAAGCTCTGGAAAATATGCTGTGGCCAGCAGACCAAGTGTTTGGAAACTGAGCTGCAAGACCTCATCTAAGAAACTAACTCTACATTTGATTTTTAATAATGCATCACTAATCCTGGTTGACTGAAGCATTGAGGCAAGAATTAAGGGGATAAAAGTAAGATTACCATCAGAAACATACTGTACATTGAGGACATCTCAGAAGACTATACAACATTGTTTCTCCTTCTCTAACAACTCCCTAGTATAATTTAGAAGCATTGCATCTTGCATAATGTGGATGTAGTAAGAGCATAAATGAAGAAACAAACCTGTGTGGAAGACATATCCTTTTGATAGCATAACTGTTCTCATCTACTTTATTTTTTGCTTGGAAGACAATTCCAAAACCTCCCTTACCAAGGCACTCTTGATGGTCAAAGTCACTTAAATACCTATGAGAGACATAGAATAGTAATTCTTTGATGTGTCACCTACTGTAACAAATGTATGCAGCTTGCCATAGTTTTGTTTTATTTCATTAAGTTAAAAATGAACAGAGCAGTGGGAAAATATAACTTTTGAATGAAGATTAACCATGCAACTGTAACAGCTGGAATAAAGTTTGCTTTGCAAGAAACCACATCTTGAAAGCTACAGGACAATGTAGAATTTCACAAAAATGCTAAGGCTTTGTCCCTCTTTCAAATACAGAATGACATGTTTTAACTTTATGTGATGAGGCATTTTGTCAGTTAAGGTGCTGGTTCACACTTTCTTACTAGACTTGCCCTCCCAATTAACTGCCATTTCCTGTTGCTGTCTTCCCCAGCATGCAAGCACAATAGATTGTTTACTGAAGCACTGGGCTCAAATTAAGGTTCCAGCAGGGCAAGGTCATTTCCGCATCAGTTTTAAGGGCATGTCATGTGAAGTGAGAGGGCACCAAGGCCAAGCAAGTGATTTTGTACTGACCACAATCTAATCTCACAGGTAGGTCATGGAGGCCAAATGGACTTGATTGTCATTAAATTTTATGGGGCACCAAAATCATATGCTAAAAATACACAGACCATGGCCTTTGTGGCCTAGGGATAATTCCAGCCCTGGAAGCATATAGTATAATACACAACATTTTGAGTGAGTGGATTTGTGGAAAGGTAATAAAGTTTGTCTGGTTATCACACAAGCTCAATGTGGTAGATTAAACATGGAATGGCAGCATTTGAGAGCCAAATCAGCATCCAAGATCTTGTGGTCACAGAGTGAAAAGCTCTGAACAAAGTATTGCTGAAATAGTTTGTCCTGTCCTTGTCTCAAAGTATCAAGATTAATTACAAATTCAAGAAATATGTGACAATGAAATCATTCTCAGGATGGCAAGTGTGCAGTTATATAATAGAAATATGAATACACTACAATATATTTCATTTGTCTGCTAGCAGTTACAATGCAACTCCATATATTTTGAGCATACAGCTATATCAATGACTATTCCTTTACTCACCTTGACTTATATTCCTGTGTTGTATCTGCAATCGCTTGTACTTTGACAGCTTCTTCAGCCACGGCTACTTCACTCTGAGCATTGTCTACCTGTACATCACAGGTGGCTTTAAGAACAAAGTGATAGAGCAGCTGCCAGGCTATTGCCATTATTATACTTGATACAACCATTTCTCTCCTGTAGAATAAAAGACCAGAAAATGTTCAACTTCAATACTAACAGCAAAGTAAAACTACCAATGAAGGATAAATAATTAAAACCAGCAAACACATCCACATCAGAAACTTCTCTTGACCTAAACATGAAAATGCTTGCAGGGCAAATGGTTGACTCAGGCCTGATCCTATACTAGCAAAGGTACTATAGGGGGGAAGTCACCTTCAAGCAGGAAAGATGTATGTTTTGTTGGGGAGGAGTAAATGGCAATAGTAACTGTTAATTTTGCAAGGGGAGTCTGTCACCATTCTCAGGGTATGAGTTAACTAATGCTATTGATTATAGGACTGCTGATTTGATTTAAATTAGTTCTGTTCGCCAGACTGTCTGGACTGAAACCAGAAAGGTTGATAGATGACACCTGTAAATGTTCAAAGTTTGATGAATATAAACTTAGCCCCTGGTTTATCAGAAGAAAATGACAGTCTAGTAAAAGTTTCCTGGAATGAGCAGTAATGTCAAATCTTCTTCTGTACATGTAAAAACCTTCTGTAAATCATAATTTATACTTTTTTAAAGAATTGATGCGGGCACTTCTTTCATTCCACATCAAGATTTTTATTTTTTGTAAAATCTCAGGATGGTCATTACAGGGAAGCCACTTACACAAACAGGTGTTGTTAAGTACTCTCTTAACTTAAGTACACTCTAAACTCAAACATGCTAATCAAAAATTGAATATAGGATAGATTGATTATATTTGTATTTATAAGACAAATTTTAGTGGGGGATGTTTTCAACTTTTATTAAAAACAGAGAGTCACAACTAATAACTGCAACAACTAGGTACTATATAAATGTATTCTGTAACTAAGAAACAGATATACTGTGATGCTTTCAGTGTTTAATATAAACTGATGATCAATAAATCAATATTGCATTTACAATACAAAAAAAAAGGTTTGCTAACTTTTTGACCAAAACAGACATCAACAGACACAAGATGATATGATACAGTTTGGAAGCAGAGAAAACTGAAATTTGAAATTAATAGGCAAAGAAAAAATGACTTCTTCATTTTGTACCTCAATAATATTGACATATTGAACTCACTTCATGATTATTGGAGTAGTATAATGCCAAAGACTACCGTATATTCCCTATAAAGGCCCATGGGGGCGTTACATCTTTGAAAAGGAGGGGGGGCATTTATTTGAGGGTATATTCTAATAAAAAAATAACCTGACACCAGTGTCTTAAAATGGTCTATGAATTGTAATGATTGCTAATTTTGTGTTTCTAAAACTTTTGATGTGTCATGTGTTGATCTGCATGTGAAAAGGTAAACTGTTTTTGACATTGCAATGTTAACATAAGGCTTAATCTGTGGTTTGGACCTGTTGTGCCTGGAGGCCTCAGCCTACGTAGTTGTTACAAATTTTGAGGGGGGCATTTCTTAGAGGGGACATTTATTATGGAATAAACGGTATTATCCAGAGATATTTAAGGTGCAATCACAGTTTGTTCTAACAATTTTTCCATGACTTTAACTCTGCACCACAATCATAATAGAGTTAAGTTTAAAGAAAAATGATCTGTCATCATGGTCTGACATTGTGATTGGTCACCGTATGGAGGAAGCTAACTAGACTTGCACCTGTGTGGAATTTGTTAACCAAACAAAATTACAAAATCCCTCTTCAACACTAATTAACAGAGATTCTCACTTGAAAGGCCACTTCAATGTGTGTTGATCTTGGAAAATAATCACTTAAAGAAGGGGAAACCATGTGCCAGAACAAAGGGTTTATATTCCCAGTCAAACTCTGATTGCCCCTTTAAGTCAAGAAACTGTTTTTGCAAGTTAACAACAATTGACAGAATGTCCACTCATAGGTGGACAGTTGAGTATATCCTTGTAACCAGTACTGAAAAAAATGCATTTATGAGCTTATTAAAGTTTGGAACGTGAGGAAAATAAGAGAATATTTCATGCGTTTTATATAGGGCTAGAGTGATGCATGGCAAATAACGTTCATCTGACTGCAGCTCTTTAAAATATATTCTTAAAAAGCTTTAAAAGTTTTAAAAATATTATTTGAAAATCATATAGGACAACTTATTAATGGGCAATATGTTCAGTGTCAATACATTACACATACACATTTTCTTTTATGATAGTAGTGCTGAACGTCTGCAACAAACCATTAGAAATGATCTAGCTGCATACAGTGATTGGTTTGCCACAAACAAACTTTCCCTAAACTTAGATAAGACGAATTTTATTGTTTTCAATGAAAATGATGATATGGTAAACTTTAATATTGATATTAACGGTAAATTGCTACAAAAGGTAGATTGCGTTAAATTTTTAGGTGTTTTCATAGACTCTTAACTTACTTGGCATGATCACATTAAGTATACTTCTGCTCTTGTTGCAAAAAGTGTAGGAATCCTTTCAAAACTGAAACATGCACTCCCTAGAAGCATTCTCAGGTCCCTTTATCAAACACTTGTACTCCCACATCTCACTTACTGTTGCATTATTTGGTCAGGATCAAGCAAGTATTTATTAAATAAGTTAGGTGTTCTACAGAAAAGAGCAATCAGACATATCACCTGTTCCAATTCGAGAGATCATACAAACAATTTATTCAAATCCATGAATTTACTTAAAACTTACTGACCTATTCAAACTACATGTTGCCAGTTTTGTCTACCGTTCTCTACATGAAATGCTTCCAAGCTCACTACACTCTCTCTTTACACACAACTCATCGATACATTCACATAACACAAGACAAGCTGATCATCTACATACAAGGAAGCATCACAACAATTTATACAAGAACAGTCTGCATTACCGTGCCACCACTCTTTGGAATCACCTACCGTCTACTGTTAAGACAAAGCCTTCCTTAGCTTCTTTTAGGAAAAATCTTCAAAGGTTCTATATAAGCTTGTATTAAACCAATGAACTTGTTTAATATACTGTATTCCTGCCTATTTAGCTTCTTTGTTAAGCCCGAGGGGTGGGTGGTGGCTGGGTTCTAGGACAGGTGAGGTGGGATGGTGGGTTGCGTGTCTATCATGACTTTTTCTTTGTTTTTCCTAGTCTTATCTTCTATCTTCGTTTTTCTTTATTATTTCTTTTTTTTTTAGGGAGTGTCACTTCTCGACAAGCCCTGAAGGGTTTCTAAGTGCACTTCCTTTCACACTCTTTGTTACTTATTTACTTTGTGATACTTGTCTTCAATCTGGTGTTGTGATAAACCAAAAATAAATAAATGATATGAAATGCAATGAAATTTAACATTCATTTATCCCTTTTGCTTGTAATGGGGTTGTTTATGTGGTTTAATCACATGAAACTAACAAACTGTTGAAGGATAAATTTAAAAACACCAAACTATTAATAAAAAGTATCTAGTAGCCGACATTAAGTTATCAGGTATTCATCTTTTTGATTTTCAATTTTGACTTTTTTTCTTTAGTACCTTATTTTACAAGGTTATAAATTTCTTCAAATTTAGCTTTAACAAGTTCCATGATGTAAAAAAAGTATTCTATTGAGGCAGGTATAAAGAAGGTATTCTAGGGTGGGAAATAGGTGTTTGGAGGAAGGCCTAAATGAAACTATATGGTAAGTGATGCTTAAACAAATTGTTATACAATTGCAGTCTAGTGTCACCAGAGGTGGTGCATAATAAAACAAGAAATTTTCCCCTAAAATGGCTCCCAGGTTGCAGGAAAAGAAGTTTCAAGGCCTGGAAAGGCTGTTTTTCCTGAATGTATGGTGTTCTCCATATACCCTTGTAAACCATAATGGTTGCAATTTAAGTTGCAAAGTTTCTGAAGTGCAAAGGAACTAACCAACAACAAGATTTAAGCAGAAAGTTTAAAGGCTTACTGACTCCTTGCTGATCATTAAGATTCCTGGGATATTTGTTTTGGAGCTCTAGTGACAAGTGAAGATGTTGAAAAGTCTTGAAAAATTCAAGTTTTTTTAATATTTGGAGACCTCAAGATGATGATTTTGGAAATTCTTGAATACCCATGTGACAGTGAAAAGGGTGTTTCCTCCTACACTCTAAAGAGGCCACCTCCTCTCTCCCTGCCCCTCCTATTGTTTTCTTCTGCCTATGGTACATCATTATTTTACATATATCAGGTACACTTGTAAGAAAAACTTCAGACAGAGAAAAACGAAATTGACACTTACCACCATGTCCACACTGATAGTCCCATAAATATGACAGGACCATTAACACCTGGTGAAAGACTTTCGTTGTCTACAAAAACTGGTTTAGGTTTTTGCTTAGGACCAACAAGACTTACTTTGGGACATTTATTGGACTGCCATGGTATAGCATAGCCAGCATCTATAGTGAAAAGAATTACAAATGTACCAGAAAAAATTTTGAACATAATAAAACTAAACTAAAAGCACACATTTGTAAATCTAAAAAGGTTGTTTTTAATTGGTTAAGAAAGATATGAATGCCTCTTTCTCTCTTAAAAACCATTTGGCTGAATCTATATTTCCATTCAGCCAAAGGTAAGGGACTTGTGAGTAAGAAAATGTTTTCTTTAAACAAGTGCAGCAGCCACTTCTTCTGGGTTTTAAACATTTTTGATGTCTCTAATTAGGGAATAAAGTCAATGGTGTCAATGTCTCTACATCAGATTTGAACATGCTATGAAGTCACACATATGGGCTGAGAGACCGACTCAAAGCTGAGGGTCTGTGCCTATATGCGTGACATCACAGCCTTTTGGAATATGATGTAGAGACATGAGCACCATGACTTTATTCCTATCATAAAAAATTCAAGGGAAAAAGCCTTCTTTTTTTTTAATTTACCATTGATATATATATATATATATATACATACAAAGCACAAAAATTACAACCTTACAAAAGTGTAAGAAAAAGATCAAACAAGCCAAAAGCAAAAAAGAAAAAATCTTAATACCCTGTAGTCATTCATTAACTTTTAAGTGACAAAAATGTTGGCGCCAGTCTTTTAAGGATCATACAGTAAATAAGCAATTGAATTTTAGTAAGTAACAGAACTTTCTTAAACTCTAGAAGAAAAGTAACTCAGATTTCCAAGGACTACTTTACTTTTAGATTGAAAAAGGAGTTCCATTTTAAAGGTTCTTGTCCTGGGGCCCGTTCCACAAAGAGTTACGCACGATCTTACGTTTGATTTACTGTTGGCTTAAGTATGGTGAATCAAACTTAAGATTGTGCGTAACTCTTTGTGGAACGGCCCCCTGGTTCTAAAATATATTATCAAATACATATATTACATTCTCTTGTAGGTGGACCCTAATGTTAGTTTTAACACAGTCGTGACTCATACTATGTGCCATTTATTTTCAAATGGGTTATATTTTGGAATGTCTTGAACGAGTTAATACTTGGAACTAAAATTATATATAAGCTTGAGGATCTGTGGTTTGGACGATATTGCTCACAGTGATGTGTGACACACTAACGTCCTGCTATACGTTGCTGAAAACAGATTTATACAGAAAACAGATTTCAAACAATTGTTTTTGAAATGTGGCTGAGTCAGTAAATGAGCTTGATCTTTTTTGAGTGGAACTTTATGAAACCAGACATATTTGCCTGTAAACCTTGAGATACCGCATTAATACTTTGCCAATGCCTTATTTATGGAATATGCAAGATGAGCTAGTTACTAATGTAACTTGAGCTCTCCTTTTACAACAGCATTTTTCATTGGTCAGAGAAAAGTTTTGAGTCTAACTGAGGTAAGAAGTCATGTAGTCCTACCTAAAATTCTTTTTCTTATCAACAGTATACCATTTCAAATAGCCTACACCATTTTGGGAACTTTGAAACACATAATAAGACCTTAGGCCTAACTTAGGCTAATATTCTCTGAAAGGTCTGAAATCTGATTAGGCTTAGTTGTTCCAATATACAGGCAACATTGCAGTCAACCCAAAATACTTATGTTTTAACTTGAGCAGTTACAGGGAAAATTACATTGTATGCCTCAGATGCTTAAAATGTTACACAACATTTGAAAGCAGTTGGGCCAGTAGTGTAAATAAATCACTGTAGCCTATGTCTCATAAACATAAGTGTACCTACAAACTGTGTCAGCAAAGCTCTATTTATAGTCATGTTGATCTAAAATTGCTCTTCATACACTGAATAAGAACATGGCTTACTGACCAATCACAAGCCAGTATTCTCAAAGAGTATTTATGAATCCAACTTAAATGATAATACTTAACACTACTTTTGTTGGCTAGCAGTGAGTCATTCCAAAGAAGGATATTAATTTGGATAACAAATGACCACTTTGACTTTGAAAGGTAAATTTCAGTATATTTTTTTTCTCACCAAATGGGTACTGGCTCCATTCTCCTGTGTCAGCAGGTTTTTCCACTGGACCAATAGGAGCATTATTTGAATCTCTTTGATGTACCAGGATTGGGGTTCTAGAATCAGCAGAAGATAGGTATGGTCTCCATTCTATCCGTGGTATCAATCCATAACCTGTTTCATCGGCTATGAATGGCATTGAAGTGGTGGACTCCTCTGACTGCTGGCTTAATGATTTAGAGGGTCTAACATAGAGTTGGTCTTCATAATACCCTAGAAATAAAGTTTAAATGATTAGAAATGTATGTCCAATGTAAGAATACTATACAAAATTCAAATAAAACAAGAGAATTAAAGATACAGTAGCACCTACAGCCCCCCTAACACAAAATAATGCCACATAGTTTTATAAGGGATTCACACAGAGAAGCTCAATTCCCCCTTATGTAGCAGACATATAGTTTTATAACGGATTCACACAGAGACGCCTGATTCCCCCTTATATAGCAGGCTTATAGTTTTATAAGAGATTCAGACAGAGGAGCCTGATTCCCCTCATGTAGCAGACATACACATCAAATAGGATGCATTCCAGAGAGTCATTTAAGAGCAGTATGGACAGTTGGGCACAGGAAATACATATGTATGACTTGGCAATAACTGCCAATCATATAAGTGGCTCTGCCCTTATGTCATGTTACATAGACAGGCATGACACTTTCTGTGGTTTAGTGCCACTAATTCAAACCTGTCAGGCAGAAATGTTTTACCACTTTGCATAACCCAGCTTTGTGTTTTAATTTTTGTGAGCACTACATTTACTGTTACTCAGCTCACCCAAAATAAAATGCAATTTATACCCCCAATTTCTGAGCCCCACCAACCAATTCTTCCACTGGCAAAATATAAAATTAAGAACACAATTTTCCAAAGCTTGTTTAAGAACAGGCTTTGACATGTTTGCACAAACTGATGAGACATAAAATGAAATTTACAGAACAAATTTGGAATATCAGATCAGACACAACCCTTGTAGTTGAAGGTTTTTGCAAGATTTATCTTTTCAGTCTCTCTATGAACCAAAATTTCCCCTGTAGGCTGGGGGTTGCAGAATAAGCCCAGTGTATTTCCTGCCTGTCTTAAGAGGCAACTAAAGGGAAACCAAACTTGAACTTGAACCATACTTGAAAATTCATTTTAACTTTAAACTTTTTATCAGGCTGACTGATACTATGTCACACATTCTTATTGGTGTGTCAGTAAATCTCATGTAACTAACTAACTAATCTATGAACCAAAATGATTAAACCTAACTTGAATTACAACCTGTGATGACATCTTTCTCATGAATATTCAGACCAAAGTTTTCACTTCATGAGGATAACAGTTCCTTTAAGGCTCTGTTAACCACAAACCTTTTTAGTGTAGTTTTGAATGGGACACATCTCAATAATTTAAAAATTTCAGGTAAAATAATCTCACCAATGAAAGGAGGCATGATGGGTTCTGAGTATGGGATGAGAATTTGTTGTTGTGAGAATGCAGGATCAATATCCAATGATTGGATGTCCAGCTCTTTGACTTGTCCATCTATGATGGTCCAAGCATTTGCAATGTCTGATGGAAGCTGTTACACATAAAGTAAAAGAAAATCATCTAAGCTTGTGTAGCAACAATAAAATCGGCTGTTTTCTGGTTTCGATGTGATTTCACCAAACAAAAAAATGCTGTGGGTTATATATAGGCAAAATAAAAAAAAAAAAGGTTGGTTACACATGTTTCATGAAAAGTGCAGACGTAAGTGAAAGGATGAAAGTAGAAATTATAAATACAACTGTAAGAAACAGATAATTTAAAAAATGAAGTAAAATTAAAAAGAAAATAGCTCCCTCAAGCAAATTGTCTCATAATATTGCAATACCATTTATCAAATACAATATTTTTGTATAATTTGGCATTGTAGCTGTAGAAACAGTATAGATTCCAATTGACAATGGATCATTAAAGATGGATGGTGCCATTAAAACTGTTTGCACATGCAGATGAATCAAAAAATTGTTTTTTATGAATACAAAGGCATCTTAAGATACTGTACCAAGTGAAATGTACTGACAAGCCAATACACAGGATTGGTGCAATGTCTTTGAGCTATAGAGAGTAGTT
The DNA here is from genome assembly GCA_037179385.1 of Holothuria scabra. Taxonomy (NCBI): domain Eukaryota; kingdom Metazoa; phylum Echinodermata; class Holothuroidea; order Aspidochirotida; family Holothuriidae; genus Holothuria; species Holothuria scabra. The sequence continues at coordinate 23,645,570 of CM074194.1, forward strand.
CTCTTGCCAAACAGTAAAAATCTTCATATCTTGGATGTTCCTTCTGTACTTTTCTCTCAACCTTTGTTCTCACCTCCCATTACTAAAAAAATGTCCCAATATGTACATATTTACATCTTTCTATGTATAAAGGTTATCTGACTGATATTTCAGTAAAGGGCAACAGCCACCTTGAAGTAGTGTAGTAGACTGCTTATTTCATGATTGGCTGTTGAGACAACAATTTCTCTTCCAGTGTGAAATTTACTAGAAGTAACTGATTTTACCTTGAAAATAAAATATTGAAGTCATAAAATATGATGAAAGATGCATTGAAGGGAAATAATTTAAAACTTGTGATATTTAGCTGTCTTTTCAAAACAGACTTGGGGGGACTGCTTGATCTTTAACTACATTATTGTATGTCTTGAAAAAAGTTTCCTAGCGTTCAAGACAGGACAACAAACCAGAAAGTCAAGAGGCTAAGTGACTCCTTGCCCATCTTGGACTTTTCTGTCTTGAGATATCATGTTTACAAGGAGTGTCACAAACACACACAAGCACACGCGTACACACAAAAAATCTTTAAATGATGCTGGGTCACTGAGTAATGTAAAATACTTAACCTTCTGCTTATTTGACCATGAATGTTATGGGATCCAAGAATTTCTAAGGGGAGACGTCCAAAATACCTACGTTCGTTTGAGTGCAGCTTCGTTCAAATGCAATCATATGCATGCCCAAACACTTCCAGGAACGAACATGCTCCCATTTGAACGATCGCCGCGAAGAGCAACGTCCAAATGCGTTCACTGAATGAGGGAAGATTTTTAATCCTCTGAGCAACACAATGGTCTTGCATAACAATGGGAACAAAAGAATATAGATCTGGCGGAGCACTCAGTTTATCTTTAGCTGAGTGATGTTATTTTCGTTCAGCTTTGTTTGTTTGCATTCATTTGAGTTCTTTTACGATTGGTATAGTATATCTTTTATAAGCACATGTAATACCCGTTCGCGGGCGGCGGTAGTTTTTGTCACGCTGCATGCTGTTGAGTTCAGTTCCGTTTGGTATGGTTCTGTTTCGTTCGCATGAGCGCAACTTCGTTCTGCCACGTTCGCACATTCTAACATTGTTCTTTGACTTGCATGACTTGATTTTATTTAATTACTAATACTTCATTAATTTTGTATACTAGTTTAAACTTTTGTTCATTTATTTGTGATGTCCATTTATTGGTTATTTTGTTTTTCAAAGCAATTACGATCGTGCAGCTCTGTTGTCTTGACGATTAATATACCACTGATTGAGAAACATGTTAAAAAAAAACGGGAAGGAAACCAGACCTCCTAAAGAGACCCCCATTTCATGGTTCATGGGTTCGACAGACACGCGTATTTGTTGGTCTCCGCAAACCTTTCTCACTTTCCGTAGAGTGCTTTAGTCAACGATCCCTTCGACATGTTTTTAATTTCAATTCAAAATAGGCTACCAAAGGGGCCTACAGGTAGCCGGCCAAAAATCGTAAAATTGAGTATCATCGTAAATTATCAAATGGTATTCAATTCATAATTTAGCATCAGCTCTAAGCCCAATCCATTATTTTCAAAACCTTTGTTTGATATTTTGCCTGTCAGCTTACGATATTTTTGCTTCGGAGTGGACTGGCCTATACCTGTTTTGGCTGATATGCTCTCCTAACAAGATTAATAGGCTATGTATAAAGATAAGGCCTAGGGAGTCACAGTTTTGGTTGCTGTGTTTTACTTTACGTGCAGCTGAACATGACCTGATAACCTTGCACCAGCCCGATCGATCGTGATATATGCAAGGCAAAAGTTACGGAGAAATTAACAGGAAATATAAAAACCTTAATATATTATGTAGTTTGCAAGGCTTAGCAATGAGAAAGCCCAGCTTTATAAAAAAGTTAGGCGAAGGCCGACTTCCAGGTTCGTGGTTGTTACTTCACTGAAATGTGCTCTTATACCCAAGCGCGGTTTTCAGGTTTTTGTGTAGCCTGGGCGGTACACTCTCTGGCGTTACACCTTAATAGTCGGTCATGCTTGCATATATTTAGGAAAGGTCCGATATCATCACTCGTGATTTCATGGGAACGTTTTAATGGCTTCACATATTTATGTCAGGGTGTGAATATTTCTAAGTTGGTTCTTACGACAGCTCACCAGTCAAAACGTCCCCGTATCAGAAGGGCGGCCTTTTAAACATAGCCCGATCCTGTTGCGCATTGTCTAGTACTATACTACACTCTCTCAAAATGGCGCCGTGACAAAAATATCGATCTCTATAGGTTTGCTCACTCTTTCCCAGTCATTTTGAAAGAAGATAATGCTGTGTTTTGGTACAAATGAACGGGGGGGGGGGGGGTCGTACCATAGGCCGGGAACTTCTGCAATCCCGAAATTGTTTAACATATTCTGTGTGGTAGATGTTACGGCATGGATTCCATCCGTGCCTTTGATACATTTCGGCGGTCAACGTTCAAATAAAAACATGAAGCCTAGACTTCGATGTTCAAACCACAGCCAGGGCGCTCAAAAAATCACGTCTACTAGCAAAATGTTTAAAATGTTAGCGACCTTATTTTGGGTTTAGATAATGCATCATATAATGAACTTATTTGCGAAAATTATGATACAACATTTGCTTAATGCGCAGCATTTAATAGAAAACTTAGAGTCGTGAGGTTTAACAAATTCTTTGGTTTGAAGTGATGAAATTAAAAAAAATCTGTTCAAGTAAACGTTTACTAAAGTTACAGGAGTATTTTGTCCCAAACGAGATTTGTCGGCGTCCAGATAAAGTGGGCAGTTTTAGTAAGAAAGGGGTGGGGGCAAGGTGGACGGAATAAACACCTGGAAAAACTTATCCAGAAAGCAAGGAGGTGACAAGTGTCCAACAATAGCCAAGTCAGTCTAGTTCTTCTAATCCGATTACACGGTATTGCCGTTGCAACTTTGAATGCTCCGCAACACCAGTCAAACGACCAGTGAAAAGGGACACGAAAGCCTGATTGTACTTAGGATAAGTGAAGTTAAATATCACACTAAAAATTGATTTGAAGATTGTGATGGTAAAAGCATTCCTAGACAGGCTAATTAAGCTTTTGAAAAGTAGGTCAAATTTGTGTGTATTTTGATGCATTTAAGCTGACTGGATATTATAAATTCATTGATGGTAGCGATGGAGATGAATTTTGGGCATCATTTAAAAGGCTATGGCAAACAACACAACATAGCCATGGAAATTTGATCGCCAAAGTTTAGTGAAATCATTTTGAACCAGAAAGCCAAAAGGCTTAGGGATTCCTTGCCACTGAAATTTGAGCCTACCTTTTTTTTTCAAATTGACAGTGCTTTGACATGTTTTTCAAATCGACAGCTAGTGCTCCGTAATGTTTCTCAAATTGACAGTGCTCCGTAATGTACCCACAAAGAATACATGCAAGGCATCCAAGCTTCCTACTTTGAGATTCCGGGTGACCTTTGACCACCTACAGTAGAACTACGGTTCAGCTCACGATATCACATCCACATACTGTGTGTGAAATTTTGCAGTAAGCAAGACTCCAACCATGGGAAATTGTGTAAATATGATATTGAGACTTTGACCACTTGTGAACCAAAGTGACATTTGACCTCCACCAAAAACTATAGGGATCATTTATTCACTATACATCATCTACATGCCAAGTATGAGGACCCTACAAAAATTACCTTTCTTGTAATACAATGCAAACAAGCTTTTCAGACTTTGATACTGCTGACCCCAAATGACCTTTGACCCTCACAAAAATCAATTGGGATCATCATTTAAATACAGCCAACCCATACACTAAAGGTGAGCTTAGTTACATGTATTTTTGAGATGCAGTGTTTACAAGGTATTGACCTTTTGACCTGTCATGACCCCAAATGACCTTTGACCTCCCCAAAAATCGATAGGGATCATCTACTTCACACAACCAACCCACGCGCCATATATGTGCATAGTCACATGCAATGTTCTTCAGATATCATGTTTTCAAGGTTTTGACCTTTTGACATCTTTTGACCTCAAATGACCTTTGACCTCAACGAAAATCGATAGGGCTCATCTACTCAATTCAACCGACCCACATACCAAATATGAGCAAAGTCACATGTAACGTTCTTGAGATATCGTGTTTACAAGGTTTTGACCTTTTGACCTCTCCTGACCCCAAATGACCTTTGACCTCCACCAAAAACAATAGGGATCATCTACTCAATATGGCCAACCCACACACCAAATATGAGATTAGTCACACTTACCCTTCTTGAGATACCGTGTTTACAAGCAATTTCTAAGAATTTACCATTTGACCTCTCCTGACCGCAAATGACCTTTGACATCCACGAAAATCGATAGGGATCATCTAATCAATATGAACAACTCACACACTAAATATGAGCATAGTCACATGTTACGTTCTTGAGATATCGTGTTTACAAGGTTTTGACCTTTTGACCTCTCCTGACCCCAAATGACCTTTGACCTCCACCAAAAACAATAGGGATCATCTACTCAATATGGCCAACCCACACACCAAATATGAGATTAATCACACTTACCCTTCTTGAGATACCGTGTTTACAAGCAATTTCTAAGAATTTACCATTTGACCTCTCCTGACCGCAAATGACCTTTGACATCCACGAAAATCGATAGGGATCATCTAATCAATATGAACAACTCACACACTAAATATGAGCATAGTCACATGTTACGTTCTTGAGATATCGTGTTTACAAGGTTTTGACCTTTTGACCTCTCCTGACCCCAAATGACCTTTGACCTCCACCAAAAACAATAGGGATCATCTACTCAATATGGCCAACCCACACACCAAGTATGAGATCAGTCAAGCTTACTCTGCTTGAGATATCGTGTTTACAAGGTTTTCACAGTTTGACCTCTAGTGACCTCAAATGACCTTTGACCTCCACGAAAAACAATAGGGATCATCTACTCAATATGGCCAACCCACACACCATGTATGAGACCCGTCACAGTTACCTATCTTGAGATATCGTGTTTACAAGCAAAGCGTCACATACACACACACATACACACACCCATACACACACACACGCACACACACACACGACATCACCATCGCATAGATTCCTTTTGCCTACGGCAAGGAATCAAAAATCGGTTGCTAAATTGTGACCGATTTAAGATTTAGCAATGGATTTCGGCGTTACCGAAACGTAGGCCTAAACGTAGGCCTAAATAAAATCAACCCCAGATTAAGGGAACGTTACAGAAAGTGTTCTTACCTGAAGTACAGATCATGATTACGCTCCACACAAAAAGTATGTACGGTATATATCCTACTTAATAATCCTTTAACCAATAAGCTCATCAGTATGGGTGTGTGTCATTATCTTGAATAAACCCCAACAGTCTGCAAGTTAAGAAACCAGCTGGTTTACACTACAACACAAGTTTAAGTAGTGCTTGTCCCTATTGTTTACTAAGCATACCAGCTAGCTAGCCCCGTTCTCCCACGGTCCAAATTATACGGTACGTAAACATTTTGTGCACCTGGGTAAAATACATTTTCACTTTGCGCGGTAACGTTTGATATCACCGCTGTAGACTGTATGACGCGATGGTTGTCTAGAACTTCGGCCGCGAGTCTAGCATTCCAGTCATGAAGGCGCCACACTGTGACCCGACTAAAAAGTGTCCTGTATTTTTGGCAACAACTCAAGAGACCAGAAAATGAAATAAGATCCGCGAGACTTAAAATGAGGTAGGGATTAATATAAAAACTGCTGTTCATTACACATAATTTTCGATCTCACAGATTTTTTCTCATTTTCGGTCTTGCGAACCTTTTCACATTTTCGATCTCTGGACTCTTTTGATCCGGTGAACCTAATTTTCCCGCTCGCGGACGTACCTCAATTTAATTTTTGTTCTCTTTTAGGATGCCCGCTTTCCCCCACCCGTTGCCCGTTAGCGGTGAGGTACCATCAATTCCCCTGCTCTTATATCAGTTGCTTTCGCCATTAGAGTATGTACTTCAAAAGAGAAGTACATCTGGCACCCCCTGCGAAGGTTTGTGTTTTTCAAATTTTAGGCCTGTTGGAAACTTAAATTAACTGCAAAGATGATAATTGTTTAGCGCAAGTGGGGCCATGCATGCGCTGGCTACAGGCCTGCCAATAAATAGAGCCAGCTCTGCTCCCGATAAAACTGCCCGTCGAATCCCAATTTACACGTAAAATTTTCTTTATGAAATCTTTCGGTTTGATAAACAGTATATGGAATTTGATGCTGTTCGCCAATTGAGAAATTTTTGCTTTCAAATTTTCGGAGCATTATTTGATTTAGAGGGAGTATTCCTTCCCACCCGCACCTAAGGTTCTCCCGACAGCTCGAGTGCACGCTCACCCAAGCTAAATACAGCGTAGCGCGGACTTTTAAGCTAATAGGGTCGTCGGGTTGAAATTTTGAATTAGAAAAAGAAAATTCCTACTGTTACTAGTCTAAAGGTAATAATGATCAGGAATCAGAGTTATTATCGCAAGAGGGCTGTTCTGCTACAGTAGCAATGCTAGACTAATTAATTAGAGTTTATGCAAGGTAAACTGCATTTTAAAAACGTTCCGCATTTTTCTCTCCAAACGTACGAGATTTAGGCCCATTCATAATTTCAAAAAGAAATTTGAAAGTAAATAGCAGTTCTCTTTTTTCCTCATTTACAGAGAGAGAAAAAAACACACACACATAGAATTTCAGCTAACGGATGCAATTTTCAAAGGTAGTGCAAGTCATCAATGTTTCCCATTTTAGGAACATGCAAAAAGGTTTACGAAAGTTTGAAAAGTCGTCTTGTTAACGAGAATGCTTTGCAAACCCGCAAGCAAATCTCCTGTTTCCGAACGTGTGGAAATGTTTTCGACCGGTACTTTTGGACCCAGGCGGAGAGCGCGGCTGTCACCCATCTTTGCTGTTTCACGCGGAGCTCGAAACTGCGAGTAGCTGCCAGAAAATTCGACCACAACAACGAGAGAGAACGTAGTTTAAGGTCATGGGGTCAATAGCTTAAGGCAGCTGATGCGGAGCGTGCTGCGTCTGCTTTTCCGCCCACTCCCAAGGCGCGCAAATATGCCCCGAACTAAGCGTTTGAATGTGCATACGTGGTTGGATTTTCCTGTTTTAAATAGCTCATTGCTCTGTTTGGTTTTCACACTAAAAATTCATATCGAAGAAGGTTGCGTCGAAATAAAATGTGAATTATGTGGTATTCGGGGGAAATAATAATGATCGAAGAATTTTTCCTCCTTTCAAGTGAGCTTGGACCCCACTTTCCGAACTGAATGAAATCCGGTACAATCCTACTTGAATAACAATTAAGTTTCAAAACATGAGGGTATTAGGAAGGAGGAAGGGGAGGGGGGGGACTTTCGCCTTAACAAAATTTAGATTAACACACCCCAATATTTAAATATAGGAGCCAATCCTGCCAACATTCCTGCTTGGTTTTTCTCAGGCAGATAAGAAGGCTGCCCCCCCACTTGCATTGGGTCCGATTCCGGCCCTACACCCCTGCTTTCATTTAAGCCATCCCCCTCCCTTTTTGGGAATGTCTGGATCCGCGTCTGCACTTTCTGTTCAATATGGGACCTACACTATTGCTGAAAGCATTCTTAGTTTTCTTACCTTTGAAAGGTGAATTAAAGTTAACAGCCGCCGGAAGGAACCGCCACTCTGCCAATAAGCTTATATATCCTAATATTTCCTAGTTTTGAATGTGTTTACACTAGTTTTACAATTTTCAGTTGCACCACATTTTGCCGAATTAACAAAGTCGGCCTCTTAGATGAGCAGAAGATCTGCTCGAACGACACCCACAGTCAAACACGTTGTTTTTGAGACCATGCCCTATACAATGCTTTATTTTGCATGTTTGTTAAACTCGGAAGATCTCTAACACCTTTTGGCTAATAACACTGCTACATATGAATTGACCGTAGGTCCTATGTGTTCCCTTCTACGAGAAAACTTGTTTAGCTCTCGCGCTACAGCAGAGGATATTTCCAGGTACTGTAAATACATCGATAATGACGTGAAGTGACGTGCTGTATTTCCATTGGCAGCTTCAAATCCCCGTGAGTTTTCTGTCATAACAACAAACCTTTATATCCCACCCCTTATAAGCCACACCCACCTCAAGAAACTTTGAGCGTGGTCTGACTTACGAATGTACTACTGTTTCCGCGTGTAGGCCTAATCTAAGTACGGTAGCCTAACACGGTTATTTCATGCCTTATGTCTAGGGTGCTCCATTCTAGCGCGGCGATCGGCGAAAAATGATTGTGATGATTATCAGCAAAATAAGCTTTTGCGAGCTCCATTTTATGCCTGATCTTATTAATCGGTGTAAATTTAGTCTGCTCATGCAAAAAAATGTGCGGTAAGAGTTTAGAATCGTACGAAATGTTGAAAATTTGTAAATACAAAGATGGCGCCGAGTCTCAAAGCTTGTTGAAAACCTGAGATAATATATGAGAGTGACGTCACGTACTGTGAACGTCTAGCCATTTCCAAAAAAGGTAACGCAGCTATGGGGGCTGGCTGGTGATCAATGAGTGAGTATTTCGTCTTGCAGTTGTGATTGGATATTTTAGCGAAGAAAAAATGTGACTGCATTTCGTAGTGGCGCTAACTAATTTGCATGCAGCAGTATGTGCAATTTCTACAGGTGCAAAACAACCAGGGCCCACATGTATTGTTAACATCAACGCAATTTTGCACGGAAAGACAATTCTCGCTGGTACCTTTATTTTAGCGCGTGTTTGACAGAGCCATACTGTACGACATTGCAGATATAGCCTAGAGATTTTCTGGCCGGGTTGAAATTTTGATCATCATGAAGTAAGCCGCGAAATGTGTGATGGGCAGTTTAAAAGGCGATGCACGGAAAAATGAGATCGGGAGGTTAGGCAGAGGTAAAACTTTAAAATTCATTGAAAATTGTCATGCATCTTCGGCGTTCTCAGACTTTCTCCCCATGGACTATTTTTGGATTTAATGTTTCTTCCCAAGACTTGGACTTTATAAGTTATAGTTTAAAGTCTCATACTGATATCTGGAGGTAAGAATAATTAATTAAAACCTCATAAAAATAACTTAATTCTTGTCATTGACTTTCAGGGCTCCATTTAATACATGAAGCATACATCGCCTGGCCTACTGTCAGTTGGTCTGAACGTTTGATAAGTGTGGGATATTTGGAGTGATTTAGAGCAAAATTCTCCATAAACAATATCAGAAATCAAACCTTTCAAAGGAGAACTCAGTGGTAGCATGATCTATTCTCAATACTGCAGGGGAGGGGTTGGGCATTTTAACCAATTTTTTTTTTTCAAAAAATTACTGAGTGAAAAAAATCAGTCAATAGGGGATTTTTCAAAGAAAGAGACATGATCCCTGGGGATCGCCGCCCGTGAGACTACGTACGACCGTCATCACTTAAAGTGTTTTGTAAATATTATCGTGAACCGGCATTGTGCAAGCTGCCTTATACTTAGTCTTTAATGTAGACAGGTATACGAAAGGAAGCAGATTTTACCTGCTGGGGGATACAGACTAATTAGCCGGTAAAACTTTTCTTTAAAGTTTGAAGGGAAGCTGTGCGTAATTCGGAAAGTGCTCGGCAATGCCTTGGATGGTCAGAGAGATAATGAGTGTAGCTTCAATGAACATGCAAATCTACCCGGACCTGCATTTCAATTTTCAAATATTTCTGCATGAGGGGGGAGGGGGAAACCACGCCCCTCTGTCGCAAATCTGGAGAATGCTGAGACCAAGGCGCGGGTCACCTGACAGCAATTTCGGATAGGGTTACAATCTGACTTTTTGCGTTTTAATGAAAATCTTCAGCCATCCCTGGTCAGAAAGAGCAAAAACTGATTTCCCTGTCTTTGTAAAATGTATGATATTCATTAAAGAATTATGAAAATAAAATGTAAACAAAATTATTTGGAGATATCACACCGACAAACGTCTTGTAGGCTATCATACCAGCGTCCAAAGATTGGATCAATTTTGGAACAAACGTTGCCCTGTTGAGCGATATAAGTTACATGCAATGTAAAATTATTTCGGGAAATTTAGGCTACAGCATGTCTATATCTATAATTTTAAACATGTAAACAAATAGGCCTATCACAAAACTGTAGGCTACCACATTTGGTTCCAACATCAACGTAACGGGGAAAACACAAAACAATTTGTATTGAGTACTATTTTATTTCATTTAAAAAGAAAGGAAAGCCTTTTTCACGTTATTGCACTAAAAAAAGTCCGTCATTGCGTTTGTCATTTTTGCCGGTTTGTGGTCGATGACCGAGTCCTGGCACGGCATGTATAAACCAAAAAACCCGAAATGTGATCTTCATCACTATACAGTATGTACACCTTGTGATTTCATCATGTTGTAGTACAGGTAGGCTTTCTATGGAGCAAAACATCGATCTTTTTGTGTTGTAGTACAGGTAGGCTTTCTATGGAGCTAAACATCGATCTTTTTGTGTTGTAGTACAGGGTAGGCTTTCAATGGAGCAAAATATCGATCTTTTTGGTGAGCACCGTAACACACATCCTGCAGGCTTTTGTGTTACAAATCGGATTAAATCAAGGCCAAGAACAACCTTGCATGAATTCGGAAACGATCGTGAACTTGAGCATCCTCAAGTCCTCTCTGGACTGTTTGGTCCCAGTGAGAAAGGCAGTGACCCCTTATGTGCACTTCGGCTGTACATCGAACACACTGAGAGGCCCGATAGATAATATGTATTACACGTGCTATGTAGGTTGCTTGGCGCATGGTTTATCCGGATAATATTTTTTTGAATCTCTTTTCAATCCATGATTTTAGAAATAGCTGTACATGAAACAAAGGCATGAAAATTGGTAAGCTTAACTTGTTTTCTCCTGAAAAATGTTGACTAGGAGTACAAGTGTCCAGAGTGCATTTATCATGATTCTCAAATCATCACAAAATCTTCATAGGTTGAAATTTGGGAAGACCGGGAACAGTGAAGTGAACGGTATGCAGTATTGGAAGCGAACAACAGAATAGTACCAGTAGGGAGGCCGCGCGGGAGCTGCTATTAAAAATGCCTACGTTCGAGCTACGAGCAGACAAGTGCAAACTAGCAAATAACACGGTTTATGTGTGGGATCTAATGCGGGGAAACAATCTTCTCCAGTCCCCAGAAAGCGAATAGGACCAATCGAAATTACGAGAATTTCAGCTGATTTTGTGTGTTTCACAATCAAGAAAAATTAATACTTTTATTATTGCCCGGGGAATATGTATTCAGATGGGCGAAACATCGCATAAACGTCACAACAGTCACATCGTTGCCCATCTGAGATAACTGTTTCAAATTGCTCCCACGGCGGACGTTTAGGCAGGCACAAGCAATCACCCAGCAAGGTTAAAACGTCAGTCTTCATATAGCCTACAGCCGGGAAGCATGTTGATTTTTAGACCGACTATTAAGTGCATGCAGAGCCCATTGGTTTTCCCACACACTACCTCCCTTAGTTATTGCACGGAAGCACACAGTAGTGCTTCCGTGATTATTGATTTGTGTTTCTTGACTTCCTTTTTTCACACCTCAAAACACACAAAGCAGAACAATACAAATTCTTGCTTTGATACCTTTCCGTTACTTCCAAATCTGCAAAACCTAAGGGGATTAGTGAACAATAGTCCAAAGTTAATGAGCATGTATTTGAACGTGTTTTAACGAAGATGAACGGTAGAACGATCATGAATGCATGGGTTGCATCTGAATGAAAGGGAACTAGTGCGAACGATTATTTTGGACGTGATCCCTAAACTAACTAAACATTTTTGAAAAAGATTAGTTATGGAATGTCCTGTCTCTCCTTTAAACTTCTAGGAATTTTCCTTCCCCAAACCAACTGCATGGTCAAGTGGTTAGAGCACCCAACTTGCAGCTGGGAGGTTTAGAGCTTTGACTCCTGGCCATTCATATCAAAGACTTCAATAGTGGAACCCACTGCCATTGTGCTTGGTACCCAGTGTAAGCAATATTTGGAGCAGGGAAAACAAGCCAGTGAGCCACAATTGGAAGAAGGCAGTGGTAGCCTTGACTTAAACTAACTAGTTAGAAACTGAGCCATAAAACCTCATCTTACTAACTAACCTTCCCTTTTCCCCCTAACTGAACAGTAATTTCACAAAATGTTTACCTTATGACTCCATGCAATTTCTCTTGGACTGGAATGCTTCAAGCCAAATATCATATTGTATTCCATGGATACCCTGAGTTCTGGAAAGTTCAAACTTTCTAATATTTCGTCAGGTTGAGAGCATACATCAGCATCGCTTTCAGTCGGTGCATGACCCACTATATACTTTACATCATGCTGCCCAACACTATAGTTCCATCTGTTGAAAACAAAAAATAAACTGGCAATTATAACATCCAATATAAAACATAACCATGATCTAATGATCTAAACCAACAAAAAATTTAAACAGACAACTTCAAGTTATGAGTTTTAAAAGAGGCCAAACATTCTTGCCCCAATAACAATTATGTATATAGTGATATTTATCAATATTCAACAAGTGACTGACACTTGAAGGACTCTAAAAATAGACAATTTGAAGTTATGAGTTTTAAAAGAGGCCATACATTCCTGCCTCAATAACCATTAAGTATATAAAGATACAATATTCAATATTCAATAAGTGACTGACACTTAAAGGGACTCTAAAAATAGCTTATCTGTGTCTGACCAATATAATAAATTAAGCAGGTAGTTCAGTTCACAATTTATGTCATGGGCAGTTGAGGTTGGGGCACAACATGAGGGAAAAGTCTAAGGATAGAGAGAAACCAGAATGCAAAAATGCATTGAGGTTTCTATGATACATAAATGTTCCATTTCAAAGAGTGCCATCATACACCATTATCTTCTCATTAAAATGTTATACTAGCATGTTCAAAAAATAAGTTTGTCATTCCAGATGAACTTTTGACCTTCATAAAAGCCATACATAGCTAGTAGAAATACAAACAACAGACTGACAAATGGACGAACAGCTAGCTTGAAAGATCATATTTAAAAAGATTTGCGGACTTTGACCCCTGGAAACCCCAGATGATTTTTCATATCTGCCAAAACAATGGGGACCATCCTCTGACCATAATGCATCCACATACCCAAATATGAAATCTATCCAAGCTTCCTACCTTGAGATATCGTGTTAACAAGATTTTCAGACTTTGACTTCAGGTGAACCCAGATGACCTTTGACCTCCGACAAAAACAATAGGGACCATTTACTGACTATAATTTATCCACAAATTAAATATGAGATCTATCCAGGCTTCCTACCTTGAGATATCGTGTTAACGAGATTTTCAGACCTTGACCCCCGGTGACCCCAGATGACCTTTGACCTCCACCAAAAACAATAGGGACCATCTTCTGACTATAACGCATCCACATACCCAAACATGAAATCCATACAAGTTTCCTACCTTGAGATATTGTGTTAATGAGATTTTCAGGCTTTGACCCCTGGTGACCCCACATGACCTTTGACCTCCACCAAAAACAATAGGGACCATCTTCTGACTATAATGCATCCACATACCAAGTATGAAATCTTTACAAGTTTCCTACCTTGAGATATTGTGTTAACAAGATTTTCAGACTTTGACCCCTGGTGACCCCAAATGACCTTTGACCTCCGCCACAAACAATAGGGACCATCTTCTGACTATAGTGCATCCACACACCAAATATGAAATCTTTACAAGTTTCCTACCTTGAGATATCGTGTTAACGAAATTTTCAGACCTTGACCCCCGGTGACCCCAGATGACCTTTGACCTCCACCAAAAACAATAGGGACCATCTTCTGACTATAACGCATCCACATACCCAAACATGAAATCCATACAAGTTTCCTACCTTGAGATATTGTGTTAATGAGATTTTCAGGCTTTGACCCCTGGTGACCCCACATGACCTTTGACCTCCACCAAAAACAATAGGGACCATCTTCTGACTATAATGCATCCACATACCAAGTATGAAATCTTTACAAGTTTCCTACCTTGAGATATTGTGTTAACAAGATTTTCAGACTTTGACCCCTGGTGACCCCAAATGACCTTTGACCTCCGCCACAAACAATAGGGACCATCTTCTGACTATAATGCATCCACACACCAAATATGAAATCTTTACAAGTTTCCTACCTTGAGATATTGTGTTAACAAAATTTTCAGACTTTGACCCCTGGTGACCCCAAATGACCTTTGACCTCCGCCAAAAACAATAGGGACCATTTTCTGACTATAATGCATCCACATACCAAATATGAAATCTTTACAAGTTTCCTACCTTGAGATATTGTGTTAACAAGATTTTCAGACTTTGACCCCGGGTGACCCCGGGTGACCCCAGTTGACCTTTGACTGCCACCAAAAACCAAAAACAATAGGGACCATCTTCTGACTAAAACGCATCCACATACCAAGTATGAAATCTATAGAAGTTTCCTGCCTTGAGATATTGTGTTAACAAGATTTTCAGACTTTGACCCCCTTGACCCCAAATGACCTTTGACCTCCACAAAAAACAAAAGGGACCATCTCCTGACTATAATGCATCCACATACCTAATATGAAATCTATACAAGTTTCCTACCTTGAGATATTGTGTTAACAAGATTTTCAGACTTTGACCCCTAATATGAAATCTATACAAATTTCCTACCTTGAGATATTGTGTTAACAAGATTTTCAGACTTAGACCCCTGGTGACCCCAAATGACCTTTGACCTCCACCAAAAACAATAGGGTTCTTCCTGTCTATATGGGACATCTATGTGCCATGTTTGAGAACTGTCAGACTTTCCCTTCTGGAGATATCGTGTTAATGAGAGGTGTCACAAACAAACACACACACACACACACACGCACACACACACACATGCCATCATGAATGCATAGGTTTCTCTTATCATCGAAACCAAAAACTGCTATTTTAGGTGTTCTTGCATTGCAAGGTTGGGTCATGGGGGAGGTCTAACCTCCAAACCCCCCTTCCAATGGCTACACCACTGGTGTTAGCAAAAAGCAAAGTCAACTAGTTCCACCTGAGGGTGCTTCAGTCTGGTTCGCAACCAACTTCATCAGCTGTGCAACCGGTTTCAGTGAAAAAGCCTTGAGCATTAATGAGCAAGAAGGAAGGTTCATTGGACAAGTGTTCTTTGTTAAATTGAAGGGGGGGGGGGGGCATGGAGTTAACTTGAGAAAAACCTCTAACTGTCCAGCAGGCAGTCTTAATTTGCAAATCAAGACTAGAGGTAGGATTTGATGTCTCAAAGTGGGGTGGGGGCATCAAGCCATCCTGTGCTAAAGACTTAGTGGGATTGTGAAGCAATCCCTGTGGAATTCAAGGGTTTTGCATAAGCCCCTGGCCAGGCCCAGGGATAGAGCCCAGGTAGGGGTCCAGGACCCTGCTACCTGGTTATTTATTAGGTCAGTTATGATGTCACTGGATGGTTTCCTAAGTGGTAGCAAGTCCAAGCACCACCAAAAAATTTTAAAGTCACAAGAACCTGCTGACATGATCTCAGAGAGGTACTGATTAAGGGGAAAGGTGTGTACATGAAATGTCAGCCATGTAAGAAAACTAATAAAGATTACTACTCCAAGATAAAAAGATATGAACCATTTAATTCTGACATGAGATGTGCAAAAAGGTTTTGCTAACCACCGATACTTATTCCAATGTAATATAATTGCAGTACTTCAAGATGTTACAGATCCATGACAGGTATGTAGAATGCTAGGCATCATGAAAATTATTTGCAGTTGGTCTGCACCCTTATTTTCACATTCTATGTTCCCTCTAAAATTGACTCAAATCAATATATTAACAGTACATCAAATAATTGTTAGGAAAGGAGGTGTTTGGTGATAGGGATACAATGGGTTGAAAATTGTTTCACTTATATTTCAGCTCAAGTTCAGCTAATCTTTGCAAAATTTTAACATTTTCATCTTCAGCTGACTTAGTCTCCATGTTGGGAATGTGGATGGGTAAGGGTGGGGGTTGTGTTATATGTTGGGACAGTGGGTTGGAATATAATAGAGATCACGACTTCCTCACTCACTTTTCAGCTCCAGTTCTTTGATCTAATGCTCTTACAACATGTTGCTGAAACTTTGCGACTATAACATCTTCATCCTCTGCTGGTTCATCTCCCAAAGTGGTGCATTCTTCAGGTGAACAACTGTAAACAAGCTGCAGAATAAAAATTAATGTTAAAGCATTTGAGGAAAGATGCAAAATGCAGTAGAAAAACCAAACTACTCTACCATTAAAACACAATTCAGTACTTACTTTCATTTTAATTAGGTATGTCATTTCAACTGCCAGTGGAGAAGACTTTGTATCTATTAATTTTCTCAATCTTACACCTGTTCAGCATTTCAGAATCCTTTATTCCTCACCACATTTTACTGGCATACGTGACAACATGCACCTCTCAACCTGCAATGATTCCATCACCACACAGGTTTGTAGGCACAGTCAAGTTCACTTTTACATCTTCATCACTGGTCACATGAGATTGTGACATTGATTAATATTTATTTGATTGAGTGGGTACCAAAGTTTCACAGCCACATAGGATGTAATAGCCTGGCTGCAAGCTTGACACTCATGCAGTAGATCTAGCAGCAAAAACATGCAGTCGTTAATCATTTGTATATAACTGATTCATCATTTTGGCCAGCCATTTACTGTATTTAGTCAAACTTGATCATCATATTTTTTTTTTTTGTTTTTGTTGAAATGGAAACTCCCATCCTAGAATAAATTATTTCGAATCAACTTGGATCTGCCTTCATCACTTTCTGACTGGATTTCTATTTCTGTTTCTAAAACCTTTGGGCTTGATCCCCTACTGTACCTCAACCTTCACCTTCAAGGATAGGCTCATCCATTAAAACAATATCTTGAAAAATTGCTAATAAAATTTAAACAAAAATATGAAAATGCTTAAATGTTCTTACAAACTTTTATAACAATAAATTTTAATTAAAACTCTTCTTTAATTCTGGCTTCTGATTCAGTGGAAAAGTAGAGCACCCATTGTGCATAGTTAACAACAGTGAGCGAGACAATGGAAGGAACAACCACTGTATGTACTCTATTCAATTGTTGTAATTGACAGTGTGATGACTCCATCTTATTAAAATAACAGACACTGATAAGAAAATGATATGTACCTTGGAAGGTTAAAACAAGGTAATGAAAACTTATGCAGGTTCTCTTTTTTGTAAGTTGATATTGAAAAAAACATGACTTTATTTGACAAACAATTAGTTGTATTGCTGCAGCTGCCATTGTTTAATACATCAGCTTTACATGGATGTAATATTCCCCAGCACACAAGTACAAGAACTGTACATACAAATGTAAATGACTTATTCTCAAGTCTTAGACACGTAGCAATGTACCTCAGGCTTTCTGCAAATAATACATACTGTTGAGTGTACTCCTTCTTTGGTCTCTGCATTATTTTCAGTATTAACTATTAACAAATATGTAATGCTGTGGAAGATTGATGACAAAGATGTTGAAGAAATGATAAAGGAAGAACAGATCAGGAAAAACACAGACATCAAAAGTATGGAAGCTCAGAACTGTCCAGCCAACCTCTATTTTTAGTAGTAATATATTAAGTGGCAGCCTGTAACATACTGTACTTTATGGCTCAATAGACCCAGGACAAGGAACATGAAGAAGGGATCAATTTCTAATACTAAAATGCAGCATAGTCAAGTGGTTTAGAGCATCAGACTTGCAGGACTTTGGGAGGTTGGGAGTTCGAGTCCTGGCTGGGTCACATGCGGAAAACTTTAAAAAGGGAAACTACTGCTGGTGTGCTTGGTGCTCAGCATAAGCAATGGAATAGGGAAAACAAGCCAGTGTGCCTCAACTGGAAAAAAGGCAGTGGCTGACTCGAATTACACCAGTTGGATAGAAACTACGCCATAAAACTCCATCTAACCTACTGTAACATCTAACCTTACCTTACTAAAATGCCACCATGCCACTAAATGACCAGTCATTAAAATAAAAATTTCTGGTACATTACCTAACGACTGGGAGGAAAGTTTGAAGAAGTCATGATGGCACTCACTACTACTACCAAAAATTTTGTGCACAAAAATATTGAAAACATCTGCTAATATGTCTGGTAGTCTGCATCTTTTTTACAACCTTTGCAAAATTGGCCTCACATTTGACCTTGAATGTGTCTTTCAAATTTTTGACACCAAACGGTTATTTCATCAAGTTTGGATTCCAAATTTGATTTTAAACCTGGCACAGTTACACTGTTCAATTTCCCCCCATTTGAAAGGCATTTTAAATTTGAATTATGAAGAACTCACATGACCTTTGACCTCCATTGAAAGTAACCTGCTTTATAGACTATGCTTTACTAAAAGAATCAACATACCCCGTATCAAGTATGAGATTACACATCATACATGAGATGTTGTTGTGTCCTCAAAACTGGATACAAAGCCCTTTCTCAATAAGGGGCTACCCACAGGCCAACTATTGTTACTACCCCAAGTTTGCCCCAACTAGTGACCTCTTGTATACCAATGCCCACAATAATTACTCTGACTGGCTGTGTGCAAGTTCTACTTTACTGTATATTAAAATTTTTAAAAAGTATCGTTTTTACTCCAGCTCTTGCAAATACAGTAAGATATTGGCTATTGCCAAGGTAAAAAGAACTGACTTCAGCAAAGATACACTTTACCTCAACATCATTATTATTTGGTAAAAACTGTCCAATGCAAACGGCAGTAAAAGTCATGCAGTTATATGTGTATGTCAAGTTAATGATAACTGTTTACACACTTAGTACTGTACTGTACTGTACTGTACTGTAAATATGAACATAATATGTTTCAGAAGCTCTGGAATGAAAACCAACTCAGCCACTTTTGGAATTTTTCCCCACTTAACTACAAATCAAAATTATAAAATGGCTGGTTCTTAAATCATAAGATCACTCTCTGCCATGTCACATTCATGGGTGTGGACACTGGGTGCAGTGATCACTTCTTGACAGCAGGTGGTGGGTTACAGTACCTACGTTCTATAAATATTTAAATACCAATCACAGTGAAATTTTTCAATCAAGCATTTCTGTTAAAACTTGATAAATTGCAACTATGTTTTGTTTGTAGAGAAATAATACTGAATACATTTGCTCAAATTTCAATCACGGGGGAACTTTTTTATCATGAAACAACTTCTCTTCAAATCATTACTTGAAGCTAAGGCCTAATCTCAAGCCATGTATTGTACAACATTCATACCGTTACGTCCCTCTACACAATGTCATGCAATCTATCACCTCTGCCAAATTTTTGCTGATTTTGAATCTATTTGCATCAGCATTTACCTCTGCATTGTCAAATGCTGAGGCTATTTTCAAGGCGGTTACTCTAATGTTCTTAACTGTTCAGGTTGCAAGGCTTCTTGAGACTTTGTTCCCTTTACCTTTTCCCTGGACACATGCACCACAGGTGGGAGGGCTTTACACTTATGTGGCATTGGCACCATTACCACAGTTGGCATTCAATCCATCCAAATTACAGAATAAATCTTTGGCAATGGTCCTGTGAATACTGTATTTACAAAAAAGTAACAACATCATTGCAGTGGAATTGGACCTGCAAGTTCACGGCATGCACATATCACTTTTTCAGTCTGTCTTTCCTGGACCTTTCCATTTCAAATTCAACTTCACTGATTTTATCAGTAACTTCTTCATGTACATTAAGTGCAGCACTGCCTTGTCAAGATTTCCCACATACTTTTTCTTGGTGCAAGCTGAAATTAATGAATTTAATGATGCATACAATTTCTTACCTGGCCTGTGTTGGCATTGATCCCATATGTCCTGGTAGACTTGCTTCCAACAACCATTGTGTTGTCACTAAGTTTAAATGATGAACTGATGAGACTGTCTGTAGAGAATGGACAAGCCTCTAGATTGACTCCATCCCAAGTGAAGAGATCTCCATCAAGTGATGGCAGGATCCTCTTTGCTCCCTCTAGTATCTCATTCTGAAAAGAATAAAAATGACAATCAAAGATGGTATCCTATAGTCAATTTACACAATTCCGATACTTTAGACTGGTCAGTACAAGGCTTACACCTTTATATTTATCTTAACATTTCAATGGAAATACCTGCAAAGCCAAGTTGTCATGTCTAGCATAAGACTGAATAAATGAATGCTAGAAGCCAAAATGTAACAAAATACAGTACTGTGAGGGCAAAAATACAGGTCTATAGAAGTCGAAATACTTCAAGTACTTGCAGGTCATTACGTTCACGTATTGTACACAAAACTGTATGATAATGAGATAATGAGATTTTAACCATCATGTCCAGATCCAAGATACCAGAGCAATAAAATTAAATTTATTGCATAGCAGTGTAATAGTGCATTGCATTGAGAAAGTCCCATCACTACAGTACAATTTACAATATTACTGCTACAGATGATAAGGATTGAGGGAATCAACATTTTGGAGTTGGGTAGCTCCAGGTCTATACTTCAATGGAGTTGTGACTTGTACAATGACATCATAACTGATGGAAATATCGTAATACCTCACTACTACCTACACTACAGGTTTCTCCATGGCTGATATGCCCACCTGGTATAAATGTCAGAGAATGAAACTGCAAACTGAAGAGAAAACTAAATATTTAATGGAGAAAAAGATTTTAGAAACAAGTGTATAAAGCTTAACTAAAATCTGTGAAAACACTCAAAGATAGATTCCAATGCATTATTTTGGTCATGTTTTGACAATTGCAAAAGGAGCCAGAAAGCTGCAATACCAGGGAAAGTAGGAATGTTACTCACTTCCCAGGCTGGGTTGCATCTCTAGAACAGAAATACAAAGTCAACTGTTTATGCACTAAACTTTTTACAGTTTACTTCACAATGGAAAGTGTTCTAATGCAAGAAGAGAGCTGTTATCTCTAGCTTAAATGGTTACCCTGTAGGGCCCTGTAAACGTGTAGCGATTAATCCCTAAATGATTGCATGTGTAATAAACATTTAGTACAAAGCTACAATCGGTTAATCCCAAAACCTGTTGACATTTTGTTAGGGTATACAAATGGATATTAAAACTTTTTTATCCATTAGCATATTCTGATATGATCCCTGGGTTTTGTTAAATGGAACATTCGAGGCATATTTGAACCTTGTAGGCTTCAAAGTTTCAGAATAATATGATTTTACCATGCAAGATAACTATTATTACTTCTGCATTACATTCAATATCAATCACTACACCTGAAATTATTTTTTTTTGTGATAAGGTAATCGCAATTAATTGCTAAACGATTGCAAATTTTTGAGGTTATATGTTTAGTTATTTTGCTAAACGTTCACAGCGCTATTACCCTGTTTTTGGCTGGATGCTGTTTACTATGCACTTCTGATTTGTTGGTCTAATAGCAAAGCAAATATTGCACTATAATTTTAAATGCCAAAAGAGGCTGGCTGAAAATTCCAGTGATGAAATTTCACCTCTCTCCCTGGCAACCAATTGGTTGGAAACTGGGCTGTATAACTCTCTGTAACTATCTAACTTACTTCCTGTCAGCCACATGTATCAACAAAATATCAACAATAATTAAGAACTTACATTCTCATTTATTTTGCTCAATGATGAAGATAACAAAGGTCCAGTTCCAGCATCTAAATCCCATTGTTTTCTGCCATTATCTGAAAGGTCCAGTGTTGTAACAATGCCATCCATAGAACTCACAACAAGCAAAGGCCTGAAAGTGAAAACAAAACTACTTCTGAAACAATCAGTCTCACAAATATAACCATTCCATTTTATATATAACTTTTTCTGGGATTCACATTTTCATCAGGTGCAAACATCACATTCATTTGAAACATGTCATCCACAGTGAGAAAACCTTGAATAAATGCTAGATACTAACCAATCTGCAAAAAGCATGGTGTTTTATTTATTTAAACGATGCCATATTTTGCCCCATTTCTTTCAACAACTGGTCAAAATTAGAACCCTTTCACCAGTTGGAAAGTACAGCTTTGTGTTTACATGGAATTTGGGGAATTCTTGGAAAATTTTCTCCTTTGAATTCTGGTGACCACACGTGAATTTCTACCTTCAACATAACATTAGGACTTTCCTTAAGGCATCCACCTACAATATAGAATATGACATTTTAGTTTGATACTGATGACCCCAGAAGACCCTTAGCCAACCAAAAATATATCACAAAGATAACCATAAGGTATAAATATCAATTACAGGTGTGAGCTCTTCCAAAGCTTCCTAACTCAAGATATTACCTGAACAATGTTTTGACAATTTGACCTCTGGTGACCCCATATGGCATTTGTCCAAAAATGGCATTTGACCTCCACCAAACCATACGGATCTTCTTCTTACCAAAATACACATACCTGTTATAGGTGTGCCATCTATCCAAATTTCCTATCTTGAGATATCCTATTAGCAAGGTTTTCAATGTTGACCCAAAACTGCTCTAAATGACCTTCAACCTTCACCAAATACATTTAGGACCATCTTCTCAATATGGACATGTATGTTCATACTACATTTTATGTTGTTCAGCTTTTTATCAAGTTTTTGACCTTAAGATATCATATTATGTGTTAAAATTTGGACTCCTGTTGACCCTGAATAAACTTTGACTTCATTTTAAAAATAACAGTGATCATCTTCTCATCACAATGCATCTAGAGTATCAACCAAATATGAAATTTATCAAAGTTTGTTTACTGTAGGCTACCCTTGAGATACCTTTTTTGTAGATGGTTTTCAGAGTTTAACCCACAAAGATCTCAAATGATATTTGACCTAGATCAAAACTACTCTGATCACCACTACACAATAATGCATATGCAAACAAAGTATCCGAGCTTCTCCTTTCTGAAGTTATTTTGTTAATAACAAGGTTGTTGATTTTAATGCCTGGTGACCAAAGACCATTTTCAAATACATAGGGCCTCTTTCTTCCAGCCATAATGCATCTGCATATAGAGTATAAAATTTATCAAAGTTTATACCAGACTATCAAAGTTACTGAAGAGTACCCAGAGTTTGTCCCTTGGGGACCACAGATGACCTTTGACCTTCAAAAAACTAGTAAGGATAATCTTTTCATCATAATCCCCAAACATACTGTACACTACCAAGTATAAAATTTATCCTAGATTTTTAACACCTTTCAAAACCATGTTAAAATGGTTTTCAGAGTGGAAGCAGTGAACCAGGTTAGGAAAAAATGTTTAAAGTATGGGGCATCTTTGTACAAAGTTGAGTTCAGCCACAGTTTCTATCACTTAAATAATGGCTTAAGAAGCAGGGGAAACAGATATGCCATACAAACTGTACACATATACATATTGTACATACACACCATCACAAAGTCTTTCATTGTGAAACCAAACATCTTGCAATTGCCCACACATAGGTAAATTAAAAATGAACCTTGTCCTTTTGTCATTTGTAGATATGTGCTTCTTGTCTGATGTGAAAGTTTAGTTCCAGAAGCCGACATCTCCATGTGTAGTACAGTACTGTACTTGATGACATCTACAGTGAAATAAAACCCCCTCCCATAAAATTAAAACTTTCCCCCCGACCATCTATACTAGCTTTCGACAGCTATTTGTAATCCACTCTACAATCAACATCATCAGTTCAAAGTACGTTTTCCCTTCTTCAATTTCATCTTCTCTTCATAAAATCCTCTTCACAGGAAAGCATGCATTAATTCTCAAATCAAAGTAATACTATGTTGAGGGTCACATGCCACTTCTTTGTCAAATTCTGCATCAGCCAGTCCTTTTGTAATTATTGTAAACCACACTACAGTTTTAACCAATCATCACTGTTTCATTCAGTTTGCAAATCTGTATGTCATCTGTCATGAAATGCTGTGTAAAATCATTATTATGAAAGTAATGACAATTTACCTGTACAGTAGAATTCATAGTTGGAACAATGCCAAATGCAAGACTGTGAAACCACTGCAACTTTGTTTCCAAAAAGTACAATATGTTATTAACATTACTAGATGACCTTCACATATTGGCATCCACATTTTAGATGGGAGGGCAGGATTTAGACCTTAGTCCCTTTTAAAATACCACTGACTGAAACCAAACACCCCCCACTGTTGCTTTTCTATTTGGCATTTTCCCTTCTTTCCTTCCTCCTGGTGGTACTCTGATTAGGTAAAAGCAAAGATATTATAAGCACTATACCAAAACTTAGAATGGCCCAGTGACTCCCCACGGAGGTCGAATTAAAGGGGCTGAAGTGCTGATCACTGATTAGTCGTTTTAACAGGTAACAGTTCATTGATATCTTCCGGTAGTATAAATACGTGTGATTTTAAAACATTGCGATTCTTGCAAACACCGTTCTTCAATAAATTTCACATAAATGAAACAGTTTAAGGCTTCTGCGCCAACTTTCTACTTCAGAACATCTGAACATTAACACACAACGACTGGTTTGAAGTTCATTGGCTTACTGATTGGTCAGTTTTCATGGTATCTCTACAAGCGCACATCTATGCACTTGTTTAAATTCTTATGCACTTACAACACAAAATCAACACTGCCTTCTTTTTCCAAGCACGCAGAAGTATGGGTCAATTATTCTGGACTGCACACGGAGAAATGCATTGTGCGCATGCAGAACTAGCTCTGAAAATGCACGCACGCTGACATGTGTCATAATGAAATTTTCTGTTACTCATGCATCATTGTGCATGCAGATCACCGAATAGAACTGTGCGCATGTCAAATGAACACTTCCGCCACTCCGATTGAGCCTCCGTCAGGAGTCAGCGTGTCTAACAGTGTCGGGATAGGAGTTTAGTATCTATGTTTATAATATCTTTGGGTAAAAGCTTAAGTTGTACACATCCTCCTTAACTATCATTGGGACATGGCCACCTTGATGGATATTGAGAAGGTGCACGTCCTCCTCCCTGAAAAAAACAATACAGTATGTATACATGTATACTATAATAATGGTCTCCAAGAAACCTCTTTCTAGAAGATATAACCATACCATTAATTTGAAGTGAAACACTACAGTAACTTTAAATAATTAACATTGTCCTGTATATACAGTGTGTATATATAGTGTGTTTTTGGTCAAAACATGGGCAAATGCACCCAAAGGTACAGTGTCATAATTACAGCAACTTGCACAAGATTTCTGGAAATTAGATGTACAGGGATGTATATCTTCAAAATGGACAATTCCTTATTCCAACGATTTATAACAGGACAAAATAATGGGCATTTTTTGAGTATTCACTAACAATTAACAAGAGTAACAGGGTAGTACAGTACTGTAGCTCCACAAATTTTCATGAATTTCAACAGAATTTGTCATTTTCACTGTGGAAGCACTTACAAATAGGCTGAACAAGGTACAGTAAATATCATACAGCCTTGTTTGTAGTGCTAACCTTGTATTTGTTCAAGGATTACCATAACTTGTCAACTAAATTTTATCACATTTTACACAAACGTAATTACTGCTCATATGTCACCTGGTTATGCCATATTACAAAACCCAAGCAACATCTGTTTCATATTTTTGTCTTTTGAAAACTGACATGTGGAGGTTACTGAGAAGTTAATACTACAACACAATATCATATGATCAAATGTTTCAAATGATGAAGTAAAATCAGTTTAAATCAAACCAAGGACATGAGGAGAAAACTGGTTGTAAAGTTTAAAGAAAAACAAAAGACTGTCAATTAATTGGAAGATGTGATGTCATATGTGCTTGCTCTAGGTTCACTTTTGTTGAAAATGTGACAAATTTACTTGCTCATATTTTCAGAACAATGTTTACATCAGATTTCAATGCAAATTTCACCAAAATGCTTAAAGCAAGTACCCCTTTAACATATAAAAACATGATGTGACCTTAAAGGTAAAGAGTAGTCCCCCCCCCCCCCCCAAAAAAAAAAAAAAAAAAAAAAAAACTTATTTTGAAGAAAAAGCTAAATAACACAATTTTTATCTTATTTCTATTCAAAGTGTCTTTCATTACCAATGTATGGCTTTACTTTTGCATATATTCAAGGTAAACCAAACTGTTACTTCCACTACATTTCACATTTGAAGAGAAAAGATGTTGTCACATGACTCCCAACAGCCAATCATGAAACTGGACAGTCTACTACACTACCTGTGTTTCAATTTGGGATGACTGCTCTTGCCCTTTAAGTTCCCTTCTTTTAAAAAGAGGACACCCCTGCAGCAATGTTCAAACAAATACATAGAGGAGAAAAGCTTTTAAACCCTTCAGATTGCCTCATAATACACTAAGAGCCTAGAAGCAATATTTGCTCTCCCCTCCTCCCTCTCGTGAATCTACCTGTAACTTTGGCAAAGGGTGACCATATACTTGGACATGGGGTTTGGCAGTATTAAATCCCCTTCATGTTTTCTGAGCTTCTGGAGGAACTCATGGACACTACTGCCAATTCCAAATCTCAAAATAAATCAAACTTTTATTTTAATTAAAGCATATTGGTTTTACAGCTCAGTTTCTAAATAATTGGTTCAAGTTGGGAAGGCTCACTGCCTTACTTTCCTCACTCCACTGCTCATGTTGAGCACCAGCACAATGACAGCAGGCTTCATTTCTAAAAGCAGTCAACTCTCCGCAAACTACAATTTTTGTAATACAATGTAGTTCACACAAATTCTCAATTGGCACAGCTCTTTGACTGATAGCAAGTTGAAACCAGAAAGCCAAAAGCCTTAGTGATTCCTTGCCACTGAAATGTAAGGCCTTTTTTCACATTGACATTGCTTTGCAATGTTTTTTCATTAACAGGGCTCCACAATGTGCCCACAAAGTACACATGCAAGGCATCCAATCTTCCTACATTGAGATCCCCCTTGCCCATTGTGAACCAAAATGACATTTGACCTCCACCAAAAACTTCTGGGGCCATGTATTCAATATGTGCCATCTACATGACAAGTTACAGGACCCTGCAAGTGATCTTTCTTGAAAGACTATGCAGGAA
The DNA here is from genome assembly GCA_037179385.1 of Holothuria scabra. NCBI lineage: Eukaryota > Metazoa > Echinodermata > Holothuroidea > Aspidochirotida > Holothuriidae > Holothuria > Holothuria scabra. Next base: position 23,672,818 of record CM074194.1, read on the forward strand.
AGCTTGTCAGGCTTTTCACATGCGGACTCCAAATGAACTTAGACCTTTGGGAAAATCAATAGGGATCATCTACTCAATATGACCTCCACCAAAAACAATAGGGATCATCTACTCAATATAGCCAATGCACACACCAAATATGAGCATAGTCACATGTACTGTTCTCGAGATATGGTGTTTATGAAGCTTTGACCTTTGACCTCTTGTGACCCCAAATAACCTTTGATCTCCAGCAAAAATAGTAGGGATCATCTACTCAATATGGCCAATGCAGACACCGAATATGAGGTAAGTCACACTTACTCTTCTTGAGATACCATGTTTACAAGCAATTTCTAAGGAATTTACCTATTGACCTCTTGTGACCCCAAATGACCTTTGACCTCCACGAAAATGAATAGGGATCATCTGCTCAATGTTACCAACCCACACACCAAATATGAGCATAGTCACATGTACCGTTCTAGAGATATCGTGTTTATGAAGTTTTGACCTTTTGACCTCTCGTGACCTCAAATGACCTTTGATCTCCACCAAAAACAATAGGGATCATCTACTAAATATGGCCAATGCACACACCAAATATGAGATTAGTCACACTTACTTTTCTTGAGATACCGTGTTTACAAGCAATATTTAAGGAATTTACCTTTTGACCTCTCGTGACCTCAAATGACCTTTGATCTCCACCAAAAACAATAGGGATCATCTACTAAATATGGCCAATGCACACACTAAATATGAGATTAGTCACACTTACTTTTCTTGAGATACCGTGTTTACAAGCAATATTTAAGGAATTTACCTTTTGACCTCTCGTGACCTCAAATGACCTTTGACCTCCACGAAAGTCGATAGCGATCATCTACTCAATATGACCAATCCACACACTACATATGAGCATAGTCACATGTAACGTTCTCGAGATATGGTGTTTACAAGGTTTGGACCGTTTGACCTCTCGTGACCCCAAATGACTTTTGATCTCCACCAAAAACAATAGGGATCATCTACTCAATAAGGCCAATGCACACACCAAATATGAGATTAGTCACACTTACTTTTGTTGAAATACCGTGTTTACAAGCAATTTCTAAGGAATTTACCTTTTGACATCTTGTGACCTCAAATGACCTTTGACCTCCACGAAAGTCGATAGGGATCATCTACTCAATATGACCAACTCACACACTAAATATGAGCATAGTCACATGGAACGTTCTTGAGATATTGTGTTTACAAGGTCTTGACCTTTTGACCTCTTGTGACCCCAAATGACCTTTGATCTCCACCAAAAACAATAGGGATCATCTACTCAATACAATCAACCCACACACCAAATATGAGGTTAGTCACACTTGAGATCTTGAGATATCGTGTTTACAAGCCAAAGTGTCACATACACACACACACACACATACACACGACATCACCATCGCATAGATTCCTTGCCTGCCTTCGGCAAGGACTTAAAAATGCTGAATGCTGTAGTTCTTATTACACAGCATGAACTGTACTGAGAGTGTTCTGACTCCACAGTGAAGTCTTGGATACTTGTCCAGAATCAATAACCTGAGATTGTGTCTTGATGAGCTTTAGACAGTTATTGCAGGGGACGTCAGGAGAATCAGAGTTGTTTGGGGTGAGAGAATTAGGCCTCTATAGAGCTTGGAACGACACAGCCAGCAATTGAACCCTGGACTCGGCTGACACGTGCTTGGAAAACATTGGTTACTGGAGGAAAGACTGGCAGCAATTTTTCATAATCTAATATGAACTCTTTACTGTATGAGAGTCAAATCATACAAACATGGTTATTAACTATATAGTCAAGTGCTGTACTGTACATTATATTGGTCTGTGATCAGTAATAGAGGATAAACATTATATTCACTAGAGAGTTGTAACCTATGAATGTTATGAGGACAGTGAGTCAGGGTAAGTGGAAGGAAGTATCATAATTAATGACCTTTGACCTGCATCAAAATCATTAATAATGTACTGCACTATTGCACTTCCAATTAGAGACATACAATGCTTCGATAGTGTGAGCCTTATCTTGAATTATATAGTCACCTGAGGTTTTACAGTCCAGTTTTTACTGTAACCAACTGGTTTAAATCAGGCCAGCCACAGCCACTTTTCCAGTTGTGGCTCACTGCCTTGTTTTCTGTCATCCTATGTTTATGCTGAGCACCAAGCACATTATGCCACATTATGGCAATACTGGCTGTTGCATTTTAAATGTATTTGGTATAACCTGGCCAGGAGTCAGACTCCAGTCCTCCCAACTGCAAGTCAGATGCTCTAATGACTTGGCCTACAGTACTTTCAACCCAAAATTTGGTACCTGTAACTCAGAACATTGACAAATTAGGACGATAAATAAATACTGTAATGGTGAAATTTCAAATCTATATAGTTCTATAGTGAGGTAACAAAACATCACAAATGACTACGTTTCATCTGTTTGAAATTCCCATCCTTTTGCAGTACCTTCACTCTACTATACAGTAACTACAAATACAGCACTGCAGTATAATGTCCCATCTTGCATTTAGCAAGATATCTCCTATGAAACACAAAGAGGAGAAGGGAGCTGCTTTTACAACACTTCTCAAGAACCAAAAGCATTTTTTATAGTTTTCTTTTTATTTTTCTCTCTTTTGTATTCAAATGATTTAAACACTAGGCCTATTAACAGCACTTCCACTCAAACAGAGTTCATGAGAGATTTATACCCAAGTGTCTTTCAACATCACAAGTGAAAAAAATTATCTTTTTGTTGTACGTTCCCTGGGGTATACACTTCTAAGTGGCAATTATGGCAATTTTTGTTGGAAAACTCATCACCCTTACACTTTCAAAAGTCTTTCAACCTCAGCCCTCAGGATATTATTTGCAAACTTGTGAAAAGCTCAAAAGTAAAAAAAGAAATATCCATCAGAAAAATCGAAGAAGAGTTTGCATTTATAATCCTCATATAGATCAGTTTTTCACACAACACCTGAATGTACAACCACTGAGATACCTTCACTTTAAACCAATGGAGACTTAACTGACACTAAAGAATGTAATATAGTAAAAAGATCTGTACTAGAAAATATATGTTCCTATGGGAATACCAACATACAACAGAGAGCATGACAAGAACAATTTCTGGACAATCTAAATGGCACTTTGTACTCAGTGCAATTGTTCCTTCAGGAGTATGCCCTTACTAGAAATCTCCTTGAAAAGACCTTTGGCAATTGATGCAAGTGACTCCAGGTATGTTAAGCCATAATGATAGTTGCCTTGAAACAAATCCATATGAATTTAATTCAGTGGTCAAACTTGAAATAATGACTGATCAATCATTTTTTTTTTTAAGTCTTGATGCCTTTCGAAAGTAACTTTATACAAATCAAACTTCCTCATACTCAAAAAGCTTCTAGCAGATTAGTTAGTAAAATAAGGTTTTACTGCTCAATTTCTTACCAATTGGTTTATTATGTTAGGCTGGCCAAAGTCCTTTTTCCACTTGTGGCCCACCAGCTTGTTTTCCTTACTCCATTGTCCCTCCTAATTTGATCCCCATGCAATACCCCTTTTACTCAGTGCATGGAATTTGGTGCACCTAGTTGGCAGGCCCTCCCTAATACTGTACATGTAAGATATTAATTGGGATAATCATTGTGGTATAATTGTCAAACTGATCATTGTCTGACTCTGCAACAACAAATTTGCAAAGAGGAGCAGCAGATATGTGACTGTCTCTGAAGGGGTCTGAGTTGCATGGGAGACATTTTTGAACTGTTAAAGTGTACCGCAAGTCAACAAATTAAAAAAAAAAATATATTCAACAGCATGAACCAGAAAGCCAGAAGGCTTAGTGATTCCTTGCTGCTGAAATACCTTTTTGATTACAAATTAACAGTGTTTGATAGATTTGTCTTTACAATTTAGGCACAGAATGTCAAGGATTCATTTCAAAAAGATCAAAATACACTAATATCATGTTGATAACCTGCAGTTCCTGACAAGCACTGACCCCCAGTGACCCCAGATGACCTTGGACCTCAACCAAAATCAAAAGGGTTCTCTTTGATTCTCTCAAGACCTCTAAATACCTGATGTGACCTCTGGTTTGTACCCCTAAACAAGAAGGTACTTCTGGTGTTAACCAGCCATATCAAAGACTTTTGCAGTTTAACATCTGGTGACCTCAAATGACATTTGACCTGCACCAAAAACAATAAGTTTCTCCCTCTCAACACTGCAAATTTACATTCCCCAATATAAAAAGTGTCAGTCACTCCTATCTTGTGATATTGTGTTTACAAGCCACATTCCATGTTTTTGCAATTTTACCACCAGGGATCTCAACTGACCTTTCACCTCTACCAACCAGAATGCAAAAATGCATTGAGGTTTTGATGATACATACATGCTCTTTTCAATGAAATGCTACATTTCTTGTAACAACTGGTGACCCAAAGTGACCTTTGACTCCACCTGTTAGTAACTGGTTTTTCTTTTAACCAAAACATTTCTACAAATTTCATACTGTGCCTTAAGATATTCCACAAACAAGCTGCTTACATCATAACGCATCAACATATCAAGTTTGAAATGAATCCAAGTTTCCTACCTTGAGATATAGTGTAAACAAGTATTCTGAGTTTGACCCCCTATGACCCCAAATGAACTTTGACCTCTACCAAAATCAAAAGGGTTTTTCCTTACTGTACATCATAACGCATCAACATATCAAGTTTGAAATCAATCCAAGCTTCCTACCTTGAGATATTGTGTTGAAAAGTTTTTCAGGATTTGTCCCCTTCTGACCCCAAATGACCTTTGACCTCCACCAAAATAAAAAGGATTCTTCTTTACATCATAATACATCAACATATCAAGTCTGAAATGAATCCAACTTTCCTACAATGATGTATCATGTAAACAAGGATTTCAGGGTTTGGACCCCATGTGACCCCAAATGACCTTTGACCTCCACCAAAATTTCTTGGGTTTTTCCTTACATCATAATGCATCAACTATCAAGATTGAAATGAATCCAACTTTCCTACCATGATGCATCATGTATACAAGGATTTCTGGGTTTGACCCTGCGTGACCCCAAATGACCTTTGACCTCCACCAAAATAAATTGGGTTCTTTCTCACATCATAACGCATCAACATATGAAGTTTGAAATGAATCAAAGTTTCCTACGTTGCAATATAGTGTAAACAAGGATTTCGGGTTGTGACCCCATGTGACCCCAAATGACCTTTGACCTCCACCAAAATCATTAGGGTTCTTTCTTGCATCATAACGCATCACCGTATCAAGTTTGAAATTAATCCAAGTTTCCTATCTTGAGATATCGTGTAAATAAGGATTTCGGGGTTTGACCCCATGTGACCCCAAATGACCTTCGACCTCCACGAAAATATATCCGGTTCTTTCTTACATCTTAACGCATCAACATATCAAGTTTGAAATGAATCCAAGTTTCCTACGTTGCAATATAGTGTAAACAAGGATTTCGGGTTGTGACCCCATGTGACCCCAAATGACCTTTGACCTCCACCAAAATCATTAGGGTTCTTTCTTGCATCATAACGCATCACCATATCAAGTTTGAAATTAATCCAAGTTTCCTATCTTGAGATATCGTGTAAATAAGGATTTCGGGGTTTGACCCCGTGACCCCAGATGACCTTTGACCTCCACCAAAATCAATAGGGTTCTTCATCTCAGTATGGGGTATCTGTGTACCAGGTTTGAGAATTGTCAGACCTTCCCTTCTCAAGATATCGTGTAAACAAGCAAAGTGTCACAAACACACGCACATACACACATACATACACACACACGCCATCATGAATGCATGGGTTTCTCTTTTCATCGAAACCAAAAACAATTGAGTTTTTCCTCTCAACAACACAAATCTTTTATACCAATTTCAAATTTGAAAAGTGTTGGCCATTCCTATCTTGAATTATAGTGTTTACAAGCCATTTTCCACCTTCTCACAATTTTACCGCAGGTGATCGCAAATGACCTTTGACCTCTACCAAAAACAATAGATTTCTTCCTCACAACATCACAAATCCATATACCAAATATGAAAAGTTGCCATCATTCCTATCTTCAGATATTGTACGAGCCATTTTCTACATTTTCGCAATTTTACCGCAGGTGACCTCAAATGATCTTGATTCCTACCAAAAACAATACGATTCTTCCTTCCAATATAAAAAAACCTATAAAACAAATATGAAAAGCGTCGGACATTCCTGCCTTGAGATATCGTGTTTACAAGCAGAGTTGCAAACACAAACACACAAAGTACAGTACATATCCATACTCAATGCCCAACCTGTATGGTACAGTACAGTAAACAGGGTTGTCACCAGCCCAATTTGAGTGCTGGCTAAACATCTGACTCAATATTTGTACCTCACCCTACCCCCCATGGAATCCACCTCATTTTTGACCCATTGAATTTTTCAGCTATAGGCTAATATCAATATCATTATTTTTCAGCATGAAAGATCATTTTTGTGCCGGTCGGAAGCCTTGCATTTTAGGTGTTGTACCGGTCAGCAATGTCCAGTGCTGGTTAGTCCCGACCTGCGCTGACCGGCATGGTGACAACCCTGACAGTAAACAGTTCCCAGTAAGGAAATCATGGTGGGTGATCTCATGTACTGTACAGTAGCATGTGAATGCCAAAGTGAGGGTGGGCTCCCGAATATCATATGAAAGACCTCACTTTGATAACAGCGCCCAAACTTTTGGGTAGCTTCTGTATATGCCACGTACAGTATGAGCCCTGCATGAGCAAGGAAAGATGTTCAACACTTGAGCTCTTGCAACAGACCTGTACAGTACCTGTTAACATGACAGGAATTCCCCATTACCTACTCTCACCTGACTTGCCAATGGCAACTTGGGTAAGAATGATTAGGCCACCTCACTGATTTGTTGGGGGAGGGCATCCTATTGGCCCAACATACCTTTTCAGTGTGTCATGCATAGGTGACTTTCAATTTTTAAGGACTCAGATGTCAAGATGAGATTCATGTCTGCTAGGAAGTTGGGCTAAATAGAGTTAAGAGGGTCAGTTGTTTTGCACTTTTTCTAAATTCTGGCTAATGGGCATTTCCTTTAATGAAGGCATTGTTTTTCGTAGCACAGACACACACACTCCTTCGAGTAAGCCTTTCGCAGAAGAGATCCAGGTGCAAAACAGTTATCTTTTTCTTTTTTCTTTTATGAGCTGACTTTTGACAATCATTTATCAAAGGGACAGGCTAAGCTATACACAGTATATTAGGCCTACAGTATGGTACAGTACGTATACAATATAGTACCACACATTGCGGGAAGTGTTTTTGGAAAAGTGCAATTTAACAAAAGCATGTTTCAGAAACAAACAAAACCAACTTCATTTCAACATAATTGTGAGAGATGTGGGTAAATACATGTCTTTAGTTTCAATAGCCATGATATTTTGCGAAGAGAAAAAGAAATCAAAGAAAACCGCTACCTGGGTAGTAATTTTCTACCCAGGTAGTAACAACGTCAGTCAGATACCCGGGTACCTGGTGCAAACACTGGTTTATTTGAAGTTCAACTGTTACAGTTACAATGACCACTGATGATACTGCTGATATCACAACAAGCAAGAACTGTGTAGGCCTACAATGAATGTAAGTTAAGACTATGCTGGCCTTGTCATGAGTTGATCACATAACAAACATTGTGACCACAAAATTTGAAAACATCTACAAATATGGATGAAACTTGATAGTAATATTTTGTTATATGTTTCTCACTGTGCTATGTTTTGGTGTAACAAACATGGATTGAGTAATCCATGGAAACTGAATCTTAAAATGTATATGGCAGTTCTGTTCATGTAGGACTGTTTATGAACTTAAATCTTGAGTCAATCACTTCATAAAATAAGCAAATGAAATCTCTTAACATATCACATTTAATGCATTTAGAATAATGTTTTTCGTACCAAAATTCTTAATCAGAGATTCATAAAACACATTTTTGTTGCCATTTTTGCACATTTCTAGTTCACACTTTTGCCAAAACTGGAAAATATTGCCATCACTAACAGTTTAAACATATACTGTAGCCTACAAGTACAATAAAAAGTAAAATAATTGGTTTTGACTTTGTTTGATGGGTCCCTGTACTTATACTGTACATACTGTAAGAAGGCAAAAACGTGCCCACATAGAGACTTACGACTTACCATCAGGAATAAAAATTCTCTGAGTTGGAAGCCTGAAGAAAATTTGAATGCGAATTAAATAAAATGGAAAATGTAAGGATTGATCAGGAGAAAGTTAGACAGACTCAGTAGGCCTAGATGAATGTTAGAAGTGGAACTTAGTCTACAAATGTTAGATTAGCCTGTGGCCTAACTGTTATGTTAGTGAACATTACAACAGGCCAACGTAGAAATTACAACAAACACTTTTAAATTTAACGTTTTCCAGAAAATACCCATTTCCTTCCAATACATTTAGAGTTATGTATACTATACTCAGTGTAGGTAGCCGGTCGTTTCGCCCCCTTGCCAGTTCGCCCCCTAAATACCAGTTTGCCCCCAAGCATAAACCAGTTTGCCCCAAAGACCTACCGGTTCACCCCCTAATCTTTCTGAAGCAGGCCCCTTTACAACAAGTGAATGTTTTAGAACAAACGATGTCCACGAAATAAAGTTTCTCATTTAATTCTCTTTCAGGATGAGATTGAGTTCATTTTTAAAGGTGAAACAAGTTGTTCATTTATACGTACTACTGTAACTCATAACATTACCATATGCTCGTGCACAATTGTTGAGTGTTAATTGTGTTGATTATGATTGATAGTAACTTACTGATGTACCCTTTCTATCTGCGTTATCGTTGCTACATCGTTCATGTGCTTCTTTGTGTAAATGTTTGCACATCATATTTTGTGATTGTTCTATTTATAATTTCCAATAAATGGCGCAAAAATCGAAAATGGTTTTAAAAAATGCTAAATTGCTGGTGAAACTTAATTCTGGACGTGCAAGAGAATACCAGGTCAACTTAACATATGACTGGTTGGTGGTTAGATAACACACTACCTACCCTTACTTGACTTGATTTTGTCACATTCTTGCCAACTGTCGTAACTTTCTCAAAATTTCTGTTATGACAACTGCAAAACTGCATTTAAAGGTCAGTTTATTGGATGTCATACTCACAAGTACTTGGGGGCGAAACGACATCCTCTTTGGGGGCGAAAGGACTTCCACTACAGGGTGAACTGTCAAGGGGGCGAAACGACCGGGGCGAACTGGTTGGGGCGAACTGGCAAGGGGGCGAAATGACCGGTAACTTCAGTGTATTTAATTATCCAATAACATGAGACTCATCTCCATTCTCGGTTTCTAATACACAGATCAATTACGATATACTGTAATTCATCTACTGTAGGTTTAGGCCAAAGCATCCAGTTGTCAAACTAAATCCATCCTTTCAATGTTCCTTTTTCTTATTCATCTTTCACATTTCTTTCCTAAGTTACCAACTTACAATTTCCAATTGGACTTTCAAATTCTTAATGCGTACAGTATGGGGAACTTGTTGGTAAATATATCACTATATCGCAGGCATATTTTGATAAAAAGCTGGGACATTTTGCTAGCAAAAAATCAAGGACGTTTTGGTTCGGGGACTTTTCTACTATATACTGTTCCTAGCCTAGACCAGTAGGCTAGTTCAATGTGGTTGAATGCATCAGCCTGGCAATTTGCTCCACTGAGTCCACTCTACTGTAGGCTGACTAGGCCGCTTTCGGGCCAAGTCGTCCCCAAACAAACTCGTCCCCAACCAACTCGTCCCCAAGCCAACTCGTCCCCAAACCAACTCATCCCCAAGCCAAGTCGTCCCCAAGCCAAGTGGGCCCCAATATGAGAAATTAGTGAAAAATTAGTGGGAAATAAAATTATCTCATTTCAAGAGACCAGCTAACACCGACTTTGCATTTGTTTTTGGTTTGTTCATTATTTTTTCCTCCCTTTTGCTAGTTAAAAGGGAGATTTCGTGACACATAAATTTCTTAATTTAGCCCTGATTTATGCATATATAGAGAATGACGAGTGGTTTAAAATATAGCATTATAACTTTATTGTCGCAATTTGTCTCCCCATCATAACCAATAACCTATATATTTTTGGAGTTTGATAACATATATTTAAAACACAACTGATGGGGACATATTTTTAGTTTGGCAAATATAATTAGTCTTGCAAATAAATGTTTTGGGAAAAATAATGTTTCTTGCAGATACATTTATATTGCAAACTCATTTCTTTTTCTTGAAAATATATTTCTAGTTGGAAGAATATTTTTGTTGCAAATGTATTTTGTGGCGAACATGGTAACTTTTTCAAGAAAGCTATATTTTCTTGCAAATATATTTTGGTGTAAACATTATTTTTCTTTACGAATATATTTCAATTGTTGGGAAAAAACATTCTTCTAAATATATATTTTAGAGCAAACATATATTTTTGTTGGGAATATATTTAATTGTAAATATATATCTTGTTAAGAACAAACTCTTTCTACAATTGTATTTTTATTGCAAATTTGTTTTACAAATATAGGCCTAATGTTTGATGCTACTAAATAAATTTCGTGTTTTGTCACATAAGTATTTCAGTTTTGATAATGTTTGGTTGGTAATATATTCCCCCTTTCTCACACCATAAAAATCACACCATTTTTTGATCATATTGGGGACGAGTTGGTTTGGGGACGATTTGCTTGGGGACGAGTTGGCTTGGGGACGACTTGGCTTGGGGACGAGTTGGTTTGGGGACGACTTGGCCTGCTTCGACTAGGCCAGCCTGTTACTGATACGTCAAGGAGTAGCCTAATGATGTCAGTCCTTCCTAGTCACTGAACGTGACCGTATAATCCGCTCCTTGTAGTCACTCCTTCCAGAAATGAAGTGTATAGCATAGGAACGTAATGCTGGGTCCTGTTCAAGGGCTAGTCCTTCCTAGCCCTTGAACAGGGCTGTGTGTTACGTTACATGGCCTAAGCTCATTACACTCCACATCACAACCCTTGCCCCGCTAACAAAAAAAATCCCATCACTAGGCGACCCTGGACAGGGTCGTCATCTCTCACGTTCACAAATTCCTATGTTTTCTCACCAAACTTTACACAGATGACCTCTGGCACCGCATCCACCTTTCTGCATAAGCTGTTCACCCAGATTCGATGTTATAATGGTGTATTTTGCCTCGAAAAATTGAACGTAACACTAACTCAATGCGCCATGTTTGCAAGCTTTCGAACGACTATGTAGTCGGTCGTCGATCCTACTAAACCACGCGCTGGTACGCCTGGCTATTCCTTGTGTACCCGAGCATGCGCTGACACGCTGGATGTTAATTTAGTTAACGCTGATATTAATTTCATTAAATGCTATCAATAATCATGTTATCATTACTGATTAGGAATTAAAATACAAAGGACCATTGGGCCAATTTTTTACTTTTGTTTGCAAAATGTTGCTAATCATTACACATGTTAGAATGGATCCCTGAGTTCCACGCGCTGCCGTACAATTTGTACGGCAGCGCGTGGAACTTGAGACAGGGCGTACCAGCGGGTGTCAGCACGCGGAATAGTAAGACTCGTCATCTTCGTGATATCCACTTTGGGGTCAAAGGTCATGCCATGGGTTTCCACTTATTCAAAAAGTTTTCACACTTAGAGAAATTTTGACAACGTTTCAACAATTTCAAAAACACTAAGAAGCTTCAAATACGCATAAAGAAGAATTTTTCATATGAAATTTGCATTCATTAGGTGGAATGATCGTTAAAGTTATCGATTTGGTGAAATGGTTACAACATTCTAGGAATGATTTTTGACTATTTGCATGTTCATGTAGAAATACTTATTGTACGAGGGCTCATTCAAACGACGGAGTTTCTAACCAGAATCGAAGTGTCATTTTGCTGCATTTTGACCTCAGACTGTCCATGAAAGCCGATTTATTGGTAACTTTTCGATGGAAAGTCACTTGCACATCATTTTGTTGTAATATAAGTTCGATGTGTGTAGGCCTAATATTTACCAGTTTAGAACATATTTTGTTCTGAAAGCCTAATGATGGGATTCCCTGTGTTAGCGGGGCAAGGGCTGTGATGTGGAGTGTAATGAGCTTAGGCCATGTAACGTAACACACAGCCCTGTTAGAGGGCTAGTTCTTCCCGTCTAGCCTAGGCATACGTTAGGCTAACGTTAGGCTAATTACTTGACCTTGGCTAGGCCATGTCTAGCCAACACAACATGCTCAAATTCCATTGGTACAGCGATATGCCACATTCTCGTATTCCTCACCTTCTACTGGGGACGGATTTACATGTATTAGCAACCTGACCAAGTGAGGTTTGCAGAGGCTTTCCATTGTTGATACTTCTGTCGGGGACTCCCCGTGAGTCGACAGTGTGTTTGCTCCTACCAGACAATGTTGCGTCTGAAACTGTCCAGTAGCAGTACGACCATACGACAAATATCGTTGATAAAACTCTTAAGGTGCTTCCTAAATTGCCACTTGATAGAAAATAAGTCATTTCTGCCTACGGGTTGCACCAGACCATGGTGCTATTGTTCAGCTTTCAACTTGCCACTTTACGTCTCGAAGCCCAGTTCCGCAACAACATTGATACGTGTATTAGCGTTCACCACTTTTGACCTCTGAAAGTAACGTCATCGGTGGATGATCGACTGAGTGGCGCAACAAATGTTAACCTTCGTAGCAGCTGTTTCAACATGAACGCCGTTAGTACTCTAGCGTATGCTCACACATATATTTTCACTACAAGAGAAGGCAACATGTCCGCCGGGCGGGTGAGCCAAATATCACCTCCACAATTTCAAATTAAATTCCTAACAGACCTATTTTCAAATAGCAATTACAATGGATTGTGGGACAGAGTTTTGGGTGTGCGTCAATTTTCACCACAGTAAAATGCCATTGACAAAAATGACAAACACCAAAACTCTATACCACAATCCTTTGTAATTGCTATTTGGACACAGGTTTATGCAAGTAAAGATGGCTGCTTTGAAATTGAGCACAGGGCTTTGGCCTATTATTCCATGGGCGTCACCGGTGGGGGGGGGGGGGGGCTTAAAGCACCCTCCTCCAGACCCGCATGCCTCCCCCCCCCCCCCAAAATGGGGAGGGGCGTCGCCGGGTGTGGAGATTTTTTTAAAATGCGGTCGGAATTATAGCTTGATCATAAGAATCAAACTAATTTCACACACCGCTTATTAAAGCGGCTCATTGAGTTGGATTCATGTAATTCAACAAATTTTCCCCAAGGTGTTAATTTTTTTCACATATCAATGACAAATGGTCAAACAAAGACAATCCCATATCCCTCGTACAAAGAAATGTTTTATTAGTGAGTTGGATTGGGCCTTTTCAAAAATTTGTGACCAGACACCACCTACCCTTATTTTGCTTAGCAGTACAACACTTTGGCCTAGTTATAGTCTAGCCCAGGTGCCAGTACTTCTTATAACAGGAATCAGTTATTTCATCCAAGTTGTGTTTTAGTGTAAAACAGTTTATAGTTTATAGTCCCCGTCATGACATTGGTTCATAATCGTGGACACTAGACTCATTATTAGTTGGAGAAGTGAACCAAATGAGAAACCGACTAAATTTTGAATTGCGAGAGTTTGATGCTTAATACAGTTGCAATTGTGTTAGGGGTCAAATTTATTTGTGAGTCAATCATTAAGTGTTTTCAAGGAGGATATAATGATTACAATACTCAGTCACCCTCCCAGATACAGTTAATGCTGTGCCTGAATTTCCTCTCTTTGCATGCACCAGATTGCGCCATTTAAAGTTGAAAAATTGCAAAGCTCACTACCGTAGGCGGGATTACGGGCGGTGGGGACACGGGGGGCACTCTCCCCACTTTTTTCCAGAACTAGTTTTTTACCATATTAGTCTGGTTGCTTTTGCTACAAAAATACAAACTGGAACTGACAGAACTACTTGAGTGATACTTAGTTAAGTTGCATGATGTTTAAACATGTCATATACTGTATTGAAAACTAAATTAAAACAATATTCTTCCAATAAAGGTCCCAACGCTGTTTTTTTTTCTTTGACACGCTCCGCGTGCAAGTGACCGTTTTAAATATTTCAGGATCCGGGTTTCTTCTTGTAGGACACCTCTTTCACTGTCACTGAAACTTATCACCAGTGCCCGGGCCGTACACAGCTGAAGCTCTACCGTAACTAGTGAAAGGGGGAGGCAGGGAGAGGTCGTCTTCTGCTCCCCATCTCTGATCACGTGCCCCAAAGCTTTCTGAAAGGACAAAGATCTTATTTGACCCTAACCTGGAGCTCCACTCTTTTTCGGCTAAAGTGAAAAGGGACCACCCTTTTTCTAATTTCTCTATTGAGATGTCTCAAAAGTTCATGTTTCGGCGTGTTCTGCGCGTCCCATCACAGATAAGGACTCTATAAAAAATCCCATGAAAAGGACTCTATAGGAAACCAACGGTACGTTTTTGCCTTGGTACAAATATCCTCATGGGTCACACTTTTTTCAGCTGGAGTGGAAAGGGACCACTCTTTGTTTAATTTTATTTCCATTTCACTATTGAGATGAAGTAAAAATCCATTTTTTCGGAGCGCTCCGCGCGCCCCTTTACAGGTAACAGCTCTGTGAAAGTCACCTAAAAAAGACTATATAGGAAACCAGAGTATGTTTGTGCTTCAGTAAGAATGTCTTTAGGGGCCCACCGTTATTCAGCTAAGGTTAAAAGTGGCCCATTCTGTCTCTAATTTTCATTCAGTTTCATTACTGAGATGTCTTAAACGTTGAATTTTTCTGCGCACTTCGCGCGCCCCATCATAGACAATGGCTGAATTCACATCGCATCAAATAATCCCCCTAGCTTTCTGAAAAAAAAAAAAGATCTGGGGCATCAAGGTGGGAGCTCCTGAAGAACTTTGATTTTAAGTAATCCATTCTACCTTCCCACACCCTCTTCATTATCGATTCCGGCTGACTTTAACCATACGGAGTAAGGATATAATTGAAGGAAGTCAAATTGTGATATTTGTGTTCTGTTAAGTGCCCATCTTATGTAATTTAAAAGTTGAAGATAAAATGCATCATTTTAATGCCTACAATTTCATAAATACCAAGGAGCTTCCGGGGGCTTTTCCCCCTGAACCCCCACCGGAGCTTTGCCCCTGGACCCCACCATGGGTCCCTAAGGCGGGCCCCTGGACCCTACGCCGTTAAGGGGAGCCCTTCGGGCTCACGCGGTGCCTTCGGCGCCGTTTGGTATAGTCTACCCGAATTTCCCCCAGTTTCAGAGATCAAATCCCGCCCCTGCTCCCTACAATGGGAGGGAGACCCCTCCCATGCCCACCCCTTTTGCTATCTCGTGGTCTCGTCCAAAACAATTTCCTCACTTGCACGCTCGAATTCCAAAACGCAGCCCCCCCCCCCCTCCCCTTGGAAAAAGCTGGTGACCGCCCTGGATTCCTTCACTCGTATTTTCTTATTGATACAAGAGAAATCCAGTAAAAACACCAAAAGCACTTCTGGGAAACTCGATGAGGTGTTTGGTCCAATGGTACAGCATCCGTTGAGTGTGAGGTTTCACATTACCAATGGAATTTGTAGAACAACCCAGTGACTAAAGGCTAACGAATCCGACTAGACAAGACCTTGTGCAGGGGTGGCGCCAGGATTTTTCCGACAGGGGGAGCCAAATTGAACGGCAGGGAAGAGCATGTCAAAGCCCCAGAAAATGTGATGAGTTTCCGACGTGGGAAATGACAGGCAGAATTTGGGCCGGGAGTTCGTATTGAGGAAAATTTTGAAATTTTTGGAAGAAATTTGGCTTTTTGTTATAACCAGTGTTGTTTCTTGAAGGATTTTTTTCCCTTCGTAAGGTCAAGTTCCAAAATTGTATGGACGACTGAAATTCGGTTTCAGTTCAAGGAAATGTGGCCTTTTGGCAAGGTGAAATTGCAAAATTTTGGGGTAATATATTATGTAAAATGTCGCGATATTAGAAACTTTTCGGAAAATATTTTTCCATTTTCAACAAATTATTTAAAACCCGAGCTTCAAGCTTTATATTGGGAAAGAATTGCTACCTTTGATAAGTTTGTTGCTTTATCAGTGGCGTAGCTACAAGGGAGGGGAGATCCGCGTGCCCCTCTCCCGGCTTTAAAAAGTTAAAAAATCGGAAATTTCAAGTTGCCATTTGTGATACCAGTTGACTGCAGTGTGGTTTCCCAAGTCCTTTTTCATGAAGTTCTGAGTTCTCTCTATTTAAAGCTCCTTTTTGTATTTATTTATGTCAAAAATGCATAATTTTCCACATGCTTCGCACGCAGCAATTAGCAGTTCTTACTGCTATCGTGTTCCGTCATGATCAGTTCGGTAAACTTTTTTGGACTCTGAATGTGACAAAAACACCAGATTATCAAGTGATGTCCTACCATAAAGTGTTATTTTCATGAATTTTCTATCATTACATTACAATTTTTCTCTAATATAAGCTCTTGACTTTCAAAAAGTCGTCGGATAACTTCAGTTTTTTGGCCCTTAGATAATGTTGTGTACCAACAACGATCTCAGTTAAGACGCCGTTCAATACGAAGCTCTACACTCTTAAAAAGTTGGTTAAAAAATTCACCAACACTGGTCACGTATGTCAAATACCTGAAATTGGGTAAAGTTTTCTTTGGTTACCCCACAGGCTGGTTACCCAATTAAGTGGTAAAAACCTCTTGGATAACCCATTAATCAACAATTATAGGGTAAACTTTAACCAATTTCAGGTATTTGACATACATGACCAGTGTTGGTAAGTTTTTTTAACCAATTTTTTCAGAGTGTATTAAGGACACGGTAAAAAAATACGTACGTACATAATAATACTACGTACGTATATATTTTTTATTTGTCCTAAATAGCCTAGCTTCGTACGGTTCAGACTTGCCTGTAGGAAATCACAAATTCTATAGCAGGCCTAATTCCCGAGCTTTTCGCATTTGCTTATATATAATTTTCTCCAATACAAGCTCAATAGTTTCAAAATTTTGATAAAAAAAGGGAAAAATTTCAGCCCGTCCCAGAAGAATGGTGTTCTAACAGTTTTAAAAAAATTCGGAAAATTTGGGTGCTTTCCCCCCACCCACCCACCACCCCTCCCTTGCTGCAAAAAAATGTCTAACTCCGCCTTCTTTACTGGAGAATCTTACCCAGGCTGCTTGTCAGAACGATTAAGTAGGTGGCCGGGTCGACTTGTAGTTTGTTGGGGTTACAGAATATCATTATATAGGTTAAGGGTCCAATTTTCTCAGCCTAAACAGTACCAATTCTCCTCCTAACCTTCTTAACTAAGCCCCTCCCACAATTATCTGAAATCCATCCTCATGCTTATCCAATCTCAGTTTATTGCTCCAGGGTGAGTATAGGAAAGCTTAATGTGTATAATCAAAACAAACTCGCACAACAGTTCATGTTGTTTTAGTTAGTTAGTTAGTTAGTTAGATGGAGTTTTATGGACCAGTTTCTAACCTATTGGTTCAAGTCGAGCCGGCCACGGCCTTTTTCCATATGTGGCTCATTGCCTTGTTTTTCCAACTCCATTGATAATGCCGAGAATCACGCACATCTGGTTTAGAGTCTTTGGTGTGACTCGACCAGGGAATCGAACCCGGGCCTTTCCCGTGAGAGGCGTAGACCAAACACTCTACCGTTAGACCAAACACGCGGTCTAGTTTATGCTATGTAATGTAAGCTTTGATACTCTGCATTGTTTGAATTAGCTGTCAATCAAAGAGCTGAGCCAATGGAGAATTTCTGTAAGACCCTACAAAAATTGCACTTTGCGGTTCAAGGATTGGCCCTTTAAGACTCTCGGGAGATACTCAGTCTGATAAATTTCCCGAAAAGGTCTGGCTTCATCTCAACATATATTTGAACTTTTGGTGCTTGGGATTTTATGTCAGAAAACATAGGCGTACGGAAGTATTTCAGTTTTTTTTTTGAAGGGGGGGGGGAGGGGTACTATAAGATTTTTTCAAGATTTTTTTTCATTTTTCACGAAAAATGTAATCCTGCCTAAAGACTATCTGAGGGGAGATAAACCTTTAGTTTGCCAAGGAGCGCACAGGAAATTTTGAAAAATCGCTACACCTTAGATAGCAAAAATGCATTTTCCAGGCTTGTAAAGAGAAACTAAGGGTCGCTATTCTGAGCTTTCGATTGCAATAAAATGTTTCACTTGAAATAAATTAGCAAAGTGATAAGAAATAATTCCTAATATTGATACAAAACGGCACGAGATGTACAAGCCTGCAATATTATATCTGTAAACTGTTCTCTTCAAACACGGAGCGCCACCATTAGTTGTCGCGGAGCGTACAGGAAAGTCTGAATATTTGGACTCTTCAGACAACCGGAAATGGCATTTCCCAGGCTTGTAATTAGGAAAGAAGCAGTCGTAATTTTGAGCATTTGTTTGCAATGAAATTTTCACTCCAGGAGTAAAAACAGTAATTGTTAAGTGATAAGAAAATTATCAGATAAAATGTCCACTACAATTGAATGAACTGGTTTTGTACTTTTTCGGGGAAAACTATGCAACGAAATTGAATATATTATATTCTTTTGCTCTACTGCGATTCTTGGCTAAGTTCAAGATCTCCTGAATTGATGAAGTTGTCTACAGTATGTGACTTCCCGAGCTCCGGACTATGAATGATTTTTCTTCTAACGTCTTTGGATAACATGTCAAGCTCCCAGGCCAGCCTCATACCCTATGGCAGAAAATTTGAAAAACGGTTTTATGTGTAGGGGATAACGGGAAAATTGAAGTCTTTATTGAAGATCAGTCTGCCCAATTTCATACGCAAAATAAGCACTGAGGTCGGTTGAGGTTTTATATTATGTTATAAGGCGAAAATGGATTTTTTTACTTTCTTTTAAAAGTGTTTATTGGATTTTCTCCCCGACGCAAGGGGGGGGGGGTGGACCCCTTGGAAGGAAATTTGTCCCAGCTCGCCGTTTACCTTTTTTGAACATGGATTTGAAAATTCTGAGCTCAGACTATTTTGGAGAAATTTTGGAATTTTATTACAGAAAATGTGGCTTTTTTGTAAGGTGAAATTAAAAAATCTTGGGTTTTTATTACGTGATCTGCCTTTCAAGCAAAATTGAGTAGAATGTCGGGGTGATTGAAATTGGCTTGGGTTTTTTATTGTAAGGAGTAGCCACCAAAATTCGAATGATATTCCTGAAAATCTGTTGCCATTTTCAACAAATATTTGAAAATCTGAAAGCATATCTTGGGAAAATTATAAAGTTATGACAGATTTTGGAGTTTCATTGAAAAGTTTGACCTTCTTATGAAAAATACAGTTCGTAGTTTTGGGGGGGGGGGGGGGGGTACTGAATATCATCATGCAGACTGAAGGCCTATGGACGAAAATGGAAAATTTCCTGGACTTGAAAAGTTTGTTTCCTCTTAACATATAATGGACCTTGTACATTGAAGAAATTTTATGCGGACAGAAAATTTAAAAAATAGTTCATTTGTAGGTGAATTAAGATACTGGAGTATTTATTGAAGATAAATTTGTCTAACGTGAAGTCCATGTGGGCAATATTAAGACTTAAGTTTGTTGGGGTTTCATTTTTGGTGGTATGGTCGTATGATGAAGATGGTGTCGTATGGTTAAGATACTGGATTTTTTACTTTCTTTTCTGATTGTTTCAGAATATGGGCATTATATTGAAAAATTTGGAATTTCGTAAGCAAAATCAAGAAGACTGTCGAGAGTGGGGAGAGTGAAGTCTATCGGACTTATATACATCTTTCATCGTATGAATGAAGGCTCTCCGACGAAATAGGATCTCTTCCCGACGGGGGTAGTTTTCCCCGATCTGGGCCACCGTCCCCAGCTCCCCGAAGGTGCCACCCTTGAGGGCCGTACCCCTCGATGCCGAGCCTAATGGCTTCCCGTAAAATGAACGTAGGGCAAGAAATGCAGGCTGCATATCCTAGTGAATACAGTGCGACTAGCCCTCAACAACTTTTCAAAGTTAGGGAAATGTATGGTGTCTTTTTCGAAATTCGGCGTTTCGTTATGTCAAATTGGTTATGGTGGTCTCTAAAACTGACTGACTGAAAAACCTGCATGCAAGGCTTATAGATAGAAGACGAGGGTTTTACCATTGCCATTATTACTGTGAAGCTTGACTTTTCTGCTTAACATCATGTCATGTGAAATATATTAAAACCTTTGTCACACGTCACGCCAGCTGGACTGATAAGTTGTGGTCATCCGTCAAAGCGGACCGGGCGCTAAAACATTCGCAAAATTAACACGCTGCACAATATACGGGGAAGTACGTTATGTTTCTAATTATATGTGTGGCAGCATGGGGCCCACATAACCTGGTTATGGAGGGCGCAAATATTTCCATGCAGGGGGTGAAAAACATTCAGGCAGATTTGTAGAAATGTAGAAGGTATACACTCTACAAAAACATGTTTCGCTTTTCAACATTTATTTCCCCCACATCGAAAACACGTTTAAATTGTAAACACGTTTATCGATGAAACATCAAATGTTTAGCTGCAAATTTTACATTTAAAAGCGAAATTTTTAGGAATGATACACTTGCGTTTGGCACTGATCTAAACGTTTCTATACAAAGTGTATTATAGGCAATGGCAACTTTGAGCGTTTAGGGGTCGAGAATAAATCCAAATTATGCAGGGTTGGTACCAATACAACCCGCTACAGTATAAAACACACAGTACTTCAGTCGTGATTGAGACATATGCGCTTTTTAGATCTGAAGATACGAGCGAGCATGGAGCAATAACGTTCCACGAAACTTAAATTTCAAGGTACCCTTTTATAGCATTTATCCAGTTGTAAATACAAGCGTCGGAAATCGAATATGTGGTCATATGCATACGGAGGGGGAGGGGGGCATTTTGGGCAGGGCATGAGATTGCCTGCCTGAACTTTTGTAATCCTGCTGTAAACTCGAAATCAAAGCAGAGCGCCACTGTCGATTGGTGCGGAGGTGGAAATGCCATTCTCAAGCCTTGTAAGTTGAATCTAGTATAAGCCAAGCTATCATTTGGAGCTTAAGTTTACAAGTAAATGCTTACTTCAATAAAAAATGAAAAAAAAAAAAATGCAAAGCGATCAGAAATTTGACGCACTAAATTGCAAGGACGTAGCGGGCATGGGTGTGTGTGTGAAGAAGCCTTCAAAGGCAAGTCATCATTCCTGTTCTTGGAAGGGGGGTGTACGGGACGGTGTCCCCACTACCCCATTCAAAATTATTATCTCATCGCTCCGTGAGGAGGATGATATATTGTAGTCACTTTGCCTATGTGGCTATATATGGCAATGCCAGCTAATATCGCAATGGTTACCATGGTAACGGTAAATTTTCCCAGGTTACTAGTCTCGAGGTCTAACCCATGGTGAGGTACCCCGGGGTGACTGAAGGTCCAGGGCTGAGAGAGGAGTCAAAACCTGTCCGTGTGTGTGTGTGTGTGTTGGTGGGTGGGTGTGTGTGTGTGCGTGTGTGTGTGTGTGTCCAATTTTGTTTTCCGAATATCTTGTAAACGGCTGGGCCGATTTTCTTCAAACTTGGTAGGATGGTACCTTAGGCGGAACAATTGCATTTTAATACACAACCGGAAGTGAGGGTCAGAGGTTACGGGTCAAAGGTCAAATTTAGTGAAATCGACATTTTCTGCTATATTTCCAAAAGTAAAAGTCCTCCTGACACGAAACTTCACACATATGATGACTGCATCTAGACCTACCAAAATATGTGGTTGCCATAGCAACAGAGATCAAAGGTCAAATGGTAGAATGGAACAAAAAATTTCAAGTGATAATTTGTTCGTAAAACAACCTTTTTGTCTTTTAAACTCCTCCTAGTGGGCTGGACCGATTCTTTTCAAAATTGGTAGGTGGATACCCCAGGGTGGGAACTTATGTCTCCCAGACCCTCGGAAGTAAAGGTCAAAGATCAGAGGTCAAAGGTCACATTTTTCAAAAAACACCTTTCTTTACTATTTTGTACTAAAACTTCAAAAGAAAACCTTCATCTTACATGAAACTTCACAAGTATAATGCGGTAGACTAGTTCTACCAAAATATGTAGTTTCCATGGCAACCAAGGTCAAAGGTCACGTGACAGGGGTCAAATACTTTTTTTGTATTCACTTCAACTCTTAACGGAATCATCCCACAAGTCTGAAAGTTTAAGTGTAATAGCCTAGGCATGATAAGTTGTACCGATATGTGTGGTTGCCATGGCAACCAAGGACATAGGTCACCTTACAGATTGTCAAAGGTTAAAGAGGGCGTGACATGGCCATAAAAATTTTGTGTATTGCAAGATTTGATACAGAATTGTACAAATATCATCTCACACACCATTAAAAACCCGTACAATTCGGCATAAATGATATTCGAAGGAAAACTGCGTTCGAAATTCAATTTTGAAAAATGACGCAACAGCTCAACTGACTTTTATGACGCAATTGGCGGCACAAACCCCGCCCTACGGCGCGCATCTAGATGTGGAAGTAATGTGACGCTCGGTTAAGTTATCTTATCCTAGCAACCTCAAGAAAACGATTGCATCACAATAAAGAGTCCAACATACAGAGCGAAAGGCGCGGACCATGGTGGGGATTCGGAGCAAATCATTGGCCAAAATGTTCGCGTGCATATGCGCGCGGGTAAAAATAGTTCTGTTTTTGTGCAAGAAAGACGCGGTTCGGGCGCTATAAAGAACAGCTATGAACATGCTTGGACAGACCACAACAAGCCCATCCCCACTACGAGCGCGTCTTTTCTGTATGAGCTGTTTGGTGAAGATGCTATTGCGGATACTAAGCAGTAGCCGCGCAATGCACAATTCACAATGTCAGTGGCCACGCTCACTCCATGTTATTGTAGCACCGGTATTTGCAATTATGTATGCGCTAACACGCGTTACCATGCACATGTTTCGATCATTCTGAGCTCTCTGGTACAGTGTTGCTAACCGTGCCTCCAATGACGTCACCATTTTTGAGACGCGTTCACATACGTTTTTTCGCATTAGTTCGAATTTCAAATGGGCGGAGCCTGGCCTGTAATTGGACATTCAAAACGTCGTATGTCGGTATTTATGGACATAATTTAGTAGGGAAATCATTCACTTAATGTCAAGGTGTACCCAAAGAACAGTTACCGAGGAACTTACTTTAGAAGATTTTCGGCCGACGCATTAATCTTTTCGGCGTACTGGGCTGTGGAGAATCCTAGCCCGTGGCAAGGAATAACCCAAGATATGAAACTGTGGGTGAATAACATTAGGTTTGGCATAGGGCCTACCTATCTTACATATTAGTGCCCTAAAAACTTGGCGGTCTTGAAGCATCGCCAAAAAAACGTACGTGACAATTTCCTTGCCACGGGCTAGGATTCGCCACAGGCCACTACGCAGAAAAGGTTTGTGCGTCGGCCGGAAATCTTCTAACGCCATGCGTTCAACATGGCGCACACGCCCAGTTTTTTAATTGAGACGCACTTGATGCGCATATCAGCTCCGGGGCACACGTGAAGTTTGCCGTCGCGTTAAAATGGAGAATACGCTCATACAGCTAGTGCCTGAATAATAACAATTACGCACTTGTCTGAAGCGTCCCCGAAAGCGTCTAACTTTTTTAATCGTTGCGTCCATATCCGTATCAGTTAAGAGCAACAGTCAAGCTAGTTTTCTTTAGAGTGTTGCAAGGGGATACCAACATCTTAAAAATAAATTTGTTCCAAAATCTTACATAGGCCTACTGGATTAAAAGGGCAACCGTTACAAAGATTGGGTAGCCTATTTCTCCAGTTCTTTTATAATCCGGTGTCAGAATTTAAATATCCAAATTATGTTTTTTTTTTTTGAATAAAGGGCGCGCCTATAGTTCCAAGAACTCGATTGGTCTGTGCCATATTCTTTCCCCTCGCTATCTTACGAAAAACTTCCGTCCCTTGGAACGAAAAAAAATCGCTTCCCAAATGGACTTCAAATAGGAATTTCAAAGGATTGTGTCATGCAGCTTTACGGTGGTAATTTTTGTCAATGAAATTCTACTGTAGCATAAAAACAGCACAGATAAAACTCCTAGCACATAAATAGTTCAAGTTCTGTAACCAACTTGGGCACATGTTGGCGATGAGATATGCAACTCCGTGGATTGCCCTCTTGTTTTGATTTTTTAAAAGAATTGAATGCAAAATACTACTATATTTTGCTTCTTTGTTTACTAGAACCATGTGCTGAAAATGTTCTGATTTGTGTTCTATTAATTAATGATATGTTTCTCTATTTTTGACAAAAAACGAGATGTAATGTGTAAGCCTTTATTGTTCCGTTAATATGTTTTATCTTATGGTTTTCAATGTTACGCCCAAAAGAAAAATGGTACCCTCTCCCTAACCCTCCAACCAACCCTGCTCCCCGTTTTTTTTTTTCTTTTTTTGTACTCTCCCTTTGTTTCAATATTTTTCATCTCGTCCCCAAAACCTCTGTGGAGAAACTTTGCCCTGCCTCTGGTGGCTACGGAACTGATAAAATGTTTCCTGCACCAGGTGAAATGGTGTTGGGTCTCATCCGAAGAAAAATTACACAACGCAATTGAAAACGCATGCCTATGTCTGTGACTATTTTGTACAGAGCCCGTAAAGGGACATGGGAGGAAAATAGTTCGTATATTTGAATTACTTCGTATATTCGTAAGCCTTTAAAAATATTATATTATTATTATATAAATATTTAGTGAAACGAAATACTCGCACATAATAGCGGACTCGAAAGTCAGAAGTCAGTAATTCTTTCGAATATTTGAAATAATGTTTCGAGGTTTCGAAATAATATTACGTATATTCGAAATAATGTTATTGTATATGTTATTGTATATGGGCGTTCGTAACCTATATGTGGAGACCTCAGATCAGATCAGTTAAGTATGTGGCTTTTACTCGTATCATGATGCATTAAGGAGGATTTCCTTCGAAAAAAGGTCTGTTCACCTCAAAATCCGCTTCAAATACCATAATGACAAAACAAAACCATGGTTTACCGCTAGTGCCCTAATAATGTATGTAGCTGCCCCATAAGAAATTAAAGAAAAATAGTTTCGTCTCTCTCCTCCACAAAAAGTAGCAGAAAGGTATAATCATTCCACTAAAGAGATAAGTAATTGACTGGTTTCTAGTACTAACCTCTGATCTATGAGTCATTTAGTTAGTTAGATGGAGTTTTACGATCCGCTATTATGTGAGACTATTTCCCTTTACTAAATTATTGTTTTGAATAAGAATACATGAAATAGTTATTTCGAATATTCGAAATAATATTGCGAACATTTGAAATGATGAATCTCATTACACGTCCCTTTACTTTGCTCTCTGGTTTTGCGATTCCTGCCCGAACTGCCAAATTATAATATTCACTGAGTTGATAAGACTGTCTACGTGACTGACGTTACTCACAAGCTGACTGATTTTATTCCAACATCTTTGAGGAATGCGAAGGTATGTAGAACATTACAAAATGGTTTTAAATGAAATTTCAGACACTTGCCAGGTTGAGACAATATCCTCAAGCTGAGTTCCTGTACATATGTGTACACTGTGAAAACGTGTTTAGCAAATAAACAGTTATTTTGCCCCCACTTTTCAAACACGTGTAAATGCTAAACATGTGTAGGGTTTAACACTAGATATTTAGCCATCAAATATATTCAAAACCGACTTGAAATGTTTAGGAATTAGACACGTGTGTTAAGCACCTAAACGTGGGGCAAAAAGCGTTTAGTAAAACGTTCAATTCCTAAACTTAGACCCATGGGCGGGATTACGGGGGGGGGGGGCACAGGGGAGGCACCCCCCCCTTTTTCCAGAACTTATTTTTTACGTCTTAGTCTGGATGCTTTTGCAACAGAAATACAAACTGGAACTGACAGAGCTACGCGAGTGATACTTAATTAAGATAGGCCTATATAATGTTTAAACAGGTCATATTCTGCATTGAAAACTGAATAAAAACAATATTCTTCCGATAAATGTTTCAACGCTGTTTTTCGACACGCTTCGCGCGCACCCGTTTTAAATATTTCAGGATTCGGGAACACCTCTTTCACTGTCACTAAAACTTATCACCAGTGTCCGGGCCGTACACAGCTGAAGCTCTAGCGTAACTAATGAAAGACCGACGCAGGGAGGCGGTCGTCTTCTGGTCTCCTTCTCTACCAAGTGCCCCCAAGCTTTCTGAAAGGACGATGATCTTATTTCATCCCGGCCTAATGTGGGGCTCCACTCTTTTTCGGCTGAAGTGAAAAGGGGCCCACCCTTTCTCTAATTTCTATTAATTTCTCTATTGAGATGTCTCAGAAGTCCATCACAGATATAGACTCTATAAAAAATCTCATATAAAGAACTCTATAGTAAACCAACGGTACGTTTTTGCTTAATACAAATATCCTTAGGGGTCACCCTTATTTAGCTGTAGTGAAAAAGGGCCACTCCTTGTCTAATTTTATTTCAATTTCACCATTGAGATGAAGTGACAATTCATTTTTTCGGCGCGCTCCGTGCGCCCCTTTACAGGTAACGGCTTTGTGAAACTCACCTGAAAAGACTATATAGGAAACCAGAGTATGTTTGTGCTTCAGTAAGAATGTCTTTAGGGGGCCACCGTTATTCAGCTAAAGTTAAAAGTGGCTCATCCTTTCTCTAATTTTAATTCAATTTAATTACTGAGATGTCTTAAACGTTATTTTTTTCTCCGCACTTCGCGCGCTCCTTCATAGACAAGGGCTGAATTCACATCACATGAAAAGCCTCCCAGCTTTCTGAAAAGAAGATCTTGGGCACCAAGGAGGGAGCCCCTGAAGAACTTTAATTTTAAGTAATCCATTCTCCCTCCCCGCACCCTCTGTATTATCGATTTCGGCCGACTTTAATCATACGGAGTAAGGATATAATTGGAAAAAGTCAAGAAAAAAAGGGCTTTGCCCCTGAACCCCACCAGGGGTCCTTAGGTGGGCCTCTGGACCTCACGTCGTTAGGGGGAGCGCCTCGCGCTCCCGCGGCGCCGTTTGGTAGTCTGCCCGAATTTGCCCCCCCCCCCCCCCCACACACACACACACTTTCAGAGATCAAATCCCGCCCCTGCTTAGACCTATTTAAAAGTGTAACTGAATAATAAGCTACCCATTTTTTCCTTGGAAGAAATTTGGGTCCACAGTACTGCAAAGCTAACTAATTTGAGCAAGTTTCGTAAAATCCGCGGTGACTCATCATCAGCAAAATTGTGACCATGCACTCAGACTGCCGAATGCATTCCGGCGTTCAGTCTCTTGGGGATCTCTACGTGTTATTCTGCAATTGAAAACATCGGCAAACATGTTTTTTTGCAACTTTTACACAAATATATTCTCATATGTTGGAAAAAATTTTGTGCATGACCAGGCAGTGGAAATGAAGACAATTTTTTTCATATATGCTGTCCGAATTTGCTGCAGAGCTTTGTAACATTTTCATTTTTCGAGAAAAGTTACTTTGTCTATGGAGTCTTTTAATGTTTCGAGCAAATTTTTAAAAGAAATCGGAAGTCTGACCATTTTGGGCAATGAGTCGTATTATCTTTCTGATTTACCATGCAAATCTTAAACTGACTATGATACTTGTCATATTTGGAGAAAATTTTTGAAATATTTCGGACCTTTAGTCATTTCAGACATCGTACCGCCCTGCCCATGACTATGCAGTCGGATCCAGGAGCAACTTTTATTATATAAGCTGCATGAATATGTGCCAGATTTTGGTAATGTTTTGGAAATTTGATGAAAGTGATACCGTGGTTGCGATGCTTATTGTTTTGGGGACAAATTTTTGAAAAAATTCAAGTACGTTTGGAAGTTTTCTATGTGCAATTAAAAATCATGCTGGATTTTAAAGACCCATTAGATGACTGCCTGAAATTTTCCTGACCCTAGACCGAAATTCAGATGTTTTGAAAGTTGTTGTCAGTCTGCCCCCACTTCCCCCTCCTCGAACGCATAAGCCTATGATCCAATAATTGTAAATCGTTGCAGGGGATGATGAAAAATGACTCACCGCCTGTAAGTGATAACACAGGTGAATTCGTCACTGTGGTATTTAGCCTAGAAATATGAAATATTTTGTAACCGTTCTTTGGCCCCCTCTTGCTGTTTCTCCCCTTATAGCCTCTTTCAACTGTCCAAAATAATCATGTATTGTTCTGATACTATTAATAACAATGTAATCAAATTGTGATGTGTTGTAATTTGCGCTTTATATCGAACTCACATTTCATTAAAGTACCAACCTCTGAAAGCAGTACATGCTGTCTTAAGTTTTGTAAATGCTTGAAGACTGTCGTCAGCGACAATGGTATGTAGGATAATCTTATCAAGGACATTCCAGTGATCCATTAGTAGAATAAGTCAAACCTGGGTCAGTTTCATCCTAAATAACCTCTTGTCGTATGAATAAACTACATATGGGCCTGAGTCCACTGGGATTGCTCAAGGATAACGTAGGGGAGAACAGGGGCTGTTCTAGGAATTTATGTCAGTTCTCAGTGTGATGTTTCTAAAATTTCTAATCTATAGTCATCATATGGTTACTAAAATTACAGATGGGCCATTTGAGGCTCATTTTATCAGTGGCAATAATAATTTCGTGTTCAGTAATATGTAACTCATCCTGGTGAATACGTTTCCATGTTTTTCCTTTTCTCGAGAATTGGTTTTCATTTTTTGATTTTTTCTTTGGGGCCACAGAATGCGACAAGCAGCAATACGGTGCAAATCGCTATTTTCACACGATAAATAACTTAGATCGTCAACCTTGGCCCCATTTTTATGTAATTCACTCTTCTAGGCTTTCAACCTATCAACTTTCAACGGATACAGATATATTCGAACATTTAAATCAGATATCAGCCTAGTATCTGCTTCAATTAAACATCATCTTCCGGATCGTCGTATCGACAACACCTTGTCGTATAAACTTTTTTCAGTGCTTTATGCAACTGAGTTGTAAATGGATAATGTACAGAATATTTATTTTCAAAATATAGTTGAAGGAGGTTGATAGGCGTACGAGGCAGGGACAGGGGACAACAGTCCCCAAATCTCCTCGTGATTTAAAATTTGGCCAGAAATATGCGAAGAAAAAATCGGGAAACCATTTGAGTTCAAAAAATTATATGGTTTTAATTACAGAAAACTCCAAAGTGTGCCCATAATCTCAAAGGGATACGTTTGAAAAGGGAAATACATCATAGTCGTTACATATTTGAGCAGCTATCATTCGTGAGATTTACTTCATAAACTTGCCCGCAACTATGTCCGAAATGGTCGAATGTCCTAATTTGTTGAAACGTGTGCCCGAAAAGTGAAAAAACCAAATTCTTAAACATTTTCACCAAAAATACAAAAACATCACGACACATTAGAAACCTTTTGCCTGAAAAAACTATCATTTCTGAGCATGTTTTTTAATCTTGCACAACACAATGTCCTACATGGCACTAGCAATAGCTGAATACCTTCAAAGCTTTGCCTGACAAATTGAAAAAGTTGAATTCACAGTGAAGTTTCCAATGAAAATGGTTACAAAGATTTGCGAAGATTCCGGGAGGGTGTTCAAGTACATGCATTGTTCAATAATTTACCATTTATATCGCAGCCCCAAGAGCTGAATTCAGACAACTGTAATGAAAATCGGTTTGGCTGCATGATTTTCATTTGAAAATAATGATGTACAGGATTCTAGTAGTGTGAGACAGGTGTGAGAATTTCTGTCCATTTGTCAGCCGGAAAATTCATTTGAACCCTCTTTGTAACGTGACATATTTTCCAAAGGCGTTAGAAATAAAAACATTTTTAGTAGGGAGTTCGGGCAATCACAGAGGAAAATTTGTCAACTTGCAATTGAATTCAGCCAAATGTCGCAATAGCAAAAACATTTTCATGTTTTCAATTCCGTGGAATGGTTTTCTCCAGAAAGACCGTTTTCATGTTAAGGTAGTGGTTGTTTTATCTGTGAAGTTTCTGGTCACTTAGCAAGTTGCTGCTTTTTCTTTTATGAGGGAAACTTCTATGGCAAACGAAATAACGACTTATTCGTTCTTATTTATTAATCTGGGAAGTGCGGGCCATTGCTGGTTAGGCTGGGGAGTTTGATTTTTCAATTTTCCTATACGCTCCGCCCAACTGATGGTGGCACAGTCGAACAGATTTCTTAATAATCAGATAGTGCAGGCATGCACATCATTTTCCTTTTTGGTCAATATAAGGAATTATTATTCATTGGTAGCATAAAAATCTAGTGGTACGGGGACATTTTATGTGATAATTTTCTGATCAACTTAGCAAGTTGCTGCCTTTTAATTATGTTATTGCAAACGAAACTCAAAATAGTGGCTACTTTGAATCTACGTATAAGCCTGGGAAATCCTATTTTCGGCTGTATGAAGGTTCGCAATTTTTCAAAACTTTCTGTACGCTCGAGTCAAACTGAAAGTGGCGCTCCGCTTTTGATATTATTCTTGGCGGAATTACATTATTGGGGCAAAAATGTTTACCTCCATAACTGAAATATTCCCTGACTATAGAAAGTTCCGATTGGCTCATGAATTTTTATGATCGTAGAGGTTCGGATGGAAGAGATCAAAGGAGACATGAGAGTCGTATACGCCCACTTCTGCTTTGATAAATTATTGAACGATGTGTCCTACATAGAAACAGCATACTCTAAAAGCAAAAAGAGTGCATATGACAGGTTGTTTACCCTTTGACTAAAGACATCATGAATTACGCACTCAGCCGAACTTGACACTAATTACAGTGGCAACGCCAGAATGTCAAAGTTGGGGGAAGGGGAAACTGAGGGCAAAAAAATGTTGGGGGATAAATGTTTTCCCTTGCAGAACGAGGAGCGCGCTCTCCCGTGGGTGTGGTCCAGTGGCAAAATCCAGGCAGACTCCAGGGAAGCTTAGAACTTTTCATTATATCTCAAGGTGAAACATTAAGTCTCATGAGACGTATGTCATGGGTTTTTTTTCTTGGTTGATCGAATCCAATCTGACCTAAATTGGGGAGGGAGGGAAGCATCTGAGGTTGCAAATAGCCCCATAAACTCGTGGTGACCCACTGTTTCACTGTGAGAAATGTGAAACTAAGTGTATCATTTACCCTTTCGTAAGTCTGGTCACATTTACCTTCTTTGGGGAAAGCCGGTTTTCCATGGATACGGGATACATACAGACTTAAAAAAGTAACGACTTTAGTCACTTCCTCTCAAAATGATAGTGACTCGATAGAATTCAGGAGTAATTTTCCCATTGAAATAGTGCAGTAACTCGTGTCAATGACTCGACTCGAGTCACTTGAAAGTTTGAAAACTGGTGACTCGAGTCACTAATCTAGTGACTCGATTTCAACACCGGAGACGTAATTGATGACATCGTGTTGTTGGAAATCAACAAAGCTCGTGGTATTATCGCAAAAAGTTTTCGTCACGCGCAAGTAGGTCTATCATATTTCCATACGGCGATACCCTAACAACACACCGACTTACTCATTTGCATAGTGTCCGAAAACTCTGTCAGAAAGTCTAACTGAATCAAGAGGGGCGATTTGTTCACAAGCAATGGCTGAGAGTCCATATGGTCAGGGGTTCGACCGCCCTCTGACGGACCAAAATCGTCTCACGGCGCCTCTTTTAGGCTTTTAATCAGTACGAAAGGGGGGGCAATGGTCCATACCCCTCACGGTTGCCAATTTTTTTAGAACCTTAAAAATACATAGCCATACTTTATTAACGCATGTTTTACTTCAAAAGATAGCATATGTGGCACCACACTGCATGTAAGGACATCCAATTTCTCAAAAACTTTCAAAGGGGAAGGATTATCTGTGCAAGGCCCCTCAGTAATGCCATTTTTTTTAATTCCTAAAAATAGGCAAATATTGTCAAATTCAGATTTTACTTTTAAAGGTAGCCCCTGTATCTCCCTGGTGGAACCGTTTACCTCCATGGACACCTACCCTTTAAAGGATTTTTAAAAGGGAGGGCCCATCCCTCAGACTCCTTCCCTGGTCGGCATAGTCGTACGAGACGGGGACAGAGAGGGAGGTTGTTCAGGTGCGTTTAGAAACAGTTTGACATTTATCACGCGAGAGAAGTTACGGGTAAAATCATTAACAGACGGAAGTCCGAGCAGTCACAGACAATTTCATCAATTCAGCGAATCTTTAATTTAGCCAAGAGTCACAATGGAGAAGCATTGAGCATATTTTCAATTCCGTTGTGTAGTTTCCCCTAAAAGAAGCAAGACCATTTAATATAAAAGTGGTAGTACATATTAGGTGGTAATTTTCTGATCACTCAGTATGTTCCTGATTTTATTCTTACTGCAAACAAGCAAACAAAAGCCAAACGTAAAGATCGCATGTTTAGAATCTCTTAACAAGAAAGAAAACACAATTTTCGACCGTCTTAGGGGTTGCCATCATTTTCAAAATTTTCTCTACGCTCCACACCAACAAATGGTGGCGCTCCATCGTAGTACATTTTTTCGGGTCAAAGTATTTGTTTAATAAATTTCTGATCACTTTGCAGTTCGTGCTCTTATTTTAAAATGGGCTCTTTATTGCAAACGACAAACGAAGATAGCGACTGCTTAGATTTTTCGTATTACTCCGGAAAATGTTATTTCTGGCCATCTGATGGGTCAGACTTTTCGAAATTTTCTTAAAGCTCCGCGCCAACTAATGGTGGCGCTCGGCTTAGATAGTACTTGACACGGAATAACGTAGTTTGTGACCAAGAAAAGACCGTAAACTAAAGTGCTCCCGTTCGCCCATACCGATCGATGCTTTTTAATTTCAACTCCTAGAGGTATGCAAACTTAATGACAAGTTTTACTTCGAAAGGTAGCGTAAATGGCATGAGATTGCATCTAAAGACCCAAAAGTTTCAGATTTATCCTCGTGAACCACCACATTTCAACTTTTAACACTCTTCCTGTCAAAGTAGAAAATCTTGCCTCATTTTGCATCCAGACTCCTTGAAAACGCTAAAACATTTTCAAAGAAGAGCCCCCCTCCCTTAGACCCCTCCCCCAGGTTTACCGTTTACACGGAATTACCTTAAATTCCCCTTTGCAGTCTCATGAAAGGTGATGTTGCGATGAGCTCAAAAATCATTGTAATTGCTTACAAAAAAGTAACTGTTCCTATTGGATAATTGTAAACACGAACAATAAAATAATATGTATAGATCCCAAAACAACTCACTCACACTCTTTCCCATGCAAATCACCTCAAGAGAGCATCCTGGCTTAATTTTCCATTTTTGACATCATATATGTGATTCTACACTTTTATGCAATAAAAGCACTGCAGTTTTGATTAAATCAAGAAAACGACTCAGACTGTAAAAGGAAACAAAAAAGCTTTTAGAAAGAGTCCTCTTGTAAACAGAACATTACATGTTAATTTTCTTCAAAATAAAATGAAATAAAATAAAACCGTTTTCCTAGCGGTAATGATGAGCTGTGTCCATTTAACTTTTCTTCAAATGACTGTTCTCATGATCAAGGTCTATTTATTTATCTATTTCCCTAACTACGAAGTAGTTGCCATCTGGCGTTGTAACCTACGATTATGACATAAAAATGTGTTTTTCTATACTTATGTTTGAAAAGAAAGCAAAGATTACATATAACGAAGTATGCTCTCATATTTCATGAAAAAGGTATCTAGAGGAGTGGGAGGCCAAGCAGACCTTTCGTCTAGTCATTTCTTACAATACATAACTCGGGGGAGACAGGGGGTAGTTTGGGCTCAAGACGAAAGAGAATGTATTGCTGCCGGGACGCATTCTGTAAGTTTGACCCACAGGGCCCAAAAGATGGACTCCAAAATTGATTACTCGGGTTCAGGAACACATGGATCGAATATTTGACAAAGTGTTTCCTACGTAAAAGACGGTACGTTACAAAAATAGAACTGCTAGCAATGTTACCCTGTCCGATGCCCCAGACAGCAGCCCCAGTGGCCACCCTTTATATGGCTTCAATCAGCTGACTACATGAACAATTCCTGTTGCATATGTTCTTACATACTTTCAAGCCTTGTAGTGTATGAAAGTTCAAATGACCAACAACTGTAACTTGTACATAGCCCCACACAACACTCATAAAAGCACCCAGCTACCTCATTAATCAATTATTCAGCTGGTACGTTTTTCTTGTTGCTCTTTATCCGCCAGACCTTTGCAACATGCAACATGAAAACACCAATGACAGTAACTATGCCATGTACAAAGCCCCGGACGGCAGCTCCAAAGCCCCCCTTCCTCCATATGTAGTTACATTGCATATCTACAGTCATAAAGCGTATTCAAAATAAGGGTTTTTCAATCGATGTTGTCACTGAGCTCCTCTTGGATTTGGTCTTGTCTGTTGTTGCCCTGTTTGCATCGATTTAATGCTACTAATATTGGAGTAAATGAACGATTGGAAAAATAAGCAGATATTTTCGGACTGCAAAGATTTATACCTACTTCCCCTCGTAAACAGTATTGTAACTATCGGGTTTTGGAGGTTCCCGTCCCTTCATTAAATTGTTCAGCCCCAAACGCCCTGTCGGCGATCGCACATAAAATTTTATCTTGAAAAATAAAAAGTTTACAATTCGAAAGCAGATTTGGGACACGGTCCATAGATGAAAACTCTGCTCTAAGACGTACCTGATTTGTACACCAGTACCAGTACAGTTGCGATCATTTTGAGTGCTTCAAATTTTTCGAGTTTGTTAGTATCAGTGCTGATATTTTGGGAGGTAATTTTAAGAATTGTTTTCATTTTTTGACCATTTTGTCTTGTAGACTAGCAAAATGCAAGCACTTTTAACTTGAAGAGACAATAATGTTTAATTGTGTAGAGGTATCATTGAAAAGTCAGTGGCGTAACTGCAAGGGCGAACAAGGGTGCTTTCCCCCTTTCTTTGGAAAATAAAATATGGGATATCTGTGATCTGGTGTCATACCAGATGATCATGTACCTCTATCAATAACAATTCGGTTTTCCCAACTCTTCTTTAATAAAATTCAGAATTCTCCCGAATACACTCTCTATATTTTAATGTATTTGTTTGGACGAAGTACAATTTCATTGCACTTCGTACGCCTTAAAATTGAACTCCCTGAAGAATTATTGCTTACCTTTAAGCAAAAATAGTTTGGGAAACTTTCCCTGGTTCTGGAAGTAAAAAATATCGGATTTCGTTCTATGTGACACCAGATCTTAAAGTGACACCGGTCAATAACAGTATTGGCTTCCTGAATTTTCTTTCACCAAATTCCAAATTTTGGTTGTATAGAAAAAGCAACAAAGCTTTGGAAACGTTTAAAATGTTTTTGAAAAACCTCAATCCTCAAGTCTAACTTTCTGAAATAATGGAACGGACAGATTCTTCATTAATTCCCAAACTTTTCAAATTTCCTTACAGTGAAAATCACAATGCAAAATTTTGTCCAATACAAACTCCATATATTTTCAAACTTTCAATTTTAAGTAGCAAAAATGCCTTTAAACTGCGTTTCCAGTACAATAACACTCACAATTTAAAATAAAGTCGGAAATTTTAGTGCTTACATGGATACATGGTGATAATGATATGCTTCGTCATGCAGTGCACAGGAGGCTCCCTCGGGTTTGTTGGAGTAATTTTGCCCGTGAAAAGGAAAACAATTTCAGATAAAAGTTTTCATTATCAAAAATTTATAAACGCAGCTTTCAAGATCCAGGCAGTGTCTTTTCCTGTAATCTACAGGTATATGGCTGCTTAAAGTTCTCATGCCGGTACCCATTTCAAAAAGAAACAAAAAGTTGCGAAACATCGCCACACATTTCAGCAGCTTACACGAAACAATGTTTTTCAGCTTCTTTTCATAGCCCTGTGCAACATTTTGTCCAAAGTAGTAGAATATTTAGTTCGGGCAGTGCTGTAATACGTTCTGGATCTTTTTCAATTGCCACACAACACAAGCAGACAGATGGATGTACAGGAGTAAAAAGTGCTCACAATTTTGCCCGGAAAATGACAGTCGTACATCAAATCTGATATTTTTTCTATCATTTTGCAATTTTCTCATTATTTCAATTGAAGTGAACATGGCAAACGAAAGCTCAAAATAACGACTGCATAGAATCTACTCACAGGCCTAAGAAATGCAATTTTCGGTTGTCTAAGGAGTTCCGATTTTCCAAAATTTTCCCAACACTCCGCGCCAACAGATGGTGGCTCGCCAACGCTTAAAAAGTGAACCGCTTGCATCAGATATCCAGCACCCCGACAAAATATTAATCCCTACCTCAGAGCCCTCCCTTCCATCAAGAAAACCTTGGTTACGCCACTGCTTGGATATGGAAGGTCTTCAAAACTACTAATTGTAAAAGTCTGTACATGAGGGAACGGGAATATCTGAGCCAAACAGAGGGCGGAGTGAGTATTGGTATTTCTTTTGCTCTGAGTCTATTCTGGTCTAAAGTTTTTGAAATTATGCAGGCAAATGACCAGAGGTAGGCTACTAATGGGCAATGGAGAAGCTATGGGAAGGGTGGAGACCTCAGATTTTGTCCTTGTTCCCCCAATTGCTCGCCAAGTTGGGTTAGTTAGTAGTAACCGTAAGAATGAACAATATACCTTAATAGACTAAATTTTCATCCAGCGCTATGCTAAAATCTTAGAACTCTCGGGAGTTTCGTCTCCTGGACCCCCACCCTCGGGATCGTGCACTTTGGGCACGGTCTCGCGCTGCGCCCGAAAATGTCTGCTCCAACCTTTTCCTTCGCCCTCAGTTTGCACCCCAATTGTGGTGCCTTCACTGCTACTGTGTAAACTGGAAAAAGTTGATTCTTTCGGGGAAACTATAGAACGAATTGAAAATATGCTTATGCCTCTCTATTGTGACTCTTGGCTAAATTGAAAACTGGAAAAGGGTCGTGGTCCGCTCGACTTAAACTAATAGGTTGGAAACTGAGCCATAAAACTATATCTAACTAGCTAACTAACTTGGTTAAATTAAAGATCCGCTAAATTGCTGAAATTGTCTGTGACCGATCGATCCCATCTGTTAATGATTTTACCCCTAAAATCTCTTGCGTGTTAAATGGCAAACAACTTCTCACCGCACCTGAATACCCTCCGCTCCCTGCCCCCGGCTTGTACGTCGACGTCTCTGCCAGCCAAGGAAGGAGTCTATGGGGTGGGCCCTCCCTCTTAAAAATTCCTAAAAAGTAGGAGTTCTTATGCAGTCGGTGCCACCAGTGGGATACAGATGCTACCTTTTGAAGGAAAAATTTTAATTTGACAGAATTTGCCTGTTTGTAGGAATTTAAAAAATTGGCATCACTGAGGGGCCTTGCAGAGACAATCCTTCCCCTTTGAAAATTTTTGAAAAATTTGGTGTCCTTACATGCAACCTTGTGCCGCATATGCCATCTTCTGAAGTAAAATCTGGATTACTCAAGTATGACTACGTATTTTTAAGAAAAAAAAAATGGCATCCGTGAGGGGGGGGGGATTGCCCAATGCTCCCCCTTCGTACGCCACAGATCACCGAGTAAGTTCTAGCCTAGGACAAGGTATTCGTGGACCCGTTTATTGGTACACCCCAAGTGAGCAGAATGCTATTTTCCTGAACTAGCCTGTAAGCCTCCAAGGACTGTGTTAAGTAACAAAATCTAAGTATGCCCATGGATCCCGTCCATTCTAATTTCCAGACTAACGTTATGTTCATGTTATGTTAATCGCAAGCCATGGACTAAGTTGTTTCAGCCCCATCCATCGTTATGTAGGCCTACACAGAGTAATTTCGGTATAGTTTAAACCCCTCCCGCTACTAGCTTGTACGACAGTTTAACCTCGGGGGGTCTACGTTAGTGACTTGTCAGTTTTCACATCCATTCACTGAATTCTTAAAGTGCACCAAGCAGAGATTGTGCACAAGGTGATCATATTCTTAAGTTAGGGTTTATAACCTTTCACCAGGGAGTTGCAACTCCCTGCCTTTACTGTAGTGCTGATCAGCTGTTGTTAAGTTCCTGAACAACAGCCTCCCGTGCACTGGAACGCACTGATCATAACACCCGCGTATACAAGATAGAGAACATTCAATCTGCTGCGCGGAGAGGACATTTCTTTGGAACGCGAGTCGGACCGGTTCATGCGACACTGACGAAATCTGGGTTAATTTGTTGCATGAAAATACGAATTATGTATGAGAGATGTCTCACAATTTCTTAAAAATTTTGTGAAATGTGAAAAAGGCATATCATTTCATCAAATTTCCCCAATAGTCATCAGATTTTCCCAAATTATTTTCGGGGGGCAAGTTTCCCCCTGCCCCCCAGTAGCTACGCCACTGCTTGCTACCAAGATCAGCTATGATCAATAGCGCATTTACCAATGGGAATGGAATTACCCACTCCTTACAGAAATAACACAGTTGAATGAAATTATCTATTTCTCACATTTTGTAGTTACGTGTCAAAGCAACTCCAATTTCAGGGAGCAAAGTTGCTCAAGAACTGAGTTTCTTATGTGGAAAATTTGCCCAAACTGAGAGAAATTTTGTAGACAATGATGTCTCCAAAAACGCACCTCTTAATCCAAGGGCACTAAGAAAGCCAGTTAAAATTTTTTACTGATAGTTGCTTTAGCTGAAAGAGAGAGAACAAACAACAGGGACCATATGAAAACGGGTTTATGATATTTTAGCCCATTGTGTACAGCTTAGTACCTCCAACATTGATGTGATCATTGCCCTTGTATTAAATCCACAACAGAGAAAAGACGTGATAACCCCATGCGTCTGATAAATTTCAAAAGAATAAAACTGCAAGCAAAGGAAAACATAAACAGGGGAAGGAAAACACTTGAGTGATTGCTTTCTGAGTATTTCTCTTTGAAATTAATATTTCCAAACACTGATATTTCAAAACCCTATTCAGTTTAAGCGATTCTTTTGATTTCTGGAGACTGGATTCGAAGTTGAATGAAAAGTCAGGAGTCTAAATTTTTCGATGAGCCGCCCTTTAAGATAAAGCTATGCCTTAATTAAAAACACCACTCCGTTTATAATCTCATGAACTGTTTCTCCATTACATTTCCACTTAAATAAATAAAAGGCGAGTTCATTTTCCTCTACCCCAGTTCAACCCATTCAAAGAATTATTGCGCCTAATTTGAAAAAGTTTTGAAAAATTAATAACTTCCGTTTGCTATACCTCCACAGTGAGGCAAATAACATTTTGGAAACAATACATGTGTTTTACACACCTCCGTAGGAAACTTAATCTGCCTTTAGTGATAATAGTTTAAATGTTACGGTGATATTTATTATATTGAGGTCTCATTTTCACTATAATAAATCATTCCAGTGAGTAGCGTAGAATTATTTCAACTGAATTATCGACAGCTTTATGGAACAAACTTACTTATAGGACTTCTGAATTCCCCCGCATCGTCTCAGAGTACATCATGTGCATGATTCTAACAACTTTTCTGGATTCTAGAAATCGTCATTTAGGAATCCAAACCTTCGAACCTAGAGTAGAAACCATACCAGAGAAACTCATCTCGTAAACTCGAAACCACTTATAACGGTGTGTTTATCACGTAGCTTGTCATTAATGAAGCCGTTTCGTTTGCGGAACGTACTATTTTTCATCACCTTCAGTTAACGTACTTCCTTCCTTAAAGTTGTCGTGGACTCAATAAAAGGACTTGATGCACCTTTGTTGTTAGTTAAGCCGAAAGTTTGTTTCAAGAGGGAATATAAGTCTGCTTCTATTTGTTTCGCCTTAAAGTGCCTTCATTGACAAAAGGGACGTTTTGCTTCAATTCGTGATATCCAAACACAAAGATTTTGCAAATTGGAGCTGAGGACGTATCTCTGAGAACCACCACTGGTCTATTGAAATAAAAGCTTCAAATATACGGGCTTAGGGTGAAAATGGCTTTGAACAGGTTTATTTGTTTAATAATTATACAATGGCTGACTTTTTCTCCTCTTTATGCTTTTCTATACAATGGATTGGATAGCAGACTAGGTAAGTGTGATTCAGTCTCTATTGTTGGCAAAAAATGAAAAGTTTTGAAACAATACTAGGCCTATTCAGATTTTCAACATAATAGAAAATTCTTTTTAGATTCTATGTAACGGTTGATTAGAATCAGGCTTTTAGTACAGCACAGAGAAATTATAAGACGTATGAACGCAACAATAATCACCAAAGAGATGTTCCACATCTTGTTTGCGCGCGGTTGGGGGTGCCGGGGGTGCCGAGAGTTCTCGTGAATACCCTCTTAAACTTACGATACACACATCGCATTCTCTAGGTCTGTGACGTTATAATAACGTTTCTTCCCCAATCCGTTCTACGTTCATACTTAATGGTGTGTTCCCGCTGCTAACAAAGATATGTCGGGGACAACATACTAGAAAGCACTCTCAAATAAGCTTATATCAAGGTAAATGTTCTTGATTTACATTACATTACATTAAAAGTCACTTTGTTAGATTACAAAAATACGTTGCTTAGCATTATTTTTTTATATGGTAAACTTTGATTGACTTTGATCTCATCGCTCTTATTGATCGTGACATGCCAGCAAAGTGCCCTGATTTCTCTTGCCAGCTAAAAAAGTGACATTTTCCAAGGAAAAATCTGGTGGTGTTACGTCAATATCTTTTTTCGTTCTCGACATATACCTCTTCAAAGTTTCAATGTCTCTGCATGATTAAGCAACTTGCTGCTTTTGCTAAAATAATGATATGTAGTGTTACACAGTGTTGACATTTCTTTTCCTAACCCTAAATTACTCATCTCTTAAATTACTACTCATCAGATAGTTCATGGTTTGGTAATTGATACTGATGATTTTCCAGGACACAATTTAAACTTTCAAAATCGAACCATCAGGACATACTATAGTTTCGCATTGCCCTTGAAATTAAGATTGCAAGTACAAATGCCAGCATTACCCATATATGGTATGTCCCTCCCAAGACAAGATTTGCATATTTAGCTCACGTTTATTCATGATTAAGTATAAATCAGAAACGGTGGATTTTGATAAGATCTGCGGCAATTTTCTTGGCTTTTCATGATTTTCAAAGACCCCACCTTGTCATTTTCATGTCACACCACTTTTTACGACAAAACAACACGAATATGTTATGTAGTGTCAACTAAATAGAAAGGTGAAGGTTAAATACGGCTTCGAATAAGTTTCACGTTCTAGCTCGGTTTCAAATAAAGTTCAAACACGATGCAAGACTTGAGTCCCTTTATAGTCGCATTTTACGACAGGCGGGAAATACCATAGGCACATTCTATAACACCAAACCCACAGTAGAGCTGGTGAAGGGAGTTTTTGCGAGAATTAAATTAAATTTTTTTCATATCTTTGTCAAACTTTTCTTGGCGCTTCTCTTCAAATGCCGGGAACACTACATTTGGATGGTTCGCCTACAGAGTTCGCCCCTTTGACAATTTCTGGCTAGGGTACTAATAAATCGCCAGCACTTAGCAACTGCTCCTTTCCCTGGGAGTAGGAAGTTTCCCCTGGTTTAGACATTCACAAGATTTGCCCCTAGAATTTTCTGAGGCCATTGAATGATAACCTGATATTGTAGGCCTATGGTTATCTCGTCTACATACTCGTGATAAGCAATCCCTTAACCTCTGACAACAAAGGTACCGTCAAAAATCTCGAACTCGGCTGTAATGAGTACCCTGCGATTCAGAGAGCCTGGATTTTTCCACATGTTTTTAAGAGCCTAGCGGCTAAAAGGGAGGACTTATATTACTGTATAGGTCCTGTTTGAAGCCGATCCCGAACTTATAGCGTATGTGAAAACGTAGTTAAACTTTACCATTTTGTTTTTTAACAGCATATGACGCATTCGTGTTGGTTTGTCGTTAAATCTCATCCAACTACTTTTTCGTGGTTAGGGATTTCGTCCCCTCTCACGTTAGATTTAGCAAAACTGCTCCCGCTTGCAATGCCTTGTCAACTGAATGAAGGATAAACGCTATCACAGAAAAGAAAACATATGGTCTTTTGTTTTTCAAATTACCACCATTCCTTCATTCCTTTGGGAATTATCTTATTACACGTAGTTATTGAAGTGTTAAGTTATAGTTATATATATAGCTCCACTGTCTCATATTTTCCCTGTAAAACATGTTTGCGGCGTCTATCCTTCCGCCCTTGTATATAAATATGCATTTCCAGTATGAAGAACCTTCCTTTTACTTTTACATTTTGTGCCAAATGTTTTGAATTGAATTTCGTGT
Source organism: Holothuria scabra (assembly GCA_037179385.1). Taxonomy (NCBI): domain Eukaryota; kingdom Metazoa; phylum Echinodermata; class Holothuroidea; order Aspidochirotida; family Holothuriidae; genus Holothuria; species Holothuria scabra. Next base: position 23,715,383 of record CM074194.1, read on the forward strand.
ATGTATAGTAAATGGAGCTGGTAAAATGAAGTTGTTAGACTAATCCAAAGTATTTACGCCACTCAGAAAGGGCATCCTCTACGCCAGGGATTTCCAACTTGGCGTACGCATACCACTAGTGGCACACTTGGATTTGTTTCCATGGTACACAGTGTATTTCACTTTTTTTTCTTTCCGCGATCATCCATCTATCTCATTCATCATTGATTCAATCAATTCCATTCTCCCTCATGCATTACACAAGCGGCTGTTCACTGACAGTTACTTGTTATCAGCCATTTTGCACTTATTCATCAAATCAAATCAAATAGATGTTCATATCGATCAATGAATTATACACCTATAAAATTCTTTTACTGCCCTCTCTGCATGCATCAGTCGAGTTGGAAGTATAAATTTCCGAAAACGTGTTCTTAAAGCAAAGAACTGAAACTAATGAAGCCAGAGGAACTAGGAGGTGCCATTTTCTGAAATCGGAAATTTAGGCACATTCCCCATTTTATTAGGACGCTACGAGCCAACTGAAGTTGGCGCTCCGCTTGGATAGTGCTTTATAACTACTTTCCCCTTCACCTCAACACATATTTACCAAAATGAAAAAATCTAGCTATGCCACCAGTGAATGCAATGGTACTTGTTGGCAACACGCTACTGTAAAATGGTATCCTCATAAGAAAAACGTTGGAAACCCCGCTATATACCTTCAGTTACATTTCGGTTCTTTGTGCAATAAAACCTCAAAGGGAATATTGCGTTGTTCAGGCGCGTAGACAGGATTGTGTCATGAGGAGGGTTTTGGTGTGATGGGGGGCGGGGGGTGTTGCACGAAATGGGGGATAAGTCTAAGGATAGAGAGAAAAAACCGCTATTTTAGGTGTTTTTTGCATTGCAAGGTTGGGTCATGAGGAGATTTTTAACCCCCCAAACCACCCAGTAGCTACGCCACTGCGTTTGTTTTGTCAAACTAATTCATATTTTTCAAAGTCAGTATTCATTGGTACAGAATGATAGGTTATTCAAAATAAGGTTTCACGATAGCCTCCTTTTCAAGAAAGATTCCAGCAGATAAATATTGAGTTATTTGTTGCTCAAGAAGAATCTTTTCACTTAAACATTAAAAAATTCAAATGACGCATCAAAGTAACTCTTCCCCTGCATAATATTTTGAGGTAATGAAGCAGCTGACATTTATTGATGAAACTGTTTGGCTTGATAACAACTCGATACATTCTGTTTGTATATGCATGCCGCTGAATCTGTAATGCAACATTTCCCTGTAAAAAATCTACTACACTCTATGCTAGCGATTATCTTTGGTATAGTATTCTTTATTTAAAAGACAGTTCATTTTGGCAAAACACAGCTTGGACTAATTGGATCACTAATCGTAGTTTCAAGATATTTCGTACTATTTCAGTTTTAGTCTTTTGTCTTTTAGCTTTTGTTAATGTTCTTTACCTTTGAATGTCGAAAACTGCCCAATTCTTTGTGTTTTAAGCATTGTAATGCTGTTTATATTTGTTCTAGTTGAACTATTATTCACAGTTCATAATTTTGTCAAAGTATAATAGTGAAAATACAACAGCTTCTTCAGTTATTGAATTTTCTTCCATGCCCGTAGGGCCTCTTTTTCTCGGTTAGTTAGTTAGTTAGATGGAATTTTGCGGTCCAGTTTCCAACCAATTGTTCCAGTCGAGTCGGCCACGTCCTTTTTTCCAGTTGTGGCTCACTGGCTTGTTTTCCGACCTACTCCATTGCTTATGCTGAACACCAAGCCAGCACAACGGCAGTACAACGGCAAAAGGTTCCGTTTTTTAAGTCTTCGCTATGACCCGGCCAGGACTCGAACTCCAGGGGATATGACTTTTGGTTCGACTCCAAACCCAACCCCATTCTCCCATTCTCTGCCCGACTAAGGAAGCGAACTCTGCCCGAAGCAGCAAGGTTTTAGCCATTAGGGGACTGCATCCCCCAGCTCTCCCGTCCCGTGCGGCCATGGTACCTTTAATACCTTTACATCATTCTTTTTCAGCCAGATAGCATTTATTGACATTTTTTATTGCTTGTTCAATGCATGACCAAAGGCTACATGAGATGATCTTATTTTATGCACTATCATGTACAGATGCCATACAAAAGATCTTTTAAAGGCCCAGTTCTCTCACCCCAAACAGTACTAATTCTCCTAACCTTCTTACTGAAGCCCCGCCCATAATTGTCTGAAATTCATCCTCATCCAGACACAATCTCAGTTTATTGCTTCAGGGTGAGTATAGAAAAACTCAATTTTTATAATCAAAACACCCTCAGTACCATTCATGCCATGTAATATAAGCTTTGGCATTCTGCATTGTTTGAATTAGCTGCCAATCAAAGAGCTGAGCCAATTGAGGATTTCGGTACCAGGGTACCAAAATTGTAGTTTGGAGTGAGAGGATTGGCCCTTTAAGGTAAGAAAATAAGACAGTAAAATTTTGTAGTGGTGTATTTGGGGGCTGTGGTGAGTAAGAATGTCACACAGGACTGGATAGGATAGAAATTTTTTTTAAAAATGACCTGTGCGTAACTGTCACTAAACGTAACTTGGCAATATATGCATGATGGTATAATACGTGCTTCAATAATCACACCATTGGCATTAATACGTCATCCTCACAATAAAATCTCAACGGCCTATTTCTATCACCCCAAACAGTACCAGTTCTCCAAAACTTCTTAAGCCCCTTCCACAATTGTCTTAAGTTCATCCTCATAGAGACACAATCTAAATTATTGCTCAGGGTGAGTGTAGAGAAACCCAACGTGTCACTCTCAATACAGTTCATGCTGTGTAATATAAGCGTTGACACTATGTAATCATGTTTGAACTATAGCTGTCATTCAAAAAGTCGACCCAATCGAGAATATCTGTGGGCCAACTAAAAAAAGGAGTAGTTTGGGTGAGAGGACAAGTCCTTTATAAAAGGCATAAGCAAATATTTAATATGCCGAAAGTTTGGTAAGACGGAATTTACTAAGATTCATGTTTACCATTGGAGCATTAGGGTTGACGTGAGGTGAGATGGTAGGCGTACATCCAAGTTAGTGCTTCTGCCTACGTCACAATCCCCCTTTTGCCCCTTTTGCATAGCTTTTGGCTTGGCTATTCAGATTTAGGTTAAGTGTTGTAGGGACGTACTGAACGAAAACAAGAGAACGCCAGTGATGTTTTAGCTCCCAACAAAGTATATTTAAATAACATTGAAACAATTTTTACTCTAAAGACACCATATTTCATATGAGGGCAGCTGATTTTTCAAAACTGGGGACACCTCCTTAGGTCATTCCCACTAGGCCGGTGATCACATAATATGCTGCACCCCTAGAGAAAAATCCTAGCCACACCACTTGTACAAGGGTATGGATAGTTATAACAAACATGCATTACAGATGGAACACCTTCACACATAATTAAAGGTTAAACAACTAATAAATTAGTTACAGTGCCATATCTCATGCTCCCACAAAACATCACCACAAATCTCTCTAAAAAAAGAGAAAGAACCGATAGAACACAAGATAACCGAATGCCATGACCTGTTGCTAAGGCGGCTCACAAGTCATGACATCCACTGTTAAAGGGGGCGCTGTTCCATCATAACTACTGGTTTAGTGAGTAAATATTATTGTTAATTGCATATTTATTTATAAATCTCACCAGGGCAATTGAACCTTTTTTCATTTCTCAATAGTGGACAAAAGATCTAACTGTCAATCATGCGAGCGTTTCAGGGGTACCAAACAACTTATCTGCTTCAAAACCAACAGATGTGACAGTAAGTACTTACATTTTGCCTCAATTAAAAAAGAGTTTGTAACAGGACGTCAAAAAATGCAAGGTTGAGTTATTTTGGTTAAGGAATAAATTTAAGCGAATACTATAGATGAAGAATTTAAAACCGCAATTCCTTTTTAGTGAACTTTATGCTCTCACTGAGTAAATATGCTTCCAGTGGCACAACAAAAGTAGTATTTGAATATCGGCAACGTTCATATTAGATGGCGTTTGTATTATCACACCGCGATCTAAAATGAACAATTTGAACTCAGTGACGTGTATGTTTGAAAAAAAAAACTTCCATAAAATGGTTTAAATGATAAAAGCTGTAAGGTTTTCGGTATCGAGATATTCTACTCTTGAAATGTGTCGTTTCATTAATTGATGATTTAGAATTAGTGATGATATCAGGTAACCTTAAATTTCCGTACGATGAGTAGTCACGTGATAACCTTGTTTGGTAATAACATGGTGCGTGATGTTTAGGGGTTTGTAACAAATATATAGACTGGTTGCGTTCACTCTCGGTCGCTGTCCGACAACGTGGTTTCAAAAAAGCAAGTTCATGTCATAGTTATTTTCCAAAAAGGGAAAATGTCAGACCAAACACCTTCAAACATTTGTAACTTTTGTCTTCCTATACATGTTTGGAGCGCGTTGTTGATCGTGTGTCAATGTTCACATAGGACTTTATTATATTGTCATCGTCATCAAAGAATCATTCCATGATAAATATGTAGTTGATTAGGCAGAAATTCTTCATGCGTTTTGGGAAACGTGACTTCACCAGACCAATAGTTGATTGTCTGTAATACTTGGCCGTTGGCGTTAGTAGAATAAAAACATGCTTTTGTATGACACGCTCGTCATGCGACCATAATGTGTTGATAGCTTTCAATTTGAACTGACGCTCAATTATTCACCTCAGTTGTGAAGGCGATGGAGAAAAATTGATAGATATTTCCTCGTAAGAAATTAATTAATTCTCATAATGCTGCATTTAAATTGATTCATTGTTTCATATTTCAGGAGTCTAATTGGAAGTTACATTGTCATTTCCGCTCTATTTAATTTTAGTTTGATAAAATTAAGTTTGTGTATAATATCTTGATTCAGTGAATTTTTACTAAGCTGAATTCAACCTTTAAACTTTACAATGGATTGTTTCATCAGACGTTCTTGACCGTCAACGCACAATTTCCAAAGTCTCCAATCGTATTCATATAGGTATACAAATTTAATGAAAGCAGTGAAAGCATTTGGCTTCTTACTCTGCAAGCAAAGACAAATAACAGAAACAAATTAAGGACATTAAGCAAGATCCCTTATCAAATTATACTCTAACACTAACACACACACACCGAAGACCTATACTATACTTGCTTTCCTATGTATAAGAACTGCCAGATTAAATGGGTGTCCCCTCCTGAAAACCGCCCGGCCAAAAATTAGTCATTTTCCTTTCAAATTCACATGACCCGAATCAATGTTTGGGTGATTTTAGATTGATTTCAATGTTACATTTGTGAATGGGTGGGTGTTAGGTTTCATGCAAAAGTCATATAAATACTTTTTATATAGAATCTTTGTAGAATTTGTAAGAAATAGTTTCAAAATTTTAAAAATGTACCTTTAAATTTGCTTACACCTTTTCGAGAACGTAGAAAGATTTGGGAGAATATGTTTTTTATTTCGCTTATAATTGCTATTGATTTATGCGTGTTTTTATTGAAAAATGCTATTCCATTTGTAGAGCCCCTGTAACGACTCTTTGTGGATAATCCCCTGGAATTTTGCTGAAAAATTAGTAACATTTCGAATATAATTCTTGAATTCCCTATGTTCAAGTCTACAAATTTATGTAGTTTAGGTTTTGGTGTACCAGAGTGTTATAGAATTATTTCTCAGTAGGGACATCGATGAGGCCTTATCATGGAACTACTTACTACCAGTACAACTAGTATCAGCTTCATGGTGTTATTGCCATGGTGCGGAAAATGGAGTTACCTAATGAAACCTTTGCCTTTGCCCACAACTTATTTATAACAATGGAAAGACAGGTGGTGTTATCAGGAGTATAGACTCCCTCAGTGTTTACAAACAAATACCTTCAAGATTTGGTGAGGCGCTCTTCAATTACACTTTTGTCACAATGAAAGCTGCATTCCCAATTCGTTTACTTTGGAGAGGGGGGGGGGGGGGGCTCTAGCGTTAACACGCCCCACACTTAACATAAATGCATGTGTTTGTTGTTATGCTCTCCCTATACAAACCAATACCAATCAGTGACGTAAGCGTGAATACCCTAAAACACACTGAGCCAAATATAAATACGAGTAGTTGAAGCATATTAAATTCGTACCTGATTCGCAGTGACTTTTTTAGGATCCTTTTAGGCTATACATTTAAAGAGCTAATGGTATTTGACACCGAGATTGCAAAGATCCCCGGAAAACAGGTCAAACATTTCAACACAGTTAACACCTGGGGATAAGTTTTGACGTATGTTAGTCATGTGACTTCAAAGTTTATGAAAATAATGTCGCCCACACGTATGATATGCATTTATTCTTCAACAGAGGGGTGAAAACACAACCTACATTTACACTGTAAACCCAAACCGTAATTCTGCGTCTACAGCAAAGGCATTTGTTCAGTATTTCAATGATAAACACAGTAACAGCGACTTCCTATCAGTAACTGAACCGGGATTTTCTTGATGTGGGACGGCTGATGAGGGAGGGCAAAGTATTTTTGAAGGTTTGGGGGTTGCCTTGGATTCCCGATTCGACTTGTCCATCAGCTAAGCGAAGCGCCACCATCAGTTGACCGAGCGTACAGAAAATTGTGGAAAATCGAGACCCCTCAGCCGGAAATGGCATTTCCTAGTCGATTCGGTTCGACAACATTTATTTGAGTCATTCTCTGGCTTTACAACACAATTCAAAAAATAATACAACGAATCAAAACTAAAGAGAGACTCAGAAGGAAACTCAGGAAAGCTCCATAGGGCTTGTTAAAGAGCCCTGAGTAAAGTCATGTGCATAGAAGCAGTCGTTATTTTGAGTCTTCGTTGGCAATGAAATGCTCACTTAAATAAAAATGAGCAAATTACAAATGAAGCAAAATTATCAGATAAAATGTACCGTTACTATTTTATGAACAAAATTTTGGTCACTTTACGCCCCTTACATCTTTTTGTCTGCCCGTGTTATTTGGCAATAGAAAAAATTCCAGAATTTTTGAAAACTTTTGCCCAAACTGAATGTTCCACCATTTCGAGAAAAGTGTTGCTCCAGGTGTCCGAATATGTCGCTTGAAAATTTTACCAGTCTGATATTTTTTAGCAGCGACATACTTGCAGATCACGGGAAAATACACTTCCCGGATCTTACCAGTCCGGGAAAGGTGCTTAGGTAAGGCAAAAGGTGCTTATAGGTTTTGTATTTAAAAATGTTCCCCTTCATAAATTACTTAAACAAAACCTGAAAGAACCTGCCGTATACTGATGAAACATGTCACCATGCTCCGACAGACTTTTTAATACTTTTTCCAGGGAGGAGGGTGGAGCAAGCATATTAATTTCCCGACCTTTTACAACTGTGAACATTACTGAATTGAGACCGCCCTTTGCGACGTTCGACGTAATCGTTTCCTTTTTGAAAATATAAAACTTGTATTTTCTGTAAGAAAATTTGAAAAGTTGTGGATTATTGAGGATTTTGTCCATCTTATTAGCAAATAGGAGACTCCACGGCGTCTGAGGATCGTCTATGCTACATAATGCTGTCTTTGACCTGCGGATTGAGGAGTTCCAAAGACATTTTAAAGTTTTCAAAAATTGCCGTTTTTATAAAAACATTTGAAAATTAAGAGCTTATGGTGGAGAAAAAGCGTCTACACGCAAACTGGTGGTACTTTTTTTTTTTTTTGCAAATTAGTCATTATAAAAAGTTACCTTTTTAAATATCAGCACTGACACTAACAAACTAGAAAATTTGAACTTAACGTATTCAAATCGTGCACAAATCAGGTACGTTCAGACGTTGGAGAGCAAATAATTGATCATTGGTGGACCGTGTCGCGCATCTGCGTACGAGTTGTGGCTACCACTTTTAACTTTGACGTTTCATACATGTTTACATATTCAGTACATGTATAGCAACTCGTCATTTGGAAACTGGGGGCTTGATATACATATATATGCTACTAATCACATCTCGTTCATTAAATTTAAATTAGCTATTTTGAGTACTTGGGCATTTCAATTCTGATAAAATTTAACATCGGTCATACCAGTTGATAGAAAAAGTGAAAAGACCATGTCACGGTCACGAAATCCGAATCTGAAGTAAAATTTTCCATTTAAGTAAAAAGAAACAATGTGTGGCAAAGTAGTGCAACGAGATTATAAATTTAGTCAACAGTGTATTATTTTAATTTTCTCTACTCTTATTCATGTCTTATTGTTTAATGTCAGCCGATCGATATTGGACTGGAGGCTGGACAACTTTATGGGCGCTCCACGACCCAAACCCCGCAGTTACACCAGTGCTTCCTATCAATTATTTGCTGGCCATTTTTCATCGAACAAATTATGTGTTAATATATTTTCAGACCTTCTGGGTCGAGGGGGGGGGGGCAAGGGGGCAACTGCCTCCCTGAGATTTACAAATCTGACATGCATTACGTGCTAAGTGATTGCGTAGTGCAGTGTTTCTACCAGTCAGTAAGGTGAAGACTGGATTTTGGGGGAGGTCGAATCAACAATAAAAGTTCTGTTTACACTTAGCCCGATAGCATCACAGTTTCCTTAAGTTTCATTTGGGTTTGCCCCTACCACTGCCCGCTGTAGTTGTTTGTAAGGTTTTCTTTATGGCTAGTATCAGCTTCGGTAATTAGAAAATCCAGGGAGTGAAATAATTAGACAAAGAGCCGCAGCTGTATAAATGGCTCTTATCAGACAGCACCCTGGCTGTTGTCGAACTCCTCGAAATCATCTTAATCTGTTAATAGTATTGAGCTATGGAAAAAATCAGTCTGCGTACCTTCAGGACATACGGTAATGAACATTTCATGACTTATCCAGAATGTCAAATTGATGTACGAACTTATGTAGGATTTCTTGTTGGGAAGTAAGTGGGTGGTGGGGGGTGGGGCGGTAATTGTTTAAAGACTAATTTTCCCAGTGTTTGTAAGGGGTCCAATCAAGGGCTGACGCAGCTTCTGACAAAGGGAAAAAAATTTTTGACTGGGGAAAAATGTTTTGTGCTGCTCGGCAGACTATACAAACGAAGAGCCACGATGATTGGAGACGATAATGAATATTTTGAATATAACGACCCTTCAGACAGCAGGAAATGACATTTCCCAGTATTGTAAGTATAGAATGAAATCGATCACCGCCAGTTTGAGCTTTTGTCAGCAAAAAAATGGTAACTTCAATACAGCATGATCAGAAAATTTCTAGATAAAATGTACCGTTTTCATTTTTTCATTTTTCGGGGAAACGTTTTGTAATACAATGTTCCAATGAAAAGGGGTCGAATACCTGTATACTGCCGTATACATGTCTATTACAGGACATAAACTAATCTAAGCTGAGCACAGTTATCAGATGGGGCGGAACACAGCGGATTTTTTTGGGTCCGTGAACATCTTCCACATCGCCGGAAATGACATTTCCGAGTCTACATTAATAGAACTATTTCTGCCTACGTGTAACTCTCGCCACCCCTGCAAATAAATGTTCCTAAAATACGTTGAAAAATTCATATTTTCAATTTGGATCAATTTATAATTCCGGAAACATGGCTTTTTCTGTTAATTTACACGCTACTCCTGTCACTTAAGTACGTTGAAGTAAATTGATATTTGGGTGAAACCTGGATCGTCAATCCGTATTGAAATGTAAGTGTGCGTTGGTGGGTGGGTGGGTTGGGGAACGAAAACTCTAAAAATCGCATATAACTAATTGGGGGACGAACCGAAATCTTGTCAACTTTAGACACGATTTGTTTAAAAATGATTAAAATAGTTCAAAAACGAAACTATTTGTTTCATTTTTTAGCTGAATCTAGTCAAAGTTTTGAGAAAATTCTGGTTCGTTCCCACTATTGAATAAATTTCAACTTATAATTGACTAGGGAATTTGTAGCACAAACCAGAAGACTATTAAAGCGGTTGAAAAACCGACACCCCTCAGACAGAAGATTACGAGATAAAATTTACCGTTACAATTCTTTCTGTCAAGATTTCTGGTCACTTCATACACCTACATCCTCCCCCCTGCCTGTTTTGTCTGACAATTAATAACATCCCAAAACGTTTCGCCAAAATGTTCTGCCATTTCTGCTCAAAGTGCTATGCAGAGCATGGTGTGAGGCTGGGTGGAAATTATTTTTCCATGCATACGCTGTCACAATTTTTGTATCCATGTAAACTTTTCCTGGAAATTTTACCTTAACTATGGTTTCTGTTGTCGATATATTTTTCGAACAACTTTTTAAAAGAATTTGCTACACTTACACGGTTTACTTGCAGATTTCATCCGCTGCATTCTTGCTACAATTTTGTAAAAACTCCAACATTTCACAATTAAGCTCTTTTAAGAGTGTACCAAATTTTCCCTGAGTTTTTATATACGAGACCCAATGAGTAATGCAAACACTCTTAGTACAGTACATGCTTTGTAGTATATGAGCTTCTGCATTTTTAAACTAGCTGTCAATCAAAGAGTTTTGCCCATCGGGATTTCTGTGGATTACTACAAAAATCGTTGTTTGGGGTGAAAGGCTTTAATCTAGCAACGTCTTCAGCGTTTTTACAGTTTTAGGGCACTGGATTGTGCTCCCAGTTCCATTTCTTATGCAGATCACCATGGCAACAGGTTTCGTTTTAAGTCTTTGGAATGATGGAAATGTGTGACCTTTTAACAACAGCAAAAAGACTTACCCTGTACAACATTCATAGAATAACGAAGAAATCTTTGTAAAAATTTCTTGATATACTACTATGTAACTTGTGTAGGATTCGTTTATAAAAACAATCAAACAATCATTCCTTGAAAAAATACACGAGACACTTTGTGCTGCACAGTGGCCTAGCCAGGATGGATTTTTTTTTTGGGGGGGGGGCTAGGGAACAAGTGGGGGGGCTGGTACCTTCTAGGGTCAGGCGCGGCAAGACTATCTAAGCGGAGCGCCACCATCAGTTGGCGCGGAGCGTACAAGAAAATTTTGGGCTTTACAAACCCTCCAGATGGCCGGAAACGGCACTTCCCACGTGTTTTAAGCTGGATGTACCCAGCCTTGAAATACGAATCTCACTGTCTGCCACTTTTCAAATAATGAGAATAAAAAATTAATCTATGAAAAATGCTTACACATACACTTTTTAGGAACCCCAAAACTGGGCATTTCTGGTCTGTGACGGGAGGGATAAGACTAAAGGAAACCGGTATTTCCTTTTCCCTTGGGAAAAATGGTGACCTTCAGGAGGACGTAGATCGCAAATGCGGTAATATTTGAATGGATTTCAGCTTCAATAGGAAAACCAAAAGTAGTTGTGTCCCCTTCTAAGAAACTTTCTTTGCGTTAAATTTCCTAGATGCAAAATGGTGCTATGTTTGGCAAAACTTTGAACTGATTACAGACCTACGTTTCAGGATTTTCCTTTTTTTGGGAGCATGAAAAATTCAAAATACTCGTTTTAAGTTAGGTTTCCCGAAAGGGAAAACCTATGGACTGATGCAGACAAGACTTTTGCAAAACATGTGAGGGATCGTGCATTTAAGTGTTGACGTATGCTATGGCTCATCTACTTTCTCAACACTGGTGCAGAAGTAACTACGCGACTACATATTGTTCACTGTCTGAAGCCAATGACCGGCTTCATCGAAAATTGATGACTCAGCCAGACGAGACCATTTATAAGATGGGCAATTGTGAGTGCTCTGTTTCTAGAAAAAAATAGTATTGTTTGCAATTCAAGAAAAACCCGAACACTTTTTATTCTGTTCGATTCGTTTTATACATATTATGACAACAGATTTTTACTTCATAGTTTAAACTTTGGGGAACAGCGACTTTTGACGAGAGAAATATTTTTACCTCCTTTGAAATGTTTCTAACCTTCATTGGGCACTGAGTTACGTAAAAGGTATGTATCGAGTTTCATAAAACATTAAGAACGAAAGGAAGCCGAGAGAAAGTTTTCAGAAGAAAGGCATTTGCGTTAGCACTTTGGGGGGAGGACATCATTCCCTAGACAGATATTTAAAGGTCTTCTGGTGGCTTTTCACCGGGGTTTTGTAAAAAAAAAATTAAAATATTCCACACAGTGTCCTTGAAACTCTGTCGCAATTCATTTTCCTAATTCAAAATATCTCATTTTAAAGATTGGTTACTTTTGTTAAAAGATAAGACTGCTTTTCATCAAAGCCACCAAAAGTTATGTAAAGAGGGCATATTGTCTCAGATTCGTTTTGCCTTTTTTTATGAGTTAGAGTCCTTTTTCTTTGAAATTTTATATTGTGGGAATGTTTTAATATCTTAGACTGTAGCCTAGTTCAAGCATTACCCTTCACCATACGTTGAATACAACCACCACTGTTAGTTAATATTTCCTGCAGCGGCATCAATTTATAAATACATTGAATGCAATGTCCATAATGAGCCGCGATGACATCATAGATTTACATAATGCACCAAATCAAAAGAAAAAAAGTTGCATTACTTAATAAATTTGTATCTTCCGAACGCTATATGCTATTGATATGAAGTTTTCGCCTCCTAAAAACAGAAAAAAAAAATATCCATTCGGGAAACGTTTCACAATTCAGTTTTGATTAGTCTTTGTAGAGATTATACAAGTGACATACATAATGCCAAAGAAACAATGTTTTCCGGTTTGCAGTGGTGTCTAGATGCAAAATGGTGCAGTATTTGTTCAGTCATTGGTACATTACGCAGTCAAAATTAAAATACTACGTGTAAATCCCTCAAAATATTTAAACCGTAAAACAGAAGCATCGATCATGTGGGAAACACAAATCTGGACCTTGTAGACATTTTAAATTCCCCCGGATGCCAGTGTCAACTAGTAAAAAAAGGACTTTTCGAAAAAGCCGTTCTACTAGGGGCACTTGTTATGGGCAAGAGTGAGGCACGACATAGGCCTGCTTGTTAAGGATGGAAGGGAAGAATTATTCGAAGGCAGTACCTTACCCTTACGGCATATTTTGTGTATGATAAAGTATAGGAATGGTCGTGTAAGAATCGTCTCCAGTGTATGATTGCATTGTTTTCAGTAAATCAACCAGCCACTGCATCCGAAAGGCAGAAAGGGTCTTAACCTAACAAAGTCACATTCGAGTTTGTCGTCGAGACGTTCCTTTCATCTACGAAGTGAAGTGCAGTAAACGACAATGCAGATTATATACGATATCTAATTTAGTGAAAGTAGGCATTTCGAAGTTCTTACTTGATTTCATACGTGTGCACAAAATTCGTTTGACACACATTTATGCGTGTTTTCTTAATTGTTGAACATTGTATTTATTTACTGTTTTTTGAAGGAAATACTTCAAAAGTTTATTTCGGTTCAAAAATCTGCGGGGCCTGAAGAAAATCTGGGGGAGGGGGCGCTAGGTCCCCAGCCCCCCTCGGCTACGCCACTGGTGCTGCATCAACATTGAATATAGGGCACTGGGGAGCAGGTAGGGAAATGGTGATCTGTTTTCCTTATTCCGTTGCTCATGTGGGATATTACGCACAACGACAGTAGGTTACTTTCTAAAAGTTTGCTAAGTCGTTGGCATCACTGGACATGGGATTTGTAGAACTTAAACACTTTGTAGGGAAGCTATTGAGGAAACTCTCAGAAAACCTTCAAATCAAACGTTTTGGAAGTTTGGTAAAGGTTTCGAAAAAGATACCCTACCAGATCCGGAGACGTTACGAATTGAGGTTTTTTTTTTCTTCCATACTGCCAGGCCTTAAAATTAAATGTTGTTTTGGATCCTTACGAAGAATCATTCCAGCAAAACCTTACCCCACACAGCGCTTGACGTCTTTTATTAATTAAAGTTAAAAATATTGAGTTGTCCCCAGAAAAAAGGAAAACAAAGGCAATGACCCCCAAAAATGATACACTTTTTAATTTCAAACCGTAATCCTCAATTCTAATAACAATCGCATGACCGTGGATGCAATATACGGTTTTAATTTAGCAGCAACAACTATGAATGATATATAAAGATAACGACTGTTACTGGATTCTGGTTTTTTTAAATTTCTCCTTTACGTCTTCACTCGATCTCATGAGATGGTATATTCAGTTTTTGTAACCTTACCTCGTGAAAAGTTTAATCAGTAATAAGAAATTGTCTGTCGTGTGTCACATCGATTGATATAAATATAAACGATGTACTGCGAAAACTATGAAAAAAGAACGATTGGAAATAAAAGGGAAAATATTGACAGTGTGGGAACAATTAAACGAAACCTTTCTTCCATTTAACCTTCTTTGTTTATGCTTGGAAGATGCTTTCAACTTTTCATTCACAAATATAACAATGAATAATTGAAAGAATAGAGAAATTTTCACTCAAAGATAGCAGATGCATGGAATCATAAACTACAATCAGTAATATCGATTATTCGCGTAGGAGAGCTCAGTGACTTGCCTAAAAAGTTCATCTCTCAGTGTAATTAAGGTTTTAATCCTGAAATCTTCGTCATCCCAAGCTACCCCAAATCCTGTGTAGCTCTTGCGTACGCATCTTGTATTTTTCAGCTTTAATCAGCGCAATGGACAGTCTGGAGATTGGTTATATCTTAAAGTGAATAATTGAAGAGGACATTAGCCTCAAGAAATTACAGTTTAAGAGCTATTTCCTGGAAACATTCTATTAAAACCTAGTAAAATATTTTATAGCTTAAAATTTAATTTAAAACAATTATCAGCGTCATAGCAAGACCCTCGGGCTCGGGGACATGACGTCACAAAAAACAACTGCGAGGGTCCAAAACATGTTCTAAGACGCCTCCAATCTGTACGGGGAGGGATGTGGAAAGGATGGGATCTTTTCCCGCACTTTTATCTGGACTGGTTTTGATGAAGCTCTAGGGCGTCTTGACATTGTCCATTCAGACCTCCTGCCTGTTAGAAGTCGAGGAGTATGTATATATATATACCTCCCATTATCATAGCTCGTTTCATTGTTGAGATATTATAGGCTGGAACTTAATTACTTGAAAAAAAAACAGTCCATTGTGAAAGAATTCATGACACTCTTGTTGTACAACTCGCATAACCAGTTTTGTTTCCCTTTGAAATTAAAAATGTTTGTATGACCTTGAACGCTTCCATTTTGCTTGCATAGCATGTTGAACAGAGAGGGCTGAATTAATTTACCACCCCCATGAGAGAAAGAGCGCTATCACATATTGGTACAAGGTGCAATAACTTTCAGAAACACAAAGAAATATTGTAGTTTAAGTAGAACAACAATGACATTACAAATTATTGCGCAATGTACCATTTAAAAGTAAGTGAATTAACTTTGAAATTTTATATCTCAGCTCAGGAGTATCCTACAAGATGGGAGTTGGGTTATTTGAATTAGTTTTTTATGCCCTTTTGTATACTTATTTATGAATTTTTAGACTTGAGGCACACTTGAAATCATAAGAAAACCTACTTAGTGCAACACAACCACGTTTATTCCTAAAACCAGTATACTACATGTAGGGTTAATTTGAGTGTTAGTGATCTACGCACGCACTCATCAAAATTGGTAAAGGCATATAACTTTCGATTACATCGTGAGCGTAAAAAACTCCAGTATTTTGGAAACCGATTTCATTGGTTGTTCATTAATAACGACCATCACCATTCCGTTACCTTTTTTACGTATGAAATTACATGATGATAGCGTCGGATTACTATATAAGCATAGTGTTAAATGCCTATATGAGATTGAAGCAAAGTTGATGCAAAATTATCGCATGTGAAAATGAAATCGAAAACGTTTATGGAGTAAGTTGAACAATCGAACTCAAAATTACCATTATGTTTGATGATATATTGAAGAGATCAAAGAGCCTCTTTCATCTGTTTATGAAAAATACTTCTCTAAAAGAATAGCAGCACATGGATGCATGGGTAATTTGAAAATGAAGAAAGTTTACCAGCTCTACAGACATGAATGCCATGCGCGCTCTTGGTTTGGTCGTCATCAATGCCAATTTAAATGGATCGGTAACAGACACAGGCAAGTTCGCTTACATGTAAGTTCTGAGTCTGAGGAATGACATTTAAATCTTGCCAACGTAAAAATAATCTGTTAGCTGCATTATGTGCTCCACATTTTGGTGATATTTAAAACGTCTGGGTGGGTTTGGGTGGAGAGGAGGCAAGATGTTCGACAAAGTTTGGGATCTCAAATAGTTGCTTCGGTTGGCATTGCAGAACTAAAATCATTGTAGTTTGGTTGTGGATAATGTAATTGAATTGCCCATACATCAGTATGTCTTGTATGAAGTTATTACCAGGCTTCTGTCATCGTAGGATGAAATTTTGAATGCTGATAATTCCGTGCACAAAAACGACGTGGCCACATTTATTCCCTATATACTTTCTTTTGTATGCCTCTCTCAAGGATCAAACTAGCAATTTGGGCATATTGAAAAATATACATTCCAATTTGTCCTCAAATATTGGGCCTATGTAAGTTCTTAGTATTTTTCTCCGGAAAGCTGTATTCCTTTTGTATCTTTTAAAACAGAGGCCAGAGGCCTTATTACTTGAAGAAAAAATATCAAAAACAAAATTAATATTCCGAAGATATACTTGACACTTTCGCAACGAAATCCATGCAATGGTTTCCGCGAATAATCGACCAACCATTAGTCTGATTTATAACAGATATTAACCTAAGAGTTACCTTCTTCATATTTTGTCCTGCTATTTCTCTAACGCACGATCTACTTCAGCTCCTCGAGCAGCAAATCTATCTTTTTTATTCGACTTTGAAAGTTCTAAATGTTTAAAACATATCGAGCGTCTTCAGCTGTCTGTCTTATTTCCGGTATTCGTGTTGTCGTTGACGATATACTTTATGTCAATGGGTTCTATATGTCATACCAATCTTGGGTTACAATAAAAACAAGTGCATTTTGTCATCGCTATCGTAATCATTACCACTGAAATTGTGATAATCTTAACAAAAGTATTTTCCGCTTATAAACGAGCACTTTCCCTTTACTCATGACTGATAAATAACAAGGCAATTTTAAGATAAAATCACGTGAGATAATTGTTTTGACCTGTCTTTAATACGAGTCTTGGGTCAATATTAAACTGTATCGAATTCTAGGTGCTAAATAGGTCAATTTAAGGCTACGGTATGTGCTTGTGTGATTATCTTATACGCCATACAGATAATTTAAAGACATTTTGAAGTTTTGAGTTATCGATTTGTTATGTGATAGAAAAGCCTTCGAGTTGTTATCTCGACATCCATCATCATCGCGACTAGCTCCAATGCACCCTGTCTTGACCCATGCAGTCCCTCCCTACCACCAGACCCATAACCGAACAATCACTAAAGTGCCTTGACTCATACAGTTCCCCTTCCTACCACCAGAGTCGTAACCGTACAGTTACTTAAGACTTAACGTGACCTTAAACCCTTCTCTTAAATGAAATATATACACACAATTAATCTGGGAGAATAATGAAGGTAGGATTTTTAGGCTTAACCTTCCTTTCCTAACAACACAAATATCAGTTGCAGAACACCTACCAAATAAGGTCGTCATGACCATCTGGGAGCCGTACTATTAGAGCAGTAAGTTGAATATAAGGGTGCCGTCGCCCTCTACCATCATCCACCCCATTGAATTAACCAATGAAGCCACTGATGGTTCTTTAAAAAAATGCCCTATTTGGTTGCATCTAGGATATTTTATTGACCAAAACATCAATTCAGATTTAGATTGCGTCTATTTATATAGTCAGAAATCACCAAATACTGAAGCAGCTAATGTTACCAATTACCATTTACGAGACGTGAGAGGTACAGGATGAAGAAAATCGAAGTTGCCATTTCGCAAACATCGGTTTCCACACCTCTGCTATAGAGGAACTGTGGTCAGGAACAAAAATGCCGGATAAACGGAAACGCATCTAACAATTTCTAGGAAGAAAAATATGTTTCTTTCACAGTGGAAATTAATAATGCGAAACCAAAGAGATTCTTGCGGTTGATGCTGATATTAACGGAAAATTAGATTATTTACCTTTCTTATTTTGATTACTTATTTCGTCGTGAGTGTTTTTATTTGATACGTATGGTTTTCAGGGATCTGGTATGCCGAAACCGTTGACATATAATGAACTTGATCATTTGATGGCTGGAATGCAATCTTGTTTGTTCGGGATGGGTATGATTATGTATGTACTGGCAACTTCGGGAAACCGATCGAAAAATATGTTAGTCAGGGTTCCAAGAGCCAGTTCCGAGTGTCATGCAATTTCCCTCTATAAGGTAAATTAGGGCATTTGAGAATCTGAGCTATGCAGACTCCTCAAACACAAGGAATGAAAATTTGATGAAACTGAAATGTAATAGAAAGCCGGTGTGCGATGCATTTCCATTCTCCTTTAACGTTTTTAACTGATTTTGCCGGTTAATAAAGTTGCGCGAAGTTTAAAGTTTCATTCCTCTCTCTCACCCCAAACTACAATTTTTGTCTAGTAGTCCACAGAAATTTTAAAGGGCCAATCCTCTCACTCCAAACTACAATTTTGGTAGGGGTTTAACGAAATTCTCAATTGGCTAATCACTTTGATTGACACTGATTCTAATAACGCAGAGTACCAAAGCTTATACTACACAGCATGAACTGTAGTGAGATTGTTTTGGTTATACACATTGAGCTTTTCTATACTCCCTCTGGAGCAACAAACTGAGATTGTTTCTGGATGAAGATGAATTTCAGACAATTGTGGGAGGGGCTTACGTAAGAAGATCAGGAGAATTGGTACTGTTTGGTGTGAGAGAATTGGGTCTTTAAATTGGCACAGCTCTTTGATTGACAGCTGGTTCAGAGAATGCAGAGCACCGAAGCTCATATCACACATAATGTACTGTTATGAAGTGTTTTGATTACACGTTGGGGTCTTGTATACTCACCCTGAAGCAATAAAACTGAAATTGGGTCTGGATGTAATGAATCTTTGACAGTTGTGGTAGGCTCTTAAGTAAGAAGGTAAGGAGAATTAGAACTTTTGGGGATGAGAAGATCAGGCTTGTAAACTTAATACTCTTCAATATCCCGTTGCAATTAAGAAGTACCTTATTCTAGTTTGTAGAATTTGTAGAATGTGCGGAAAATTTTATGTCCTTAATGATAAGCCTTCTCTATATTTCCTTTTCATTCAATTATGGTGGTAATCTGGAAGTGGTTTTATCTGGTAACTTTCTGCATTGTGTAATTTGCTCATTTTTTACTAGAGTATAATTTCTATTGCCAAATCGCTCGAAAAAACGACTGATTAGATTCTGCTGACAAGCCTGGTAAACGTCATTTCAGGCTATTTAAGGGGTCTCAGTTTTTCAAATTTTTTGCACGCTCCCTGCATGCCACTTGACGCTCCGCTTAGATAGTGTTTGGGTTCAACTCCCTCCTCATACATACCACATATTTGTTAGTGAATTCCTTTTCAAAGTTTTTCATCATTTCTCCTTTAAGTATTCGTCAAATCTCCTCAGAAGGCAGGGCATTCTTGATGAATTACAATGGATTATATAAATTTTAGAGCTAAACCACAAACTTAATTTCTTACACAAATAACCAGGGAGCTGCAAGAAACTCTGACAAGTTCCTGATTTAACTTATCACTTCGTTGTGACATGCATCAACCACGGACTTCCTATACATGGACAGCGTACTATTAGTAGATTTTCGCCACTGTACGTGTGAGTATAGGCTTAGCAAGATGGTTGTATGCTATGGTTTTGTGTGTGAAAGTTTGGACTTGCTCAAGTAGTTCAAATCAACAGATTTTGGTAGAAACTCATTAGCGGCTCTCCATAGGGGCACGGGGGGGGGGGTGGCACTTGCCCCCCAAACATTTCCAAAGCATTGTCTTCAATTTTCCAAAAGAAAACGTTATTCGATATGACATGAATAAAAAGTACTGAGCCTTTTTCTTAATCGGGGCAAAGTATCCCAGCCTTTTCTCTCATACAAATGTCATATATTATTTATAAAGTATAAACTAATGCGTAATTGTCAAGGATATAGTTCGTAATTGTATCAAAATTTTAGTCCAGTACCGGTTGCCCAGAAGCGCTGATAGCGCTACCAGCACCAATAGCAGTACTGAATCAGTACTGTTATTGGTGCTGCATGGTAGCGCTACCAACTGACCAATACCTTTGTCTGGCCAGTTCAGGTTTTCAGGCTCATTCGACCACTGGTCATATGAGTAATATGATTCGAAAAGTTATGATTTCGATTTATTTCCAACGGTGTGCAGCTCCTTGAAACAAAAAAGTCCAGAACAAATTTATGTTTGATATTTTGAAGAGGAGCATATTCTAGGCATAGCTTACAGGGGAAATTTTTACTCATTTTCCATGTTTGGTTCTCGAGATGTGAGAATTGAAGCTGACATGTTTCTACAAAGAGCGAACTTGCAACAAGTAGACGTGATGTCATGTATTCACATTGATGGATTCGTTTAGTTGTTTTTCTCTAAAATTTAACAACATATTTATACAATTTAACTGTGATATGTTGTAACCATAAGTGCATCCCGAGCAATGGAAGTTTAAAACTTAATTTGCCTTAAGGGCAAGAAAGCATCCCTAATCAATTCAAGATCAAACAGCAGGATCAAAAATAAATAAAAAACAAAACATTGACCAATAATATGAATACATGACATGGCACCTGCTTGGTTCAAGTTCACCTTTTGTAGGAAATGTGTCAACTTCAGTTGTTAATATCTCGAGAACCGAAACATGAGAAATGAATGAAAACTTCACCAGAGTGCTTAGAATATGTCTTTAACATATTAAAAAAAAGATTTGGTTTTGGTCTACTCTTTTTAATGGAGATTTTTCTTTGCGACAAAGAAAATGATAACATGTCACGTCGTCCTGTAAGGGGGCCAGCACATTTTACGTGGTAATTTTCTGATCATTTTGCAATTTGATTTTCGTTTTATTTAAATGAAGATTTTAATGCAAAGGAAAGCTCAAAAGAACGACTGCTTAAATTCTACTTACAAGCCTGGCAAATTCAATTTCCGGCTATCTGAGAGGTCGCGATTTTTTAAATTTTTTTGTACGCTCCGTGCCAACTGATGGTGGCGCTCCGCTTAGATAGTCTTTCGGGCAGTCAGTAACCACTTCTCTTGCTCCTTCCCCCCCCCCCCCCAAATATATATATATATATATATATATATATATATATATATATATATATATATATATATATATATATATATATATATATATATATATATATATATATATATATATATATATATATATATATATATATATATATATATTTGCACGACATCCCCTGATACTATTTGAGACGTGTTGGTGTAAAGTTAAGTTTGCCCCAAACAAATTTCCTTATATCCACCTTTGTAGAAACTTGAAATGTTTTCAAAATAATACAAGTTAAGGTCAAAATCACTCCAGGTATTGGAGATATGTGATGATGTTTCTTATTTAAGTTTAACATTTGATTAAAATATTAAACAGTCGTCTTAAAATCACACAAATTACAGCTTCACGGCGGTCATCTTGGTGCGCTTTTTTGCCCCAGTCGGTGGAGACAACCTACGGGTAGGACGTACGCGTTAGTGCTCTGTCCATGTATATAGAGAGTCCAGTTCTTTGTTGATGCCAAGTCTTTGGCATAAACAAAGAAATGTTGACATGAAAACGACAAAGTTGGATATTTGATGTAAAAAGCATTGAAAAGGCCAGTAGAAAATGCTACCCACAAACCATATTTTTATTTACAATTGTCTTGAAAATACAAGCCACAATCCATATTTTTATTTACAATTGTCTTGAAAATACAAGCCACAATCCATATTTTTATTTGCAATTGTCTTGAAAATACAAGCCACAATACATATTTTTATTTACAATTGTCTTGAAAATACAAGCCACAATCCATATTTTAAATTGGCCGAGAATTTCTGATATGCACTTGATCGTACATAAATGTAGTGATCTCTAAATGAGAGTAATGATTTACATTACATTTTACATTTGCCTATCGATAATGTTATCCTTGTATTTGCAACATTCATTTTAAGGACTATTGTAAAATAGGTATGTCCAGAGGGGATTAACTTGTGTCCTTGAAAATCATCAGTAGCCTATCATTTATCAGATTAAAAACTATCTGACTAAAAATTATTTTTGCCAACAAGTAATTTAAGCAACATTTAAACTTGAAAGAGATTTATTTCGAGAACTATAAAAGACATTGAGATAATTCCAGTTGATCATTCTTGGTAAAATATGACTCTTTCTGTTGTAAAAAGCAAGGGTTGTTTGCTGGCTCGCCAACATCCCTGTAATAGGTAAAAAAGCCAGTTAGGTTTGTGGTGGATATGCACATGCGCACATCCTCCGTATCGTCGGAACAAGGAAACCAATTTCGCACCTACAACACACTCTCAAATCGTAAGATTTAAAATATTGGAGTTTAAATCTAAAAGAGTGGAAAAAGTGACCAATCTGACGTTCGATTAGTCACTAATTCCATTCTTTTAGATTTATTTTAACTCTATTAGACAAATTTTAAATCTATTGATTTAGGAGAGCACGTATTCCAAAATTTAACATCCATCCATAACGTAAGTAGATAAGGAAGAATTTCAAGTGGGGTTTTGTGCAGTGAAGTGTGTCTAAATTGTCTTTCTCGTGTTAAAATTTGCATTTCAATTTGCCGATAAGTAGCAATGAGACCCTTTTTAGTTCGACTTGGCTATAGAGTCTTAGGTAGTGTTATCGAACGTATACAAAGGAACCATGCCCGCTACGCATATACTGAGTTCGGGCAGCATATACCACGCTGTGCCACACAATTACATGTGACAGCTTAATTTCCCTTATTCGCGGTACTTTGCACGTCTGATGACTCTCAGCATCATTTCCAGGTTCTGAACAGGCCGACGACATGAACCTTGGCCTTATAAACTCATCGTGGAGATCGAGAAAGCGAGAGTTACAATGATAATTAATATTTTTGAAGGGCTAAAATCAAGTTTAAAATAAGTAAGTAAATTTTTTCCCATGATAATATTCACCAAGATGAATGTGCTTAGGGCTTTGTTAAAGTGAATCTTTTAGGGGTGGGGTGAAGTCAAAATTCACTCCGAAAAGAGCGATAGTTCATCCCATGTATGTCAAATTTCGCTTTTTTTTTAAAACGAATGTTACTCCACTCCTTTTGAGTGAATTTCACTCTTTTGTTAGTGGAGTACAACTTCACGCAGACAACAGTCGACAGTAGAGTTATCGTGGGTTTCTATCCCAGGAAAAGTGCTTACATAGGCGTATGGAAGCATTTCAGTTGCGGGAAGATCTATTGCCCGAAGAAATGGAATTCTGCCCGAAAGATTATCAAAGTGGAAGCGCCATGATTGGTTGGCGCGGAGCGTACATAAATTAAAACAAAGAGAGACAGTAGGGAAGGGAATTTTCGTGGCCTATAAGTAGAATCTAGGCAGTCAGTACTTTGGGTTTTTTTGCAATAAAATGATCACTTCAAAATAAATTAACAGAGCGCAAAGTAATCAAAAGTTACTAGAAAACCTTTTTAGCCCCAAAAATGTAATTCTGCCGAAAGACAGTCTCATCGGAGAGTCACCATTAGTTGACGCTGAGCGTACTGAAAATTTTAAAGTTCGACTACTCAAATGGCCGGAAATGTCATTTTCCAGGCCTATAACTATAAAAATGAAGCAGTTGTTGTTTTAATTTTCATTTACAAGAACAGAAAAAAAACAGCAACTTACTAAGTGATCAGAAGAAAATTACCAGATAATGTGTATCACTTCTTCTGCATGTAGTGGTCTTGTATCTTTTCGATTGGGACTCTTCGCTAAATTCAGTACCGTATCTAGTACTGATTTGATGACGTTGTGTATGTGACTTCCCAAAGTTCCCTCTTTGAGTAAGTTTAATTCTATAAATAAAATAGTGTTTTTGCTTTTAAAAGAATTGGGATGTTCGACGATTTCGGGTAATATTTTGCGAAAGATTGTGAAATGAAAGTCACAAAAATAGCTTTCCTCGCTGCCGGAATTTGTGGCGAATTTTATTTCATTAAATATTTTTCGCTATTTTGGTTCTTTTTTTTTTCAACACATCTTTTTAAGATTTCGGGAATGTTTAAGGAGTTTTCTGAGTAATTACAACCATGCCACTATTTAAAACTCAAGTGGCTGCCCGAATTTTGGATTTTGCAAAAATGAGGAGGGGGAGGGGCAGAGGGTGCCCATTCTCGTACGCCTGTGTGTGTTAAACAACACACAAATGCCACAACCACACAATAAATTGGGCCGGCTCTAATCGCCATGTATCGCCGGCAATAGTTATCCCCAAAAGCCGTGAACCGAGTGATTGGTCTAGTGGTGAAGCAACTGACACTCGCCTTCTGAGGACCAGAACGGTTCGATTGAAAGTCATGTCAAAGACTATAAAACGGAACTAATTGCCTTTGTGTGTGATGGTCAGCATAAGCAAAGTAGTAGGGAGAATATTCCAGTGCTCCACAACTGGAAAGACGACCGTGGAAGGCTATAGGAAATGTATTACCGGTAGTTGAGGTTTGAAATCCAACAAATTAAAAATTAAATCTGAAAATCCTGTAGTTGTTCATCAACAGGTTGCAAAAAGCCCAGTATTTTTTTTATGAATACTTGCCATTTTTTAAGTCATGAAAAATGTCCCTTTGTGTCAAAGACCGGTAGACAATTCACCTTGTCTTGTCGAATGTAGAAAGAGGATACAAACAAGTAAGTTATATGTGCAAACGTTGTAAATCCTCTTTCGTATCTGTGTCTATTAGCATTTTATTACAGAAGAGAGGTCCTTCCTGGTTACAGACAAAACAAATACGTTTATTTCATCTTTGGGTTTTGGGGTGGAAGCGTTCTACCGACACAGTTTTGATAGGGGGATTAAAGCCTCCCAACCCACACTTTTCACTCCTACATCGTTCGAAGAGATTTGCATCCTATATATTTGCGTGTCAGTGGAAGATAGTGATCTTCTTTCACACAGGCGTAGCTAATGGACCGTTAGTGCATGCGTATTTGACATTAGAATAACATGAACGTATTAAGATTTGCATCTAAAGGAAAGGAAAATTAATGTGCTGAGTATGATAGTGTCAAATTCATGATCCAGACAGTCCATGATTAGGTGCTGGTGATGACAAGCTCGAACCTTGATGTCTAGACTAAGTTCTCGTTTATATAGCTGGAAGTACAGACGGAATTTGACCGACATGGGGTCAGATGATGTGTGTTGTGTGTGTCTCTGTGTGTGGAAGAGGGGGGGGGGGAGGCGGTTGTGACACTTGACTCGTTAACACGATCTCTCAAGGTAAGAAATTTTACCATTTTGCCAACTTAGTTAATAGACGTCCCATATTGAGAGGAAGAATTCTATTATTTTCGGTGGAGGTTCAAGGTCATGTGGGATCTCGAGGGGTCAAACACTGAAAACCTTGCTCAAACTTTATCTCAAGATAGGAACCTTGGATAGATTTTATGTTATGTATGTTGATGTATTATGTTGAGAAGGTGGTCACTGTTGGGTTTGGTGGAGATCGAAGGTCATCTGAGGTCACCAAGGGGCAAAGTCTGAAAACCTTGTAGCACAATATCTCAATGTATGAAACGTTAATAGATTTCATATTTGGCACTGAAATGCGTTATGGTAAGAAGATTGTCACTATTGTTAGCTCCAAATAGCTGAAAAACTGTTAACTATCTATCCATCTATCCATACATCCCATCTCATCGGATCCCATTACATCCTATCCCATCCCCTCCCACCCCATCCATCCCATCCATCTCATCCAATCCCTTCCATCCATACCATCCCATCCTATCCAATCCATTCCCTCCCACCCCACCCATCCATCTCATCCAATCCCTTCCATCCATACCATCCCATCCCATCAAATCCATTCCCTCCCACCCCATCCATCCCATCCATCTCAACCGTCCCATCTATCCATGTCATCCATCCATCCCATCGCATGCCATCCATCCGTCCCATTCATCCCACCGCATCCCATCCCATCCATCCATCCATCTCATCCCATCCCATCCATCCCATCCATTACATCCCATCCTATCCAATCCATTCCCTCCCACCCCAACCATCCATCTCATCCAATCCCTTCCATCCATACCATCCCATCCCATCAAATCCATTCCCTCCCACCCCATCCATCCCATCCATCTCAACCGTCCCATCTATCCATGTCATCCATCCATCCCATCGCATGCCATCCATCCGTCCCATTCATCCCACCGCATCCCATCCCATCCATCCATCCATGTCATCCATCCATCTCATCCCATCCCATCCATCCCATCCATTACATCCCATCCTATCCAATCCATTCCCTCCCACCCCATCCATCCCATCCATCTCATCCGTCCCATCTATCCATGCCATCCATCCATCCCATCCATCCCATCGCATGCCATCCATCCGTCCCATTCATCCCACCGCATTCCATCCCATCCCATCCATCCCATCCATCTCATCCATCTCATCCATCCCATCCATCCATGTCATCCATCCATCTCATCCCATCCCATCCATCCCATCCCATCCATCCATCCCATTCATCCCATCCATCCCATCCATCCATGTCATCCATCCATCTCATCCCACCCCATCCATCCCATCCCATCCATCCATCCCATCCATCCCATCCGTCCCATCCATCCCATCCATCCCATCGATCCCATCCATTCCATCCATCCATATCATCCATCCCATCCATCCCATCCCATCCATCCATCCTATCCATCCCATCCATCCATTTCATCCGTCCATCTCACCCCATCCCATCCAACCCATCCATCCCATCCATCCATCCATCCATGCCATCCATCCATGCCATCCATCCATGCCATCCATGCCCATGCCATCCATCCATGCCATCCATCCATGCCATCCATCCATGCCATCCATCCATGCCATCCATCCATGCCATCCATCCATGCCATCCATCCATGCCATCCATCCATCTCATCCCATCCCATCCCATCTCTCCATGCCATCCATCCCATCCATCCCATCCATTCCATCCATCCCATCCATCCATGTCATCCATCCATCTCATCCCATCCCATCCATCCCATCCCATCCATCCCATCTATCCACCCATCCATCCCATCCGTCCCATCCGTCCCATCCATCCCATCCATCCCATCGATCCCATCCATTCCATCCATCCATGTCATCCATTCCATCCATCCCATCCCATCCATCCATCCTATCCATCCCATCCATCCCATCCATCCATGCCATCCATCCATCTCACCCCATCCCATCCAACCCGTCCATACCATCCATCCCATCCATCCATCCTATCCATCCCATCGATCCCATCGATCCATGCCATCCATCCATCTCACCCCATCCCATCCATCTCATCCCATCCATCCCATCTATCCATGCCATCCATCCATGTCATCCATCCATCTCATCCCATCCCATCCATCCCATCCCATCCATCCCATCTATCCACCCATCCATCCCATCCGTCCCATCCGTCCCATCCATCCCATCCATCCCATCGATCCCATCCATTCCATCCATCCATGTCATCCATCCCATCCATCCCATCCCATCCATCCATCCTATCCATCCCATCCATGGCATCCATCCATGCCATCCATCCATCTCACCCCATCCCATCCAACCCGTCCATACCATCCATCCCATCCATCCATCCTATCCATCCCATCCATCCCATCCATCCATGCCATCCATCCATCTCACCCCATCCCATCCATCCCATCCCATCCATCCCATCTATCCATGCCATCCATCCCATCCATCCCATCCATCCATCTCATCCCATCCCATCTCTCCATGCCATCCAACCCATCCATCCCATCCATCCCATCCATCCATGTCATCCATCCATCTCATCCCATCCCATCCATCCCATCCCATCCATCCCATCCCATCCATCCCATCCATCCCATCTATCCACCCATCCATTCCATCCATCCATCCCATCCGTCCCATCCGTCCCATCCATCCCATCCATCCCATCGATCCCATCTATCCATCCATCCATCACATCCATCCCATCCACCCTGCCTGCCTGTCGAACCCTTGTTAACACATCTCAAGGTGGGAAAGTTAAATAGATTTCACATGTGGTATGTGGAAGAGGTCCCTATTTTTGTTGGAGAAGGTCAAAGGTCATCGGGATAACCAATTTTATTTTCTAACCATGCTAGTATAACATTTGAGTGCTAAGGTATGGTGCTTGATGGCTTGATTTGAATTAAAACATTAGAATATCATCGAAACCTCAATGTTTTTTTCATTCTGGTTATGTAAGGAATCTCCATTTAATTAAAAGTCAATCCCCCATCTTTGATTATGCTGAAAATGTATTGATACAACCCTTCATGTACCAAGTTTTTGTAAGAATTTTGAGAAAATATCTTGTGAAATGCTCGATTTAGACGTTTCAATATATTTTAAACAAAACGTGACTGCTGCATGTTTTGTATTTGAGCGGTTTCCTGGATCAGATCCAAGTGAGACCACTGTTATATTCTTGGCCTGTAATTCAAAATATTGCTTGTTGTGTCCTCTGGTTGTCAAACTCATGATATTGTTCTGCTCGTGCGGCGCCTCAGCTGTCCAAGTATTGTTAGGAATGTCCAAAATCTATCGGTGTTTTTGAGAGAGGCCTTAAATCTGGTTGCATACACACTCCGTCCATACATAAGCCTATAAGAACGTTTGTACAGTGGTGTCGGGAGCAGGAGGTGAGAAGAAATATTACATTCAGACTGGCTTTTGTCCTCTGAGGACTAGCTGAAATAAGCGAACGTCACTGCCTGATGTTCAGCCACGCCCACAATCGAATAGAACTAAAACTTTCAACTACCCATGTGCAGTGGCGTAGCCAGCGGGTGGCAGGGGGCAGAGTGCTCCCCCACAGAAGTTTTGGGGACGTGATGGATGGTGTTGAAAAAAATAAAGGAGAGCAAAAAAAAAAAAAAGGGGGGGGGGGAAACGACGAGAGCAGGGAGGTTTGATAAGTTGACAGAGTTGGGGATGGAAAGGGGGGGGGGTGTAATTGGGAAACATGATTTCACAAGTGTGATCCTTTTATGATATTGAAAACTAATACGTTTCATATTGATGTTGTTATGTTTTACTTAAAGTCTTCTCATGTTCTAATCTACTGCATGCTATTTGTTCAATTCAATTGTGTAAAGGCTTTGCAAAACACTTACAGTGTGCGGATGCAACCTAATTGTACAAATGGGTTTTCATCACAAAGTTTTCCAAGTCCGATACAATTCAAAACGCCACACCCCTGATCCTATCTCCAGCCATAGGCCTATGCTGATTAGGACATGCAAGGTTTAAAATATTCAGGAAACGATATTATGACGATGTTTGTGATGTTTCCAAGAGCCATATGGAAAGAACGAAAATCAGTTTCTATTTTGTGGATAGGCCATCATCGTTTGTACACTTACACTCCCATACTGATATTCTTTAGAAATATTCATTATCGATACTGTTTTGTTTTACTTCCAATTTTTCATTTCATGTGCTAATCCAGGGACATCGGTTTGGGGGAGGGGGACAGTGGGGACATGCCCCACACTTTTTGAGTGGAGGGGACACTAACGTAAAAGTTCCCCGCCCCCCACACTTTTTGTGACGTGAAACTTAAAAATTAGGTACTACCAAAAAGACTATAGCCTACATGTAGGTTATGAAAGGTGTTCTCTCCCAATTACGATCGACTAGCTTTCTGTATCAATAATTTCACATGTTTACTTTGCAACCCCAAAATTTTTGCGCGCTCCGGGCGCTTGTGATCTCGTTGATGTTCTTTTTTAACTTATTTTCAAATATTTGAAAAATGGCAAAAATTTCAGCGCGCTCTGCGGGCCGCAAATTACGGCCCTAGCACAATGGTGTTCACACTCATAAAATCGTAAAATCTGGCTGAATGCCCGACCCTCCCCTTCCAGAAAAAATGTCTAGCAACGCCGCTGTACCAACCTTACCAGGACAGGGGAAAAAAATCAGGCCAGATGCCCCCCCCCCCCACTTTGAAAACCAAATCGACGCCCCTGTGCTAATCTATAATCTATGCTATTCATAGTTCCATTCAATTTACCTGTATTTATGATGTATACAATAGTAAAAATACGGACACCTCAAGAGCCTATTTAATTTTAGCCTCATTAGTGATTTCCTGTGAAACTTGCCAAATCGTCAGAAAATATCTTCTGAGGTGGCTTTGAAAAAAGCTCAGTGACCTGCTGCAACCTAATTGTAAAAATTGGCTTCGCTCACTAATTTGTATTCCACGTTGATACCATTCAGTCCATTCTCAATGCGAAAGTCATTCTTTTGTGTTTGATTGAAATGAAAATATACATGAATTAGTTTTTCGATGAGGTCAGTAAAATCCCTGCATTCAAAAGGCAGTATGAAAGACAGGAAATATTTTTTTTTAAGTTCTGATAAATCATCTTGCACACATTCATGTACTTTGCTGTTATTCATTAGAAATGTTTGCTATCGATGCCGTTATGATTCACATTCTAATCCATATTTGTTACTATGTCAATGTTATATATGGTGGACAATGAACTGCACAGGCCATTGAAAAGTGAGTTTCAGGAGGTAACTGTATGGCCTAGGTCTTTGCTGCTTTCGGTACTTTAATGCAAAAATTTGTAGAATGAATGAATGAATGACTCAGGGAGTGGTCAGTTGCTATTTATGCCTTAAACATAGATACCACAAAACACGAATCTCTATTATCCAACTGGTTTTTCTTTTCTTTGCAGCGTTCGTTGGCAAGAGAACGTCCAAATCATTTTTTGGAAATGGAAACCAACAGGTATGATGAGTAAGTTTTGGTTGTTTACAACCCATGGTCCTATCTAGGGTAATGTCCGTCTGTTTGATGAAACATGCAATAAAACATGAAATCAGCCGCAATTTCCATAGAAATCTATCAGATATAGACCATTATACGACAACGTTGTAATTCTAAACGCCATGAATTAACATTAGCTTAAGATACATATCAAACGTTTTCTGAATGACTCAAGAGATGCTCTTTACGATAATATTTATCTATTTATCTATCACATCAAGGACAGTCGTAACGTTGATATGCTCTAAAGTACTTACTCTCCAAGAAATATTATCTCTACTTGAAAAACTGATACATCAAACTGATACATGAAACTATTTAACGTAAATAGGACATTGCTTAAGGGTAAAATGAAATGTGTTAGCCTACTTTACAGAGCATATAACTGTATTGGCTAATTTCATGAAACCGTCTCTTTTGTTACAAATTCTTTGCAAGGATTAGTTGATCCTGCGTAATGACTGATCTTTGCAGACAGTCTGGCACACACAGAAACCACGGCAAACGGGTCTGTGAGATGAGGTCATGTTAGGCTAGGGTGTCCGGGTCAGGTTAGGTTAGGTTAGGGTTTATGGCTAGTAAATCGTAATAAGTTAGTATATGTCGATTGCCCATGATATGATATCGTGAGGGTGTCTCATAAAGAACGTAGGCAGGACATCTTTGTGGCTAATATTTGATATTAACTTTGGAAAACAGTAGAAATAGTAATTTGGGCCAACTGTGTATTATACAGCTGAAGTAATTCTTCTTTTAGCCTTACGATTGCCCAGTGGCGTCGCCAAGTGGGGCCAGGAGCACGTGCCCCCACCCTGAAAAACCTTGTGCCCCCGTACGCCCCCAAATGAGATTTAAGATTTTCAAAAAAAGATGTCTGTAGTCTACCAAATTTTGTGTGAATTGATTCTTCTTTGGACGCGAAAAGACATTGATTTCTAACCAAAAATTACCCCAAACACCCGGGGAATGCCATTTACCGGTGTCCGAGAGGTGGCTTTTTTCAAAATTTGCTGTACTCCCTGCGCCAGTTTAAGGCAGCGGAGCTTAGCTCAGGTAGCCTTTCAGGCAGGATAACATGTTTCCTCTCTATGTCTCCGAGAATATTTCCATGTTTCCGATAATTTCCGAGAATGTTTTCGAGAATCACATTAAATTGCTTATAAACTGCTCCCCCTATATCGTTCTGCCTGCCCCCCTCCCCCTTTCAAATTTCCTGCCGGATACGCTCCTGGTAGTAGTTTTGCTAACAATAAATATTACTTCAAGTTACCCAACTAAATGTGAGACAAGTTTTTAAACAATAAAATTATTCGTAAATTACAACTTTAACACCTCACAAATACATTTAAACCCAGGAACTGCCGGAGGCCTCGTCCCCTGGACCACCACCGGGACGTTGCTCCTGGACCCCACCAGGGGCAATAAGGCGGGCCTATTGGCCCCACCCGTTAGACTTAATCTTGCAGTTCCTTCATGCAAAATTAATGTGCCCCTCCAGTGCCCTCCTGTGCCCCTAGAATGAAAGTCTGGCGACATCACTGTGGCTACCCTATTGCATTTTTGTGACTTTCGAGATATGTCAACAAAGTTAAATTTAATTTAATAAGTCTTGTTAAACATAATACTATTAGCAAATTAAAGAAGTGTGATTTGAATGCCATTTTGTTTATTCACATGTGTTATTGGTAAAGTCAACGAGTATGACTTGATTTTACTTTCCCCTTACATTGAAACCATGGTACCAGTGACGACAGCAAAAGACTATGGTTATCCCTTCATTTCTGATGCAATACGAGAGAGTGGCAATGCCAAATAAAAGAATTAAATCACCTTAAAATTTCTTATTACTAATTCGGTAGTGTTCTTGTCATTGGGACGTATATAAAACAACAGATAAGGCTGTATTTTGAAGACACTTTTTCAGAAAATCATTCTTCTTCTTTCAGACCAAATGCCCTATATATAATAATGATAATAATAAAACAGTAAACAAAAGAACCAAGCATTTTTAATCAAAATGTAATCCAATTTCGTTATTTCTAATGTAGGCATACGCCTTTAAACAGGATAAGCAACAGTTCTAACGAACTGCATCTGGTAACGGAATCCCTGCTTCCTATTAACTGTTGAATTACGTCATTAATACGTACTTATCATATTTTTCTCCCTAGAACTATATCCTGCAACTATTACAAGAGGACGATAACGCAGATTTAATTCACAGAGATGATGAAAATGCCTGGTATTTCTGATGTTAGTTCAACAGCTGAATACATACTTGAGATAAAATTTCTGCTGAATACTGCATAGAAGAGACTTAAAACCTTTCAAATTAATTTAAATTTATTAACAATTGAAAGCATACTATTTAATATTTTACAAGTTTTGATTTTATTTCCTAAATTACTTATGACTCATTTGCTGTCAAATCAGAAGTGTGCGGGGTATTCTTTTTTGCTTTGCGGCTGATACTTCTTTGAGGATTGGGATTATCTGTTTGATCAGCCTTAGATCATGTGACGAGCTCTTAATCAGATAGAGTTCACTTTCACATCACAAGACGATAGCGTTTTTCGTCATCCATAGTTTGCTCCTTTGAATGAACCAAGTGTTATGAGTGACATCTGCGTCACAATGTACGTTGGTTGATCTCTGTAATATTTCAGCCAAGGGGTGCCATTTGACAATTAAAGGACCAGCTTAACAGCTTACGTGGCACTCTGCTGTTATATATAATTACTTGCTGTGTAACAGCTGATGAAATCTTCTTGTGAGGCGGGTTCCAGAATGCAGTAAACGCCTTTGACTGTCAATAACATGCCTGCTCACTTTGTTCCCACGGTCACTTCGACTTCACAAACTGACTGCACTGGTCTACTTTGTCAAGATGCATTGTGTCGCTATTGTTTTCTCAGTTCTGTCAGTCTGTGGTCTCTCTCAATGAGAATAATGTTTATTTTCCTAAACGCTGGAATAAAGCAAATTGAAGATTGAGTTTTGCAGCGTATGGACTTTATTTAGAACCTCACCGATGAATAAGCAGGAATGAATAGATGCAAGCTGAGTTTAACAGTGATTTCTTATGGAAAAACCCTTGTTATGGCAAAGAGATGTAAAATTCTGGTTGACTAAATCACTGCTCTGCCAAAATTAGTGGATGCAAACCCTTTTCGCTACAATGAATTCAGCCCTGACAAGAAAAAAAGACATCAAGAATACAGTTTTATATGTAATCATCTGTTATAAGAACTTGGTGTATCCATAGGAAGTAACACGCTTTGTTGAATTTATATTTTAGCGGTATTTTGAATTAACCACAAAACTAAAAGGGGAGGGTTTTTAGTACCAGCGATACAGTTGGCTACACTTATACTGTTTGTATTGTATACACTGTAGTGTCCATGAGATGTGTGATTGACACTTCTGCAAAATAAATCTGTAATGAATGTATGTAGACCTCAGTACGATTGGTCAGCGCACAAGCGGCAAACTAGCAGGTTGGACAGCTCCTGTCCAGAAAATACAGCAGGAACAGTTGTAGGCATATTTTTCTCAGCGGGCCTTAATCCCGATAAAGAGTCATGCATGTGGATCATAGGCGGATTACGAGGGGGCGGGGGGGGGCGCACTTACCCCCCCCCCCCACTTTTTTCCTGACCTTAGGTTTTTATACGACTCACTTTCGTTGCACTTGCTATAGCAATACTAATTTTATAACTGACTGGGCCAATCGAGTGATACATTAACCAGGAAGCTGCAACTCTGTCTTTTAACAAAATGGTATACCTTTACACAGACTACGTAAATGACCGAACAACTCTTTCTTTTTGAAATGGTAGAGTCATAGTCATGCGCATTCATAGGTTTCATTTCATTTCAAATGTAAATTTTTTTTTGCATGTAGTTACTGACAACTAAGTAGCCTACATTCCTTGGCTTTGACGCATAATCATAGAACGTAACGCAATCATAGCTGTGGGTATCTTGACTCTGAAAGACGTTCTGCATGGGTCTTGAAGGTAAAAGGTATGATTAAATCGTATACCATGTCCAAATTTTGTCGTCGGTAGGACGTCGGTTTTTTGTCTAACCGGTCGGATTGAGGCCCGGTAGTCGCTTTTTTTCTAAAAGTCCCCTCGACTCTCTGGCGAGGAGCCAAGGGGCGAAAACCAAACAATTACTCCCAGAGGAGTTCTGCTCCCTTAAGGAGCTTAACGTCCCAAACCAAAGATATTATAAACATAGATACCAAACTTAAAATGGCGCGGTGACTCCTCACGGAGGCCGAATCGGAGGGGCGGAAGTGCTGATCACTGATCAGTCATTTTGAAAGCTAATTGTAAATTGATATCTTCCGGTGGTATAAATACATATGATTTTTAAACATTGCAATTCTTACAAGCACCGTTCTTCAATAAATTACACTTACATGAAACAGTTTTAGGCTTCTTTGTCAGCTTTTTACTTAAGAACATTTGAACATTAACGCACAACGACTGGTTCGAAGTTCATTGGCGCACTGATTGGTCAGTTTCTATGGTATCTTTACAAGCGCACTTCTATACACGCGTTTACATTCTTACGCGCTTTCAACGAAAAATCAACCACTGCGTTCATTTTCCCAGCACGCAGAACTGCGCGTCTCTTTTATTCCGGACTATTCACAGAAAAAGTATTTTGCGCGTATATAACTCGTTTTGAAAGTGCACACATGCTGACATCGCGTCACAATGGAATTTTCTGTCATGTATCCATAGTTATGCACGCAGATCACCGAATAGAACTGTGCGCATGTCCAATAAACACTTCCGCCCCTCCGATTGAGCCTCCGTGAAGAGTCAGCGCATCTAACAGTGTAGGGATAGGAGTTTGGTATCTACGTTTATAATATCTTTGTCCCAAACGGACAAGTACGCCCTCTAAAGGGCAAGCAGGCCCGATAGTGGTTCAAGGTTGGCCTAAGTCTTACGTCGGACTGACGTCGCTCTAAGGCACAACTTTTTTGAAGCATAAGCAGTCATCCAACACTTATTGAACAGCTAGATCTCAAAAATTTCACCTAATTTCTCTTCCTAGTATCTTTCTGAGATAATTTGTAAATATTGCATCATATTACATCTACTTACCTTTCAAAGAACAAAAAACCTCTCCAGACTAGTTTTAAAGCCTCGGGAACCTTCCCCCTCCAATAAGCCGTTTTCCGTCCCCACACCCTCTTGCACGATCCAGGACGAACGCTATTCATACGGAATAGGAATATGATTTCAAAAGGTTATGTGTGATTTTTGTGGTCGTCTTTTATGTTTTGAAGTCGAACCGAAAATACTTTATTTTAAAGCCTACAATTTCGTAAATAAATCAGAACTTCCGGGGACTTCGCCCCTGAACCCCACCCGGACTTTGCCCCTGGATCCCACCAGGAGCCCTAAGGCGGGTCCCTGGACCCCGCGCCGTTAGGGGAGCGCGGAGCCTTCGGCGCTTTTTGTTAGTCCGACTAGATCCCTTCCCACTTTCAGACATCAAATCCCGCCCCTGATGTGGGTTGTTCTCTGAACAGGGGAATCTCAAGGCCCCAAGAACACAAAGGACAAGTTTACACATGTGGAGTCCAGGGGTACAGTTAGGGCCCTTGTCGCGGTCCATGGGGCGAAGTCTCAGGAATTTCTCGGAGTATTGCATTTTACGGGCTGATTACCGGAGTCGCTATGTTGAGATGGTTTGTATTATTACATCGTTATGAACAGTTCAGGTTACCGAAAGGGCGTCTTTTGAGGGTGTGTTCGAATCTGAGGTTATTTCCCAAACGTGGACCCCATCATGAACGAGATGAAAAACATTTAGTTTCTTTAGAAATTACCTTTGCCAATAATGGAGTGTATTATTTTCGTTGTAAGCTCGGTCGGGAATACCATGGAAAGTGAAGGGGACCAATTGTTCGCAAAGCGAGCCCTTTGTTGTTTGTAAATATCATTTTTATGGTAAATTTTGGCGCAGATAGTCCTTTGTGGCTCTTCATTTTCTTAATAAAAGTGATTCCGCCAGAAAAGTGGGTTTGACTTAACAATGGTCTGTATTGCACCTATAGCCCTAGAAAACACTTCAAGTTCGCTGCAAGTATGACTTTCAAAATCAATAAAATGCGTAAAAAATCCCTCATTTTTTACATTTTCATTACACAAAGTTTGAACCTGCAAATCACTCATAAGTAGAGCAGCATTTGTAACACATTGATAGACCGACTGTATGGTCAAACGGTTAGAGCATCAGATGGGAGTTCGAGTCCTGGCCGGGTCATACCCAAGACTTTAAAAACGGGACCTACTGTCATTGTTCTAGGTGCTCAGCATAAGCAATGAAGTAGGGAAAACAACCCAATGACCCACAACTGGAATGAAAGCAGTTGCCGGCTCGACTTGAACCAATCGATTGGAAACTGGGCCGTAAAACTCTATTTTACCTAACCTTACAGAAACACATTGCCCGTTGAAGAAAGGAAAACATATGAGAAGGTACTGAAGAACAGAATAAAAATATAAACTTAAAGGGCTGTCATTTGCCATCACACACTACAAGTTTACCGGAAGACCTTTCCACTGCTCTTTGATAGAGGCTCATATTACGCAACATGTATTGAGGATGTTCTTGGTTATTACATATTAGGACCTCATATGCTCACATGCAGGAAGTGCCCCAAGCAATTAACTGGTGCTCGGGTGCATTAATATGACATGATTAGGAAAACTAACAAATTTTTACAGGTTCCTCAATCTATAAAACTTTTCCGCTCTCTGTGGGCTTTAATCTTATGTGATATCAACGTTGTACCAAACGTATACGCATTGCTCATCGTTAAAAGGTTTCTATAATAACTTGAAACCAGTTGCTTGCCTCAAAAAAATAAGAGAATGTTAAGAAAACTATTTTCTTTCAGTTAGTGTTCTTCAGAAAGAGCATAACCTTTAAAAGATTTTTTTTACAAATATATTGAAAGCATTAGCGAGCTATTAGTAAGCAGAGACTCATTGGCAGAAACACTTGCTTTAAAGACATGTATACGTCACCCAGACAGTTCTCTCAACCTACCTTACCTACTTACTTCTAGTCCTACCCGCATCCCGCAGCTTATCAAGACAGTACCTCTAGCCAAACTGAAACGGGACGGGGTGCAGACTCTAATTACACATGAAGTATTAAATTCCACAGTTAGATTCTACTTGGAAGCAAAACTTCTCAACAGTTGTTGATATTAAGGAGTGAGTAAAACGTTAATTATTTTAGCATTTTTTTCTTGTCATTTAAGTATGAGAAAAATTTTCTCAAATTCTTTTCTTTAAAGTTGTTTAAAGTGTTTAGGAAGAGGTAGCGTCAGTCATTGGAAAGTGTGTAACGTGATTGAGAAGTGTCTACGCAACTGTGTGTTGTGTGGGATGTGTTTATATCCAGGGAATACCATAACAAACTGTACTTTGGGGATAGTATTTAGCAAAATACCTCGTGCGAAATTTGCACGACTGATAGCATAGAAATATTTAACTACGTTACATTTAATCTGTTACCACCTGTCCGTGAGCCCTGTGATGAAATACTGATAAGTTTCACACTTTTCCCCGCTAAAAGACATTTTACATTTTTGTCATGTTTTAAACATAATAAAAACATAGAAAAATATAACATGTTTCAACCTAATAGTTGAGGTTAGAATTTTTATTCAGTTGTTCCAACCAATGTATTTTCTTTATTTCGTAAAATCACCTGTGTTTGTGTTTGTGTGCTCGTTGGTGACAAATTACTCTAAGAATATACAATGAAAATGTGTTCTTTCAATGAGTTTACTGAACATGATATTTTGTGTAACACACTGAAACCGGTGAACTAATACAATTGACGATTTTTCAGAGATGAAATTGCATCTTTCATTACTCGTTGTTAAGATTATCACAAATGACAATCCTGTGAGAAAACATTCCAATAAATTAGGTTATGATTGCCTTCGTCCTGTTTTCGCTTTCATGTGGAAATCAGAATCTTAGAGTAAATGGCGGATACATTATTTAGAGATGCTACCACCTCGCGTGGTTACCGTAAGTAACTCAATTAGATTCCCACTATATATAAAATGATATGTTTCCATCAAAGTATTACACTTTAAGATAAAAATCAAATAAACCTATAAATAACTTATAACTGACGAACGGCAGTAGCTTTCGCACAGTGTGATTGGGAATTATACCGCCTTGTTCCTTGCGATTTCACTGTCATGAAATTGTATATTTTCATGTTGATACTAAGTGTACTTTAATAGTGTAAAATATTATGTAGTTGATTGATGGCCTTTTAATCTTCATAAAGTACGTCATATTAAAAACCCAACGTCAAATTGCATAAAGTTCATAGATCAAACATATTGTAGTTGGCTGTTACCAATTTCGAATTTCATTTTTATCAAATTTATAATCTGTGACTTACACGATTTACACACGACATTTTCAATGATGATACTGTTCTTTTTTAAGCTGCAGGGAGAACGGCATGTTTGTCAATTCATTTCATTTGTGGTGGTGAGCTTAAATACTTAGCTGAATATTCTGGGGTAAACAAAAAGTATCTATCTTGGTGGGAGAGGGTGTGTACCTTTCGTTTATCTTAAAGCCACCCCGTGCTACCATACAGAAAATCGATAAAAAAGAAAGCTTTAATATCTGTAAACGTTGGCCCCTATGTTAATGTCCATGCAGTTTTTAACAAAATGGCCTATTCTAAATCACGTCTACCAATTAAAGTTGACTGCTACATTTTTCCCTTTATACAAAACTGTTTGCCCATGCGTGAGATGTCAGTTATTAAATAAGACTTGGCTTAACTACACACGAACACGAATTTGTTATAGAGTGTAATATTGATAAAAAGTTAAAGGTTAAGTAAGGTTTCAAATACGGTACAAGTCCAAGTTCGATTCCAAATAAGTTCAAACAGAGGGATATTTCTTCCCTTTAGTCGCCTCTTACGGCGAGAAATACGGCGGGCGTATTCTCCAACCCACGGCCCACATTTACGTGATCGGTCATCTTCAATTACATATTGCTTAAATGAAGGAGTTTGGTAATTCGATGTCGCAAGGGGCATAGCGTGGGATACTTACAAACAGAAATCAGCATATTTTTCGTGCAGTACGTGCATACAACACCAAGATCAAGTCTGAGTGTCTCACCAACCCGAATGAAACAAGGGTGCCAGCCCTTCTTAAAGAAAGATAAAAATACAAATGCAAAGTTTTACATAAAAGAAGCAATTAAGACACAGTCCACTGCACAAAACCACACCTAAGATTCCTCCTTATGTTAGGGAGAGATGAAAAATGAATAATTTCACCAAAGTTTCGTGTAAACCCCTTAATGACATTTTGGATGTATGACACATAGATGCCGTCAATCAAAAAAGATGGGCAGTTTTTAATAAATCCATCATTTCCCCCAAAATGTAGTGTAACACTTGCCTCTTTCTCAGTAAGGGCACACCACAACAGTACGTCTATTTACATTTGACGGGTTCAAAGGTAATAACAGTAGCTCTAAACTTGTTTTGAAGCAACATGTTAATTTTACAATTTTCCTTTTATTTCTCTTCAAAGTATCTTTCATAATTTTTTTTGGACTTCAATAGTGCATATTCAAGGTAAACCAAGCAGTACCGGTA
Source organism: Holothuria scabra (assembly GCA_037179385.1). NCBI lineage: Eukaryota > Metazoa > Echinodermata > Holothuroidea > Aspidochirotida > Holothuriidae > Holothuria > Holothuria scabra. Next base: position 23,756,138 of record CM074194.1, read on the forward strand.
ACTTCTAGAAAATTTCACATTTGAGGAGGAAAATATTGTTACATGACTATCAAGAACGAATCATGAAAAAGACAGTCTACTAACATTACTTCAAGTTAGGGTGACTGCTCTTGCCCATCAAGCCTCGTGTGGTGCCGTGCTGAATAAGCAGCAGGGGATCCAAACTGGAGATTTTCTGTCTTCCAACCCACCCTTTGGTATTCACTTTTGTCTTGAAGACGGTCCCACAGCTGTACTTCAAAGTTTCTGTACACGAATTTTGATAGATGCATGGGAGGGGAATAGCATTTGTGAACAGAGTGAACCCTGGTTCCCCCACATTTATATTCACATTTCCAGCATGTAGCTGAAATATTTTCCTTTTCCTCATTTTTCATTTTCGCTTTTTGCTTATTATCCTGGCAAGCAAAACAGATGTTTGGATTAAATGGGAATTTAGGTGTGAGGTCCAACCCAACAGCCATATATTGTTTACTGTATACGAAAACTTTTTTAATTGCATTGCACCTGCAATTTGAAATGTGTTCGAAAATTGTTATTTTACCAGACTGAAGGAAAAAAAATGAAGCACACTATATTTAATTACAAGATGACCTCGGTTTCAACAATTTACCAAATTCTCTGTTCGATGCGAATAAATTAGAATATTGTTTAATGGAATAAACCAGTCAGTGAAGGTGTACATTAATTACTCAGAAGTTTAACTCAAAATAAATAGAGATGGCGATTACACATATATCTATCTATCTATCGATCGATCGATTCGAACCAGCGACCTCCCGCTTACAAGGCGGATGCTCTGAGCGCGGTCAACTAATTATAAATACTGTTGGGTTAAGTTCTCCATTGTTACGTCAGAGGAATGTCATAGGAACGCGTCCCCTGTAATATTAAGTAAGTCGAGTGACGTATAGCGACCTTATATGAATAAGTGAACCAGTGTGGTATTGAAAAGTCGCATGAAGACCTTAGGCCATTTTTTCCTCAAATATAGGCATTGCCTTATACTGAAAGAGGATTTATTTTTTTGAAATTCTGTGAAGTCCTGTGAAGCTATGTTGTAAAATCTTATTGCAACCTTTTCAATATTACAGCTCCCTTCACAGGGTTGAGCACTTTACCATTGCCTAGTTGACATTATTAATTTATTTTTACTATTACGGTTATATATATATATATATATATATATATATATATATATATATATATATATATATATATATATATATATATATATATATATATATATATATATATATATATATATATATATATATATATATATTCATGAGTTCCACGTATGCTCCATATCGAAAAGAAAACCAAAAAATGATAAAAACGACGGTATTCAGAGCACAATAGTCTGTATTTGAAACGAATATTTCGGACACTCCTGTGCCCTTTAACTGCGTTATAACAAATGTAGCAAAACTGAAACAAACAAAAGCCGTAGCACAAACCGCCAAACACGCAGAGATGAATTTATGCGCACAGTACGCACTCCTTTGAAATAATGGCAGATGTAGATTGATAGCATCACAAGATGCCTCTATCTCTCTACTAACTGGTCAACGTCTTCAGCTTGAAATGCCCCCGCGTTCCCGTTTTGCTGGCTCACTTTTGTTCCTACCCGGCATGCTACAGTGGTAACTCCACGCATCGAACTTTTTAACATATATCTGTGAAATGTCGTCTCTGATTTGCTACAAGGCAGAGACTTGATCACTTCCTCTTAGCTTTCCTCTCCTTATCAAGTCACGAAAACTTAACAACAGTATATAGCTTCTTGTGTTTAGACATGTTATTTTTGAGCCACCAATAATAATCCACAAAATACGAAATACTAAAAAATTACAAGGAGAATCCGGTTAAAACACCTACAATGTCCCCGCCTACTATGTAGTCGCAAATTAATGAGAGAGCTTTATATGCGCAGGGAGCTGTAAGGCCGTAAGGCTCCCTGATATGTGATTGCGAACAAACACGAACGAGACAAAGTCCACAACAAAAACCAGGACTCACGAAAACACTACCTAGAGTGATGATATATAAAACAATATGCGACACACTAGTCAGTAACACCCCTGTGTTCAGGAATCTTTGAGACCACAGACCCGCCTCCCTGATTACGGATACCCCGGGACTTGAACTTGAACTAATACAATCTGACACTTACACGTGGGCGTCGATTATGGGGGACAGGGGGACATGCCCCCCACTTTTCGAGTGGAGAGGACACTAACGTAAATGTCCTCCACTTTTTGTGACTTAAAATTTAGATACTACCAAAAATGCTATACATGTAAGTTATAAAAGATGTATTTCACCCATTACGATTGATTTTTTGTATCAATAATTACACGTTTCTACTTTGCAAATCCCCAGATTTTTTCGCCCTGCAAGCGCTTGCAGTGTCATTGATGTTTTTTTTTTCCACTTGCATATCAAACATACATTATTTACCTGTCTCTGTATGTCGATTGTTTAAGTGTATAGGGGATCAGGTGTGGTTATGAAGGAGCACAACATTTAGGAATTTGAAGAAAAGGAATTGTCCCCTATTGTCTTTAATGAAATTTGTAATCTTTAGTGAATGACCAGCCTGGCAGGCTTAACACATTTTAAGGAAAATGTTTCGGTGCACAGTCTGCATGAAACTTTTTCAGAAAAATGAATGATTTCAAATTCAAAATTTCGACACGAGCACATCACACATTCGTATAGGGATTCGACCATTTCGTATGTAGACCATTATTAAAAAGTATGAATTTTCCCAGATTAGAGACGTCAATCTGGAATTTGAGGTACACCTTCACACTCTGTTTGCAGATAGTGTATGATGAGGTGTCGCTCTAAACTTCAAGGACATATTTTAAGGTTTTTTGTACCAACAATCTTACACCGGTAGGCCTATGCAACAGTGTCTCAGTAACACCAGTGGGTACCACCCCCCCCCCCCCTCGATCTGCAATTTTCCCGCAGTAGACTGAAGTGTGCTTTGATCAGTTTATGGATTTTCTTTCTTTCATCAAAAATGGTTCCTAACTATTAGAACTTTTGTACAAATCCTTCTCAAGCTACCACAATTTTCGTTGTAATTGTATTTACGTATAGAGTATATCCGGTATTTAAATTCCCATTTGCCGTATAGTCCGTTGAAGTAATTACCTACACTGTAAAGAGGGTGTTTTGAAATCTTTGGATTGTCCTAGTATACTCCAAATATTGAAACTGAAATATTGAGAGCCTCATTTTGTATGGTGTTGGATAACTTTATTTAGCAACAACAATCTTTGGTCACCGCTCAGTCTCACATTTGCCAACAGAATATACTAATTCTTCAGTAATCCCCCAACTTTTCAAATTTTCTTACAGGAAACTCAGAATCCAAACTTTTCTGCAATACAAGCTCCAATTGTTCAAATATTCGAAAAAGGACTGAATTTTCAGTTTCGCGCGCCGTAAATTAAGTCCCTTGTACAGTCACTGTGGTGTTAAAAAATCGTAAAATTTTGCTGCTTACCCACCCCCTTCCCACCGCAAACATGTACAGCTACGCCACTGTAGACCCCTTACCAGAACAGGCAAAACAATTTAGGCTAGATGGCCCCATCCCCCCACTTTGAAAATCAAATCGAAGCCCCTGCTGAGTGACTCACCTGGGTAAGTGGCATATTGATGACAGAAATACGTTATTACATAATGGAGGGAAAATTTTTAACTTTATAGAAAGAAAAACATTCTGTTATGTAGTGTGAGGCTTCTAGTGCATACCATTGCATTTCAAGTTTTCCTTGGGACGAACGTTTGATAGCTTCCTCTCCAAGTACAAGAGCCAGCAGTTGGAAATTCATAGCAGGTATCGAATATGTACTACCCTTTGAACGAACATATACAACAATAATACATGCGAACAATGACCGTAATCATCATTAAGAATGTTTTTTTTTCATCAAAGGCGGCACCATGATTTTAAAAGGGGAAGGGGAGGGTAGGGGACAATAGACAATGCTAGGGGCTAATAATTTCGCACGAAGCTGTTGGGATTCAAGGGCCCGTTTAGGGCCCCTGGTGGGATCCATGGGTGAAACCCCCAGAACCTCCAAAGTATTGGTATATCTCTGAATCAACATTTAGCCTCAGGATAAGAATATTCTGGTTCATAATCCATCACCCAAATGCTATGATTTCAAGTGATTGCAATGAAGAAGTCTATCCCGTTGTCGCAATATATAATATATGTATATATATGCAGATACACATTTGTAGCAACTAGTTTTGTCGCAAATACCACTTTTGTCTCACCAACCACTTCTGTCATAACTTTTGCCAACTTTTGTCGCAAATACCACTTTTGTCACAATCATTGCCTACTTTTGTCACAACGGAGGTCACGACTTTTGTCACGACAATCGCCCATGTTTGTCACACACATCATATCGGCTTAGTTGAAGTGAGAAGTGTTACGCAGGTAAACCTAGCTTATTTTATAGGGGCTGTGATTTAGTATTCACTTTTGTAAATCGGAGGGGCACGTAGCAAGAAAAATGATGAATTACACTCACAACTCATAATCATGTCGGGCGGTTAGGAGGGTGGTGGGTGGTTCAGAGTAAACTTTTTTGGCTGGGAACAGTGAAAAAAGAAACCGGCTTGTGAAAATTCGAATTAAGAGAATGAGGAAACGACAAATATACACCAAGGGATCAAGGGATAGGTCTGGGCAAAATCCTGGGGGGGGGGCAGTCCTGCCTTTAAACGGAGAACCTAGTGGCGTTACCGTAGATAAATGACACTCTTTGTGGACCCTTCCTTCCGGCTTTCACCCACGCAAGAATACTATCTTACATATTGGGGGTAGGGGTTAAAGGTGAGAGGAGCAACAGTAAGTTGGAGTGTAGCCGTAACTTATATTCTAAAAAAGGTTATCTAGTACTCTCAAAATGACGAATGTAAATCTTGCACGGCGACACCCCAGGTGGGTATTTATACTTCAGCAAAAATGGTCAATTTAACCCACGCCAAGTGTACCTTTTCACAAAGTATCAGAAACATATCCATATGTGGCGTACATTTACCCAGTGTCACAAATGTGTGATGCTTGTGTAAATGTTCACAAATTTGCGTTACATTAACCATATTTACTGGCGTATGAACACCCATTTGGAGTGTCACTGGGCGGGGTCTAACTTTATCATTTTGGGTATAAATACGTACTCAATTTTGTAGGTGATACCGGCACTGCAAAGAATGTTTGGTCGAAATGTTTGGTTACCTCCTTCGTATAAATGGGACATGACACATTCCTGAGATTTTGGTTGCGCATTGGCTTTTAATACCTATAATTTCATGCTTTAAAAGCTCAGATTTCATGAAGGAAGGGTACATTTCATTAAAAGTTTTCTTTCGAGTCAATTGATTTCAGCAGGAGAAAAAAGGTTATAACTGGCCATTGAATAAAGATATGTTGTGGCAGGGTATAAAGTGTAATACTGAAGATCTTTAGGCTACGTATACATAGGTGTATTCAGTCTGCTATCATGTGGGAGGAAGAGGATTTATTAGTACAGTATTGTCGGTCACGTAAAAACGCGCAGTAGACGGGTACATTTGAAGATAACATGAGTTGTTACATGAGATTTCACAGGTCCGTAGAGCCTTTAAATCGTAACCAGGACAGTGACTTTTTAGCATGTATGTATTTCGCTAAAGTAGAGGAACTATTATTTCCTGTTGGGGAAATTTTTACTCCTGCCCACTAATGCCCCCCCATGCACAAACGCAGACTACGGCCGAGGAAACTCGAAGAAAATGAAAAGGATGAGGGTGGGGAGAAAGAGTTCTTCAAAATATGGAGAGTATATCAACAGTCGATGAACTTTATTAATAGCGTCTTCTTCGCAAAAGCATACTACTCTTGTAATATCTCAGATACTTTATCTGTTTTAAGTTCAGTCAACAATTCTCTTTATTTCGAATATCAAAACATTCTTGTCTTTAGAGAAGAACTTGGTGACGCAAGCTCACACAAGATGACATGCGGGGTACAGAAATTTGCTCAAGATCGTGGAAAATACTTTCAACTTTGCGCAACGGAAACAACAAATTATGCAGCGGTAGTTTCAATATTTTATTTCTTAGCACCCAAAGCATATATGGAGTATTTTCTTCAGTGTTGCCCCATTTAGCTACGACTGAAAAATGAAAATGTACCCGACCCCGAGTGTTGATCGCTCCCCAATGTTAATTGGGCACTACCGTGACTGATAACACGTGTATTATGGTGTGAAGTACACGGTATAACAGACATCTCTGTTGGAGGAACAGCCCATCTTAAACCTCGCTCTGATTCATTTAAAAGGAACGTTCAGAATCAAATTCATGTTTTATATGTTAAAGAGGAACATATTGTAAGCATAATGATGAAGTTTTCACTCATTTCCTATATTCCGTTCCCGAGATAGTAGCAGTTGAAGTTGGCACATTTTCTACGAAGAGTAAACTTGAAGCAAGCAGACGTGATGTCATGGATTCACATTGATACTCACTGTTTTGTTTTTCTATAAAATTTGCCACCAGTTTTATACAACTTAACTAACCTATGGATACCATAAGTGTATCCTGCGCAATGAAACATTGACAACGTTATACACCTTTGGGACAAAGATAGTACCCTTGAACAATGCAAGGTAAAAACCACACGATGAAAAACAACGAAAAACAAAAGTGATGGCCATCAATGTGAATCCATGACACTTTGCATCAATTTCACTCTTTTAGAAAATCTGTCCACTTCAATTGCCAATATCTCGAGAACTGAACATGGGGTATGAATGGAAATTTCACCAGAATGCTTAGAATATGTTCCTCTTTAACATATCTAGCACAAATTTGGATCTAGACTATTCTTTTAATTGATGTAATATTAATCAGTAGCCATTTCATTTGGCAATATCATGCCAAGTATACAGTGTGATAGTAACGGAAGGGTTTCCTTGTCGTCGGTAAGTTGGTCACCATTCAGCTCCATACAGTAATACTGAAACACCTCATACATTATCCGTTTCTTGTACTGTATTCCCTTAGGCGATAATTAAAATTTGACACAGCCTGGGGAATAAAAGTTCGTCATCCGGAGTAGAACAGGTCATGTCAAAGCTCATGAATGACTCGGAAAGGGGATGTTCAGTGAGTTTTCTTTAAAATTTAATAGCAAGTAGTGGCGCATACATTTATTGCACCGAACGATTACATGAAAGAAATGTTCAGTCGCAACACTGAATTGCGTCATTTTTCTACCTTTCGGAAACTATTACTGATTCCTTGCCGAAGGCAGGCAAGGCCGCCTGGTGACTTCAACGAAAAAGTTGCCACAAGCGCTACCAGTATATTTCTGTACCGATCAGTGGTGTCATCATGCACCCGGCAGTTCAGAAAATATTTCCCAGTCGTTTTCACCTTTGTAATGCGGCGAGCTCAGAAAGGTTTACATTCGAGGAACATGTAGCGGCAGGACTGGCAAGAGATGACTGAAAAGTGTCCACGACCAACGTTTGCAAAAGAAACGAACAAATTAGTAAAAGATGTTAGCGCTCGTCTGTGTTATTTTAAATTCCCCTTTACCTCGTCGCCCTTGATCATCCACAAAATGAAGAGTGACGAAAACATACCTGTTTGAATCATTTCTGTGTGGTCTGTACGGGTCTTCTAGTCTCTCTTTTCACTTTTCTTTCTCTAAACTCCGTCGTTTCTTTATTTCCCCTTCCCTTATTCTTCTTTTCGCCCCTTTCTTATCTCGGTGTGAATCCGCCCCACCCGGGAAATTTTCAAGCGACACTCCGTCCCTCTCGTCACCAACCACGTCGGTTATTCACTAACTTGAATCAAAAATTAATTTTCGAAGCACCCTCTTTAAGCATTTCTACATTGTCATAAATTGTTGGCCTAAAATTCTTATTTAAAATTGTTTCTTGGTAATGTCTTACAATTTTATTAAAAAAGATAACAAGATTCTCATTTCCAAGCCTAAAAGAAATCCTAGTGCTCTTCAAAATTGGAGTGAGGGGCAAGGTCAAACCCGTATATGATTTCCGTGCACAACCTGGTGCACGAAACCACCTTGGTAAAGTTATTGGGGAGGAGGGGGGTCCTTTCCCTCTCTCTATGAGTATTACAGCTTACAGAGGTGATTTGCTCGAAACTGAACATATAATCGTGCTTCAACTACTTAAAACGTACTGAGTATGACTTCAAAGCTTACCAAATTTTCTCAACGTGTGTGACAAAAGCGGGCAAAATGTGTGTGACAAAAGTCGTCCTGTCAAATTGTAACAAATATGGGCGATTGTCGTGACAAAAGTCGTGACCTGCATTGTGACAAAAGTGGGCAATGATTGTGACAAAAGTGGGCAAAAATTTTGACAAAAGTGGTTGGTGAGACAAAAGTGGTGACAAAACTAGTTCCTGCAACATGTGATATTGTAACTGTGCCAAATGTCCTTGAAGTTTTACACAAAGGCCTAATGTGGAATCTGTCAGAAAAAGTACATTCACAGTGACTGAGTGAGTGCTGCTGACCAGTGGCGTAGCTTGGATTTTTTCCAGGGGGCAAAGGTATGAAATTTCCCCCAAATTTTCCCGGCGGATGTGTATGTACTTCATATGAAAAATGCAAATTTACAAGTATAACAACATTACCATGGCATTATGTAATATTACCTGCTTTTTTAACCTTAAAGTACAACATAGAGCAATTGGTAATAACAGCTCTTAGTATATTATTTTGTTAAACAATATCTGGTTTATTTGTATGTAATAACGCAGTGGCGTACCCAGGATTTCTCTGAAGGGGGAGGGGGGATGCAGTATGGTCTAAGGGGGAGGGGTGTCCGGAAATTTTTTGACGTTTTCAAGGAGCCTAGATGCAAAATGGTGCAAGATTTTCGACTTTGACAGGAACAGTGTAAAAAGTTGAATCGTGGTGGTTCATGAGGATAAAACTAAAACTTTTGTGTCTTTTCATGCATTCTTATGCCATTTATGCTACCTTACAAAGTAAAACTTGTCATTAAATTTGTACACTTTTAGGAGTCAAAATGAAAGAGCATTGATCGGTATAGGATTTGTGGTATTTCTTTGCCACAAAACGTTTTTTGTGATAAAGATTATCTAAGCGGAGCGCCACCATTAGTTGGCGCGGAGCGTAGAGAAATTTCGGAAAATCAGACCCCTCAGATGGCCGGAAATAGCATTTTCCAGACTTATACGAAGAATCTACCCAGTCACTATCTTCTTTTGTCGTTGGCAAATAAAATCCTTCCTTCAAAATATGTTCGCAAACTGCAAAGTGATCAGAGAGTAAAGGGGTAATCTGACCCAAAATTGTAATTTTGCCCAAAAGACTGAGCGAAACGCCACCTTTGGTTGGCGCGGAGCGTAAGAAAAATTTCGAAAAATCAGACCCCGCAGATGGTCAGAAATAGCGTATTCATAAAGAGAATCTAAACATGTAGTCTTTATTGTTATCGATGCCACCAGTGGGAAACAGAGTCTACCTTTTAAAGTAAAAATTGGAATTGACAGAATTTGCCTATTTGTAGTAAATAAAAAATTGGCATCATTGAGGGACGAACTTTGAGGGGCCATCCTTCTCCTTTGAAAATTTTTGAAAAATTGAGTGTTCTTATATGCAACCTGGTGCCACATATGCTATCTTTTGAAGTTAAATCTGTGTTACTAAAGTTTAACTAGTTATTTTTAAGAACAAAGAAAAAATGGCATCTGTGAGGAGGGCATGGTCCAATGCCTTCCCCCTTCGTATACCACTAAAAGGAGGCCTAATAGTGGCTCGGTCACACAGGATATCCTGTAAGAACAGCAGTCTGTTAAGTGAAGAAGGCTACAAGGTACTCTTGGGCCCGTTTATTGTTACACCCCAAGTGAGCAGAAAGCTTTTTTCTTTCTTTTTGAACTAGCCAGGCCTCCAAGGATTAGGCTAGGTAAAAAAATCTAAGTATGCCAATGGATCCCGTTCATTCTAATTTCTAGACGACCTTTGAGTTAATCGTTGGCCATGGATTGTTTCAACCCCACCCATCGTTATGTACACAGAGTAAAATCGGTATAGCTACTACTAGCTTGCAGGACAATGTAATAAACTCGGGGGTCTACGTTAGTGACTTGTCAGTTTTCACATCCTTTTACTGAATTCCCAAGGTGTTCAACGCAGAGACTGTGTGCAAGGGCATAAGTTCGGGTTTACCGCCTTTCAGTGTTAGTTGTACGGTATCAGCTGTTCTTAACTTCCTGAATAACAGCTTCATGTGCACTGAAATGCACTGATCATAAAAACCGCGCCTGTACAAGAGAACATTCAATCTGCTACGCGGAGAGGACATTTCTGTGGAACGCGAGTAGAGCCGGTTCATGCGACACTGACGAAATCTCGATTCTGGGTGAATTTGTTGCATAGAAATACGTATTATGTATGAGAAATGCCTCAGAATTCGTTATTCTAACAGATATTTTGAGAAATTTTTGTTAGAGTAAGAAAATTCATCAAATTTCCCCAAATTATTTTCCAGGGGGGCAACTTTCCCCCTACCCCCAGTAGCTACTCCACTGCTGCTGACTTGCTGAGGGTAAGGATAACTTATGCAAGCAACTACATCAAAAGCCTTTGCGTGCATGATGACTGCACAGAGTGTAGCAGTTTTGGTCTGAGGCTAGTGTGCCAGTGGCTAGCGTAAAAAAGGGTCACGACACAAGTTTTTGCTGCACTAAAAATTTTAATGACAGGAAGTTATGAATGTTTTCACTTCGAAAACTTTGGGAATGTTTCAACTTTTTGGGAAGATAGGTTTTCAATTTCACTTTGCCTAGAAAATCCATGTCAGGCCAGTGTACTTTGGGAGCTGAGTATTGGTTGGTTGGGGGGAGGGGGAGGGGAGCTTTTTCTTAAGTCCCCCACCCTCTGGTACAGGACCCTTCCACGAAACCAAACTTTCAGCTGCTTCCTGAAGGAGCTGTTACGTCCACTGAAGGACAACACTTGGTCAACCTCATGGCCTCCAGACCATTAACATCATTTGTCTGTCATGTATGGCTCCATTCTAGACTAGATAAAAAGAACAATTGGGGGGGGGGGGAGCACCCGGGGGAAGTGGTTCTGACAGGAGGAAATCCCCCCTTGTCCCGGCTGGTGCCCCCACTGGCATTCATGAGCCCAGATTGTAAGTAAGTTAATGTTGTTTGGTTTTGATAAATGAATATTCGTTTGAGTAACAAAACGTTGATCTTCCACCAAACGAAATGTGGAGAAAGACAGTTGGGCTTCATTTGAGCATCAGGCGGGGCAAACTAAGTTACATAAGGATGTGATCGTAACCAGACTCACTGTGTGACCCTTTTATGCATCCCGTACGATTGTCAGATTTCAAGCTCTTAAGCTTGAATGACATTTACTGTTTAGGGATTTGGTACCTTTACGCACGTGTTACATTTGATGGAACTAAGCCAGCTACCAAAACAGGCACCATGTTGCATTTATGCACCAAAACTCCAGTCAATAATGTAATTTGATGTGAATCATATATAAATGTGTTGGAAAGGAAATTTAACATGATCGTACATTCCTTTTTCAAACATTTTGCAATAAGCGGCTGGCGAGGAAAATTAAAATGCAAATTTAACGTTGGTTACGAGGACACCAAAAACGGGACAAAATGGTGTCTTATGTAACTAACAAAAGATTTGGCACTTACATGGTCAGACATGCAGGACGTGAGGATCTTTAGCCAAGAGATATTATTAATATATCATTCCACATTGTAATATGAACAAATCTACAGTTAAATTAAAGCAATTTTCGGTTTTTTAACTTTATTTTTGGGACCGAATTCTGCTTTTGTGCAGTGGCGTAGCCAGGGGGCACTTGGGAGGGGGGCAGGACTTTTTATAGGGGGCACAACATATAGCTAAGGGATAACTATGGTCAGATTATTAGAACTACATTTTGTTGAGTCTGACGACAGCCAGTTGCGGCTCGTGGTCTAAATACATGGAGGGACAAATTGGTATTGGTGTGAATAAACCAACGGAGCCCAAGGCGCCGTGTGAGCTTTAAGTGCTCAGACCTATGGCGTGGGGTCCAGGGGCAACGCCCGGTGGGGCCCAGGGGAGAAGCCCCCGGAAGCTCCGCGATATTTACAAAATTGGGGTTATAGAACGAAGCATTCCTCTGCCTTCACATGGAATTTGATGAGCATTAAACTGACTGCAAACTTAACCATTATTTCATTGAATTTAGTCTAACAACTGGCTCAAGGTTCCCGTGGCTATGACAATGCATTCGTCTTTCTTTGAGATGAGTAAACATTTCAATTACACGTTGATTAAAATTTGAATTTTCTCTTACGAACTTCTTTCCAATTGATAGCATAGCTAAAGCGTTTAACCTGTCATCATTCGTACTTAGTGTACCAGCTGGGTGAAAACCTGCGTGAAGACGATACAGACAGTATTTCGTTTGATTTCCAATTTTTCTTCAAGACTCCCCTTTGAAAATGGAAAAGTTTGTAAACTTTTGACAGTATTCATGTTGCATTCATGTCTCACACTGAGAGGGATTTGGGAGCGAGAGACTTTAACACGAAGAGCCCCGAGCACATGTATACCCAAGCTGCTATAATCATTTTGACCTGACTCACCGTGATTTTCTGAGACCGCAACATAGTTTTCTACAAAGGATACACACGTGGCTGATTAACGCGTTCTTAGTTACCGGTGTATGCATACAGAGCCACGAAGTGAAAGGCTGCCCGTACTTCGAAGAAATTGGCCACTCACCTTTCATCATTTCAGCAGATAAAATGTAAGTACTCATGCTTACAACATGTTGAGCGGGGCAGTTTGCAATGGGATGGGGGGCACCTGGGGCACAACTTTGCTGTAGGGGTGTGATGGTGTCTTATGTAACTGAAAAAAGATCAGAACCAGTTTTTGTAACATAAAACATTTTGTCATCTACCAAAGATGTTGTTTTATATTTTGATGACATTTCCCAGCACAGTTATCAAACGGAATATATATATATATATATATATATATATATATATATATATATATATATATATATATATATATATATATATATATATATATATATATATATATATATATATATATATATATATATATATATATATATATATATATATATATATATATATATCATGATAGGTGGCGTGTGTTGGAAAGTAAAGAAACCAAATAACAAAAGAACACAAAAAATGGATACATTCATTTCCAACTAAATTATAATATAAATCCGTGAATACAAAATATTTCGGGCTTAAATTACACAGCCCTTCGTCAGTTGTACAAAAACACTATACTGCAAGAAAAGACTATATACACGTACTCGTTCTGCTTCCTCGCTTAGGTATCAACTGCTTGGGTGCCCATGAACGCCAAATCCCTATTCAGACCCGATTTATGATTGTTAAGTGAGATGATGGTTTGTAACTCACGGTTGCATCTCTGCTGAGCGCTTTTAAAATTGCCGTACAACAAGGCACACTTTAAATGGGAAAGGTTATGCTGAGGGAGATTAAAGTGTTCGGCAACCGGGAATCCAGGGTTATTCTTTCTTATGCTGAGCTTGTGATTATTGAAACGAAGTCGGAATTTTGTGCTTGTTTCGCCTATGTACGTAGCTAAGGGACATTGGGTGCAGAAAAGTAAATAAACTACATTACATGAGTCACAATCGAAGTCTCCCGGTTTTAGAGTTATACCTGAAGCATGGTGGTAAATGGTGGGGGAAAGCTCTAAATGATTGCAAATTTGGCACCGGGGTTTATTACACTTCCTGTTGCCTGTTTTGGGATTGTCTACAGTGGGAAGGGTTTTGCGAACTAACATGGCTCTAAAATTACGTGGCTGTTTATAAGCAATCATCGGGAGGTCCCTGAAAATTTCAGAAATCGAGGGGTCAGATTTGAGTATTTCCCAAGATTTCTTGATATTGTGGGTAAGGGTGCGATTGGATGGGTGGTATGTGATGACTAAGGGAATGCGGTCACAGTTCGATTTTGTGCGATACCGAAGGAGATTATGCCTCGGTGTAGCAAGAACTTTATGAAAGTAATTGTTGAGGAGTTTATAGGGATATCCTCTGTTGAGAAAAAAGTTAACCAATTCAGTGGCCCTTTCCACAAAAATGTTATTAGTGGAGCATAAACGGCGGTACCGAAGGAACTGGCTGTACACAATAGAGTGTTTGGTATGACGGGGTGGAAACTATTGAAGTGGAGATACGTATGTCTGTCTGTAGGTTTAGTGTAGACGGACGTGGTGATCTTACCGTCTCCAATCATTACCAGAACATCTAAGAAGGGCAGAGTCTTAAAGGAATAATCAAAAGTAAATTTGATGGAAGGATGAAAACTGTTAGCAACATAAAAGAATTGTTTTAGATTATCCAGCCCTTTGTCCCAGATCATAAAAACGTCGTCTATATATCGTACATAGAATAAGGGTTTGTTTGAAGATTGCATCAAAATTCCCTCTTCCACATGATACATAAATATATTGGCATATGACGGTGCCATTTTTGTACCCATAGCCGTCCCATTTACCTGTAAATAATTAATGTCATTAAACTGAAAGTTATTGTGGCTCAAAATGAATCGAATTAAACTCGTTACTTCAGAGTACCCAGTGACAGAATTTTTCCTCATTAAATTTAAACAGGCCGTTGTACCTTCCTCATGGGGGATATTTGTATATAACGAAGTCACGTCCATCGTCACGAGTATGGCATCTTTGGGCAAGGACGTAATTTCATCTAGTCTATTTATAAAATGAGTGCTGTCTTGAATATAACTTGGGATGGTAGGAAGTAGAGGTTGTAGGTGTTGGTCAACGTAGGCCGAGATGTATTCAGTCAGAGTCCCGATGCCGGAAACAATGGGCCTGCCAGGGACGGGTATGCTGTTAGAACGAACGAATTCAATTGCTTCTGTGTTTGTAGGTTGTTCATCCCCTTCCCAGAGTCGGCCAACAATATCTTTCAATTTGTGGACCTTTGGTAAGGTGTAGAACATAGCTGGTTTGGGCGCGGTGGGTATCAAGGGTGTAACCTCCTCATTAATATCATTGTCAAATGTTTGGACCAAACGAATTAGTTCCTTATAGTAGGTGAGGGTTGGATCAACCTGAAGCGGTTTGTAGAATTTTGTGTTAGACAGTTGGCTCTCAGCTTCAGAAATGTAGTTAGCCCTGTCCATTATAACCACAGCACCACCTTTATCGGCAGGTTTTATTACAATGTCGTTATTGGCCTTAAGGCTGAACAGGGCGTTGCTCTCCGACTTGCTTAAGTTATTGACTGATGCTTGGGGCTTTTGCTTTATAGACTTTAAAAACGAGTTCAGGTGTGAGTTTACCGAAGAAACGAATGCGTCTATGAATGCATTCCTTTTGGGAGGTGGCGTCCATCTCTTTTTTAGATTTCTGAAAGGTTGAGGGATAAAGCGCTCCTGTTGTGGTGGCTTATCCGCTGCCCATTCCCTCAGCCTCACTTTGCGGTTGAACTCAACCACATTATTGGAAAGCTCAACCTGATCTATAGGGGTGGTGGGACAAAATGAGAGACCCCGTTCCAAAACACCCATTTCTTGGTCAGATAGTTCGATGTTTGAAAGATTAATCACACTTGATTGTGTTAACCCTCGCGTTTGGGGGGGAAACTGTTCTCGCCCTGCTTTTGAAGCCTTTGAATGCGGGCGGTCAAAATGAACATTGAAAGGGTCAGTACCATATCTTAGGGTACTCCGTTGCCTAGAGAGCCTAGACAGTAAAGGTGATTGCCGGATAAGTGAGTTTAGTTTTTTGAACTTACGCAAAAAGCTTCTGTGTTGTTGAATTTGAAAACTTTTCAGCAGTTGTTCGTTGACAAGCTCAATCACATAGTGATCTTGGATCAAAGAAGCCCAATTATTAGCTGCGAGGCGAGTGGAGAGATATCGTTGTTTGGCATAGGCATCCTTGAGCGAATAGTCCCTTAATTTTCTTGAAGTCTCGTTGATGGCATTGTGAGAGAGACGTTTGTACGTTTCCGAGAAAGTGGTATCAGAAACTGGGTTTTTCAAAGAGAAACCCCTGGGAATGAGATCCAGTCTTTTACACTTGGACAGGAAGAAGATGGATGATCTTGTCTTCGCTAACTTGCAAAGAGTCCTCTCCTGTATTCTGATTGCACGCCAAATTGTAGTATCCAAATGAGGCAAAAATAACATGATAGGTGGCGTGTGTTGGAAAGTAAAGAAACCAAATAACAAAAGAACACAAAAAATGGATACATTCATTTCCAACTAAATTATAATATAAATCCGTGAATACAAAATATTTCGGGCTTAAATTACACAGCCCTTCGTCAGTTGTACAAAAACACTATAGTGCAAAAAAAGACTATATACACGTACTCGTTCTGCTTCCTCGCTTAGGTATCAACTGCTTGGGTGCCCATGAACGCCAAATCCCTATTCAGACCCGATTTATGATTGTTAAGTGAGATGATGGTTTGTAACTCACGGTTGCATCTCTGCTGAGCGCTTTTAAAATTGCCGTACAACAAGGCACACTTTAAATGGGAAAGGTTATGCTGAGGGAGATTAAAGTGTTCGGCAACCGGGAATCCAGGGTTATTCTTTCTTATGCTGAGCTTGTGATTATTGAAACGAAGTCGGAATTTTGTGCTTGTTTCGCCTATGTACGTAGCTAAGGGACATTGGGTGCAGAAAAGTAAATAAACTACATTACATGAGTCACAATCGAAGTCTCCCGGTTTTAGAGTTATACCTGAAGCATGGTGGTAAATGGTGGGGGAAAGCTCTAAATGATTGCAAACTTGGCACCGGGGTTTATTACACTTCCTGTTGCCTGTTTTGGGATTGTCTACAGTGGGAAGGGTTTTGCGAACTAACATGGCTCTAAAATTACGTGGCTGTTTATAAGCAATCATCAGCGCACCGTGCCTGGTTGCTTTCGGTTATTTATTCAACCTTCAACAGCCAAGTAAAATGAAACAAGCTAAAAGACGTTATAAATACCCCTGTGCATCAGAATTAAAAGGTAAAAGGTCAAAAGCAATAGACTACACAAGTCTCTAAAACGATACCAAGAAATAGCCGTCTACTACCAATCACCGGAGAAAAACCATTAAATATAATATATATATATATATTGAAATGGTTGCAAAAGGTTGCAATAAGTTCTTACAACATAGCTTTACAGACCTGTTTCGTAAGGGCCAATAATGTAGGTCCTCACTCCTGAGAAGCCTGAAGTAGAATGATGTCAATAACTTTAACTACGTATATGTTCGTTGCTTTTGAACGTGTCCGTTTTAAAGCACGTGTTCGTTCCGTGTTCGTTGTAAACAGACAAGAACGGTGTACATCGAACCAAGATACATTACCTACTGGAATAATTACATAGTAGATGTTTGTTCCTGTGTCTACAAGAGCGTATCAGTTCGTTTCTCTTATTTAGAGTTGCCAAAGAAGGTTTGAGTATAATGACAACACCCCTCTCTATGTGCACAAACAGAGCAACCACCCTCCACTTATCATAAAGAACATTCCAGAAAGCATCAACAGGAGACTATCCAACATTTCTTCCGACGAAAACACATTCAACGCATCATCGCCCGTATACCAAGAAGCATTACGAAGAAGTGGCTATGGGTACAACCTAAAGTACGAGACCCAATCCCCTACCACCAGTCATTCCAAGGGAGCCCCGAAACGAAGACGAAATAGGAACATAACCTGGTTCAACCCCCCGTTTAGTGACAGTGTCACAACCAACATTGGCAAGAAATTCTTTAGCCTCTTGGACAGCTGCTTCCCACCTGGGTACAAACTACATACTCTACTCAACAGAAACACGGTGAAACTGAGTTACAGTTGCATGTCAAACATAGACCAAATTATATCAGCGCACAACAAAAACATACTGACGAAACAGGAAGTACAACCAGCAACGTGAAGCAACTGCAATTGCAGAAAACAAAGCGAGTGCCCATTGGAAGGCAACTGCCTCACGAACAACATTGTGTACCAAGCAACTGTAACACGCCACGACAACCACGACGAAGAAACATACATTGGTCTAACAGAGAACACATTCAAGTCTAGCTTTAAACACAAAGACAAAAGAAACGCAACTGCACTCAGTGAATACATCTGGAAACTAAAGGATTCAAATGTAGAACACTCCGTAAAATGGTAACTCGTGAACAAAGCTCGAGCATACTCCACATCATCTAAAACTTGTAATCTCTGTCTGGAAGAAAAGTTCTTCATTATACTCAAACCTTCTTTAGCAACTCTAAATAAGAGAAAAGAATTGATAAGCTCTTGTAGACACAGGAACAAACATCTCCTATGTAATTATTCTAATAGGTAATGTATCTTGGCTCGCTGTACACCGTTCTTTTCTGTTTACAACGAACACGGAACGAACACGTGCTTTAAATCGGACACATTCAAAAGCAGCGAACACATACGTATTCAACGTTATTGACATCATTCTACTTCAGGCTTCTCAGGAGTGAGGACCACATTATTGGCCCTTACGAAACAGGTCTGTAAAGCTATGTTGTAAGAACTTATTGCAACCTTTTGCAACCTTTTCAATATATATATATATATATATATATATATATATAT
Source organism: Holothuria scabra (assembly GCA_037179385.1). NCBI lineage: Eukaryota > Metazoa > Echinodermata > Holothuroidea > Aspidochirotida > Holothuriidae > Holothuria > Holothuria scabra. Next base: position 23,774,875 of record CM074194.1, read on the forward strand.
ATATATATATATATATATATATATATATATATATATATATATATATATATATATATATATATGTATATATATATAAATATATATATATATATATATATATATATATATATATATATATATATATATATATATATATATATATAAATATATATATATATATACCACTAAATCATACCTTAGGCGGACATTCGTTTAAATGAGACCTTAGAAGGACACACATATTAAAATCACATATTGTCATATATTTGCATATTCGAGTCATTGAAATTTATAATTAAAATACCATAAAAGTCTTTCATAACGGTCATAACCTGTAGTAATTGTCTTTTAAGTAATTGCCTATGTAGAACATTAAATTAAATATACAAAATATTACATGTTATATGTACCTGAATATTTAATACCTGCGTGTCCCTTCCAGGACAATTTTAACAATATAAATAATATTCCAGCGGTATACTATACGCAGTGCGTTTTGTGTACGGTTTTCACACGGTAACCAAATGACAAGGGCCATACAACTATTTCATAGGTATCGAAATTTTTGAACTAGCATGAGCACAAGGGGACAAATTATAATGCAAACATTAGCTGGACTCCAAACTGTCTGCCTAAAGTATGATGTACACCTAAGGTGCGGTTTTAGACGACTTTATGTCCACCTAAGGTAGGATTTAGGCAAATATATATATACATATTATATATATATATATATATATATATATATATATATATTATATATACATATATATATATATATATATATATATATATATATATATAAATATATATATGGAGGTGAATTGCGAGTTGCTTCATCTGTTATTTGAACAAAGGCCAAACCAACTTGGCTTCATGGCTCAGTGGTTAGAGCGTCCGCACTAGAAAGCGGGAGGTCCCGAGTTCGAATCCCAGTGGAGTCAACATCGTTTTTTCACCTCAGCCAGATTTTCCAGCTTTACCAATTTGATTTATATTCCACGCAGTTGTCGTCAGCGTTTATTTTCACTTCATCTCTTCTGCTTTCACAGGTTTCTGTATCTCTTCGGAGATCCGCTGGCGAATAAACAATTGTGTTCAGCTGGATAGCATCAACTTTGATCTCTGGTTGGGCTTGCGTCAAACGAGAACTAGTGCTGTTCCGAAAAATTAGGCGCCTGCTCAGGAGGTGAATTGCGAGTTGCTTCATCTGTTATTTGAACAAAGGCCAAACCAACTTGGCTTCATGGCTCAGTGGTTAGAGCGTCCGCACTAGAAAGCGGGAGGTCCCGAGTTCGAATCCCAGTGGAGTCAACATCGTTTTTTCACCTCAGCCAGATTTTCCAGCTTTACCAATTTGATATATATATATATATATATATATATATATATATATATATATATATATATATATATATATATATATATATATATATATATATATATATATATATATATATATATATATATATATATATATACATACATATATAGAAAGCGGGAGGTCCTGAGTTCGAATCCCGGTGGAGTCAACATGGTTTTTCACCTCAGCCAGATTTTCCAGCCATACCCATTTGATATATATATATATATTTATATATATATATATATATTTATATATATATATATAAATATATATATATATATATATATATATATATATATATATATATATATATATATATATATATATATATATATATATATAATTTTCAAGTGCTATCAAGCTTAGCCACTAATTCACAACTTCACCTCTCTTTCATTGCCATATTTTTGTTAGATCATTTCCTTTCGCTCAAAAGTGCGGAAGTTAATATTTACATACTAATTTTCATTTAAATTTTCCGTTCTCAGCTAATTTTAATTTATGGGCTTAGCCACTTGAAGGTAAGAGGGGTGATTAAATTCCGGCAAGGTTAAAACCAAAAGGTTCACTGACTCAGCAATGTTTCAAGATCAAGTTTCAGGAAAACTGCATTGCATCTCAAAAAAGTTCATTTTCAGTTCATACACAGAAGAAAGAAGAATAAAATTGAATATAATTAAATATTAATAAAACCTACGTCAAATTGTTAAATAGTAAGGAAATTAAAAGACGGAACTATTTGAAAGACGTAAAATTTTAATGGTAAAGTTTTAATTATTGAATAATTTAATGCAAGATGAAATATTCCTTTAAGGATCATCACACGGTCACGTCAGTTGCATCTACAGCTCTAATATCTGTTAACGATAAAATATCAATTGGAGGAGTTGGTTATAATACTTGATAATATTTATTACTTTAACTTCTTGAAACGATGGTAAAAAGAATCTAGCAAACAGTGGCATAGCCACGGGTGGTTTGGGGGGTTAGAACCCCCGATGACCCAACTTTGCAATGAAAAAAACACCTAAAATAGCGGTTTTTCTCTATCCTTAGACTTTTCCATCATTTCGTGCTCGAACACCCCCCCCCCCACTTCCATGACACCAAAACCTTCCCCATGACACAATCCTGGCTACGCGCATGGTAACAAAGGTTCCTTGACGTCATAATAAAATTTACTTGATTCATTTCCGGAAAAATTGTCCTAGTGAAATCGGTGGATATTTTGCCATGCCGTTTAAAATAGTCAAAACTAAAGATGTCCTCAGTATGGAAGGTACGAAAGAATCAAACCATAACTAGAAATTAATAAAAATAGTTAAAATTTTATTTCCTAAGGACTTTTAAGGTTTTAGACGGAAGTACTGGCAGGGGCCGCATGTGGAAGATGATGTATACCCCTCCACTTTTCGAGTAAATTCAAAAGGCGTTTTAGATGTAGATTTCTGTAGAATGCAAAATGAATTGTGTTTTCGACTGTATGATGAATCTATTGCAATTTATAGCAGTATAGCTGTCCAGGAAATTCCCAAACCTTTGAGTTCTCCCCTCGCTTTAATCTTCAGTCTATTGTTTTGCTTAATGTCACGACAAACAGTACATATTCAAATATTCCCTGTTCAAAATTTTGTTGGCAGTTATATTTATATATATATATATATATATAGAACCATGACTCGGTCGTAAACACACTTCATCCTAAAGGCATATATAAACTTCTTTGTGGGAAATCGACTGGTGGTTCACTCCATTCTCTTGTGCGGATACCGCTGAGACATTCCTCAAAAAACAATCCTCCTCAAAATTACAAATAATGGTCGTTCTGAAATTTTCGGTAAAAGGTAGCAACGATTTTCTTCTTGGAATATGACGCAGAAGATGACATTTTAATGGACAATACGGGTTCTAATAGACAGTTCGTCAGTCATTCTCATCAATGCTAAATTGTGCATTCCACCTTTCAGTTGCAATGTGTGAGAGAGTTAAACTTGAAATAAAATGGAGTAGAAGTCATTCAGGATGCTACAAAAAAATTCCAAGTAAATCGGTGGCAGACATGTGACCAGTATAAATGGGTTAACGGCCCATATTTCTGTATTCAATGATGCGTTCTGTGAAAGGTAACACCGAGTTGTCGTGATTTAGAAAATAAAAATGAAGCAATACCTTCTATGCGTAGTCTATAACTTTGGTTAGAAATCTCTGATGAGTTATTCAATATGACCAAAATTGTAGACTACCGTCAAAAGGTTGAAAGGAGAGTATGTTGCAGACAATTGCAAAGTACACCAGTGACGTAGCTACGGGGTGGTTTTGGGGTTAGAGCCCCCATGACAAATGCAAAAAACACCTAAAATAGCAGCTTTTTCTCTCAATTCTTAGACTTTTTCCTCATTTCGTGTCCCCACCCCCCCCCCATGACACAATCCTGGCAACGCGCTTGACATACACACATATCTAAGGCCTATATATATATGACATCAGTAACATTGAAATTGTCTTTAAAATATAGTGATTTGGATACTACATAAATTCACGGCGCCTATACTGGTATCATTGTTGGATTTTCAAAATAACTACAGTATAGACAGGCCTTCAATCGTTTTATAGTACTAACACTTCAATTCTTCATGGAGAGTTGGCCAAATTTGGGCGTCCGCAAGGGGGGGGGGCAAGGGGGCAAGAGGGGTACTTGCCTCCCCTCCTGGAAAATCCAACTTGTGAAAAAAAATAATTAAAAATTAAAATAAAACAAAAATAAAAATATATCGTCAAAATATCTTCACTCACAGCGTCAGTTTCTACCCGTGAAATATGCGGACCTTTGACCAGGAATAGCAAAAGAGAAGATGGTATGCTGAAAAGTGAAATCGTTATTTGGGGACCATCATTCGTGATATCTATTGGAAATAGAAATGAAAAATAAATTCTAACAGTCCAACTCCCATTTTCATAGGACGTTCCCGAGCTGTGATATAAAATGTTGAAATTAATTCAATAAGCTTAAAATGGTAATAATTTTCGCAATGATTTGTGATGTCATTGTGTTCTACTCAACTTACAATTTTTGTATTTCTTTGTTGTTGTTTTTTTTGAAAGTTACTCCACCGTGCAACAGCTATCAAAGCAAACAGGAAGTGTTTGAGGTCATAAAAACGTTTTAAATTTTACAGGGAAACAAAGCAGATAATGTGAGTTACACAAGAAGAAAGTCACAAATAATAAGTGCGCCATAGATCAATTGTTTTAAGTGAACAAATTACAACATTTTATATCTCAGCTCACGAATGTCCCATGAAGGCAGGATTTTTCATGCTCTTTAATATGTATTTTTGATTCTTTTTGACTTGAGGTAGACTTTAAATCATTCTGAATCTTGCTTTTAAATGCTACATCACTGTATCAAATAGGCCTACCTTTCCGTCCCTCTTGATAATTCTCATTGAAACCTTTTCATTGCGATTTTTTTTTTTTTTGTTTAAATTAGTGGAAGTAGGATATTTGTGGTGTTCTTAGTGTGCTCTCTTACTTAGGTATTCGGCATGTCTGCCATGTGAAATATAAGACGGTCTGTCGCCCACTATGATGGAAAACCGGTGCTACAATTTTGATGCCTCTTTTGAAAATCAATATTTATCCAATAAATGTTACTCTATTTGGTTAGCCTACTAATAACTGCATCAGATTTCCACAACGTTATGAGAGCCAGATAAACCTTAAACGTTACTTTTCCTACCGGGGTCGATTTTTTCGTAAATATTGATCACAGTCAAGTCAGCTGACGGATAGGACATGGACATACTTTTAGTGAAATCCATTCTAAATTTATTTCCGGGTCTAACTTTTGTTTAGGTGCTTCAAGTTTGTTTTCCAAATAGTTTAGAGGATAAGATGTTTTCTAGGAACCCCGCCTTTCCTCTAGCTAAAATCCTGTCTTACTACTCGTATCAGTAAGTTTACCTTTTTTACCTTTAAAAGCGTGTCGAGAATGAAATGAAGTCATACGAAGTGAGTGTAATACAATGAGGGACCGTACTCTAGCTTCTCGCTAATACTATATGACATTAATCTTAAATGATACTTAAACAGTTTGATTGATACTTTGACGAATGAATTTATGAAATTCAATCCCAACATCTGCATCTACAAATATAAAATCTCTTGATACCTCTCTTGTAAAATAGAACAAATGCCCAAAGGTAGAACTCGATACTCAATCCCTGTAGCAAACCATACAATATGAGTCTTTGGCAAAAGATGTGATATTTAGTGAACTTTCCTAATTTTGCAATTGATGTACTCTAGCAGTTAACCATTTATTGTCTCAGACTTATTCTTTGTACGAAAGATTTGTGTCTTAGTCCTAAAAACTTGTTGCGCCGATTTCGCAAAAAGAAAAAAATTAAAATGACAAGACTTCGAATCATTGGTTTCCGTTTTGGAACAGCTATTGGGGCAAAATATGATTGATGTTAATTCGTGTATGTGATAAGAAGAGATGATGGAACACGTTTTTATCATTTCTTTCCACCGAAACGTAAGGCATTTTAATTATGTCGTTACGGTACCTAATGACACCGGTATTTTCTCGACAATCGGTGATAAGAGGGAATGCTCATTTCGAATAGGGAGTTGTTAAAGAAGGAATACAATGTTCTATAGTCTTCGTAAGACAAAGATCGTTCCCAATGATAATCTCGCCCCCCCCCCCCCCCAAAAAAAATATATATATCAATGCTTCTATCAGCCTGGATCAGTGACTCATTGTAAAAAAAATGCAATGGAAAAGACGCATTTCCTACACTCTTTACTTGTTTACTTTACGAGCAGTCAGGCAAAATTGTGAAATCCATGCCATTTGACACTATGACAGACACCATATTTCATTTCATTTGAAATTAGCAAACAATTTTTCTATATCTTGATTTTAAAAGTATATTTCTTTACGGTGAAAAAGTGTTGAATCTGAGAAAAATGTATAGATTTAAACGATGCTTTCATTCAGTGACGAAAGTGAATCACAGGGACACAATGGAACAGAAGTACATCGTTTAAACGTTTTGTTTCCAGTCGTTCTACTGTAAATTCGTATTATAAGCTACTTCGCCATTTGCAAAAAGAAGCCTCAGACTTAAAGCATAAGTCCTGAACGAGACGGTATTGCCGCGCGAAGCGCGTCGAAAATCTGTGGGTTTTGCTCAACTAATTTATTCCTAGTCCCTCCCAAAGCTTCCACGAGCTCTTAATTGTGTCAGTGCAAACCATATTATACTGTTTACAAATTTAACCTGAGAAGCATGCAAGTCCATAAATATAATCAGCGAAATCTATATGCATTTTAAAAAACGCACTAAATTTGGCTTCTTCCATGCCCGCTACTGATGCAGGAGTGTCCGTGATCACGGAGGTCAGCCCGTGGTCGCGGGGTATCCTTGAGCTGGGGGTGTCACGCACTATCACCCTGCCGGTCCGTGTAAATAGTTGTTGGTGTGTAACTAGTTGTTGTTTGTAAATTATGTAAATGTTACGTACTTGTGTTTGTTGTTAGTTCCAGAATTTGTTTGGAACTTTGTTCCGACCGTGTCCGTTTCCAAGCACGTAAAAAGCTTCCGTTATGTGCATGTTAAAAAAGTGAGCTATTCTGAACGTTTTGCCTTTAATGATAATCAAAGTTTATTGAGTTCAGGGTGGCGGGGTAGTTATCCCACTTTTTTGAGTGGAGGGGACACTAACCTTAAAGTTGCCCCACTTTTTGTGACCTGGAACTTAAGATTTAGGTTTTACCAAAAAAAAAAAAAAACTATACATGTAGGTTATGAAAAGTGTATTCTACCGATTACGATCGACTTTCTCTCTCAGTAACGGAGCAGGCCGACACTTGTGCTTGGCGTTCCTTCCACATGTTTACTTTGTAAATCACCGAAATTTTCGCGCGCTCCACATGCTTTCAGTCTCATTGATGCTCTTCTTATTAGTTGCATACCACACATGCTTAATTCATCGGTCTCTATGATTATGCCAATTGTTAGTGTGCATAAATCAGCAGGTGCGGTTATGAAGGAGCACAACATTGAGGAATCTAAAGATGAGGATCGTCCCTAGGCTGCGTTCACATAGAAGTATACGGTACACGGTATACGGTATTCGCTATACGCTATTCGCTATACGCTATACGGACAAGTGTGGGAGAAGGATAGTATACGCTGAACGAAAATCGAACAAGCACGATTCCAACTATACTATACTATACGCGGCTATACGGCATTTCGAATAGTGCCCTAATAGGTGTGAGGAAATCCTATTGTTCGATTCAAGCTATTCGCGTGCCCTCGAAAACGTGCACCGTGCACCCAAATAGTATACCCCTATGTGAAAGCAGCCTAAATATGTGTTGATAAAATCTGAAATCTTTAGTGAATGACCAGCCTGGCATCATGCTGAAATTGGCAAAGCCAAACATGGCGGACCAATGATGTAAATGGTCTGAGGGCCGTGAGTTTGGTTACGTATTGTCCTTCAGTGGATGTAATAGCTTCTTCGGGAAGCAGTGATAGTTTTGTTTTCGCCGTTAGGCCCAAGTTTGCCTTAGGGTCGGGAGGACTTTAGAAAAATTGGCAAATAAATTTTAAGGAAACTGAAAATGTCTCGGTGCACAGCTGGCTTGCAACTTTTTCAGGGAAATAAATGATTTCTAATGCAAAATTTCGACATCACATCACACATTTGTATGACGATTCGACCATTTCGTATTTAGACCAGTGGCGTGGGGGCTGGGGGGACTAGCCCCCCCCCCCCCCGATTTTCTTCAAGCCCTCCAGATTTTTGGCGTCCTGATAAAGTAATTGAAAAAAAATTAAATGTTTGAAGGGAAATAAACTTTGAAGTATTTCCTTCAAAACAGTAAATAAATAAAATGTGTAAAAATTAAAAAAAAACATTGATGAATGTGTGTAAAACACATTTTGTGCGCACGTATGAAATCAAGTAATAACTTCAAAACGCTACTTTCACTAAATTAGATACCATTTGTGATCTGCACTGTCGTTTATTGTATTTCACTTAGAAGATAAAACGAAAGTCTCGACGACAAACATTAATGTGACTTTGTTAGGTTAAGACCCTTTGCCTTTGCCTTTCGGGTGGCTGATTGATTTACTGAAAATAAGGCAATCGTACACTGGAGACCACTCTTACACGACCATTCCTATACTTTATCATACACAAAATATGCCGTAAGCAGGTAAGGTACTGCCTTCGGATAATTCTTCCCTTCCATCCTTAACAAGTAGGCCTAGGCCTATGTCGTGCTTCACTCCTACCCATGACACGTGCCACTGTAGGACGATTTTTTCGACAGGTCCTCTTTTTACTAGTTGGCACTGGCGTCCGGTGGATTCCTAAAATGTCCACAAGGTCGTGATTTCATGTGTTTCCCACATGATCCATACTTCTGCTTTGCGGTTGAATTATTTTGAGAGATTTATTCGTAGTATTTTAATTTTGACTACGTAATGTACCGATGGAAAAATACTGCACCATTTTGCACATTGTTTCTTTGGTAGTATATATGTCTCTTGTAAAATCTCTACAAAAACTAAAAATATTTTGATATTTTTCATGCTCCCCAAGAAGGGAAAATCCTAAAACTAAGGCCTATAATCAGTTTAAAGTTTTGCCAAACATAGCACCATTTTGTATCTAGGAAATCAACGCAAAGAAAGTTTCTCAGAGGGGGACACAACTACTTTGGGTTTTCCCGTTAAAGGGTAAGGTACTGCCTTAGGTAAGTTGAAATCCATTCAAATATTGCCGCATTTGCGGCTGGGTACATCCAGTTTAAAACACGTTGGAACTGCCGTTTCCGGCCATCTGGAGGGGTTTTAAAGCCCAAAATTTTCTTGTTCACTCCGCGTCAACTGATGATGGCGCCCCGCTTAGATTCAAATGTTGCCAAATTTGCGATCTACGTCCTTCTGAAGTTTACAATTTTTCCGAAGGGAAAGGGAGATACCGGTTCCCTTTAGTTCTCATCCCCTAGGCCACACATCAGATATGCCCAGTTTTGGGGTCCCTAAAAAGGGCATGTATTACCATTTTTCATAGATTGATTTTTTATTCTTTCTTTTTATTATTTTTTAGTCGCAGACATGAGATTCGTATTTCAAGGGTGGGTACATCCAGCTTAAAACACATGGGAAGTGCCGTTTCCGGCCATCTGTAGGGGTTTTAAAGCCCAAAATTTTCTTGTACGCTCCGCGCTTACCGATGGAGGCGCTCCGCTTAGATAGTCTTGCCGTTTCTGACCTTGGGAGGTACCACCCCCCCCCCCACTTGTTACCTAGGCCCCCTAAAATCCCATCCTGGCTACGCCACTGATTTAGACCATCATTAGAGAAGTAAAATCACACGGACGTCAGGGTGGCGCCAGGATTTGCCCGACAGAGGACCAAAGCCCCGACAGGGCCAGCATTTTCAGTCCCCGACAAAAGCGATGAGTAAGTCCCAGTGGGACGTGACTTGGTAGAATCTTGGGCGGGCGTAGCGCGCCGAAATACTTGGCTTTTTTCACCAAATATTTAAAAATCTGGACTTTGTTTAGAAGACAAAAAATAGCTTTTGTAAGAACCATTAAAAAGTTGGGGTGTTTAATGGAGAATCTGCCCTTCATAAAAATAAAAAACGTTTCATAGGTGACAGCTGGAACTCTTTTGGTGTTACGCATTTAATCTTACAAGGCCTAGGTACTAAGGCTTTCAGATGAAACTGGAAATGTGCCCGGAAATTTTTCCCCCTTTTGAACGAAGATTTGAAAATTAATAGCTTATCATATTGGAGAAATTTTAGAATGTTATGAAACAATTTGCCTTTTGGGTAAGGTTACAATAAAACTTTTGGGCTTTTTATTCAATGATATGCCTGCCAAGAGCAATTGTCGGAGTGATTAAGAGCGTTAAATTGGGTGTTTTATTGTACGGAGTATTCATCGAAATTGAGAAAGTTAATCTTTTTTAACAAATATTAGAGAATCTGAAGGTTATATTGGTGGAATTGTATATTTATGACAGATTTTGGGGGTTTATGGAGGAAACTAACCCTCTTATGAGAAAAATCAAGAAGGGGGTGATTTGTAGTTTTGTTGGGGTTTCTGAATTACATCATGGACATTTTAAGGCCCTCGGAATTTTCCTCGCGGAAAAAGTTTGGCTTCCCATATATTTCAAGTTTTATATTTTGTATATTGACATATGCGTACGGGTGTGTTTCAATAGTTGGCGGCAGAATAGTCTATTTTGTCTGACAAATGTCATCCTGCCCGAAAAACTAACTAGAAGTGCACGGAAATTTTTGAAACATGGAAAACCCCAGACAGCCGGAAATGGCATTTCCCAGGCTCGTAACCAGAAACAAAGCAGTCTTTACTTTCAGCTAGTATCCGCTTTAAAATTTTCCCTTCATATTTCCCTCACACGAAGAATATTTTGCAAGCATGCATTGTTCTGCTGAATAATCTCTTCGACCAAAACACTATCAAAGCGGAGCGCCACCATAACTTGGCGCGGACCGCAGAAAAAATTTAAAAAAAGTCTTACCCTCAGACAGCCGGAAATGGCATTTTCCAGACTTGTAACTAGAAATAGAGCAGTCGTTATTTATGAAAGTTTCACTTCAACAGAAAAAACCCAACTTGCTATGTGATCAAAAAATAACAGATAAAAGATACCGCCACAATTAAATGAATTAGTCTTGTCTTCTCGTGGGAAAACTATGTAACAGAATTTAAAACATACCGCTTTTTACTCCTTTGAGACTCCTCTTTGTTGTCAATTGCGAGGTCCACTAAACTTATGTTATTTTCTATGTGACTATCCGAAATCTCGACAATAAATGATTTTACTTCCCGTCGACGTCTTTGTCTCTATGTCACGTAACAAGGAGGTGGCTTCAAATGAAAACGGCCCGGCCGATTGTCATTACCGTTGCTCGAATTTGGCTGTCGGGGCAGGCCAGATGGCAAACCATTCGAGCACTGCATGCACCTGAACAACTTCTCGTCAGTTTTGTAAGGAAAACTAGTAAAGCAAATCAAGAAGATCGTCCTGGGAATAATGTTTATCGGGCTTACATCTTTTATCGTGGGCCTAGAGATGAAGGCTCCCGACGAAACTGGATCTTCTCAACGACAGGGGAAGGGCAGCCTTCCCCGACGGGGTATGGCACTGGTTCCCCGCTGGTGCCATCTTTGGTTACGTCTGCATGTGCGATTTCCAGCTCCTAGGTCTGCAAAACAAGTCTTGGTTATGGGTGACCTTGCACGCACGGATGTAAGATGGGACAAGGTACATGTAATAAGTTTTAACAGAGCTATATGAGCTATGAGAAGCAATTGGAAATCAATTCCTATATGTATTAAAATAGTGTTTTTATCCAGTCATTTCGGTCCTTGCGAATTTTTTTTTTATTTTTTAAATTTTTAAGCCTCCCCGACGAAGCCACCTCCTTCCTCGACGGGGGGAGGGGGCAGTGTTCCCGACCCCTGACTGACGTTTTCTAGATAAGAGATTTCAATCTGGAGTTATATTTCACCTCCATCGTCTATCTGCAGATAATGTATGATGAGCTGTTGTTCGAAAGGATAATGGGAAGTATTTTAAAGTTTTTTCTATCAATCTTTCAATGCAACTGTGTTTCAGTAGCACCAGTGGGTACCAATTCTCCCCCACCCCTTCGATCTGTGATTTTCTCGCAGTATATTGAGGTGTGATTTTGATCAATCGGATGCATTTTAACCATGTTCATTACAAAAGGTGTCAAACTATAAAGAATTTTTAATCTTGAGAAACGGAATGAATCTTTGTGGGTTTTCTTTTTTAGGGGGGGGGGCAAAATGTGGTCTTGAATCAATTTTGGGGAGCACTTCCCCTTCGCCCCACTCTGGCTACACAACTGCACTGTTCTTACATAAGCTTTTAAATATTGTTTTTTGACCAAAACAATTACTGAACTAATTTTGCAACACTCTTCAATCAGTTGTTGTGCTGTTGTCTCCGATTGAGGTCACCTGAAACTGCAGTGGTCGCCTTTCTATACGGAGGCCTGGTTCCATTCTAAGGTCCAGTCATACCAAAGTCTTAAAAGGTGGAATCAATTCCGCTTTGCGTGACACTCAGCACAAGAAACGGAATAGGAGAAATCCAGTGCCCAAAATGGAAAAAGGGTCTCTACTTAAACCAGCTTGTTTGTTGGGGCGTAAAACCCTAGGCCTATATGACTAACTACAATGGACGAATTTCCATTGAGTGCCTTAGAAATAATAAAGGTGATAAGGAGATGGTGATAGAAGTAACATAGATTTGAAGTGATCTTTGAATAATTAATGTCTGACATTTATTTGACCTTGTAGCCTTTTTGGATACACTGGATTAACAAAGACACTTGTCGTTTGCTACATTATCTACAAAAACTGGTGTTTTTTTCTATGCTTTCGCAACATAAACAGTTGTCAGGGAAATGTATGTATCTGGTAATTTCCGAAACTTTTCGAACTTGCTTATTGATGGTTTTCGGAGTTATACCCTTTCGCCAGTTACCTGATGGCAAGCTGAAGGCACCCAATAAAAGAAAGAAATCCTAGCAGACCGATCATAGTCATGACCTTTTCAGGAATTAGTTGGTTTTTAAAGTATTATCATAAATTAAACCTTACTCTAAAGCACTGAGAACATCACTGCTGTATTGGAGATACATATATATATAGACTCATCAGGATGGTGTTATGGCTTAAAGTTCTACTTAATCTCAAGAAGGCCAACAGCGTTAAGCTGCTAGTTCGGCTTACTGCGATTTCCTTCTTCTATTTGATAACAACGACTTGATATCGATATACTGGCAATATCAATCACCTCTAAGAATTCATAAACGAGAGACTTACGTGGACACAGTTGACATTTGATTTCGTCAATGATTTAAGAAAACGTGATGATTAATTAATTGAAACAAGGTGTTGCAACACTTCCCTGAAATAAAAAAAATGAATATTCCCCCAGAAAAAGAGAGATCATTCAAAATTCATGTTTTTGTCACCACAATGGGGTAAATGTTGGGGAGTTAGAAAGGGACTTCATGCAAAATTCAGGGGTTTTGTCCTAACAAAGATATAACCAATAATTGAATACAGGATCATGTTCATATTTAATAGTTACGGGGCTAACAATATATTCTGTCAGTTTATAAAAGCCAAGATGGGTTAGAGTAGGCCTGTCGGGTTAGAGTAGGTAATGCAGCAAATACAAATTATTCTCTTAACCTCTTTAGCTTAACATGTGCGTACTAGCCTGGTGGTGAAAACCATATGAGCATAGCGCCAACACATAGGGCGAAAAAGCACAAGAACGTGGAGGTTGAAAATAGCTCCCTGACCATTACAAAGCACTCCACAGGCATTGTGAGTGGCGTCGAAACATTGTGTAGTTGGCAATCTCATGAATTGGATCCTTTTTATTTGTGACTATAAACACGTTGACCTACGGCATAATAGCAGATGAACTATACTAGCGATATCATCAACGAAAAATATGTTCAAGAGGTGACGGACCCCCCCCCCCTTGCCCATTTGCTGCGTCCCTGAATTTCCAGTGTGAGTCTTATGCGTAACTTAAGAAGAAAAGGACAAAAAATGTTTGTTTGAACTTGGATATTCTTTCAACGACACCTGTCGGTCTCTTCAAATTTATTCTTTCGAATTTATAAGTGTCTTTCAGGAAAATTTTAAACATGAATATTGCACATAAACAGGAAGACAGAAAGAGAGATAGTCAGAAAGGAGCATTCGACGGAGGTTGACACCTAACGTGTCAATATTTCCAAGGCAGTAAGCTGCAGTGAAATGTGGAAAAACTATGGATGAGTCAGTCTAACTTCACTTAAATGATGGAGTCAGTACTCAGAATAATGCTAAATGAAGTATTTAGAGGATACCAAACCTTTATATTATGGTCTGGGGGAGTGCTACATCTTGCGTTACATACTCCCTGGAATGTTTCAAAACCGTCAGTACACAACAGCTTTCCAGAGAAAACCGTTTACCCATTTACAAATATCTACGATGAAGTTCGCACATCATGTGCTGGCGGTTTATGAACAACTTTGCCATATTTGAAGGTATTGTAAATGTTTTTCTAATCAAGGAGTTCGTTTTTGTGGTAGGTCCGATGGCTAGCCTTTTGTTAACTTGGAAAGTAACAAGTGTACTGATACATCCGACACAGTGCATGCATGACTTTTGCAAGTATCGGTATTGAATTGATAAAACAAGAAGCATAACCGGATATGACGTAACGGAGTCGGCGGGTCCGAGAATTTACTCTACTTTGGTGGCTATACTCATCTGCTTTAGTACTAATTTTGTAAGAAATTGAAAGCTGTGAAAATATCTATACCTGCATGGATTCAAGAGTTGCGAAAGGTTTTTAATGGTGCTCCAAAATGCCAATGATCGTTATTGGACTCAACAGTCCGTTGTCTGATACTATTCAAATCAACAATACAGACCGCCAATATTTACAGTAATGTTGTCAAGTTTGTTGATAACACTTTATTTATGAATAATTAATTGGTCAGCTACACTCCATGAACACTTGTAGAAAATTTTCACAGCTTATTTCTTTATTTCAGAGTTGTCCAGCAAAATTGCATATCGAAATTAATTTAAGTATTCACATGGCCTATAATATCATGCAATTATTGAATATTGATGCTGAATTTGCCTGAGTGAGATGTTGAAAGAAATATTTCGGCCCCTACTGAGTCTGATTAGCTCAAAATCGTAATAGACGTATATGCTTAATGTTTTCTTAGAGAGGTTATGAATCCAGTGTCTGGCATTTCTGATGATTGTTCCGAGGACTTTCTATGTACATGGGCAGAGCATGTAACGCGTACAGCCTATCCTTAGACTTTCGACACCGTCTAAAGGAAAAGAGCGCACCAAGATGGCCGCCGTAAAGCTATAAATCGTCTGATTTAACGACGACTCTTGTTTAATATTTTAAAAGAAAGTTAACATGTGAATGAGAAAAAATATCATATTCCTGCAATAGGTGTAGTGGTTTTGACCTTACCTTTCATTATTTCGAAAATATTTCAACTTTCTAGCAAAATTTGTTGGTTTACTCAAGTAGTCCAAACTTTCACACAAAACGTACATCTTGCTACCCCCGTTCTCAAACATACGGTAGCGACAATGTGCCGTGCAGTACGTATAGGAAGTCGGTGGATAGTTCTTAGTCACATTGCCTTGTAAGAACACAAAGAGGAGAAACAATCTGCCTCTTCAGTACTTCTACTAAATAAATGAAGGCATAGGAGATCAAATTATATGAGAGTGATGACCGTGTCTGTATCGCGAGATTTAAATTCAAACTTCAGTGGTGTTCAGGTACGCTAAGACATCGGTCATACGAAAAACGGTTGGCTGTCGTTCACGTGACCATCACTGAAAACAGGGTAGGCCCATTTGATTGATCAGAATTTTTCATTGTTATATGAAGTTCTTATACTAACGTGTTTTTTTTTATCAACTCCAAGCTGAGCTAAATACTATGTACTTTTACCAGATTGATTTCGTCACTTTTCTAACTAGTTTCTAAGTAGTGCAATTAACTTTATTGACTATTTCACGTGCCACATTGAGAATCATTACCATATCATATTACAGCGGGCAAAAATTGCGTGCAACTTGAGGTGACAACTTCTGCTGTTGGTAGCACCCCGCAGATGACATGGACTTCACTGTATTTCACCATTATTTTACCCGAACTCCGCAATGGGCAATTTTTCAACATGATCAAAACTTGGTGCGTGTAAGTCAGTGGCGTAGTCAATGGGGGAGAGGGGCAGGGGGAGAGCAAGTGACCCCCTTGGAAAATATTTTGGGGAAATTCGTGGAATTGTGGGAAATTTCAATTTGACGAAATAAAACTTCCTTTTCCTATTTCTTTAAAGTTTTCTCACTATAATAAATCGTGAAACATTTCTCATGCATAACTCGAATTTCCATGCAACGTATTTCCCCAGATCTCGTCTGTGTCACTTCAGCATGAAGCGCGCTTGGCTCGCGTTCCCCAGAAATGCCCTCTCTACAGCGGCGTGAGAGTTATCTGGTACACCATGCAGGGTATTTAATCAGTTCAGCGTATACTGTCCAACACTGACAGGCTATAAGACCGCAGCATAGGATACCATCATCGAGCTAGTTCCCTACGTATTGTTGAGCTAATGTTATGTTCATCAACTTGATGCACTATTGGATAATACGTTGCTAATAAATAGTAACATAATCATAACCTCGTGAACGAAATATTCCCTCATTTAATTAGCACAATTTCCGTTTGTTTTCGTTCCACAACCATTATATTTATACTCGATTTAAGGCTGTCAACAATACATACCGGTAGGCCTTAGAGTTTCCAAGTTTTCCTTTTTATACATATTGTGAGCAAATTGTCTCCTTGAAAGTTTTCAGGACAATAAAAATATGGCATTCTAAGCATCCAGTAATGAGGCACGGGGATTGTCTTTTCCTGAAATCTAGGGGTGTTTTAGCTGAATTTCCCATGGCGGGACCCTCCGCGCGAACCGATGGTCGCCCTCGGCGTATCCCTCTCACCCGTCACTGAAGTTGATAACGCCCTGATTCAGGTTAGGCGAGGTTTAACAGCCCAGTTTCAAACTTATCGGTTGACAGCTTCCTGGAATAAGTTTAAGCATAAATGGCCTCTCATCCCACAAGCTAGTACCGGGCAGGTTATAGACTGATCTTACTCTGTGTTTAACCATGGATTGAGCTAAAAACAATAGCTTACCGTTGTCTAGACATAATACCCTGCAAACCTAGAAAAACGTATGAAGTTTACCCTATTTTTAAAAAACTGGTTCGGAAAATTAATCTGTTTAATCTGTTAAGAAAATTAATCTAATTAATCACTGGGGATAGGGGTAACAACGGGCCCATGATGACATTGTCTGAATCATATGTATATAGTATGCAACCTCAGGATCTTGTAGGCCATGTATTAACTTAGGTAACATTACATGACGTTATGATAATCTTGTTATTAATATAAATTTACGTATTTTGTATGTAATACATGCACCTTGACCTTGAAAATATACTGAAACTGAAAAGTTTTGGGGAAATTTTCGAGCTTTGCCCCCCTGGAAAATATCCTAGCTACGCCACTGGTGTAAGATGGGCAGACGTCCCTGCAGAACATATGCAGGAGTGCTGGCGCGTAGTGGCCGCAAGTCACAAGCAGGTAACCGGCGTGAAGAACGTAGGTTGCCCGCATGGATGTGGCAATCTTGGGCCAGCTCGTTTGAGATGTGGACATGAAAAGTGAGTTTTGCTTGTAAGGAACGGTGTTAGCCGTAATGAGAGTCTGCGTGTAGCTTGCTGTTTCTGCGGTCATGGTGCGAGGCATACAAGTAAACGAAGTTTGTTCCTGCTGGCGTGCTCCGGGCAAGTCGCTGGCGTTCTAAGACCACCTCCCAGAGGAATTCCTTCACTCATATGTCTCCTCGCGTGTCTGAATTAAGTCTAATCCTCCAACTGACATATACCTGCAGTGAAGTGTATGCTTGCTACCGGCTCTCAAAAACTTGACTCTGCACCATCGAACGCATCCATGGTGATTTTCTCGACGTTACTCTTGACTTTATTTCTGGGTCCCACACACCGTAACGCAAGCCGAACGATCAGCCCGTCTATATAAATCGCCCCTCAAACCACTCCCGTCCATCATAAACAATATATCCCGTGTCATAGAGAGGACTCTACCTACGCTTCCGTCCAACAGAATGATCTTCGACGAAGCCACGGCTAGCCATACAAAAAGGGGCTTGAATCGGCTGAACAAAAAAGCAACAAAGGTTGGTTGGTTGGTTGGTTGGCTGGCTGGTTGGCTGTTTGGTTGGTTGGCTGGCTGGCTGGTTGGCTGGCTGGTTGGCTGGCTGGCTGGCTGGTTGGTTGGCTGGTTGGTTGGTTGGTTGGCTGGCTGGTTGGCTGGCTGGTTGGCTGGCTGGCTGGCTGGCTGGCTGGCTGGTTGGTTGGATGGCTGGCTGGCTGGCTGACTGGTTGGATGGCTGGTTGGTTGGTTGGTTGGCTGGCTGGTTGGCTGGCTGGTTGGCTGGCTGGCTGGCTGGTTGGCTGGCTGGCTGGCTGGCTGGCTGGTTGGATGGCTGGTTGGCTGGTCGGCTGGTCGGTTGGTTGGTCAATTGGTTGGTCAAGACTAATATTGGATCCAAATTCTTAAAACTCGTGACCAAGCACTTTCTCCTAGGCCACAAGCTCAGTGAAATATTGAATAGAAATGTCATCAAAATCTCCAACATTTGCATGAGAACATAAATCAAATTATCAAATCCCACAACATCCAGGTTCTGTTTAATACTCTCCCAGATCCCCCTCCAAAAATTGCACCTGTTGGGTCAAAGCTTCCTGCCCTCCGCGTGGAGAGTGCTTGGTAAGTTCTGTTATATTTAAGGCCACATTGACGAGCGGGCCACCTCTAATATAAGCAGTACGTCGGGCTAGTAGGGCCGGCGGTGATTTTAAATCGCGCTACAACAATCGCACCAAATCCTTCAGACGTTACGCCAATGATACTATGTTATCCAAATACATTTGGGACTCGAAGGACAAAGGACAAAGCTTTTCTAACCACTGAAAGTCATGCAGTGAAAACACACCCAAGCGTTCATACGGCCTTTTCAACCTTTGCATGGAAGAGAAAATCGTAATCTTGCTCCTTACCAACAAACTCAATAGAACAACTGAGCTTATCTCCACTTGTCCTTGCCATCCCGATTCAAGGCCCACGGGTCCAGTGGCGTAGCTAGGATTTATTTCGTGGGGACTATGGGGGGGGGGCGGGATACTTTTGAAGGGGACAGGAGTTTACCATCTTAGCATTAGGCCACTATCAGTTGGCGCGGAGCGTCCAAACAATTTTGGATTTTAACACCTCCTAGATGGCTGAAATGTCATTTACCAGGTTTATTTGTCTTTAATTCTGTTGGGAAAAAGTTGTTATTTTTCTCCCAGTCAGATTCAAACACACTTCGAGATGGGCCTAGTGATAAGCTCATTTCATTACTCAACTGGACTATGGATCCTAGGATTCTAGATCCGATATCATGCTGTATGTTTTAAGCAGCTCTACCAGTGCACACCTGAGTAACGTATTTCCGTAGGCATAGGGTGCACTTCAGTTTGGGGGAAGAAGAATTTTTACCCGAAAAATGAAATCCTCCCAAGGACAATCTGAGCGGAGAGCCATTACTGGTTGTCTAGGCGCGGCCAGAAAATTTGAAAATTCATACCTCTCAAACAGTCAAAACTAACATTTCCCAGGCTTGAAAAGGGATATAGTTAGTTACTAGATGGAGTTTACGACCCTGTTTCCAACCTATTGGTTCAAGTCGAGCCGGCCACGGCCTTTTTTCCAGTTGTGGCTTACTGGCTTGTTGTCCCTACTCCATTGCTTATGCGGAACATCTCGCACAACGGCGGTAGCTTCTATTTTAGAGTCTTTGGTATGACTCGTCCTGAGAATCGAACCCGGGCCTTCCGCGTGAGAGGCGAAGGATCTAATGTTAGCACGGGCGGCGATCCTTGGGGATTGGGGATATATCCCCCCATGAAATTGGATTAGGGAATACTGTACACTTTATCCCCCATGAAAACAAACCGTCAGATTCGGAAACTATGTGAAAAAGTTAAGTATGCTATTATAAAAACTGTTTTAATAGAACGGAAAACTTAAAGATTACAAAAATCCACTCTTTAAAATGCAACATACAACCGTTTCTCTAACCAGAAAGCCAAAAGGCTTAGTGATTCCTTGCCGCTGAAATGTAAGGCCCTTTTTTCACATTGACATTGCTTTGCAATGTTTTTCAATTAACAGGCCTCCATAACGTGCCCAGAAAGGACACATGCAAGGCATCCAATATTCCTACATTGAGATCCCCCTTGCCCGTTGTGAACCCAAATGACATTTGACCTCCACCAAAAACTTCTGGGACCATGTATTCACTATGTGACACCTACATGACAAATTACAGGACCCTACAAGTGACCTTTCTTAAAAGACTGTGAAAGACCTTTGACTCTCACGAAAATCGACAGGGATCATCTACTCAATATGACCAACCCACACACCAAATATGAGCATAGTCACATGTACCGTTCTCGAGATATCAAGTTTACGAAGTTTTGACCTTTTGACCTCTCGTGACCCCACATGACCTTTGACCTCCACCAAAAAACAAGAGGGATCATCTACTCAATATGGCCAACACACTCACCAAATATGCGCACAGTCACATGTACCTTTCTTGAGATATCGTGTTTACGAAGTTTTGACCTTTTGACCTCTCGTGACCCCAAATGACCTTTGATCTCCACGAAAATCGATAGGGATCATGTACTCAACACGACCAACCCACACACCAAATATGAGCATAGTTACATGTACCGTTCTGGAGATATCGAGTTTACGAAGTTTTGACCTTTTGACCTCTCGTGACCCCAAATGACCTTTGATCTCCACCAAAACAATAGGGATCATCTACTCAATATGGCCTATGCATACACCAAATATGAGATTAGTCACACTTACTCTTCGTGAGATACCGTGTTTACAAGCAATTTCTAAGGAATTTACCTGTTGACCTCTCGCGACCCCAAATGACATTTGACCTCCACGAAAATCGATAGGGATCATCCACTCAATATGGCCAACACACTCACTAAATATGAGCACAGTCACACGTACCTTTCTTGAGATATCGAGTTTACGAAGTTTTGACCTTTTGACCTCTCGTGACCCCAAATGACCTTCGACCTCCACCAAAAATAGTAGGGATCATCTACTCAATATGGCCAATCCACACATCAAATATGAGATTAATCACACTTACTCTTCCTGAGATACCGTGTTTACAAGCAATTTCTAAGGAATTTACCTATTGACCTCTCGTGACCGCAAATGACCTTTGACCTCCACGAAAATCGATAGGGATCATCTACTCAATATGACCAACCTACACACTAAATATGAGCACAGTCACATGTACCGTTCTCGAGATATCGTGTTTACAAGGTTTTGACCTTTAGACCTCTCGTGACCCCAAATGACCTTTGATCCCCACCAAAAATAATAGGGATCATCTACTCAATACGACCAACCCACACACCAAATATGAGGTTAGTCACACTTACCCTTCTTGAGATATCGTGTTTACAAGCCAAAGCGTCACATACACATACACACACACAAACACACACACACGATATCACCATCGCATAGATTCCTTGCCTGCCTTCGGCAAGGAATCAAAAATGGAAGGGAACGTATGAATGTTGCTTGACAGTTCTGTACACCCACCAATGGAGTAACTAAACCAGAAAGCCAAAAGGCTTAGTGATTCCTTGCTGCTGAAATGTAAGGCCTTTTTTCACATTGACATTGCTTTGCAATGTTTTTCAATTAACAGGGCTCCATAATGTGCCCACAAAGCACACATGCAAGGCAACCAATCTTGAGATCCCCCTTGCCGGTCGTGAAGCCAAATGACATTTGACCTCCACCAAAAACCTCTGGGACCATGTATTCACTATGTGCCATCTACATGACAAGTTACAGGACCCTACAAGTGACCTTTCTTGAAAGACTGTGCAGGAAAGCTTGTCAGGCCTTGAACATGCTGACTCCAAATGAACTTTGACCTTTGGGAAAATCAATAGGGATCATCTGATAAATATGACCAATCCACACACTAAATATGAGCACAGTCACATGTACCGTTCTTGAAATACCGTGTTTACGAAGTTTTGATCTTTTGACCTCTCATGACCCCAAATGACCTTTGACCTCCACCAAAAACAAAAGGGAACATCTACTCAATATGTCCAACACGGGAAGTGATAAATCGAGCCCCTCTGGCAACCACTTCATATTAATGAGTTGATACGTCAATGTTTTAATATTCATGTCATGTCTTACCGGTGAACAGTTCACAGCGATGTAAATTGAAACTAAGTTCGGGGTGTAACTCATGATGATAATAACATGTTTCACATTTCTTGTGCGCGATGGACGGCTGAATCTGGGTTTGACAGGACTCAAACGATGTATGGTAATTGTCAAATTGCTTTGATTTTGGAAGAATTATCAAACTTTAACAGCACTAACTAAGATAAGGCATTCAAGTGTATATGTAGTGACTGGAACTACAACTATCTATACAGTGGCACAGCAGCCATGTGGATAATCGTGAATTATCGTAATATAGCTTCATTTTTCATTTTCATTTATTTGTTTCATCACATTACATATTATAATATGATGTGAAAGGAAGTCATCCAGAAAACCAAAATTGGCTTAACAAAGTGGATGACTCCCTATAACCAAGAAAAAAAGATAATAGATATTTACAATTTCTACAAAACAAACAGCAAACAAAAACGTATACATACATAACTATGACATGTCTCCGTATTATACACTCTCATTTGGAAAAATTATGAGCATACTTGACAGATATTAAGAATAATTTCAATTTCACCAAGGGAACTTAGTAATTATCAATGATGCCTTCCTTAGTCGCCTTCTTAAAGATAAACAGAGAGGCAGAATTTTTTACTGAGTCTGTGAGGGTATTCCAGATTTTAGTGCTACGATTACGCAAGCTAAACGATCCAATGTTCGTACGATAGTAATGACGATGGGCAGATTTAGCGTGTCTAGTACTATGCCTATGAACAGAAGTATTGCTAATTATAAAATTATGAAATGTATCTGGTAGTAGTCTATTCCAAGCCTTGTAAGAAAATACAGCAATGTTGTAATCAATGATGTCGGTAAATTTGAGTAATTGAAACTTTTTAAATAGTGGGTTGGTGTGGTCCCTGGGACCTGCATGAGCTAAATGGCGAACCGCTCGTTTCTGCAATGTAGTTAGTTGGCTAAGGTAAGAACTGTTAGCCCCGCTCCAGACAATGGAACAATAATTTAAGTGGGGAATAATTAAAGTCTGGTATAGTGTCATGAGTATATTTCTTGGCAAAAAGTGTTTTAGTTTGGATAGTACGCCCACGTTTCTTGAAATCGTCTTGGAAATATTTGTAATGTGTTCTCGCCAGGTGAGCTTTTCATCTATGTGTACTCCTAGAAACCTCGTTGTGGTCACTTGCTTAATAGCAATCCCATTTATACAGACATCACTACCCCGCCTGCTAGTTCTATTATTACCAAAGATAATATAGTTAGTTTTACTAATGTTTAAGGATAGCTTGTTAGCAGAGAACCAGTTACATATCTTACTCAATTCAATTGAAGCGGTATCATACAATGAATCTACACTCTTATGTCTGAAGAAAATGTTAGTGTCATCAGCAAAAAGTATAATATCAGCTTTATCAGCAACAAAATAAATATCATTCATATAAACAATGAACAGGAGTGGCCCCAGTATGGACCCTTGGGGTACCCCACAACGAATATCCTTGAGACTTGAAGTCATGCCCTTGTAATAAGTATATTGGGATCTATTTGAGATGTAGCTGTGAAACCAATCTAGAACATTACCTCGGATACCATAAGTCTCTAGTTTAGCAAATAGGATACTGTGATCAATTGTATCGAATGCTTTACTTAGGTCTAGAAATACACCCATTGAAATATTATTACCATCTAAACTTGTGCATAGCTTGTCTAAAGCATCCGATAGGGCTAATTCAGTTGAATGGTTAGGACGAAAACCATACTGTCCTTTACAGAGGATATGAAAATTTTTAAGAAAATCATGCACTCGGTTAAACATTAACCTTTCAATTATCTTTGCAAAACATGAAAGTAAGGAAATAGGGCGATAATTTTCAAAAGCTTGTGGGTCCCCCTTTTTAAACACGGGTAATACTTTCGCCGTTTTCAATTTGTTTGGAAATACTCCTGTCTTGAACGAAAGATTAAAAATATAAGTAAGTGGTTTAGCAATAAACGGTAACACCTGTTTTATAATACTAGGTTTGAAATCATCATACCCCGCTGCTTTGTTGGGCTTCAGACTGGCATTAGCTACATTCAAAAACTCATCTTCAGAGACCGGGTACATAAACATAGAATTGGAGTTAATGGCAATGTTTCCAAAGAAGTGATCTGCATCGCCACTGGTTGCAATCTTGTCTGCAAGTGAAGGCCCAATATTAACAAAATAATCATTGAAACTTTCAGCAATATCTTTATCGTTATCAATATTATCGCTGCCATTTCTAAAGGTATCAGGGTGTATGAAATCTGCACGATTTTTATGCAAAATATCGTTAATATTTTTCCATGTCTTTTTAATATCATTTTTACATTCTCTGAATATTCCACAGTAATGAGCACGTCTGGAAAAACGGATAATATGATTCAGTTTATTTCGATAATTTTTATATACTTGGTGGTTCTTAAGAGACGGAAACTTTAGATAAGAGCGTAGAAGCTTCTGTTTTTTTTTTCTAATAGATGTTAAAATTCCTTGCGTAATCCATGGGTGTTTCTTTCTCCGTTTCTTGTTCTGGTTCACACGTTTAACTGGAAAACAGATGTTGTAGGCTAGATTGAAATGATCAAAAAATATGTTATACGCCAAATCAGCGTTTGCGACTTGTAGAATATCTTCCCAGGTTTTATCTGCTAAAGTTGCGGTAAAGAGGTCTTTATTACGGGCACTATAGTCTCTAAAAGTGATAGAACTATTTTGATAGCATTCTTCCTGAATAACCTTAACGAATACAGGAAAATGGTCACTTAGATCAGTGACAAATATACCAGACATCACACTCTCGTTGATATTTGTAAAAATATTGTCAATTAATGTTGCGGTTGAACCACTAACTCTGGTTGGCTTACTTACAGTAGGTTCAAAGCCATGTGACGTCATGGTATTCAAAAACTTAGTAGAGCTAATACTGTTTAGCATATCGATATTAAAATCACCCATGATATATGCATGACAGTAATGGCTACTGATTGTATTAAGCACTTCGTTGAGATGAAAAACAAAATCACTTATAGCACTATCTGGCGGCCTATAAATAACACCAATGATGACCTTTTCGTTTATGGAAGGGTCACTTGTTTCAATGAATAAAGATTCAATAGTATCATTAAATGTTGACATATCATTAAGTTTTTTGAAACTTGTTAAGTTGTTACGTACAAATAAACCCACTCCACCTCCTCTTCTATGGTTACGATGAGATTCTATGAAGGTGTAATTATCCATCTGAAGTAAGGGGGATACGTCATCGGTAAGCCAGGTTTCAGTGAAACCAATGATAGAGAACTCATCATGGAGCAATGACAGATATGCTCTGATGTCATCAAAATTTCTATTCAAACTTCTGCAGTTATGATGGAGAATGCTAAATCTGTTATTACATGACAAGCTATTATATGAGTCTATGTCATAATACTCACACGAGCCTGTTGAAGAAACAAGCTCCTCCGATCGGTTACCCAGCGATTCTGTGTCAAGCAGATTACATGGTTTCACAGGTGAGTGTATCGCATTATTGAAATCATTATCATCTTCGATATGGTTAAAAGGCAGAGTACCTGATGCATTTTTGAAAAAGTCCCCTGGATTACTGCTGCGATTAGTATGGAGACTCATCAAATTTTGGATGAAATGGAAGTGTCGCCGAAAAGAAAATAAGGACGATAAAAGGATCCTGTGGTAGCCGGGTCTCTCAAATTGTTTTGTAAGTATGCCGTGAGTAAATTTAATATGTAGTTATCTTCACTGACGAATTGCTGCTTGCGGAGTGCTAGGATGTGACGTAGTTACGGAAGGTGCCCTATAAAGTTCCCCGTTTATGTACAGCTCACCATCTCGAAAACGTGGGCGCTTACCTGCTCTGTATGCTTCGTTCATAATGTTTCGCAGTTGTGATATCTTTTTGAAGTCTTCGGGCGGCAGATCTTCTGCTATGAACAACCCCGTACCTTCCAGAGCTCGTCGGGCCTTGGTAATCACGCTTTGACGTTGGGGTCGGTATAAAAACTTAGCAATAATGTGTCTCGCTTTTCCTTGTAATTTTCTACCAGTGCGGTGGGCGTTTTCAATATCTACATTTGTCATTTGTAGGTGCAGTGAGAGGACTTGTTTCACCTCATTGATGACATCTTCATTTGCTTGTTCAGGGATACCCCCAAACCGCAGGTTGAAACTCCTGGAGTAGCGTTCAGCTTTGACTTGGGCGATATGCAACGACCTTAATTTGTCTTCAGTGGCCCTGTGTATCTCATTATGTTTGTGCAGCAGTGCATGTAGGTCAGCCCTCAGCTCTTTGGCAATGGCATCAGATCTTCTTCGGGAAGGAGTGTAAGTTTTGGTTTCGCCGAACGGCCCTTTGCCAGAAGGCCGGGAGTACTTTAGAAAAATAATGGAGAAGAATTTGACCCAACTGAAAATTCCATGTCACCGACCATGTACCCTAGATAGGATATCTCCATTGGTGTACGAGCTAGGGATTGGGGGCAAGGGGAAAGTCTGACCCTCCCCGCCCACCCACCCCCCCCCCTCCAAAAAATCCACACATTCTAAAATGTGGCGGGAAATTGGAAAAATTAGTACAAGGATTTGCAAAAAATCAAATAACCACTGGAGTTTAAAAAAATGGCATAGTTTTTTTTTCCGAAAATTCCTTGACGTGCCCGCAATCTAAAAAAAAACCCGCCATAAATCGCGGTACTAGAATTCATAAAAAGCAAAGACCCCAAAAATTAGATACACCTCCGGGCAGCGCAAAAGTATTATTCGTGAGCCTATTAGTTTTTACTTCAGACTTTTTCACAACACAATACCCGAAATGGTAGAATATCCAGATTCTTTCAAGCATTTACCGGAAAACACTGGCACAAAAGTATATGATCATAATTAGGCCAGGGTAACAAATTTCACAATAATCACAGAGATATAAAATCGGGAAACATTTGGGAAGCCTGTCGCCTAAAATCTCAGGCTTACTCCAAACAGTATCAATTCTCCTAGCCTAGTCTTACCACTGGCGTAGACAGGAGGGCACAAGGGGGCCATGGCCCCCTGTTCATGCCTGCAAAATAAAAAAAATGAATGAAAAATAAATAAATAAATTACGAAAGTAAAAGGTACTTTCGTCGCATTGGCCTCGGCTGGCCATATGCACTTCAAGGGCCATACTGTACAATTAGTATACATATTCCAGGGTTCGTTCCGCATTTCTGTTGATGTCCAACGGTGCACGCACGCTGAACGCGAATACTTTTTCAATAGACTCAATCAGTGTTACAACAAATGCCATCACAGCTGGGCGTCAAAAGAGTTGGTAAGGCGCTCTCACTGAGCTGCTATTTAGCTCAGTGGGCGCGCTTACACTGTCGTCACAATGGACGGTAGGTTCCAGTTTGTCTATTCTCTGCGTGCAACCACGCAAGCGTTAACACGCGCAACACCAAATATACACCCATGTGTTCTTGCGCATGCTCTATGCCAACCAATTAATAATAATAAAAATAATAATGGAAATTTATAATGCGCACACATCCGCAAAAAGCGCTCATGGCGCATGCAGGGCTCAAAGAGAAACAAAACAAAAAAAAAAAACAAAAGAAACATACACAATACCAACCAATGCCAATCAGTGACGTAGGCGTCAACACTGTAATAGCATATAGCACTATAATCACCCAAAATCGATAGTTGATCGATCGATCGCCGAAACTAAACAACCAAATGCCACGTAGGCCCACAGTATATTGATGCATCATACCCTGTAAGCAGGTGGTCTGTCGGCGGTCATTTGACCGACGGAGAACCATCGGAGGTCCGCTGGCTTGACACTGTGAAAAGTGCATGATGGGTACAGAGTTTTTGCCAATCAATACCTCACGCCCGTCAGCGAACCGTAGACCCACACATTTTTCCGAAGATGAGCCGACAATGGACCGTCAAAGGACCGATCAAATATTCCTGGCTAGCTGGGATAATTAGTTAAGCTACATACAATGTTCAAAATACAATTACCGTTAAGCATTCGAGTAATGATCTAGTAAAGAAATATGATATTAAAAGAATCGAATTAAATTTCTGAATTTCAGGGAAAATAGGGGAAAATCCCACTACAAATAGTAAAATGGGGCTGTTTCACTGATCAATGTCCGGGGAGTGTAAAATTTGTGAAAAACCACAATAATTTAACATTTGCTTTAATTGCCGTTGAGGGAAATCTTACTTTCTTCTTTTCTAGACA
Organism: Holothuria scabra; assembly: GCA_037179385.1. Taxonomy (NCBI): domain Eukaryota; kingdom Metazoa; phylum Echinodermata; class Holothuroidea; order Aspidochirotida; family Holothuriidae; genus Holothuria; species Holothuria scabra. Next base: position 23,803,563 of record CM074194.1, read on the forward strand.
GTGATTACACACAGTTTGTTGCCTTTTAGCAGTCACTTAATTATTAATGAAGAATTGAAAATAGTGAAATACACCGCCAACTAGTAATGATCAAGAGCAATATATACTGAGGATATCTTGAGGGGACATGATGGAAGAGGTGAGTCATTGACCAAGGGTCTTTTAATGGAGATCCTTGAAACTTTAGGGAGAAATGATGACACCATAAAGAAACATCTCAAGCATTCTGCAAGAAATACCAGATATACCTCACCAGACACCCAGAATGACATCTTGAGTTCAGCAGAACTTAAGTTTCAAGTGAAAATTTTTTGCAAACGGAAACTCAAAAAGCAACTGCTTAGAGCCCTCTATAAGCCTGGGAAATACCATTTTCGATTGTCTAAGGGGTCCCATTTTTCAAAATTTTCTGTACGCTTCACACCAACCAATGGTAGCGATTAGCTTAGTCTTTCTGGCTGAATTTAGTTTGAAGTGAACGTTTATCTGCGATTGAAAACTTAAAAGTATTGACAGCTTGGATCTCCTTCATAAGCCTGGGAAATGTCATTTCCGACTATATGAGAGGTACGAATTTTTAAATTTTCTAGACGTTCCGCGCCAACCGATGGTGGGGCTCCGCTTAGATAGAGTGTTTTGGTCGAACAGATTACTTAACAGAACATTGCAAGCTTCCAAATTGTTCTTCGTTTTGGGACAATATTATGAAGTGAAAATTTTAGTGCGAAAGAAAGCTCAAAAAAATGACTGATTTGTTTTTAGGTACGAGCCCGGGAAATGCAATTTCCTGCTGTCGGGAGGTTCTCAATTTTTAAAAATTACTGTGCTCGGGCAAAATTACATTTTTTCGGACAAAGGAGACAATTCTGCCCCTCCGAAACTGAAACGCTCCCTCCCGTAAGTCTAATGTCAATATGTAAAATATAAAACTTCAAATGTATGGGAAGCCAAACTGTTCCGCGGGAGAATTTTCCCAATATGGTCCGAGTGCCTTTATCTGCATGATGATATTCAGTAACCCTAACCAAACTACAGATCATGCCCTACTTGATTTTCTTGTAAGAAGATAGGATATTTTCTTTTAAACCCGTAAATCTGTCATAAAATTACAAGTTTTCTCCAGTATAAGCTTCAGATTGTTAAAAGTGGCAAAATTTTCCAATACTCCGTACTCCGTACAATAAATAAGTCACGTCCCACCTGGACTAACTCAAAGCCTTTGTCGGGGCCTTGAAATGCTGCCCCCCCCCCGTCGGGGAGCTTGGTCCCCCTGTCGGGGAAATCCTGGCGCCACCCCTGAGGCTGTAGAGGGTGAAATTGGCCACACCTTGACAATACGTACGGGATACGGCGTACACGTTGAACTAGAACGAAGTAGACGCCCACGTTCACCGGTAACACATGACGGGAAAGAGTAAGGGCCCTGGGAATCTAGGACAAAAGGAAGGGAGAATTACTCGTAAACAACAAGATGACGTCTATGATAAAGGTCAGGGAAGGTCCACCATACTACAGGACAATAAGCACTTACAACACCATGACAAAATGATGCAGCCATTTTTCTCTTGCGTACTATCCGTGTAAGTTACTATGGTATTTTCCTATGCGCAAGTAAAGATTTTTGAAAGCTTGAATAATGTGATGACCAAAGGGGAGTCCATTTCTCGGTCTTTGCATTTCTCTTGGCATTTCATTTGAATATCAACTTTTCTCACGTGCTCGTTTTTGTTAGAAATTAAAAGACCGTGCCCGCCCGATCCGACGTGTACTGTTTTTTTTTTTTTCGATTTACTTAGTTAATAAGCCCTCCTACGGGAACTTTGTTTTCCAGGAGGTTACAATTTTGCACGGTGTTGTAGCTGTGCACGCAGTATGTAACACCCTTTTTCGGTCAATACGTAATACCTTCTGCTTCGAGCCTTCGAAAGGAGATACTTTGTGGGTTCAAAGTTGTTTACAAGGGGAACACATAACGTTGCAAACAACGTGATGGTATGTTTATCAACTTTGCAGTTCGTCCAATACTGTTTTTCACAAATTCCTTAGATTAGATTCCAATAATTCGCAAGATCAAGCTCAAACTAGCATGTTACGTTGTGCAACACGCGCAAATATTCCCAAGATCTTCGGGAACTTTCCAAACGCTCTTATGCTACCTCGTTTATGAATATTGAACTCCTTGTGACGTTAGTGTGTCGTCTGGGTCATTAATATGAAGTGGTTGCCAGAGGGGTGCGATTTATCACTTCCCGTCCAACACACTCGCCAAATATGAGCACAGTCACATGTACCGTTCTTGAGATACCGTGTTTACGAAGTTTTGACCTTTTGACCTCTCGTGACCCCAAATGACCTTTGCCCTCCACCAAAAACAATAGGGATCATCTACTCAATATGGCCAATGCACACACCAAATAGGAGAGTAGTCACACTTACCCTTCTTGAGGTACTGTGTTTACAAGCAATTTCTAAGGAATTTACCTATTGACCTCTCGTGACCCCAAATGACATTTGACCTTCACGAAAATCAATAGGGATCATCTACTCAATATGACCAACCCACACACCAAATATGAGCATAGTCACATGTACCGTTATCGTGTTTACGAAGTTTTGACCTCTCGTGACCCCAAATGACCTTTGATCTCCACCAAAAACAATAGGGATCATCTACTCAATATGGCCAATGCACACACCAAATATGAGATTAGTCACACTTACCCTTCTTGAGATACCGTGTTTACAAGCAATTTCTAAGGAATTTACCTATTGACCTCTCCTGACCCCAAATGGCCTTTGACCTCCACGAAAATGGATAGGGATCATCTACTCAATATGACCAATCCACACACCAAATATGAGCATAGTCACATGTACCGTTCTCGAGATATCGTGTTTACAAGGTTTTGACCTTTTGACCTCTTGGGACCCCAAATGACCTTTGCCCTCCACCAAAAACAATAGGGATCATCTACTCAATATGGCCAATGCACACACCAAATATGAGATTAGTCACACTTACCCTTCTTGAGATACCGTGTTTACAAGCAATTTCTAAGGAATTTCCCTATTGACCTCTCCTGAACCCAAATGACCTTTGACCTCCACGAAAATGGATAGGGATCATCTACTCAATATGACCAATCCACTCACCAGATATGAGCATAATCACATGTACCGTTCTCGAGATATCATGTTAACAAGGTTTTGACCTTTTGACCTCTCGTGACCCCAAATGACCTTTGATCTCCACCAAAAAAAATAGGGATCATCTACTCAATATGACCAACCTACACACCAAATATGAGGTTAGTCACACTCACCCTTCTTGAGATATCGTGTTTACAAGCCAAAGCGTCACACACACACACACACACGACATCACCATCGCATAGATTCCTTGCCTGCCTTCGGCAAGGAATCAAAAATGAACATGTTACACATATGCACCGGTACCCTCGATCAACTTCGAAAGTGATCATCCATAATTTTATTTCTCTGTTTGAAATAGAAGGTAAATTCGGTATCCATTTCTTACATATATATTCTGAAAAGGTGACTTTTACATGCAGTGAAAGGATATCTAATATTTAAATGTCATCAAAATTGCAAAAGCTTTTTTTACGTTATTGCCCGACGCGCCGTAACTTTTCTGCCTAAGAGATTTAATTGTTACAACTTAGGTTTCCGCTTCTCCAGATGAGTTTTATTACACCGCAGTTAAAGCTCCACACGGTTCTAGTGATTTCACTTCAAAATCATTGTTGTAATTTTTATTCCCTTCGATTCAGTTTTATCGACTGTCTCTCAGTCTCATTAAAAAAATATAAGAATTATTAAATTCAGACCAGAATGCAAAAATGCATCGAGGTTTCGATGATACAAAAATGTTCCGTTTCAAAGAGTGCCATCATGCACCATTATCTTCTCATTCAAATGTTATACTAGCATGTTCAAAAAATAATTTTGTCATTCCAGATGACCTTTTGACCTCCATAAAAGCCATGCACAGCTAGAATGACAAACAACAGACAGGCAAATGGACAAACAGCTTTCTTGATAGATCACATTTAAAAAGGTTTCCAGGCTTTGACCCCTGGAGACCCCAGATGACCATTCATCTCTGCCAAAAACTATGGGGATCATCTTCTAACCACAATGCATCAACATACCCAAATATGAAATCTATCCCAAGTTTCCTATCTTGAGATATTGCATAAGCAGAATTTTCATACTTGGGCCAGCAGTGACCCCAGATGACCTTTGAACTCCATCAAAAACATTATGCACCATTTCCTGACCATAACACCCATCCATATAACAAATATGACATCTACCAAAGCTACTTAACCTGAGATATCACATAAACAAGGTTTTCATACTTTGACCCCTGATGACGCCAGATGACCTTTGACCTCCACCAAAAAACAATAGGAACCAACTCCTGACCATAAAACATCAAAATCCTAAATATGAAATCTATTCAAGCTTTCTACCTTGAGATATCTTGGTAACGAGATTTTTAGACTTTGACCCCAGGTGACCCCAGATGACCTTTGACCTCCTCCAAAAACAATAGGGACCATCTACTGACTATAATGTATCCACATACCACATATGAAATCTATCCAAGTTTCCTAACTTGAGATATCCTGTTAACAAGGCTTCCATACTTTGACCCCTGGGGACCCCAGATGACCTTTGACCTCCACCTCCACCAAAAACAATAGGGACCATCTCCTGACCATAACACATCCACATACTAAATATGAAATCTATTCAAGCTTTCTACCTTGAGATATCGAGATTTTCAGGCGTTGACCCATGGTGACCCCAGATGACCTTTGAACTACCCCCAAAACGATAGGGACCATCTACTGACTATAATACATCCACAAACCAAATATGAAATCTATCCAAGCTTCCTATCTTGAGATATTGTGTTAACAAGGTTTTCAGACTTTGACCCCTGGTGACCCCAGGTGACCTTTGACCTCCACCAAAAACAATAGGGTTCTTCCTCTCAATATGGCACATCTATGTACCAAGTTTGAAAACTGTCACACATTCCTATCTTGAGATATCGTGTTAACAAGCAAAGTGTCACAAACACACACACACACACACGCACACACATACATACATACACACGCACGCCATCATGATTGCATTGGTTTCTCTTATCATCGAAACCAAAAATGACTGAAGACCACAAACAATTACCAATTATCTAGGTCATCATTAAGAATACTAAACGAGACGTAATTATAAACAGTGTACACAAAAATATAAATTGATTCATTATACAACTATAAAGATCCGGAGGAATGTCGACAAGAAACTTGAAATGGTGTTATATGCACCTCTTTGATCGCCTTGAAATAACTAAAAATTACTATGGGAATGGAAGATATACTATATAAAATAACGAATGATGGTCAATGACTGTGGCGTAGCTACAGGGGCTCTAAAAAGGAAAAATTCGGAAATTTGCCATTTGTGGTATCATTCAACGACAGTGTGGTTTTCCCAACTCTGCTTTCATGAAATTCATAATTCCCTCCAATAATAGCTCCATTTTCGTAATTATTTGTTTGAAATATGCAAAATTTCAGCGCGCTTCGTGCGCGGAAATTAGAAGTTACTGCTGCAGTTGTGTTTCCGCATAAATCAGTTTGGCAGACTTTTCCAAACTCTGGAAATGACAAAATCACCAGATTATTCAGCGATATCGACAACTACAGTGCTATTCTCATGAATTTTCTATCATTATATTCCAAATTTTCCCTAATATAAGCTCTTGAATGTCGTCGAACAACCTCAGTTTGTAGGACCTAGATAAAACTGTGTAGCAACAACGATCTTTGGTAGCCGTGTTATCTCAGACTTGCCAATAAGAAATACAGATTCTTCAGTTATCCCGAACTATTCACATTTCCTTATAAAGGGAACCGAGAATCCAAACTTTTATCCAATACGAGCTTCACATATTCAAAACTTTGCTGATTAGGGGCAGAAACTTCGGCGCGCGCCGCAAATCACGCTCCGATAGATATGGCACTCACAATTAAACAAACAATCCGGAAAATCTGGGTGCTTGCCCCCTCCCCCTGGAAAAAAGTCTAGCTACGCCACTACTCTTTTTTTACTATTATTCTTTTCACTCGATTAAGAATCTTAATCCCCCTTTTAACAGTTTAAGGCAGTCAGACTTTTACTTTTCTATACTTTTTACGCTTGACCTTGTTACCTTTTTATGAAATACACTTCTGACAGTTGCTATGATATCACGTTAGATAACCCGGAAAGGGCCATTTGCGATGATCTCGGGCCATTCCCTTCTGCATTGAGGGTACGTTGTTTTGGGATGGGAAAGATTGAGCCCACAGAACCTAATCTCAACATCACTCGTTTAATGGGACCACATGACTGATGCTATATAATTGCGCATATGGCAGTGTTGACAAAGTTGTTTAATTTTCCGTCCCTTTCCCGGATCCTCCGTGTAGAATAACGTCTACATTGACAACTAATAAGGTTGTTTGTGAGCACTGCAGTACTTATATTCCTGTAATCAACATATCCGACCCTCGAGTTAAACAGTTAACACCAAATGTAACTTTGGAGAAAAGCGTATGTAGTGCTCAAAAAATTGCAACTTAAGAGCAAAATGCTCCAGAACTAAGAAGACTGCATGTCACATCAATCGCAAAATATATTGACAATTTTAGTAAAAAACTGAGTTGGCAACAAATATTTTCTTCACAACTCACATGAAGGGGGGACTTGATATAATGTCCCCCTCAAAAGAACATTGCGGGGACATATCCCCAAGATTGCCGCTCACGATACGCATTGCGCATTACGCAGGGCGTATTCAACACGGACAGATCATGGAAATTAGACTTATATGATATTTGTTAGTGTCACAGAGGGGAAATCAAGGCGTGGCCGGCTCGACTTGAACCAAGTGATGGGAAACTGGGCCATAAAACTCCATCTAACCTGACAAAAGTGTAACCGAGCGACGAATGACCGAAAACTCTGTTATTCCCCTAATGACACTGCAATGGCAGTGCTGAAAACAAGCCAGGCTTACTGTAACCCAAGTAGACGACAAATACCTATCGTTTGTATTTCCTAATCCCGCATAAGCATAACAGAAATGCCAAGAACGATACAAGAGCCAGATTACTGTATGACCTTGACTGCGCAAACCTCATCTTAAAGCGTTGCATCTCCTGCCAAACAGCAGTACAAAGTTGTTTCATAATCTTCGTTCTCTTATCTTTAGAGACTAGAAGATGGACGTAAAGGGGTGTGATAAACAAGACACTTTTAAACTATACTACTTTGATTTGTTTGCCAATTAGATAGGGTTTTAAAGCCTTCTGGTTTAATCTGACGGCATCCACGGCCTTTTTACAGTTGTAAGACATGTATTTTCTATTCTATTTATTGGGGGCACCATCCACAGAAACGCCGCTTAATTGAATTTTGATGAAATGCCATGTTATTAAATCAACATACAAAAATACCTGCTCGCCACCCAAACTGATCTATAATTTGGTTTCGTCGTTCGATTCTCTCTCAGAAATTCGACTGAAAAGACAGTGGACGTATCTTGGATCACTTCTCCCACGGAGTGTCGTGCAAAGATATTTGGGGACTAATTTGGGGGAGGGGAAAAATACTATATGTGCGATAACGATATGATTATTCTCCAGGATATATTGCAATCAATTGTAACAGTTATTTTTTCCAATTTTTCGACATGTGAAGAATTTTCAAATACTTCTCACACGAAATTTTTAAAACACCTTTTACAAATTCGGGGGCCAGTTATATGGGCATGAAGACTCTGTTCTCACCAATTTCACTAGAAATCAAAGCTCGAAATACCTTCTTTTCAACCGGTATAGACTGGAAGTCTTAAATTGTCCCCTTGGGACGTATCTCCTTTAGAGAGCATACGCTGAAACTTTTCCGGGGGATATGGTTTGGTTGCCACCCTCCAGCTCTTCGTCAGGGGGACTTTGGAAGATACCCCCGACGAGAGCTTCTTTCTAGCTTGATAGCCTTTTGGATAATACGTTTCTTTATCCCAATATAAAAACTCTATACACCAAACATGAAAGGTGTTCGCTATTCCTTTCTAGAGATATCGTGTTTACAAACATATCGTGATTACAAACAGCTTCACACACACACAAAGAGACGCCATCATCATCTCATAACCCGCTTGCATGTTTTCGGCAAAGAATAACCAGAAAGCCAAAATGCTCGGTGATTCCTTGCCGCTGAAATGTAAGATTGTTTGTTTTTTTTCCAAACTGACAGTGCTCCGTAATTTACCCACAAAGCTTACATGCAAGGTATCCAAGCTTCTTACATTGACATCCCGGATAACCTTTGACTACCCAGAAGAAGGGTTCTCCTTACTATCACATCGACGTACTATGTGTAAAATTTTGCAGTATCGAAGATACCAAACACGAGAAATTTTGTAAACATGACATTGAAACTTTGACCCCTTGTAAACCCAAATAACATTTGACCTCCATCAATACTATAGGCATAATTTATTCACTATGCACCACCATCTATATGCCAAGTATGAGGACCCTGTAAGTTACCTTTCTTCTGATACTGTGCAAACAAGCTTGTCAGACTTTGACACTGCTGACTTTAAATGACCTTTGACCTCCACGAAAATCGATTGGGATCATCTACGTAATAGGACCAACCCACACACCCAATTATGAACAAAGTCGCAAGTACCGTTCTTGCGATGTCATGTTTACAAGGTTTTGACCTTTTGACCTCTAGTGACCTGAATGACATTAGACCTCCGCCAAAAACAATAGGGATCATATACTCAATATGTCCAACCCACACACCATATATGAGGTTAGTCACACTAACCCTTCTTGAGATACCATGTTTACAAGCAAAAGTGTCACATACACACACACACGTACACATGACATCAGAATTGCATAGAATCATTGCCTGCCTTCAGCAAGGAATAAAAAAAAAAGAAACAGCAGTAGTGTTCTACCCAATGTTATTTTACTATGCAGCTGATCACCCACACCTAGCAGAGTTAGTTTGGCACGACTAGATAAAAATAGAATATTTAAATGTAAAAATTGGATTTTTGTTATAGAAATGAAAAACAGGACTGAATTCATTTCTTTTATTTTAATAGTATCTTCACTTAGACAAAATAAAGCTGAAAAAGTTCAAAAAAGCACAGCATGATTGGTGGGGAAAAGTAATTTACTAATGGTTGCATAACAGACATATAGGACTAGTGCTATAGTGCCAATGTGTAAACAGGACACTGATAGGTATGCAGTGTTCTCTGTTTCTGAGCACTCCTAACTTAATTTAACACGAGATTCCTGAAAGGAGCCATACCCTCTGCATAAAAAGGAGACAATGAGACTTGAAATGACCAAGAGTTAAGAACAACCACAAACTGACTTTGAAACAACAGCTAATTCCCACTGATGTCTCCTACTTTCTCTTCCTAATAAGTTTATTTCATTATATATCAGGAGTTTCATATTGCATATCCAATGTAAATTAAGGAGTTGCTCTCATAAATTTGACAATTCAGTGAGAAAAATATTATCACATGATTCTTAAGAGTCATTCATGAAAAGACTACTAGACTCATTCAAATTGGGGTTCATTGCATTTTCCCTTTATAAACTTCAGACCTTTACACTGAGCCTATTACGAATGGCAGAGGCAAAGGCAAATTCAGCTGGTTAACTGGTCTACCCAAAACTGCTTTAGTCAGTCATCACTCATCAGGTGAGAACTGATTTCAATGGCAAGCCAATGCCATGTGGTGGAAAAGCCAGAGTACCTGGAGAAAAACCCATGGAAATGGAACTGGGTTTTAACCCATGCACATGTTAAACACATTGGTACACAGCAGCTGGAATAGACCACTCTGCCAATTGACAGCCGCTTCTATGAATGGGACTGTGCCATGACATAAATACCAATCACTTGGCTGATAAAGCAACTGGCAGCATTAAGGAAAGAGGGTGTGCAACAGATGATACGATGGACTGGATTTTTTAAGTTACCAACATCCCCCATAATCCCTCTACTCTTTCCACAGTCCAATGTTGTAAGCGAGTCACTTGAAATCCAGTCTCAAGTCACCTTGAGTCACATGGTGTTGCACCTCCAGTCTTTAGCAGCTCAAGTCAAGTCTTGTGAACCTTCTTTCAGTTTGAGTCAGTTCAATCTTCCTAAGGGTTCATATCACCTTGAGTCACCCATCCATTCAGTATACATTTTCAGCAATTCACCCCAGGCCTCCTGGTCACTTTAATTCACTCATAACCAGGATCACCTCTCATGTCAAGCTGCATCATTTAATAGTTTGTGGTTATTCATGCCTTTTTCAATTTAATTGCATCAATGTGTTGGGAGGGGTTAAAGGCTTTTCTATATTATGTTTTGTATTAATCCATAGTAATGACCCAAATAAAGTGTTTGAGTTCTGAGACACTGGTCTTGTCAAGTATTTTGTGTTGTATTGAACACTGAGTCTAGTTAAGTTAAGTCTTTGGCAAGTGATGATACCAGTTGCATCCCACAGGCTCAGGACTGTGTCATATTTGTGTCATTGAAACTGAGACAATACTTATTACAAAACTGTACCGTACAACATGACCTCTATGTGGCTGTATCCAACAAAGTAATACCCATGTTGTACTGGTATCTAACAGCAACAGTAAAATTTAGAAAATTAAATTTAAAAATTGTTTATTGATTGATCACTTCTGCTTTGCAGAAACCAATGCAAATGCTAATAATGAGGTACAAAACATATTGCTGCTGTAATGTTACAGAGAAAATGTTTAGAAAAATGAACTCACATATTTGCACAACAAAGGAAATAGAAAAATAGATGTAATTTAATGCATTTTAAATGCACAGAAGTAAAAACTGCTTTTCTGAAGCTAATACTGAGTACATATGCTTATTTTACAAATATTACAGATCTAAAAGTTGTAAATATATAGCCCTGTGATTAGACCAGTAAGTGTAAAACCATTAATAATTAAGAATACTTTAAACTGCCTTCTTCTGTGCATGAATTATTGGGACAGTTCTCTTAAAGGAATGTTTTTTGAGACCACTCCTACACCCTTTCTGTAAAAAAATTATGCATTTTTTGGTAGTAAACTTAATTGATTAAACTTTGATACCTACTATTACACCTTTGAAATCAGCCAGTGAGATATGTAGTTAGTTAAATGAGTCTCAGTTTGTAACCAACTGGTTTACAAATGGCTGGCAGAGACCGTTTTTCTGTTGTGGCTCACTGGCTTGTTTTCCCTACTTCCACTGCCTATGATGAGCACCAGGCACAATGGCAGTAGGTTTCATTTGTTAGTTTTTGGTATGACCCAGGTGGCATGTATCCAAAAATGTACTTTGATGTAATAGCCCTGGCTGCCATTTCAAAATACTCATGCAGCTACATGATAATAATTCTCACCTAATCATTTTTAATTCCACCTAATTCCAACCCTTTTAAATTCCTAACCTTGACAATAAGTGTCAGTTAGGTGTTTTTCTGTGAGTGGAGTAACCTGAAAGGAAGCATTTATGGTGCCACAGATGATAACTGACCAAGTCAGAATGGAGTGGAGTAATCCTTCATTAAAAGTTTAAAAATGTCCAGGGAAAAATCTATTCAGGGCAGATATCTGGTCAGAAAATGACTCATTAAACTGCCAAGTAAAGTTCATAAAGCCCACCTTGCTAGAATGGTCTTGTTCAGTTTATAAATTTGAGATAGGGTGTGCATACATTTCTGAAAGAAAAACAAAACTTTCAACACTTTCCAAGGACAGAAACCTTACCACAAACACATCTCTCTCCACAACATTCTGGGTAATAAAAACATGTTCAAGAAAATGATATGTTTCTTAATAGTCAGCTAGCATTCCATTTTTGAAGGTTGGGCAGATTCTGCTTGCCTTAAGTGTAAACATGACAGCAATGAACCACTTTAATTTGAGCAATGCCAACATTTTTGAGAATATACAAACATTCTACTGACAACAGGTGTAATGACTCTGTTTAAGTGTCTTTACAAGTCTGTCCCTGAAGATGCACTAGTTAAATTGAAATTATCAAACATCATGGGACTGTAATTGCTAAAATCCACTGCACCAACTGCTATGAAACCACTACTAGGTACAATAGCTGGAATGGATTTCAAGTGAAAGACTTCCTTTCCATCAATTTCTCCTGAGGCAGAAGAAGCCTGTAATACAAAGAAATACATAAAAACAGGGTTTTCAAGTGTGAAAATTATAAATAAGAATGGCACACCAATATAAAACCAAATATGTCTGAGATTTATATTGTAAATATTTCTTAAAATATGATTTGTTTATTTGACATATATAATCTGCAACCTTTTTATTTTACTCAAAAAATTGCCAGGTGTTTAATATTACCCAGAGATCTGGTCAGTTAATGACTCTATGTTAATGAAGATTTATTGCATTTTATTTTCTCAAGGTGTGAACAGTATAGAGAATGAATTGCGAAGGATCATTTTCTCATCTATAATACACATGACGTACATGTCAGTACAGCAGATTAGTTAATTAGATGAGGTTTTACTGCCCAGTTTCTCACCAACCCAGCCATGCATGGCCTAGCTCACTGGCTTGTTTTCCCTACTCCATTATTTATGCTGAGTATCATAATTTCGCTGTTGTATGTAGCTTACATACACAAAAATGTAAACAGCATTAAGGAATGAACACCTTTACAACACAACCCAAAATAGTGGACTGGCTTAGGATATAGATTTGCAACTTCAATTTTACATCCCCTTATTCTTAGGAATGGAAATGCTGATCTTGTAAACATTTGGGTGTCAATAAAACAAAACAACATAAACGTGTCCTTTTTGCCATTCTTTAAACTTCAAAATCACCTTGTATGTGTTTAATCTTGGACTTCAACACAAATCTAAATCTGATACATGCCCAAACACAACAACACAGTAGGGCACCCTCAATAGACTAATTGAGAATTCTTTGGGTGAAATGCATTATGGGCATCATCAAATGCAAGGTGTCTCACGAGTCTTAATAGCAGTTGTGAATTCATTGGACTTGTACTATGATGACAATGCAACACAAGCATTACATGCTGTATAGGCTGTTATCCAGGCTACACATGTACACAAACAGTAGGGTTACAGGACATCTGAATACTTGAACATGTCCACCTTTCACTGGTTCCCGGATGGCATTAAGGCAAATGGCTAAAATTGCCCAGAATGTCAGGATTCCATGTATTTTCCAAATGATTTAACATGGTCTTCCTGATTTTGCTTTAAATGTTGCACCATTCTGCATCTACACATCGTAAAAACCCCCCAAATCCCACTTCCCATAAAACTGGACCACAGACCAGTGATCACTGTCCTTCTCTTCAGAAAATAAATGTGGTAACCCTTGGGGGAAAGAGAAACACAGGTACACTTGACCTTGTGATCCAGCATGAAGTGTTGAATTTTCCAATTCTATTTACATATGCCTCCCCTTGGGTAGTACCATGTATAGTGGGTATTGCTTACTTTAAGATAAAAAATAATTCTTTAATTTGCTCAAAATAAAAGAAAGTTTAATTTCTCAAAACAGAAGTACTAAAATTTAACCCCAAACGTGGAAGAGTAACAAAGTTGAAAAGTTTGATGAAGTTGGCACTTTACATCTTTAAAGTGTACCTCAAGTCAAAAAAATTCAAACATATATATTAAAGAGCATGAAAACTGAATTCTAATAGTCCAACTCCCATCTTAATAAGACATTCCTCAGCTGAGATATAAAATTTTTAGAGTTTATTCACTCATCTTAAAATGGTATACTGTGCAACAATTTGTGATGTCATCATTGTACTACTCAAGTTGCAATCATTGTATTTCTTGTTTTCTGGAAGTTACTGCACCTTGTACCAAAGTGTGTTAGAACCTTTATTATTCTTGGGGGATCTAATTGATGAAGCCCTCTCAGGCTCTCTGTGAAACATGCTATGCAAGCAAACAGAAAGTGTTCAAAGTCATAAAAACATTTTTGATTTTAAAAAGAAACAAAGTAAGTAATGTGACTTGTACCACAAGAAAGTCACAAAAGATAAGGAAGATGTAAACAGAAATTGTCCTACAAATGTAGTTTCTGATGGATTTTGATGAAAAATATGTCACACTCTATGATTATAAACAATTTTTACATTGCAGAATAATACTTACTGTCACATTTAACTTGACATTAAACCATTTGTTTGAAGAAATGTCTGCATGACCAGATGCAAGGCTGTCTAGTTGCACTGCAATAAAGAAAAAAGAAAGAGTGAATAAAAGCAAGGAGGGAGGGAGAACAAAAAGCCAGGAATTCATGACACCAGAAGCAAATAGCAAGTTTTAGCCATCTCTAGCTGCCAACTTATAATCCAGAATCTATCAAAGAACTTCCTGTTCAGGTTTCTTGAGATCAATAAAGTTAAAGGCATTTGCCCCCTTCAAGGAATATTTGCTCGATATAGCAACAAGGTTGGTTTACACGGGGTTAACTACCGAAATTACAGAGACACTCTTTACCTGAGAAAACGGTAACATTGGCTAAAACGTCCTATTAAATTCTAGCAGCATGTGGGGGCGGGGGTTTAAAGACCCCTTGCTGTAATGCAGACAGTGAAGAAAAGATTGTTTCAACTCAATGTGTAATGCCATAGTTTATTGTCAGGTTACTCTTGAACAATGGGCAGGTAGGAGGGGACATGGTGCCACATCCCAATAAGAATTTCAGAGATAAATAATGGGCAGCAATGTTGCAAAATAAACAAAAATCCTTTGAGCTTTACAAAATGTTTATGAAGAGTGACAAACATTCAACATTCTGTCAATGTTGACCCATAAAGGGTGTAACTGATATTGGGGAAAGGGGAAAATGTAAAAAAAAATTATGAGATAACTTCTCTTCAATACCCTGCCCCGTCCCACTACCAAGAATAAAATGCATGATTTTATGTTGTGCACTGTCGGATGTTACTGTTAGCATCAGTATCTCATATGATTGCATAAATTCCATCTGTCTGTGACTCAAGGCATACCTGCCAACTTTTTCCAAAGAAAAATAATAATGAAGATACATGTGGTGATCGACGGCCCGGGGGAGGGGTCTAAGGGGACGGGGTTTTTGCCTTTGTACGACAGGCTAGATGCAAAATAGTGCCACATTTGGTACAAGATTTGAATGCAATGAAACACCCTCCTTTGTTCATTTTTCTTGCTTTGTGAAATATCTTCAAGGAGAAAGTTGCATCTTTACTTACATGCAGTTAACTTTAAATCTGTGTGGAAACAGAAATGCATGAAATAGCCCCATCACCATCTACATTCCCCTGGCCATCCCAAATCAACTGTAGGCTAGATACCTCATAAGAATGGCTATTTGTTTCCCTTTACTAGGCTTTTCTAGGCCTAGATGTTTTGCACATTTTCACCCTCCAAAACTAAGTTACTAGTAAGACTACTACATTACATTTAGGCGGGGTCCGTTAGTTTCCGCCCTCGATAGTTTCCGCCCGTTACTTTCCGCCCCTAAAAATCTTAGGGCAGAAAGTTATGTTTGAACTAACATGTGATAAAAATAACTGCCAACTTCAAATTTCAAATCCACGTACAAGTCAACAAAGAAATTTATGGCTAGGCCTAAAATTTTTCAGTATCTTCATCAAAAATCATCGAAAATAATGAATTTTACCACCTTTTTTCCAAACGTCAAGTCTGGTCACGGACTTGTATTTTTTTACATATAAGTAGTCCGCTTGTCTATAGGTAGACTTATGCTGGATGTGTGAACAGTTGTTCACAGCACTGAATACCATATACCTGTACGTAAGTACGTATAAGTATACTAAAGTCTACAGTGAGAATGTTGCTAGGAAAGACGTCAACATGGCAGTAACAGGTGTCGCATTGAATACTAAAAGACATTGATGAAGTCTGAAATTTTAAGAAAAAAATTGATGGATTCTTCATTTGACAAAAGTACCACTGATATCACATTCCATTCCATTACTTTCCGCCTCCCAAAAAGATGTTTTCTGCTAGAAATAAAAGGGGCTGAAAACACCGTTTTTGAGGGGCGGAAAGTAGCGAGGGCGGAAACTAACTGTAACCCATTTAGGCTAGGCCTACCTACAAAAAGGCTGGGTGTTTGGGTCTAGTGATACTATTTTTCATAGTTTGACAAACATTCCAACAAACCAGAGAGTGCAGAGGCCTATCATTGAAATGGAATCCTCACTCTGTCAATTGCGTCGATATAATTATAAGCCAGTCAGCTAGCCTATACCAGGAATCTCACGTTACGCTAAGGCATAACGTTACTGTATAGGCCTAGCCTACACTCAGAAGTCAGATACTACAATAGTAGCTTTAAGTTCAATGAAATACACCGTGCATTACTTCACGGTCACATACAGTAGCCTAACGTTAGGCCTCACTGAGAAACATTCCAAGTTTCGCTAACCGGAATTGGTGTTTCCAAACGTGGAGCAGTTAGGTTGTTCGTACAGTAAATTGAGGTTTGAATTTTAAAGAATATTCACTGGTAAGAATCTCAAAAAAGAACGAAGTTAACCATCAACAGAGAGCGCTACGAAGCATAACCATCAACACATCATGACATATGCACAGCCAGCCAAAGGATGCGATACGAACCACATGCAATGCACCAGAAGTTCAATTACATGTCACCGTGTTACATACCGTGCAGCCGTATTGCGTGCTGCACGCATGCTATATGGAGCATGTGTGCTGTATCCGTACGTACACACAGAAGCAGCGTGGTATTGCATAAAACACACATGCACAGAAGCCAACTTAACACACTGCGAGGCAGTGCATGCAGCGCTGAGTGTATTACCACTAGTTGGTGTATGCAGGAGCTTTCCACATTGCATGTTTACATTTGAAGACTGTACTTCGGGGATCGGGAAAATGAAAAATCGTAATTTGGGCGCTGTAATTCGGAATTCATAGTTGGGTATAAAAAATTGTAATAATTACGCCAAAATAGTAAAAGTTGGCAGGTATGTCAAGGTAGTAGAATATACCCACTGTATGCCCTGCCTGTTGTAACAGGCAACTAAAAGGGCAGACTTGAACTGTATCTAAACTGTATTTGAAATTAAACTTGAACTTGAGCCATATTTGAAACCACATTTTAATTTCATTCTTTTATCTACAATCTGGCTGACACATTTGTGATGGTGTGTTGTAAATCCCATCTGACAAATGTGCATAATTTGCACTTCATGCATTGGAATCTCAAGCAATTGGGTAACCCTCTTTTTTATCTCAAAAGCTGAAGGAAAATGTGAATAGAATAAAAATTGCCACACCCATGATCATTCATGATGTAAATGCAAAAACATTGATTTTGTTGTTAACAGTCTGTATTTAACTGATTTTTTTGAGCATTGTAAATATTTTAATACTTTTTTAAGCACTTCCTCATAAAATAGGCATATATTCTATTTAAAGATTTACAACCCAATACCTGCCAAGTTTTTGAGAATCTTTGCACTTACTAATGTTTGATGTTACAGAAAAACTGCCATTTGCATAGATGAAGAAGAAAAGACCTCCTGTATTGTGAGTCCTGCATCCTCCACTGACAACTCTGGCTGCAATGAGAGCACCCCCACTGCTGGAACCAACGGACGTATCAATACTAAAGGCAACCTCACTCCTGTTGAGGGACATAAACCAGACACATATGTATATTTGGTACAATACAGTATTGTAATTGTGAAATTAAGCTACAGTATTGTTAATTGCAAGTCTAAATGAAATCGTAAGTTACTTTTGCACATTTACCAGAGTGGAGTTCCAATTCATTTCAACCATCTGCTGTACAAATATATTGTGCACAAGCTGATATTCAAACCTTTGTACTCTTCAAACTTGGACAATTCCAAAACTTGAACTCTTTACTCCAAGAAATTCAGTTATCATAAGGGTACCAACAGGATTTGTCCAACAAAAGACCCACACTCACCAAAGGTGGGGGGCAGCAATGTGAAGCCCTGACAAAGGTAATGAGTTGGCCAATGGACAACCTATTTGCTGTTTTGATTTTAGCATATTCAAGTAGTTTGTCAGAGTGAATAAAGATGTTGTGGACTCTAGGCTCTCTGAAATTGGAAAGTTTTCTGAAAATTTGTTGCCTTTTTTAAGACACAAGTTTGAAAACCAGGAGCCTATATTGGAGAAAAAAACTGAATTTTATGAAAAGAAAATGTAGGATTTTAAGTTGGCAAATTTAAAAATGGGGTTTTATTGAAGAATAGGCGATGCCCTCATGGTCTCTTTGTAACAAAAATTTGATTATTTTTTTAAGAATATGCCCTTTCAGGTGGTGGGTGAGGGTAGTTGAGGCTAGATATTGTATCAAAGGTTTAAGGCTTTTCCAAAAAAATTACAAAAATGCTCAGACTTTTTTCATTAATATTTGATATTTTGAAGCCTATATGTTGAAAAGACATGGAAAATTTGGAACTGTGCAATTTTGAGAGTTTTAGTAAAGAAACTGCCTTCTTGTAAGCCAAAAATCAACATCTTTCAGGGGACTGAAGCTAATCAGGGTTACACTTTTTAATGATACAGATTAAGGCTCCCAATGAAGCTGAACAATTTCCATGAAGGAGTCAGCCTTTCCAGAGTTTTAGATGACTGTTGTGGCATAAATTACATATTTCATGGCACCAGCTTATTGCTTTTCCAAACAAGTGAGGAACCTCCCAGACAGTTACAGGGTGTGTGTTAGGGGAGCCCCTTCCTACAATGGGAGATGTGTAATATACTAATAATGCAAATACATAAAATGACATAATAGATTTGCCAAAAAAAATGACTGTTGAGTTTTAGCTTGGCATACATTTTAAACTACATTAAGGATCAAGTTGGAAAAATCAAAACACTGAAAATATTAACTGAGCTAAGTAGTTGGTTAGATGGAGTTTTACAGCCCAGTTTCAAACCTACTGGTTCAAGTCAAGGTGGCCACAGTCTTTTTTCCAGTTGTGGCTCACTGCTTTGTTTTCCCTGTTCCATTGTTTATGATGAGCACGAAGTACAATCACAGTAGGTTCCATTTTTTCAAGTCTTCAGTATGAACTGGCCAGGACTCAAACTCCCTACCTCCTGACTGCAAGTCAGATTGTCTAACCATCTGACCATGCAATTGGTCCCCTCACATGAGGAAGGCTTTAGACATCACCTTACATCCATGCAAGGTACCATATTTTGACAATCTAAGAATACCTCATGACAAGAATAATTACAGCAGACATGACCTGGGTTCTTATATGTCAGTCTGCAGGTTAATCAGGCCAGCTAGTTTAGTCCAGCCTGTTGTGCAAACTGTCTATTTAAAATGATTGAACCAGAAAGCCAAAAGGCTTAGTGATTCCTTGCTGCTGAAATGTAAGGCCTTTTTTCACATTGACATTGCTTTGCAATGTTTTTCAATTAACAGGGCTCCATAATGTGCGCACAAAGTACACATGCAAGGCATCCAATCTTCCTACATTGAGATCCCCCTTGCCCGTCATGAACCCAAATGACATTTGACCTCCACCAAAAACTTTTGGGACCATGTATTCACTATGTGCCATCTACATGACAAGTTACAGGACCCTACAAGTGACCTTTCTTGAAAGACTGTGCAGGAAAGCTTGTCAGGCTTCGAACATGCTGACTCCAAATGAACTTTGACCTTTGGGAAAATCAATAGGGATCATCTAATAAATATGACCAATCCACACACTAAATGTGAGCACAGGCACATGTACCGTTCTTGGGATACCGTGTTTACGAAGTTTTGACCTTTTGACCTCTCATGACCCCAAATGACCTTTGACCTCCACCAAAAACAATATGGAACATCTACTCAATATGGCCAACACACTCGCCACATATGAGCATAGTCACATATACCGTTCTTGAGATATCGTGTTTACGAAGTTTTGACCTTTTGACCTCTCATGACCCCAAATGACCTTTGACCTCCACCAAAAACAATATGGAACATCTACTCAATATGGCCAACACACTCGCCACATATGAGCATAGTCACTTTCTAAGGAATTTACCTATTGACCTCTCGAGACCCCAAATGACCTTTGACCTCCACGAAAATCGATAGGGATCATCTACTCAATATGACGAACCCACACAACAAATATGAGCATAGTCACATGTACCGTTCTCGAGTAATCCTGTTTACAAAGTTTTGACCTTTTGACCTCTTGTGACCCCAAATGACCTTTGACCTCCACGAAAATCGATAGGGATCATCTACTCAATATGGCCAATGCACACACCAAATATGAGATTAGTCACATGTACCATTCTTGAGATACCGTGTTTACAAGCAATTTCTAAGGAATTTACCTATTGACCTCTCGAGACCCCAAATGACCTTTGACCTCCACGAAAATCGATAGGGATCATCTACTCAATATGACGAACCCACACAACAAATATGAGCATAGTCACATGTACCGTTCTCGAGTAATCCTGTTTACGAAGTTTTGACCTTTTGACCTTTTGACCTCTTGTGCCCCCAAATGACCTTTGATCTTCACCAAAAACAATCGCGACCATCTACTCAATATGACCAACCCACACACCAAATATGAGATTAGTCACATGTACCGTTCTTGAGATACCGTGTTTACAAGCAATTTCTAAGGAATTTACCTATTGACCTCTCGAGACCCCAAATGACCTTTGACCTCCACGAAAATCGATAGGGATCATCTACTCAATATGACGAACCCACACAACAAATATGAGCATAGTCACATGTACCATTCTCGAGTAATCCTGTTTACGAAGTTTTGACCTTTTGACCTCTGGTGAACGGAAATGACCTTTGATCTCCATCAAAAACAATAGGGATCATCTACTCAATATGGCCAATGCACACACCAAATATGAGATTAGTCACACTTACCCTTCTTGAGATACCGTGTTTACAAGCAATTTCTAAGGAATTTACCTATTGACCTCTCGAGACCCCAAATGACCTTTGACCTCCACGAAAATCGATAGGAATCATGTACTCAATATGACCAACCCACACACCAAATATGAGCATAGTCACATGTACCGTTCTCGAGATACCGTGTTTACGAAGTTTTGACCTTTTGACCTCTCGTGACCCCAAATGACCTTTGATCTCCACCAAAAACAATAGGGATCATCTAATCAATATGACCAACCTACACACCAAATACGAGGTTAGTCACACTTACCCTTCTTGAGATACCGTGTTTACAAGCCAAAGCGTCACATACACACACACACACACCCACACACACATACACACGACATCACCATCGCATAGATTCCTTGCCTGCCTTCGGCAAGGAATCAAAAATAAAAAAAAACCATGACAGCATTAATGATCTACCATTAAGTGCATGCTGGGAAAATGGCTTGGATACTTTTCCTTGGATGCAAATTTAGTACCAGTCATATACGACAACCAAAAAATCTGCTTATAATAAGCTGAAACAAACAAATGAAAAGATACACTCACTGGACTCAAATACTCATTCAACCCATCACTAAATGCTACAAAATTGTTTAAAACATTTGGAAAATATTGACTATCTTTAATTTTAAATATTACAAAAGTGTGACACTGGAAAGATATTCAGAGGCAAACAAAATATAATCAACAGTTTATTCCTTTTTTGCCAACTAGGTAACAGGTAAAACAAAGTGATGATGCATCAATAAACATTCATTAATCAGAACATCAAAAATTTCACCTGTATCTACTTATTTTCATAATGGTGCTGAAAACTGATGAATATTAATTAGTAAAAGTTTGGTTCACATACCTAATTGATTGCTTGTCTATTACAATTTAGAGCAATCAAAAGTGGACAAATAGGTACTTTTTACAAATTCAAAGTTCAAATTTACCTAATTTTGCCAATAAGTGTGTCACAAACTCCCCCAAACCATTGAAATGTAATGGGTATGTCCCTGTCCATGAAAACATGTCTCTGTGTAATTGGTGAAATTTAATGTTAAAAGTCAGAGGTCAAAGGTCAAATTTGCTTACATTTTTGTAGTTGTGAAATTGTTTTGTATAATTGCTAACAGTAACATACCATGATTGATTACCAATGTATGTGATTGGTAAAGCAGCTTCATGGCACCATCTTACAGGAGGTTCTGTCGTCACTTGTTGCATCACCTTCCCATGACTGCTGTCCCCAGAATCTCGGATTTCAAAAACACCAGCCTGGTCTGCAAATCCAAATGCTTCACTATAGAGATTATAACCTGCACACAAGCCATACAAGCATGAGAGAATTATCAAAGCCAAATGCACATCTTAATAAAATTCCTCTCCCGTATCCCTTCCATCCTCTCTGCCCATCAACTCTTTACTTTGACTAAGGCTAGCAAAACATGCATGGCCAAATTGATTTTTATGTTATGGGCAGTGTGCATTAAATACTGTAGCATTTGAGGATGACAAACAGCTAGCTTCAAATGTACTACAGCCTGATCAGGTTCCCCATGTCTCGACTCCTATTAGAGAACTCTCCCTTATCAGGGATTGACAGTGTTGCCTGTGGGCCCTGGCACCTACAGAGGTGCACTTCCCACACCAAAAATCATCCAGTTATGCTAAGTCCTTCATACTGGTGTGATCCTCCCTCAGAACTCTGCCTCCCTCGCTCCTAAAATGATGACAATGTTACTGATACTTGCCCAACATATCAACTTCAACTTATGTAAGTTAGTGAAATAGAGCAGCCAGATACTTGGCAAAACATATCATTGCTGAAATATTGTAGTTATTGTAGTATGTAACTTCAAGGCAGATAATTCCATTTCAAAATATTTAAGGCAATAAAATATTACCTTAACAGAGCTTTTCAAGACAAAAATGATGCAAGAGTTAGGTCTGTATAATATTTTTCATTAAAGTTACTACCCCTTATATCACACAGGACCGGGTGTTTGGTCCAACGGTAATGCGGAAGGTCCGGATTCCCTTCCCAGGTCAATGATACCAAAGACTCTAAAAATGGAACCAACTGCCGATGTGAGTGATGCTCTGCATAAGCAATGGAGTAGAGAAAACAAGCCAGAGAGCCACAACTGGAAAAAAGGCTTTGGCCAGCTCTACTTGAACCAATATGTTGGAAACTGGGCCGTAAAAAGGCCATCTGACTGACTGACTGACTGACTGACTGACTGACTGACTGACTGACTGACTGACTGACTGACTGACTGACTGACTGACTGACTGACTGACTGACTGACTGACTGACTGACTGACTGACTGACTGACTGACTGACTGACTGACTGACTGACTGACTGACTGACTGACTGACTGACTGACTGACTGACTGACTGACTGACTGACTGACTGACTGACTGACTGACTGACTGACTGACTGACTGACTGACTGACTGACTGACTGACAGACTGACTGACTGACTGACTGACTGAGCTGCAACTGACTGACTGACTGACTGACTGACTGGCAACCCCACTGACTGACTGACTGACTGCAACCCCAGACAGAGCAGCAACTGGCAACTGACTGGAGCAACTGGCAACTGACTGACTGACAACTGACCGACTGACTGACAGACAGACTGGCAACTGACTGACTGACAGACTGACTGACTGACTGACTGACTGACTGACCGACTGACTGACTGCAGCAACTGACTGACCGACTGACTGACTGACTGACTGACTGACTGGCAACCAGCAGCGGCAACTGACTGACTGACTGACTGACTGACTGACTGACTGACTGACTGACTGACTGACTGACTGACTGACTGACTGACTGACTGACTGACTGACTGACTGGCAACTGACTGACTGACTGCTGACTGACTGCAGCGACTGACTGACAGGGCAGACGGCAGACTGACTGACTGACTGACTGACTGACTGACTGACTGACTGACTGACTGACTGACTGACTGACTGACTGACTGACTGACTGACTGACTGACTGACTGACTGACTGACTGACTGACTGACTGACTGACTGACTGACTGACTGACTGACTGACTGACTGACTGACTGACTGACTGACTGACTGACTGACTGACTGACTGACTGACTGACTGACTGACTGACTGACTGACTGACTGACTGACTGACTGACTGACTGACTGACTGACTGACTGACTGACTGACTGACTGACCTTACATCACACATTTGCATTCCTTCATTCATTTCAGTTACAGAGTCTTCACAAAATTGCGCAAGTTTTCCACGCCTTTAAAGTTCATATCATTACAATGAACACTTTTCAATTGGCTTTAGGATCCCGAGCTGATTTCAAAGTTTGACTGTTTTCACTTTGAGTTAGTTAATTAGTTAGAGTTTTATGGCCCAGTTTCCAGCATATTGGTTCAAGTTGAGCTGGTTACCGCCTTTGTCCAGTTGTGGCTTTCTGGCTTGTTTTCTCTACTCCATTGCTTCTGCTGAGCATCACGTACAACGGTAGTAGGTTCCATTTTTAGAGTCTTTGTTATTACTTTGATATGGTTTTCAGTTTGAGGGGAACAAGAAAAAAAGGGGGGGGGGACAACAACCCTGTCTCCCTATCATACCTCAAACAAAACACTGCTAATAAACAAATGTAGACTGTGTAAACAGATGAAATTTTCCAACATATTTGAACAATATCCAACATGTATGAAGATGTTCAAGCTTTTAAAAGTATATTTCCTCTCCCAAAAAATTCTCATGAACAAATATATGATCATGTTGACACCACAAGGACCAAGCAATTAAAATTTACCCACTAAATGTGAGAAGTGTTGGCCATCTATATCTTGTTTACAAGGTTTTCCCTTTTTGATCTCTTGTAACCACAAAATTTTAAGTGATGGTTGAGGAATGAATGAAGCCCAAAAGTGCAATTTTCTTATTGGTATTGGGCATCAACAGTAAGACAGCAGTTAAGATGTTGTGTGAATGCAACTGTCAGGACCAAGACCAGGCAATACTGCACCCTCTCACACATTTGTGCCACTCTGGTATCCTCCCATTCCCTCCCCCCACTTGATCACCAATCAAACATGTTGAAGAGAGGTTTTCAAATTCACTGTCAGTGTAATAGTTTGACTTTTTAATAGTTAGGTAACTACCAATTTTAGCACTGTAGTAGTAAGATTTGCCTTTCATTGCACAAAATTCATTCAACAGCCATTGTAACCTTGTAAACACATCTCTTGTAATACTGAACAGCCAGCTTTTGACAGTGAATCATTATAAATGTTATGTTGCGTACCATTATATTCAACTAGTTTTATTTTTGCACTAAGAAGGTAATGGACATTTTACAAACAATACTTACATAATGCAGCATTCATGGAGTTAATGTTACCAGCTCAAGTAAATATATAATCTCCCCTGTATTTGCCCCAAACAGGGGACTTGTTTGCTTTTACTAACAAGGAGAGAATATCCTAATGTAACATAACTTACAGAGATCCTGCCAAAAATACAAAAATGGAAGAACTTCTACCTGCTAAACCTTAAGTTCAAACTGATGCTGTCTTAAGGCTCTCGGGGCAAATACTGGCTTCAAGGCCCCTGTAAGGTGAAATTTGAAGGGTTTTAAAGGTCACTTATTTGTGTAAGTTCAAACATTGCTGCAAGTGTCCTCTTTGTAAGTAAATAACCAAAATATTGAAAAATTTTTTATTTTTATGAAAATGATAAGGGGGGATTTTACCCACCTTCTTGAAAGACCATTTACTTTATCAGCAATCAGGTTACCTCACAGCAAATATAATATACTACTTTGAGCATCAATTTCAACAGAGCAAAAAAAATGCACTAGTCCAAACTCAACTGAATGCAATTGAGCAAACTGGGACAAAATTGGCATTTTTCTACATTCATTTTGTCTAAAATATTTCCTTACTTTCAAACTGATCGAAAAATGGCACTGGGAATGGGGCTGAGGGTGGAGATGTAGGGTAGGATCCTTTATGTCCAACATTCTTTGTTGTAAAGGTGTAGACCTCATCAATTCCAAGATCAACTTTAAAAGATCCTCCTATTACCTGCAAAGATTTAAAATTGAAACAACTGTCACTTGCTGTTATTATTACAATGATATGTAAGCTGGCTCAGATACATGTTTCAACAAGGGCTGAAGTTACAACTTCAAGAGGGTTGGCATAGGCCACAGAGTATAAATCTGAAACAATTCTCCAGGTCTTCCCTTCAATATATACAATTCTATGATCAGGAATAAAATACCAATTTTTATTTCTCTTTATTAAAGTAGATCAAGCAAGCTTGTATTTTCATTTCCTCCTGATTAAAGTCTGAATCACTTGTTTTAATCTAATCACTTTCTCATTATTGTAATACCAAAATACAAAATAACTTCACACAAAATGTTTAGCCAATAATGGGCCATCCTAAAGGTCTTCTTAAGGATATCAATTTTGACAGTAAACAGAAGCTGACAATTGAAAATGCAACAAGTTAAAAGCATGACACAAGTCTGATAAACTCAATTGGACCTAGTCAGCCAAAAGATTAGACTTTTAAATTTGAAAGGCATTTCTACTGAACAATCATTCAAATTTTATGACCCATAAATCCTCCCTCACATGTAATTTGAAAAATGTTGCTGTTAGCAGTATTTCTATTTCATTAAAGAAGAATTATAAGCACAAACATCTACTGTTGTATTTGAAAAAACTCACACAGGTCATTATATTTTTCTGAAAACATCGAAAACTTTTGATTATTTCAAAGTTTAAAATGCAGATATAGTAGTTCAAAACTTTTACAAAATCAGTCCATGTGCAGGGGTGTTTGAATTGGATACTGTCTGAAACTGCTTCTATGGTGACTAATGGATATATTCTTATCAAGGGGGTAAAGAATGAGTAAATGTCCAGCTTAGGAGCTGGGAGTATAGCCTGCATGACTTTAAGGTACAAAGCCTGCATGAAACTTTTTCACCAATACTTTTTTATTTTTTTCATGTCAAAAGAATCACTTTGGTTAAAAGGTAATGTTGAGAGGCTTATCATTTGTTTGTTTGTTTCTTGTTTGTTTGTTTATTGTCTTTTTTGACAAGTATTCACTCAAAGTGCATATACAACCAACCAATACCAAAATACAAAAAAAAAAAAGAAAAATAAAAAAAAGGAATTTATAGAGAGCCGTGAACTATATCTAAGTCCAAGCAGCCAAAGAACTTTTTCTCATTTTTACAAAGAGTTTCCTTGAAAAGTACACACATTACACTGTCATATTACAGTCACACTAAGGCAGAGTTTAATGAATGCAGTTGCTTGCTTTCCTTAGAAGACCCAAAATTGTGCATCTCTGTGCTACACAACTGTAACAGGAATTTTATATGGCAGTATTAAGAAAAGTATGATAACATGCCAGCAAAGTGAACTGACTTTAAATACTTGCAGTTGAAGAGTAAAATATGCTAGTTCAGAGTTACATAGGAGTCTAACAGGTTAAAGGTCATAAGGGTACTCTGATTGCAACTGGGCTACACAAAGACCCTGACAGCACACCTTACTTCGGTAAACACTATACAATACTCCATAGCCTTCAGAGAGCCCCACCAATAAGGAATTGGCTATGGTGAAAAAAAAAAAAAAAAGAGAGGGAAAAATACTGAAGTAATAGGTATTTACTTCGGCAGAAATACAGTTTTTATCCCAATATTTTCAATGATGGTTAACGCCAAAGAATTCGCAGTACCACTAGAGAAGGTGTCAGTGTGCCAGGCGATTTCGCATGTAGACTAGCCGCCATGAACTGCAAATACAAGGTATGGTGATCCTTTAGCTTTTTCACAACTTGACCAGTAGCCATACTTTCTACTCAAGTATTCAAACTTTGTTGCATTATGGGGAAATGTTAGGTACATAGACAAAGTGATATACAGAGAAATTCTATATATTTTAGCATGCAGTGGCAGACTCAAAGTACCAATTTACTGAAACACTTTGACGGTGTGAAACTATGTGTGCATGACCAGCCAGTCACAATGGTCAATACAGTTTATACTCGCATTGAAGTACCCACTGAGTTTGTATGATAATCACACCGCTTTTGTCCCCTTTGGGCTGGGTGTTATAGAATTTGACCACCCTATTTCCCCCTCCCCGTTCCCTTCGTTGTAAGAGGCTGCTAAATGGGAGGACTTGAACATTATACAAACCGTATGGCACTATATAACACATTCATGTTGGTGTGTCATTAAATATTAACACACCACTTTTGTCTTGGTGTTTTAACAATTCAAAACTTTTAAAAACACTTTGTTTCTTGTGAAAATTAACAAATAATTGGTTGATTAAGGTGATCTTAAGATATCAAATCTGTAAGATATCTGAAGGAGGGGACTGAAACACTTTAATCAGCAATTTTTGTAAGCAACTATCCTCTCATACCGTTAGACAGTAGGCCTCGCTATTCGGTTGCAGCCAGCATGCTACAAGTTTCGTACCTACATAGAAATTGTAACAAAAGCACAAATCAAGATTTGCTGTAAAAATTAAAAGGGTGAATTTAATTTTCCATCCCAGAAAACCCTGTGTCTCACGCTTTTGTCACCTTGGCAATACTTTTGCTGAAGGGAAGCCAATTTGCTTCTTCACTATGGCAGTGCCTAATGCCAAAGCATTCCTGCGAACAACATTTACTTTGCTATACCCCTATGACCTATGATCTGACATGCGCAGTTACAACTCTGAACTGGCTTATTAAAATCCATTGGAACTATGTCAATATCTTTTACCTTTCTTCAGAAATGCCCCTTCAAAGCTTGAAAGTTTCAGGAGTAACTAATTGTCTATACAAAAATAATGATGTGGAGTGTTGCTCTGAGTTGACATTTCTTTTGTTAACCCAATATTATAACCTCCTAACTACTTATCAGATAGTTTATGGTCTGATATGTGACACTGATGGTTCATAGACACAATTTAAACTTCCAAATTAACACCCTGAGGACACAAAAAGCTGTTAATAGGCAAACCAAAATACATTGTCACAGCACATTAAAGATAACATCCATAAAACACTAACAAGATATGATGATGTTGACTTTTTACAGTTTGTTTCTGTTTGGCAGTTTGTGTACCTCCCACAAGAGTGGATTTCTTACTTATCAATTACACTGTTATTCTATCTACCTTAGCTGTTGCAAAAAGGTACAAGTGTGACATATTCTGGATGATGAACAGTGTTGAGCAGTGTGTTAGATATCTGTTGACAAATATAATAACTGATGAATTTAGTGGCAAGAAATGACTTACCACAAATGAAGGCTTCTGCTCAAAGAGAGTTGAATCACTGCCATCAAATCTCAGCTTAGAGTACCAAACATAGAACTTTGTGACTTTAGCCTGTTGAGAAATACAAATATCACAAGATGATGTTACAAACATACTGAAACACATGATCATTGTATTAATACATTGTTAAAACAAGGTTTTAACTTTGAAATTATGCTTTCTACAGGTTCTCACTTAAATATTTCCCACAAATATTAATTTGTACAGGCTTTTAAAAAAATGAGAAAAAGTAGATGATGGGGCCATGTAGTGAACAAATTGAAATCTGAATTTTTCTAAAATTCCAGTGTATTCCTTTCAGGACAAAGAATGACAGTAACTGTGTTTTAAAGCTTTGAAAGAACTCCTTCATGACTGCAGAATACAAAAGTTACATAATGACCCTTGACAAAAGTTTTGAAAGTACTGTTCATACTACGATGCTGAATTGCAGTGCTCCTGCAGCTTTTCTCATAATCTCCCCTCTATAAAGTAACATACAAGTGGGTATTCCCTCTTACTATTTTTTGCAAACAAAAAAAAAAATAATAAATAAATGAAATTTTCTTCTTCTCGGCTCCACACAACACTCATAGAAAACTGATCATCTCCAAATCTCTAAATAGAACATACTCTACTTATGACAACCCATGTGATTGGTATCAAAAAGAACAGTTAAAACTTCAATTATATCACATTTCTTGAGCACCAGTCAATATTTGTGTACAACAAGGCACCACATTTCACAGATAAGAGATGCAATGAAAAAAGACCAACACTTTGAGCCAACCATACACAGAAAAGAAAAGTGAAATCAGGGAATCTCCCCTTCATATAGCTAATTGCCTAAAGTATATGAAGGGGAACTCCCCCACCCCCACCCCCAATAAAAATCAATGTCCTAATGTGAACACATTACCAAAATGATAAACAAACACACTTAAAAAAGTTAACTAAATGTCTTGGTAAACTTACAAAAGACCCTTGAAGAGTAAACTGAGCAGTCTGATTGACAACTTTATATGGAACAAGAGGTGGTCTGATACACTCAGAATGCTTATGACTCTACAGGTGGAAGAGAGAAAAATTAAATTGCTGAATGTAACAGTTTATTCCATGCAGCACGGGTTCTTTTGGACATATACATTGGTGACTGAAATTGACAAAATAACATTTATATTTGTAGTTCCAAATAAATAAAAGTTATAGTACCATTATTTTAGTAATTTGAACATCATTATTTTTATTGTTTAACAGAAAAATCTGAGCAACACTAGTGTGCAATGACTATGTAATGACAAACAATAGCAAGGTGTATCATGATTTTGTAGGATCATATCATTGGTTCCATACTACTTAAATGAAAATATGACTTGCCTACCATTACTTGCTGTGACAAAACTCCCTAGTTTAATAGGACATTGCAGTTTTCTTGTCACTAAGGAAACCTCCAATATTTTAGCTGAACTATGCATCAACGTTTAACTTAGTCATTATTTTGAATGTTAAATATAACCTACCAATTGCTATTGTACAGTACTAGCAATGAGATCAAATATTGTTTGTGTATTGCAATACTGTTTCTGGCCTAGATAATGTTGACATACCCTGTTGAAAGGTCCTAAGGAACTGAATTTGACTACTTTTTAAATTTCCACATTACATACCAAAATAGAACTAGACTTGAATTGCAATAAACAGATAATTTAAAACATATTCATAGAAAACACACTGCGTCACTGTCCACATCATATTGAAAATTTCTGTTCAACAATTACTATTGAAAATAATTAAGTCCAAATTAAGAATGGGTTACCATGGTTTCAATAATGATAGTCAGGTCCGGTCCATCTGTCAATGACACATAACTACCGCCCCCATCTAGATGACCCACTCCACTACCATGCTGCAAATATGTCCATCCAGGCTGAACAAACTGGGTAGTGTGAGCTGAAATGAAAAACTACATGGAATTTTAAAGATTCTTGGATAAAATAACACATTTCACTTCATATGACAATCTCTCCCTTGTATGGTCTACCATTTTAATATCTGGATCTGGAAATATACTGGACAACACTCCTGGTGGAGTCAAACATGCAGGGTTGAGTGTGTGTATGTGGTTAGTCATCCCATCTAAGGATCCCCAAGGCTGCGTTATTAAACTGCTTGGTGTCCGCAAGATCTGTTATACTATGGGGGGGAGTAAGTTTCAGTCTTTGTCTGTCCGAGGAAAGAAACTATATATTTGTAGCATTTTTGTAGTATAAGAAAATTTTTCAAGCCCTGAATGGTCCAGTAAAATATGTTATATTACACATGTGCAGAAGGTCACAGTCAAGCAGGAATTGTGGAGTAAGCACTTTGTGTAACTGAGTGAAAAACTACAATTAGTTAGTTGTTGGAATTGGAAGAAGCAAGTTGTGTCCTGTAATTTTTTAGTTTGTTTGAACCAGGTATATTCTTCCATGTGTCCAGAAAGTAGGATGTGTAGCAACAGTTTGCCTCAATGGGTGCAAAGGCTAAATCCCATTTTTCCTCTTGAGATGTTTTGCAAAATCACATAGGTGTATTAAAAGAGTTGACATCCTTGTTTCCTAGCTGTTGCTTTGTGATTTTTCTGATCATTTTTAGTATAAGTATATCCTCATACTGAAAGTCAGAATGTTAGAATCTTCTGCATGTTATGAGACACAGAACAGTTGGCAAATATGCATTAACAATTACATGTCACTCAAGGAAAAACAAATTGCCCCGTACTATGTAAACAAATACTCTTCACAGTTCAACCACCACAAATATACTATTCTAATTAATATGATCTACACGATCTGCATTCAAAGAATGACATTACTTGATACATAGATCCGACAGAAAAACTATCTGCAAACCTGTTATCCAGATTGGACTTTCAACAACATAGTGACCTGACCATGGTTCAATTGCTGTCATCAACCCATCTCGGAAATATGGCAGGTTGTCATAGTAGCTTGCAATCACATTCCATGAAATAGTACTGGTCATGTTACCATTTACATAGTTTTGATTTAGGATCTGTCAGAAAGAAAAATTGTAATGGTTGAGTCTTGCACAACCAGCCCCTGTGGGGGGGGGGGAAGTTGGGGGAAAATGTTGCCTATTGTTTTGAGATGCTTCCATTGTCCTTTACATGAGGAATTTCTTACCCTATTATATATTTCAATGAAGTCCCCAGCAAGAGCGAGGTTTGGTGGGGTAATCAAATTTTACTCAACTTCCTGCTAAACTCATTCAAGCACACTCCAAAAAACCTCAAGCTTGATTAGATGCAGCTAGTGGAAGATGTAACAAAGGTGGAATAATACCGGCCAGATGTGCCACTATTTGCGAGATGTGAAAGGCAAGCAGTAGGGCAACTTCTTCCTCTGCTTTTAATGACCTTTGTTCTCTAAAGAAAACCAGAAAGCCAAAAGGCTTAGTGATTCCTTGCCACTGAAATGTAAGGTCTTTTTTCACATTGACATTGCTTTGCAATGTTTTTCAATTAACAGGCCTCTATAGTGTGCCCACAAAGTAAGGCATCCAATCTTTCTACATTGAGATCCCCCTTGCCCGTTGTGAACCCAAAAGACATTTGACCTCCACCAAAAACTTCTGGGACCATGTATTCACTATGTGCCACCTACATGACAAGTTACAGGACCCTACAAGTGACCTTTCTTGAAAGACTGTGCAGGAAAGCTTGTCAGCTTTGAACATGCTGACTCCAAATGAACTTTGACCTTGGAAAATCAATAGGAATCATCTACTCAATATGACCAATCCACACACTAAATATGAGCACAGTCACATGTACCGTTCTTGAGATATCGTGTTTACGAAGTTTTGACCTTTTGACCTCTCGTGACCCCAAATGACCTTTGACCTCCACCAAAAACAAAAGGGATCATCTACTCAATATGGCCAACACACTCTTCAAATATGAGCACAGTCACATGTACCTTTCTTGAGATATAGTGTTTACGAAGTTTTGACCTTTTGACCTCTCGTGACCCCAAATGACCTTTGATCTCCACAAAAAACAATAGGGATCATCTACTCAATATGGCCAATGCACACACCAAATATGAGATTAGTCACACCTACTCTTCTTGAGATACTGTGTTTACAAGCAGTTTCTAAGGAATTTACCTATTGACCTCTCATGGCCCCAAATGACCTTTGACCTCCATGAAAATCGATAGGGATCATCTACTCAATATGACCAACCCACACACCAAGTATGAGCATAGTCACATGTACCGTTCTGGAGATATTGTGTTTACAAGTTTTGACCTTTTGACCTCTCATGACCCCAAATGACCTTTGATTTCCACCAAAAACAATAGGAATCACCTACTCAATATGACCAACCAACACACCAATTATTAGGTTAGTCACACTCACCCTTCTTGAGATATCGTGTTTACAAACCAAATCGTCACATACACACACACACACACACTCACACACACACGACATCACCATCGCATAGATTCCTTGCCTGCCTTTGGCAAGGAAGCAAAAAGGTGTGAACAGGGTTGTTATAAGCAAGGTAATTCAACATGACAGTGTCGTATGATGAGCTTTACTGCAGATGTTGCCAATCTAACAAACACACCCCAACACACACATTCCCAGCTACACCCTTTTCCTATTTTATGACGTAAGTTTTTGCCAGTTATTTTTTCATAAATAACCATGTCAGGAAATGTCCATGGTGTTTTTAACCTGGTGAGGAAGGAAGAATGAGAGAGGAATAAAGAGGAAGTTTAGTCACTATAAGGGGAGAGTCATTTACCTAACCCACAAGTATGGGCAGGTGGGCAAAGGAAATACATAAGTGACTTGGCCATAACCGCAAGTTAGATTTATGAGTCTGCCCTTAATGAGGTCCTTCCATGCTACCATAACTTCCTCACTCTGTATTTGTTGAACGAAACATACCATAAGAGGCTAGTACCTTTATGCTGAAGAATTACTGTGGACATTTCAAATTTAGTATTTGTAACATGTGCAGTGAAATAAATACCCCATCAGGAGCATGGAGCCACATAATTTACTTACCCTAGCCCAGCATCCAGCTCCTACATTATCATTGAAAGTACTGTAATCTTCACTGGCCCAAAGAGTTTTATTGGTCTTCCAACAGTCTTCTGTAGTTACTGTCCCAGGATAGTGGAACCTGCACACAGAGAAAAGATTTGATAGGTCCTAAGCATGAAACAAGTCAAAATTTAAAGTTTGTTTACTCTGAGAGCAACGAATATAAAAGAGAGTGCTGGGATATGAATTCTCCAAAATACCCAAACTTTTAATGTGTGAAAAACCTCAAAGAAAGGAAGCCAGTAAGAATCACTGAACATGTGTAGGAGAAATTACAAACATACTGACAGGTGGAAAACAAACTCTGACAACAAAAACCTTTTCAACCAAAATATTTCATACTACAGTTAATGAAATCATCTGACTACTCCATGAATCAGAGCAAAAATCTGTTGAATAAATAAGGTGTCACCAAAGTTGTTACAACTTTTATCTGAGCTAATTCAGTCTTAGATTAGATCTGCTCTGTGAAGACACTTGGGATGGGGAATAGCAGCACAGGCTAAGGCATGAAACAGTGTGTTGCTGTCTTGTTAAGATGATGACAAATGGTTTTTAAATTGTGGCTACCATTAACAAAAAGAAAAAAAAAACTCTTGAAAGAAGCTGAACATTTCATTTATTTCGTCCAAACAAACACAAGTACATAACCAGAAATGGTACAGAAGTGTTGCAAAATGCCACACCACAAAATCATTTTTGACAGTCCCGTAGTGTCAATTTTATCCACAATTAACTACTAAATGGTGACATGATCCAAGACATCACACTAGCAATCCAATAAAACAAAGTGTTTAGTCTCACAATACTGGTTCTTAACTATTTAAAGTTAAAAATCTAATGAGAGTGCTGAATTTTCAGATCAAGCTTTGAGCAAAAGAATTCAAACTGAGTGCAGTTTTTAGTAGTAAACAGTTTGGTCAATACTAAACAGCTTGGTTAGTGCTAGCCTGGACAGTACTTGGTTAGGACCTGTTATCAAGATTTTACTCTTCAGGTAAAGTTTATATTTTAGTTTATAGTTTATAATTTTTAGTTTATATTTACAGTAATAAACTCACCCTAAAATTGAAATTGCATCTGCCAAATCCTTGTCTTTGAGGACATCACTGACAATTTCAAATTTACCATCAGCTGCCACAATTTCTACATTTTTAAAACCATTTTCATCCAATGCCTTTCTAAGTTCTTTAATATACTCAATGGAATAGGCTTTTTCATTCCATATCTGAAATATGAGGACAAAAATAAAATTTACTTTCCAACATGTAGCTGCTAGCAGGAATCTTTTTTTCACAAAGTAGGCAGAAACAAGAAATAATAAACACCAAAGAAAACTACACATTTTCTAAACTTACAAGACAAAATTTGAAATTATTCAAATCCCATAATTGAAGAATGACAATTTAGGTCAAATCTGTTGGGAAGAAATTTGTAATTTGTAATTTGTGTATAACAAACGACCATATGCAGAGTTTTGCCCAGGATGGTTGGATTAATGACAGTTCCGTAGCTGTGTTTCTTTGAAGGGTCCAGAAAGAAGTTGTGATACATACAGTAGCTGCTACACACACCAAGTAGTCTACAAAAATGCATTTGCAACAATGATACATTTTCTTCTAAATGTGACAAGAAATAGACTGGACTAAAACATTTGCTTTTTACTTCTGAACATCTTTTTGCTCTTAATCAAGTTAAAACTAATGGTTATTGTCTTGCTGGAAGTCTACAAGGATTCCAATTGACAATTTTCATAGAAGCAATAAACTGGTATTTTGTTCACACCATTATCTCAAATCAGTAGTTTCAGTGATAACACTTTCTAACTTAGTGGTGGTTTCTACAAACTGGTCAGGTCCAACTGACCACCAATGACAAAATCACTGAACAAATAAAAGAAAAAAAAATCACTGCACATGCTAATAATTCTGTATTACTCTAAACTACATATGTATTCCTATGATCTTGTCACCTTGCCTACTTATATAATTATTAAATTGGTGTTATGCATACATAATGCAGCTTTTTTAAAACATACTGATTTTATGAAAAGCTAAAATTTCATACAAAAGCAACTCTTCCTATAACATTACAAAAAAATATGTTTTGGTTCTTTAAGGCAAGATGAAACCTGCAGTAACACTTACCCCAATGTAATCAATGGTTAGGTTGTAATGTTTCTTAGCACCCGCAATCCATTTCAATGTGTAATCAACGGTAACCTTGGGGTTTATGAAAGGATTCCTTGTCCCATTTCCAATCCACCCTGGCCAGCCCCATGGAAGGCCATAGAGTTTTATACTTGGATTTCTCTGTGGATAAAAGCAGATGGGCAAATGTATCTATATCACACACCTAGTTTGTTTCATTCCTAAATACATGGTTCTTGTGTAACCTCAATACTGCAAACACTTGAAGGGGCTTATTGAGTGGATATAAATAACTAACTAAAAGTGTTTAGAGTATAACCACATGACAATGCTTTTAATAAGCACAATTAGTCAGGTTTCATATCCAATAGTTACAGAAAAGTTGAAATTTTTCAATTTTGTGGTGTTCTAACTTTAACGGTTTTCAGCATCAATTTGAAAAAGCATCTGGTCACAGATTTTTGGAAATCAAATTGAGCTGTTTAGTGCTCACTCATAAAAGGTTATTTGTAGGTAGGATATCGGGATGGTCTAAGTTTGACAATTTGGCATTGGTATGAGAAGAAAACTTAACAGCTTTGGAAAAATTTGTTGAACTACATGAACCAACTCAATGAGCTGATTTAATTTAATTTATTTATGTGCCTTCATCCATATACTACATGCAATCTGAAACTGTAATTTCAATACTTTTTCATCACAGCATCAGACATTGTCAAAAGCATTCCAAAATAGTGGTCTTCAAAGCCTAATGTTAGTTTAGTTAGTTAGTTTTACAGCCCAGTTTCCAACCAACTGGTTCAAGTTGAGTCTGCTGCTGCCTTTTTTCCAGTTTTGGCTCACTGGCTTATTTTCCCTACTCCATTGCTAAAGCTGAGCACCAAGCACAATTGCAAGAAGGTTCTGTTTTTACAGTCTTCGGTATGACCTGGCCAGGACTCAAACTTCCAACTTTTGACTGCAAGTCTGGTGCTCTAACCACTTGACCATGCAGTTGGTCAAAGCCTGAAATGATCAACAGACTTAGCTGTAAACAAGGTTATGTCACCTTTCATAAATGTCCTACCTTTTTAACTTCCTTCATGAGATACCACTCGTATCCTCGTTGGAAGTTTTCATCACTTGGAGAGTGCATATGAGATGATTCTGTGCCATCAGTGCTTTGGGCATCACCACCAATTTCAACTTTGAAAATGTGGAGTGAAGCTCCAAAATTTGGCTGTAATTTGAAATAATAAAGGCATCAATGACCATATACGGTTAAGGTTCATTTATTATTAGCTCATAGAAAAACCTTGATATGATGGACAGTGGGGATTGAAACTGATACAAGCACCTTCCTTTCTGGTCTTTTTTTCAATGTTACAAGATTTTCAGGTCTCCCAATTTTCCATTCTCAGGTCCTCTCTCAATTTTCTGTCTATTGTACAATCATTTTAATTGAGGACTCTTTTGAAGAAAAAAAAGGTCATAAAAGAACAATATATATAGCGTCATCAATCAACGAAGTCAGACTTAATAGAAGATTCAATCCGGGGACTGTCAGAATAATCATAAACGACTTATTCTTAGTTCAGATGGAATCAGACAATTTAAAGAAACTGAGCTAAAACAAAAAGGCTGCAGCTCCCTCAGCCAAGCTGTATCAGCTGCAGTCATGCTTTGTTACACATCACAATAACAGACCAATGATGTGTATTGCAACAAAGAATGGCTAAGGAAGCTGCAGCCTACAGTTTCAGCATGCATGGTGCTTAATCTAAGCGTTCACATCCAGAAGTTCTCAGGACAATTACTACAAATGATAGAGTCTCAAGCAGATTAATGAAGAGTTTGGTAATGAATAGTTTGGTCTTTAAATGAGTTTTAAAGCAGAAATGCCATCTTGCAGATGTGATATCCTGAGTTGTTTCCAATGTTTCATTGTGTATTGCATTTAATCTGACCTTAATATGATTAGCGTAGGAATGGATTTGTGTTGTTGTAATTAACTCGTATTTTTATCTTTATGTCAATTGTCTATTTTATACAATTGTGTAACAGCTGTGAAGGAGTGTATTGAAGGTTTTGTACTGTTATGTTCAGTTGCACTTTTAGATATGTGTCTTAGCTAATGAAAAAAGCATAAGTCTACTGGCGAGCCCTTGAGAGGAATAAACATCTAGCTGTATGTGAAATCTGTTTGACTGGTATGAGTTCTCTTTATTTCTCCTTGATGAGTATAATAACTGCAAAGGGCCAATCATTAGGGATCCCTCCTTAAAAATCTGAACACTTTTACCTGACTGATCTCACAAAGAGAGGTCTGGTGTAAAGAAATCCTTATCCAGTTGGTAATGCAATAGATTAACTGTTGTCATTTTCTCACATTCACAGGTTTTTTATGGGTGGTAACGACAGGATGTCCAAGACCAAGTTGAATTGGGTTAGGAAAAGATAAACAGTTTAAATGGTTACAAAACTATTTCTTATTTTTAAAGCAGGTGAGTTTTTAATGGTAAACCAAGCATGGGCCCATGTTACATATCTGGTGGAGCAGTTTTGATGAACCCAGCATCCCCATTTCACCATTTTTATTACATATATTTTAGACTGATGAGATGGACAATGCCCACATGTACATTGCAGAACAAATTGTAAATCTTTACAGTAAAGAGGAGCCTCAATGAATTTTACTCAACTTTAACCTTGCAACCTTATTAAACCTTGCACCATATTGTATTACATTTCAACCTGTATATGATTTGCAGTCAACTTTAGCTGGTCAAAACTCTGAGGAAATCATCATTTTAACACTTTTGTTACAGTTTCTGTGCTGATTCATATTACCCATTCCAGTTTCATTGCAATGTTATATTTCAACTTGCCTGAGTCTGTAATAATTCTACATTCTACATTTAAGGCCAATCTGATGCCTGACCCTGGCCATTGTGTTTATTTCCATATCCACAGCCCTGTTCTACCTTATTCCTAATGTTTGATGATGATGATGTTCTGTTTCCAATATCTGTGGTATTTTAAGTTGGCATTTACCCTTCAGACAACTCCCTGAGTGGCCCAAGTATATCAGTTTATTTGACACTTTGCTCTTTTTTACTGCCATGGTGATATTCGGTAGATGGCCAAATGTTGTAAACTGTATAAGCCAAGAAGGTGGAAAATATGGATGTACTGCTTTTACCTTCTCTGATGAAGCAGTAAGGATGCATACCTAATTACTATTTACTTTTTACTTTTGTATTACTACTGGAGACTTGTGAATGTGAATGGCAAACCATATTAATAACTGTTTTGTTCGATTCTTTGCATGGAAAATTTGTGTGATGTGTGTGTGTGGGTTCTCTAGGGTAGGTTCACTTTTGCTTCAATACTGTACTACTTAAATTTTGTACATTCTAATATTCACAATACTCATCATGTCAAAGACTAAGGGAAAAACAAGTCATTACAATGTTAAACTTAAATACCCCTTGTATTTACGGTAGTGGTAACTGCACTGAAGTATTTGCCCAATGGTGTCACCAGCTTGAGGTAGCTTTGAAAGCTCCACAGGGCAATACAGATAAATATAGAGTACACCTTTCCAAGTAGACTTGGAGGGGTAACTTCCAATCATTGGGACAGTCTGGATGATGCTATGAAGTCAGATTATATTAAAGCACTGATGAAACAGGTATTTACAAAGCGAGAATTTATTTCCACCTAGGTTCCTGGGGCAGCTTTCGGAAGTTCACAAAGCTGAAATTGTAAGGTTGGTTAACAAGGCTTCCCCAGACTATGGTAGAAAAAGTGGTGAAGCCTTTAGAAGGTTTGTTGCAGGAGTAGATCAGAACTGTATCTCCAAGTCAAAATACATGAATTGGATGCCATTAATTTACCTGGTGCAGTTGATAATTACTTCTTGAATAGAAAATACACAGTTGGCTGCCTGAATGTAATTACTGTACCCAGTCTTTGTTAAGTAAACCTCCCACCCCAGCAAAGCATGATAACTTCCAGGTTGTCCAGGTTGGTACTACATCGAATGACTTCACTGATTAAAAGGAAAGGCACAGAATACCTACTTGAGAAAGTAGACAAAATTGAATTTGAGGTACAAAATACACAACGATTGTTGCGCCAAAAATCTAGATACACTTACAGTAAGAAAGCTTTAGATCTCCCCTGTGATCATTATGGTAACAATCCTCGGGACTATGGATATGTAAGGGCTAGCCGATATGATGGATACTTAAAACCGGACAGAAATCCTCATCGTTCTCCCTCCCTCAGAGGTTATCAAGGTTTAAGTCTATATAGAATGAACTCCAGATCACTAGAGTCATATTGTCACAGAGGTTACCAAAGTCCAAGTCCATATAGGTACAACCCCAGATAATCAGATCCATGCAGTGGCCAATGTCACAATAGTATTAAAGGCCCATCCGAGTGAGACTTTGGGCTTTTCTTCTAATGATGATGCAATTGGTAGAAGCCAAAGTTTTAGTTTTAGTCCTACACATGAGCATAGCCCAAACATTACTCACTATAGTCCTAGAGGGTACTCTTAGTCCAAACAGTACTCACTGTAGTCCTAGAGGGTACTCTTAGTCCACCACATGGTGACAACAGGTGGATTCACTTTAAACTAAAAGTTTCTGTTGCAGGATTTCAGATAAAACTGAAACGAGTAGGCATGTATTGAGACTTGTGATTGAAGAAAGAATGGAGGTTAAACAGTTGTGTTGATTGTTTTTAAATATCTTGTCTAAATTTTAGTTAAAGATAAAAGATTGTTTTGTATTGTTTTCACTTAGCGCAAAAAAACTTTGGCACATGCATATCTGTTAAAAGATATAAGATAGGCTAGAGTTACAAAGTTCATCTACCAGTTAAGTAACACGTAGGAAATAAGTGCAATACTAGTGTAGGGATGTTTTAAAGCAGTTAAAAAATTTGAGCAATATTTAGGAATACGGACTTCTGTACACTTTCATATTAATGAGCCATGTGTGTTATTTTTAAAACTGAAGTATTCTTCAGGCCTGAATTCATTCTTTTTCTTCCGTGTCTTTTCGTTAATGCTAAGTTGTCAAATTCACCATGGTTTCTGTAAATTTTTATAGCAGTGGTATACATGTATTATAGGTCTCTTTTGTTGAATTTAGGTTTATACAGATCTAGGTAAATTAATATCCACTTATTGATAGGTTGGTTTTGTCTTGCACTATTTGTCAGTCTTCATTGTTTTTGATTGGATTAAATACTTGCTTTACCTTATCTGCACATTTTTTCTCTCCTTTTAAAGACTACAGCATTATTTGGCGCAATCATCCTGTAAACAAGCTTAATGAATAATGCAATATTACATTTTTATATGGAATTCAGATGCAATTTTAGTTTATTACAAGAAGCAAACAGGGATATGAAATGACATTAATTTTTTATTCCAAAGCAAAATACATATATTTGTAATTGATATTCTACATTCTAATAAATTCATATTCTATAATTACCACGTTGTGTTGCATGAAATGAGTGGGAGAAATTTGTGAAGAATTAAAATTAATATCCTGTGCAATTTAAATATTATATGAACCTAAAAACTACTTTCATGCAATTTGGTAGAGAAGGATTCCAGTACTGTATGTGCAATAAAAATTTTTTAACGAAACTGGGAAAAATCAATTATGTACAGTATATTTAAGATCCTTTGCAAGAAATGAGGACATTTCTTAAGGGGGTGAGGGTAATGTATAAATGGATCTGCATTTTGAAATTTCTTTGTGCTGTTATTTTTATGTCAATGCTTTATTTTACAGCTGTGAAGGAGTGAGTGTATTTAATGTTATGTATTCTTAAGTTGTACTTTTGGATATATGTCTTAGTTAAGAGCATCTGTCAGTCTACTGGCTGGCCCTCCAGAGAAATAAACTAAATGTAAACTGGAACATACCAAAGTGCATTTGTCCCTCAGGCTTAAGTTCTATGTTTTGTTGCATGTTTCTACTTTAAAAGACTATTTTCCCTGTACCAAATGTTTAGTTTTTATTTTCTTCCAGCTTTTTTTTCAATTAAAATCAGTTTTTGTCACAACAAAGACAAACACAAAGCAGTTCCCACCATCTGCTATTTGACTGCAATGCAAACTTTATTCAATAGTTTAGTGACCTGCAAAAGTTACCATGGGTAAAAAAGATTGGCATGTATTTGAAGGGCATTATTTAAATTTAAATCAATCAACGAGTTCCCACAAATTGTGAGTTAGAGCAATCTCCAAGTTTTCAAACATACTTGCATGAAGCAAAAGCTGCTGACATATTTAAGTCCTCAAAGTCATGTCAAAGTAAGTCACAACTTGGGAGTCTTAAGGATGATGAGGCCTGTCAAGTCCAATAAAAAAAATTAGGCTTAATCCCCTATTCTGGCAATTACACATCTAACCACAAAATGCAGGTACAATAAGACTTCTTAACCTATGCATTGCCCATGCCTGGAGGAGTAAGTGTTTAATCTTAAAATGCCTTTTTTAACCTTTTCAAGAAGGAACCATTTTATAGGTTGGGTTCAAGGGACTCATACAAGGACCTAACAGATCTAATGATTGTTAACAATCACAAACATACCTCCAATCACAGTGTGACATACCCTAATCCCTCTGTTGGAAAGACTCATGCCTTCAATAACAATTACTGTTTCAAAGTACAGCAACCTGACAATTCCCTTTTTCATGGACCCCATCAAAAGTTAACATATAAACTCTGTTTTGAACTCTTCATCCCTGAATAAAATAAGTCCTACCAGGAACAAGAAGTCCAAGATTTGCTGCTGATACTGAATGTCGTAATCAACCAGGAGTCTTGAAGTGGCCTGAATTAAGAAAGAAAATGTAACAATGAGGATGTCTTTATCCATTCTCATTCCAACAATTATTAAGCTTTACATTTTTGTATGCTATCATGTTGTCCCATTTCTGAGGAAGGGGCACAAAATAAATTGAAAAGAAAATAAACAAAATGTTTTAAATGTTTACAGGTACCACTATGTTTCCTGTGTAACATCTATATCCTTTAAATACTTATACAAAAAAGCCTTTCAAAAGAAAACTGTCACAATACTTCTTCATCTGGTCTATGTTAACATTAATATCTTTAAGAATGCGATCTCTTTAACCTCAATAAACAACATGAATGTACCCTGAACACCACTCTGAATAAAACTAAAATAAAAATTCCACTCTTCCTCTAGCTAAAAATAAAACCAGTAAACATGTTTTAATGCAAAAACACATTGGCATGCTGGGAATTACAAAAATTATGGAGGCTCTCAAGGATTGCAATAATGAACCATAATATTTATGAAGAAAAGTTAATCCAGTCAATGTACTGTTTAACCAGACTGTATTACGAAGAATTTCTGCTTCAGGTGTAGAATCTATTGAACATACTGTAACTATAATTATTATGAAAAATGAATGAAAGGTGTTGGCATTTTACATAATTTGAGGCTGTCTGTGATGACAATTCCCGGAAAATTAAAATGTCCCCTCCAATTTAGCGTTGACCAACAAACAGACTTAACCAGAAAGTCAAGAGCAAAGGCTTTGTGATTCCTTGCAGAACAAGCTTCTGTTTAAATTGAGCTGAAAATGCTAAAAATCAGGATGATGCCAGTAAAATTATGCCAAGGTACTGCCCCAGCCCTGCCCTGAACAGCTCGTACTTTGTCTAAATGGCTTTTCACCTTCCTCAAGTTTGACAGTGACGTACCTGGAAATCACCACTGCTACGGTAATTCCCAGGGTATACACAGAAATAGTTTTATGAAGGATTGCAGGTTGATGAAAAGCATACCTTGGAACATGGATGCCTCACATAGCGGATACAACATGCTGTCAGGAGGTTAGCCAGTGATAATATGAGCAAATATTACATGAGAAGTACTGTTTCTGAAGGAGAAACATGGGGTTTCAGTATGTTGATTTGAACTGAAATGTTAACAAGAGAAACAAAACAGTGGATTTCCAGTTATATGTAGCATTTGTAAAATGAATGTTATTTCTTACAGTTATTCTCTGTAAAATCTCATGTTTACAAGGTTTTGATCTTTGGTTACCTACCCCAAATATGACCCAAAACAATAGGGATCATCTCTTCATACTTAGTAACAATCCTCAATTCCTATTGGTCCATTGTGGT
Organism: Holothuria scabra; assembly: GCA_037179385.1. Classification (NCBI taxonomy): domain Eukaryota; kingdom Metazoa; phylum Echinodermata; class Holothuroidea; order Aspidochirotida; family Holothuriidae; genus Holothuria; species Holothuria scabra. The sequence goes on from CM074194.1 coordinate 23,848,484, forward strand.
CAGGTGGTTGTGCATTATCCTCAAATGAAACCCTACTAATTATTCTTTATCCTCAAATCACCGACAGAAAAATGCAATAAAACCCTTATATGACAATACAGTAGGGGTTGGAAAAAGGCACAATTTTGCTGACCAAAAAACACACCACGATTTTGGAAACCAGAATGCAAAAATGCATAGAGGTTTCGATGATACATAAATGTTCCGATTCAAAGAGTGCCATCATGCACCATTATCTTCTCATTCAAATGTTAGCATGTTCAAAAAATAATTTTGTCATTCCAGATTACCTTTTGACATCCATAAAAGCCATACATAGCTAGAATGACAAACAACAGACAGACAAATGGACAAACAACTATTAAAAAAGATCACATTAAAAAAGGTTTCCAGGCTTTGACCCCAAATGACCTTTTATCTCTGCCAAAAACTATGGGGACCATCTTCTGACCACAATGCATCCACATACCCAGATATGAAATCTATCCAAGTTTCCTATCTTGAGATATTGCATAAGCAGGATATTCAGACTTGGACCAGCAGTGACCCCAGATGACCTTTGACCTCCATCAAAAACATTATGTACCATTTCCTGACCATAACCCATCCACATAACAAACATGAAATCTATCAAAGCTACTAAACCTGAGATATCACATAAACAAGGTTTTCAGACTTTGACCCCTGGTGACCCCAGATGACCTTTGACCTCCACCCAAAACAATAGGGACCACCTCCTGACCATAAAACATCCACATACTAACTATGAAATCTATTCAAGCTTTCTACCTGGAGATATCGTGTTAAAGAGATTTTCAGACGTTGACCAATGGTGACCCCAGATGACCTTTGACCTACCCCAAAAACAACAGGGACCATCTACCGACTATAATGCATCCACATACCAAATATGACATCTATCCAACTTTCCTATTTTGATATATCGCATTAACAAGGTTTTCATACTTTGACCCCTGTAACCCCAGATGACCTTTGACCTCCACCAAAAGCAGTAGGTACCACCTCCTGACCATAACACATCCACATACTACATATGAAATCTATTCAAGCTTTCTACCTTGAGATATGGTGTTAAAGAGATTTTCAGACTTTGAAACCTGGTGAACCCGGATGACCTTTGACCTACGCCAAAAACAATAGGGCCCATCTACTGACTATAATGCATCCACTTACCCAAATATGAAATCTATCCGAGCTTCCTACCTTGAGATATTGCGTTAACAAGGTTTTAATACTTTGACCCCTGGTGACCCCAGATGACCTTTGACCTCCACCAAAAATGATAGGGATCATCTCCTGACCATAACACATCCACATACTACATATGAAATCTATCCAAGTTTCCCACCTTGAGATATTGTGTGAACAAGGTTTTCAGACATTGACCCCTGGTGACCCCAGATGACCTTTGGCCTCCGCCAAAAACAATAGGGACCATCTCCTGACCATAACACATCCACATACTAAATATGAAATCTGTTCAAGCTTTCTACCTTGAGATATCCTGTTAACAAGGTTTTCAGACTTTGACCCCTGGTGACCCCAGGTGACCTTTGACCTCCACAAAAAACGATAGGGACCATTTCCTGACCATAACGCATCCACATACTAAATATGAAATCTATCCAAGTTTCCTTCCTTGAGATATTGTGTTAACAAGATTTTCAGACTTTGACTGATGGTGACCCCAGATGACCTTTGACCTCCACCAAAAATGATAGGGACCATCTCCTGACCATAACACATCCACATTCTACATATGAAATCTATCCAAGTTTCCTACCTTGAGATATTGTGTTAAAAAGATTTTCAGACTTTGACGCCTGGTGACCCCAGATGACCTTTGGCCTCCGCCAAAAACGATAGGGACCATCTCCTGACCATAACACATCCACATACTAAATATGAAATCTGTTCAAGCTTTCTACCTTGAAATATTGTGTTAACAAGATTTTCAGACGTTGACCGCTGGTGACCACAGATGACCTTTGAACTACCCTCAAAACATTAGGGACCATCTGCTGACTATAACGCATCCACATACCAAATATGAAATCTATCCAAGCTTCCTATCTTGAGATATTGTGTTAACAAATTCACACTTTGACCCCTGGTGACCCCTGGTGACCCCTGGTGACCCCAGGTGACCTTTGACCATCACCAAAAACAAAAGGGTTCTTCCTCTCAATATGGTTCATCTATGTACCGAGATTGAAAACTGTCACACATTCCTATCTTGAGATATCGTGTTAACAAGCAAAGTGTCACAAACACACACACATACACACACACATGCACACACACACATTACAGTACCGGTAAGTGGGCACATGCATGCCGTTTGAGTACATGTGATGCATACAGCCTACATGCAAGGTTTTTATGTTTGTACAAATTGTTTGAATACACACACAGTTGTAGTTTGGTTGTATTTTATACAATTTGGGGTTAATTATTTTTGCTTTGGGGGGGAAATGGGGTGAAAAAATTGACCCTTTGGTAAATTTAAAAAAAAAACAGTTTAATCCAAAAAACGCAATTGCGCCACAAAAAAGCAATCGCGTATTTGTCCATTCCCTACAATATAGTTCCATTGGCATTACAGGTTTATTCAGCATTCGTTCACTACAAAGTGCGTATACAGACTCGCCTAGGCTGCATGATGTTATGTATACTGTTTGAATATAGTGCAGGCTTCATGTTATACCTGCCCATGCTAGTGAAGCTGTAGCATACAGCAAAGTAACAGGGATGGTACTGGCTAAGTATGCACTTCTTTCGTTTTACATTTGAGTAAACAAAATCTAATATGACACCACAAAAGGTTGTAAGAGTGTTTGGATCAGTTATACTAACGTTAGTGCAGACTGTCACGTAGGCCTATGTACTACATGGTAGCCCAACAAACATAAATACTGTAACAGTGTAACCCTGGCATTAAAAGTTAACTTGATTCGATTATACTGTCTCAATATGACAGGGTCTTCGGACGGCCCTAAGGCTTTCCTTCAATGATGATTCTAAGTCAAAAGTTACTAGCCTAGGCCTACTGCTAGGTAGTTTACTTTGTTCCTAGGAAATTCAAAAGGATTCTTCCTTACATCATAACACATCAACATATCAAGTTTGAAATCAATACAAGCTTCCTACCTTGAGATATTGTGTTAAGAAGTTTTTCAGGATTTGTCCCATTCTGACCCCAAATGAACTTTGACCACCAAAATAAACAGGATTCTTCTTAACATCATAATGCATCAACATATCAAGTCTGAAATGAATCCAACTTTCCTACCATGATGTACCATGTAAACAAAGATTTCAGCGTTGGACGCCACGTAACCCCAAATGACCTTTGACCTCCATCAAAATTTACTGGGTTTTTCCTTACATCATAACACATCAACATATCAAGTTTGAAATGAATCAAAGATTCTTACCTTGAGATATAGTGAGAACAAGGATTTCGAGGCTTGACCCCACATGCCCCCAAATGACCTTTGACCTCAACGAAAATAAATCTGGTTTTTTTTTACTTCATAACGCATCAACCTATCAAGTTTGAAATTAATCCAAGTTTCCTACCATGAGATACCATGTAAACAAGGATTTTGGGGTCTGACCCCACATGACCCCTATTGACCCTTGACCTCCACCAAAATAAATATGATTTTTCTTTACATCATAATGCATCAACATATCAAGTTTGAAATGAATCCAACTTTCCTACCATGATGTATCATGTAAACAAGGATTTCAGGGTTTGACCCCATGTGACCTCAAATAACCTTTGCATGACCTCCACCAAAATAAATTGTATTCTATCTCACATCATAACGCATCGACATATCATGTTTGAAATGAATCCAAGTTTCCTACCATGATGTATCATGTAAACAAGGATTTCAGGGTTTGACCCCATGTGACCTCAAAGTACCTTTGCATGACCTCCACCAAAATAAATTGTATTCTATCTCACATCATAACGCATCGACATATCATGTTTGAAATGAATCCAAGTTTCCTACCATGAGATATAGTGTAAACAAGGACTTCAGAGTTTGACCCCATATGACTTTTGACCTCCACAAAAATATATCAGGTTCTTTCTTACATCATAAAGAATCAACATATCAAGTTTGAAATTAATCCAAGTTTCCTACTATGAGATATCGTGAAAACAAGGATGTTGGGGTTTGAGCCCACATGACCCCAAATGACCTTTGACCTCCACCAAAATCAATAGAGTTCTTCCTTACATCATAATGCATCTACATATCAAGTTTGAAATTAATCCAATTTCCTATCTTGAGATATTGTGTAAACAAGGATTTCGGTTTTTGACCCCCTGGGACCCCAGATGACCTTTGACCTCAACCAAAATTAATAAAGTTCTTCCTCTCAGTATGGGGTATCTGTGTACCAAGTTTGAGAACTATACATACACACACACGCCATCGTGAATGCATAGGTTTCTCTTTTCATCGAAACCAAAAAGTACTTACAGTAGGAGGCTAGGCTAGGTCATTCAGGTGCATGTAAAATTTGTTGCTAGGGGTGTGTTGCCAGGTGTCATCTCTTAATATTTCCAGAACTCTTAATTTTTGTCCTTGTTTAGACTGCTGAAGTTCTTAAATAATCAGCAATATTTCCAAAGTCTAGTCACATAATTTTTTTATTGTTTGGTTCATGGATATTCTACTGAATCAAGTTTGTCCAATGGTATACTTTCTTAATTTCACAGGAACATTTCTTTTAACACTTATTAGGTTTTATTTATAAATTTATAAATGACATTTTCTCTCTTTTCAGTCTGCTTTAAGGGTTACATACCTTGTTGTGAATGTGTGAACAAGATTAATCCATGCTGGAGGTGTGCTTTAGTGGGCTGATAATGCACTCACAGGGGTTAAAGCTCTCACAGGATGCACTCAGGCTATGCCCTCGTGCATTGCTTGCATTAAACCTCAATCATGCATTTTCCTCCCACTAATGCATACTCCAGCACTGATTAACCTTTATTTTATATGCACAATATGAGATGCCTCACCTTTATCCTTCTTGAGACACTGTGTTTACAAGCAATATCTGACGTATTTACCTCCTGACCTCTGGTGGCCTGAAATGACCTTTGAACTCCATCAAAAATAACAAGGATCAATAATTCAATGTGGGCAATTTACATGCTCAGTATGATATCCCTCACACTTACCCTTCTTGTGATACCATGTATACAAGGTTTTGGCATTTTGATCTCTGGTGACCTCAAATGACCTTTGACCTCAACAAAAAAAATGATAGGTATCATCTACTCAATATGGTCAACCCACAAACCAAATATCAGATTTGTCACACTCACCCTTCTTGACATATTGAGTTTACAACAATTTCTGAGGTGTTTATTATTTGACCTCTGGTGACCTCAGATTACATTTGACCTCCACCAAACATGATGGGGATCATCTTTTTAATAGGGCAATTAACGTGTTAAGTATACGATTTCAAATCAAGTTCAAGTTCAGTTTCAAATATGGGTAAGGTCCTCCTCTTGACTTGTCTCTCACCACAGGTGGGGAAGACCCTAGCCCAAGTCAAAAGGAATTTTAAAACACAAAGTAATACTTGTGCAAATGTTGTTTTCAGCTATAGACGAACCCCATTAGAGCTTGTGTTTAGTGACTGTATGCAGCCATTAGTGGGTCCATCAGCCTTAAATCGTCTTCATTTATTGTCTACATGAATTTCAAACCCTAATTTTTCAGTGAAATTGTTGGAATCAATACACAATTTAGTGTACAACCATTCATAATACAGGTAAGCGAGGAAATTGAAAGATTGAAAGGTGACGGACCCCAGTAATGGCCCTCTAAAATCAGACCATCACTTGCTGTCCGGATTCGTCTATAGCCTAAATAGTGAACACTTTGTTCTGAAAAATACATAGAGCCCATATCCTTCTGTGACTGCAAGACCCCAAAAATGCAACAATATGCTTATGTTTTTTTACTATGTTCACAGTATTTTTACTTCAACAATTCACAATGTAAACAAAATTTTGCAAAATGCACACTACTATGAATCCAGACAAACACAAAGTTGAATATTTAAAGTTCTGTAACTTTCATCTTTTTGTTTGCTGAAAGTTTGATTTTAAATAATTACTGGTTGATTTCATTTCATTTTATGAAAATCGTACAAAAAACTCACACTGATGCATTAAATCAATACTTCCTCTTTCTTAAAAATCAGGTGATTTTAATTGGTGTACCATGATGGTATACTTAAATTTAACAAGAAAAAGAGCCTTAAAAACCCAGATGTCAAACTTCCTAAGCTTTAATTCCTTTGAAGAGAAATATACAACCTTTGAAAGGTGTCCATTCATACAGTATTGACAAGCCATTGAAAAGCAGTCCTAGGCTGAAAATAGAATTGTTGAATCAGAAAATTAAAGTTCACAAAGAACCTCATTTTCTTAAATAAATATTCAAAGTACAGTAGGTAGATATCAAAAAACTACTGGAGTATTAAACTATACACTCCTTTAAATTTCTTTGTAATACAATGTGGTTTTTATGATACTGTACATCTTGCTGTTTAACTTTTATTCAAAACGGTACATGAATGGACAGGATATCACTTACTCCTCCCCCACTGATACCTCCAATGCCGTCAAACCTTCGGCCAAGGCCAGTGCTGTCATCTATCCTGTAATCACAGTTTACTTGCTGCAGCAGACACATTGTCAGTAGAAACTTGGAAAAAATTCCCTGACAGCACTTAAGCTGGATTTCAATTGACCCCATCCTTCTTAACTTTGCTGATTCAGTCAAATCTGGGGAAAAAAGGCAAATTAAAAATTTAGAGAAAAACCCTGTGAAACCATTTCAAATGAAGCTAAATAATTGAAATTATCAGATAAAATAACCAGAATGCAAAAATGCATTGAGGTTTCGATGATACATATATGCTCTTTTCAATAAAATGCCACATTTCTTGTAACAACCGGTGACCCAAAGTGACCTTTGACTCCACCTGTAAAAACTGGTTTTTCTTTTTATAACCAAAACACTTCTACATTCAAAAAGCCAAATTTCATACTGTGCCTTGAGATATTCTGCTAACAAGGTTTTCAGAGTTTAATGCCAAGTGACACCAGATGACCACTGACCTCCACAAAAAACAACAGGTACAGTACTTCCAACTCACCATAACACATCCACATACTAATTAGGAAATCCATCCAAGTTTCCTACCTTGAGATACCATTTTGACAAGGTTTTCAAAGTTTGACCGATCATGACTCCAGATGTCCTTTCACCTCCACAAAAAACCTTATACACACCATCTTCTCACCATAACTCATCCACATACTAATTATGAAATCCATCCACATTTCGTACCTTGAGCTATCCAAAACAAGGTTTTCTGAGTTTTACACCCTATGACCCCAAATGACCTGTATTTTGGTGACCCCAAATGACCTTTGACCTCCACCAAAATTAATTAGGTTCTTCCTTACATCATAACACAACATATCAAGTTTGAAATGAATCCAAGTTTCCTACCTTGATACAGAGTAAACAAGAATTTTGGGTTTGACCCCATGTGACCCCAAATGACCTTTGACCTCCACGAAAATAAATCAGGTTCTTTCTTATATCATAATGCATCAACAAATCAAGTTTGAAATGAATCCAAGTTTCCTACCATGAGATATCGTGTAAACAAGGATTTAGGGGTTTGACCTCATGTGACCCCAAATGACCTTTGACCTCAACGAAAATAAATCAGGTTCTTTCTTACATCATAATGCATCAACATATCAAGTTTGAAATGAATCCAACTTTCCTACCATTAGATATCATGCAAACAAGGAATTTGGGGTGTGACCACACATGACCCCAAATGACCTTTGATCTCCACCAAAATTAATTTGGCACTTCCTTACATCAAAACACATCAACATATCAAGTTTGAAATGAATCAAAGTTTCCTACCTTGAGATATCTTGTAGACAAGGATTTAGGGGTTTGACCCCATGTGACCCCAAATGACCTTTGACCTCCACGAAAATAAATTAGGTTCTGCCTTTCATCATAACGCATCAACATATCAAGTTTGAAATTAATCCAAGTTTCCTACCATGAGATATCGTGCAAACAAGGATTTTGGGGTTTGACCCCCTGTGACCTCAGATGACCTTTGACCTCCACCAAAATTAATAGGGTTCTTCCTCTCAGTATGGGGTATCTGTGTACCAAGTTTGAGAACTGTCAGATCTCCCCTTCTCAAGATATCGTGTAAACAAGCAAAGTGTCACAAACACACACACATACACACACACACACACACACACGCACATACACACGCACGCCATCATGAATGCATAGGTTTCTCTTTTCATCAAAACCAAAAACCCTTTAGATTCTACTCTCAAGGGAACAAAAAGTACATAAGAAACAGAAACTGGAAAGAAATTCTGGGGTATAATATCAGATACCTGATAGAAAGCTAGGGTTGTGTCAAATAATTGCTAAACCATTACATATGTGCAATTAAAGGTTTTTAACTAAGTAAAATGCTTTGTGAGATAAACCAAAACTGATGTCCTTCACAAATCCCTCCCCAATTCTCTAACTTCCTTCTTTCCAGCTGCCACTCCTATGTGCACTAGTGTTTTGTGCTACAGTTCACTGATCTACAAAATCTACCCAAACTTCCTACCTTGAGGTATTGTATAAACAAGGTTGTGAGACATTCTTCCGAGGTACCCCATGATGATTCTTGACCTTGACGAAAAAAGTATCCAAGACTCCAGCCATGAGAAATTTTGTAAACATGACATTGAGACTTTGACCTCTAATGACCACAAATGACCTTTGACCTCCACCAAAAACAATAGGGATCATCTTTTTAATATGGCCAACGCACACACCAAATATGATATTAGTCACACTTACACTTTTTGCGATATCGTGTGAACAAGCTTTTTCTAAGGAATTTACCATTTGACATCTCATGTCCCCAAATGACCTTTGACCTCCATGAAAATCAATTGGGATCATCTACTCAATAGGACCAACCCACACACCAAACATTAGTATAGTCACATGTACCGTTCTTGAGATAACATGTTTATGATGTTTTGACCTTTTGACCTCTCATGACCACACATGACCTTTGACTTCCACAAAAAATAAGAGGAATCATCTGCTCAATACAATCAACCTACATATCAAAAATGAGCTCAGTCACTTGGAAAGTTCCTGAGATATCATGTTTACAATATTTTGACCTTTTGACCTCTTGTGACCCCAAATGACCTTTGACCTCCACCAAAAACAATAGGGATCATCTACTCAATATGGCCAACCCACATACGAAATATGAGATTTGTCGCACGTGTCCTACTTGAGATATTGTGTAAACAAGCTATCACTAAGGAATTTACCATTTGACTTCCTGTGACCCCAAATGACCTTTGACCTCCACGAAAATTGAAAGAGATCATTTACTTAATATGAACAACCTACACACCAAATATGAGTAAAGTCACATGTACCGTTCCTGAGATATCATGTTTACAATATTTTGACCTTTTGACCTCTCATGACCCCAAATGACCTTTGACCTCCGCCAAAAACAATAGGGATCATTTATTCAATATGGCCAACCTACACACCAAATATGAGATTAGTCACACTTACCCTTCTTGAGATGTCATGTAAACAAGCCAAAGGCATTACACACACACACACATCACCATCCCATAGATTCCTTGGGCAAGGAATCAAAAGGGGGGGGGGAGCTGAGGCTGTAAAAGCCCCCCCCCCCCCCTTGTATCCCTGCCTGCTCCTTGACAAAAACACTGTAAAGTCACACACACCACAAACCACATATATCCATGCTTTTCCTTCTTATTTTGAGAGGTTCAGCAATTCAAGATGATTTCACATATTCTCAGTCTGCCCATTGATAGACAATTACTGATGGAATAAGCTGGCTAAAGGTGGCACTATTTGATGTAAACATTTTAACCTGTACAGTACATAGGGCCAGGTACTTTCAGAACAAAATGATAACATCCATGGGAAAAATGGATGTTCAGCAATGACTGTATGAATGAGAAAACTGGTAAGAATGAGTAAGAGAATGACTCAAAGGGTATACTGATTTAAAAATTTATAGGAAAGTGAAAATAATAGATATGAGGCATCAAATTTGCTCACAAATAATAGACATAACGAAATGTTGACATGTACAGTAGCCTAACTGGAGAGTACAGTGAAAAATGTTACCAATGTAGGTTCTACTGGACCTTTGTTTGCATTGTGTAAATGGTTTCAGCAACCAGCATGCACATACACGTGACATAATTTAATAGCTGGAAATTGGTTAACCACAACCCAATTACTTGAAGTACTAGTTTGAAATGAACTCAAGTAACATAACATTAATGGACTCTCATTTTGATTCAAAAATCACATCTCGATTTTTCACAAGTCTCTCACTGTTTTCCAGAGAGAAAGAGCTATCCTTGTCAGTACTGTAGGTTTTTCTTAATGGAAAGATTGCAATGCTTTTTTTATTCACAGCATTCTTTGCCACCTTGAGTACAGTATTTGACAAAACTGCAATGTACCTTGTAACTAATTTGGTGGTTTACCGTTACCACTTGTGGTTAGGCAAATCATAATTATGTAGGACCCTATACAATACCTGGTGACTCAATATGATGCCCTCTGCAAATACATCATTTTGAACTGGAAAATTCTTAATAGTCTATGCAGCCATTGCTGAACCACAACACTACATGATTGTCATTTCAAGGGCTACAATAAACTGTGAACTTTATCATGGTCAATGAACCTAAGCTTCCTTTTGACTGCAACAATGACAGGCTCTTTGAAAGAAAAATTTGCCTTTCACATGGGTTCTTCCCAAATGATACACCTCTGCCTTGGCTGTAAAGTGTTATACCCTGATTACCATTATCACATTCAAGTTCGGAATACAGTTCATCAGAACTCAAGTGTTGGACTACTAGACAATAAAAACAGAACAAAAAATTCTCAACTCTAAAAGTGCAACTGAGCATTTATTTAGAATTACATGTAATGATCACATGCATAAAAAATGTGCCTGAACTTCACCAGCATCCCTATACTAATTATGGCATTGCACTGTGCGTACTGTAATTAGTGTATACTACAGTGCAAGCAATGTGCAGTTTCTGGCCGATAACTATAAAATTGTGGCCAACAAACACTACAGGATCATACAGTATCAACTGAATTATTTTTATTTGAATTGAAGTCCATCATGTCTGTCACTGGCAGACAAAATGAACTGCCTACAGAGTATGAAAAGGCCAAATTCTGCCAGAAACACAAACAAGAGCACAAGGGCACTATGGTTCCTTGCATTTAAGATGATTTTGTATTTAGACGGTAGTAGGATAAGGCCTGTGCACCTTCAACCCCAATAACTTTTGACCTTCACCAAAAACACAAAGGCACATTCAATTTCAAAATCATACAAACACTTGCAGTTTGAGAGAAACTGATCACTGGATTTTTCAAGTTATCACACTGCATAGTGTACCTCCCATTTCTATGTGACAAATCATACTCATTACCTTCCACTTAAGTGTCATTTACTTAAGTTTTGGGCAGTATAGGAGGGTAATTAATTGCCTTTTTTGGTCTGTCTCAATAATCCAAATTCTGACCTTACAATGAAGGTACAAAGGTCGAAAGATCAGATACAGTCAGAGTAGGTCAACAAGTGCATTTTACATGAACGCAACTTACTGTGTGACCTCTCCCATGTTAATCACTTGGTTTGAGGATTGTATCTGAACACCATATGCCTCCCATTCCAATGCATAAACAGTAACATGCACATGCATACACACACTACTTACAGCATTTTTCACTTATGTCAATAACTCTTAAGTTAGAAAACACCACAGGAAAGTAGAGTAGTTAAATTTGCCTTTTTGTTTGTCTCAATGTCACAAAAAAGTCACAAAGGTCAAATGAGGTCGAGGTAGGTCAAAACATGCACTTCACTTAATAGACATACACAACTTTCCATAATATCAACCCTCTATGTTACTTTTTTATTGAGTTATCATACCACATACTGTACCTTGCATTCCAACATATGTGACCTACTGTACACACTAACTACAGTAACCTGTCACTTACATGTCAATAACCTGAGTTAGGAACATAGCAGGGGGGTAGTGTTATTGCCTTTTTGGTTTGTCTGAACAAGACAAATCCAGGTGTTACAAAAAAGTCACTAAGTCAAAAGGTCTAATGAGGTCAAGGTGGGTCATGGCATACACTTCACCTACTGCCAATGTGCTTGGTACTCAGCATAAGCAATGTAGTAGGGAAAACAAGCCAGTGAGCCACAACTGGAAAAAAAAGGCTGTAGCCAGCTCGACTTGAACCAATGTGTTGGAAATAGGGCCATTAAATCAGATAACTTAGAAATAACACATACACTTCACTTAGACAAACGCAAATCTCCATTACACCACCCCTCTAAAAGGTTTCAGTGAACAGATATCAATTAAACATTACTTTCTGACCTTTTGACCCTTTCCCATTATTTTGTTTAGTATACCAACATTTTCACCTCTTACAGTACCAATCTAACATATCCTAAAATTATGCCTTCTGTATGTTTGAACAATGGATATCGCATTACAGCTACTAACAGAAAAACACTTTTTGGCCTCTGGTGATCCCAAGTGACCTTTTGACCTCCACCACAAATGATTAGGGCACATCTACTCAACAACATCAGCATGCAAACCAAGTTTGAAAAAAAAGTAATCACTTGATTATTAAGTTTTTGGACCACATACCTCGACATTCCAATCTGTAACACACACAGATACATACACGCCAAGGTGACTGCATAGGTTCCTTTGTTACACAAGGAACCAAAAAGGGGGATTTATTACTGCTAATCCAAATTGATACCATCTTACTGTAGGCTAAAATTAGGAGAAGGTTCAGGGGGACAAAAGCTTGCTTCACAGCACCTGTAAGGTGCAATTTTAAAGGCCATTTATTTGTGTAAGTTCAAACATTGCTGCCAAAGTGTCTTCTTTTTAAAACAAGAAACCAAGATATTGACAATTTTCTAACTTTTATTGGAAATCAAAAGGAGGAGATTTTACCCACCTTTTTCTGGAATGGGGGAGGCAAATTTTCTTTTCCCCTCCCCCTTTGACAAAAACACTGTATGGCATTCTGCAGCAACTCAAGGGTAAGGACAGGAATTTTCCATTTTACAGGGAAAAGGGAGAATATGACCAAATTTTGGGTATAACATGGACAAAGCAAAAATATGCCGAGGAGATCAGGGTTTTCCCTGGATTTAGAATTGAACATCGTGCATCTGATGCGTCCATTGGTGGATCGCCGACCTGGGGGAGGGGTATAAGGGGAGGGGTGTGGTCCCCCTCCCCTTTTGGAAATTTTGTGACTTATGCAAGTCCCTAGACGCAAAATGGTGACACTTTTGAGCCAAATTAGTCAACACAATTTCTGTAAGTTGACGCAAAAATATTAGCACCGAAACTCACATTGGTACAAATTTTGAGCTACTGATAGCGGTCACATTGGCTTTATATCACCGTAATTTCTGCTTCAAAAGTTTTGGTTCATCGGCACGGCCTTTATTAAGCGCTGGTACCAGAAGATTTTTACCCCCGGTTGGCCTTTATTTCGCGCCCGTTGCTCACCAAAATTTACATGATTGGGCCGGCTTGCAATATTACCAGTTCAGGATAGAAAATATTGGGAAAATTTCCGTTCGTTTCACGACCGAGATATCATTTTTGTAGGCGTAATATTTTCACTTCAAAAGTGGAGATATAAATCAACTGTTAATGCGATAGATTTGTTTGCAGTCGATGTCACATGCCCCAGGCTTTAATAATTTAGTTCTTAGGCCAACATCATGCTCATTTTATTTTTCATCCCCCAATCATGTCGGAACATTTGCATTCCTTTTCTGCACTGGGTTGTAGTTGCTATAATATACTGAAGCTACTCTCCTGCTTTATTACGAACCCCATGTAGAGCAATCATTCATGATAATCTTAGAAGTAGAATCATAGAAGTTCTGGGCAGCCAACAATTGCACCCGATTAACGTATCTTATGGTTCCTTTCGGAGTTTCGGGTATAAACATCCCCGGAACTTTTAAGCAGTTCTTGTCCAAAACTTACGTCTTGTTTAAAAAGAATCTGCAACTGAAATGCACGTAAGTCAGATCCCTGGAAAATCCACGTACGCAGAGATTTGTGATGCCGTTTCATGGTGAATTTGGCACTGGGCTCGCCCTGCTTCGCTAGCCGGCTGTATAAGCATTGATAGTGCGATCGTCGTAAATTCGTAACACAAACTCAATGGGAAAACTTGTCTCGAGACCGAGTATTTTCACACACTAAATCACGTAGGCGAAGGTGCGAGTTGTGATTGGCTGGCTAGAATCAATGCAATTGAACCAATCACGATGCAGGGACCAATTTAAATTTTGAAATGGGTCGTATGCATATGATGTCACCAAGCAAAACATGATGCCTTGTTTGGCGGAAAAACGGACACGCACGAAAGTCTACTGCATGCATGGGTCAAGAATTTTGCTTCATGAGACCACGTGCATCACGGTTTTTGTTTGCAATGACGTTGCATGACAACATTGCACAAGTCCTACTGTAAATAACATAACGGAAGGAATGCTGGGAATTACTTAATTTATGCAAGATAATAATCACTGGACTTCACAAGATTCTAGGAGCTACGTGTACAAAACAAGCACACACATGTATGCTAAGCTTTGGGATTAAAAAGAGGCGAAACACCGTGCAGCTCGATAGTCTGCTTTGTGCACAACAGTTTGTACAGCAACGTACGCGGCGCCTTCTGCAAGAAAGCAAGGAAAAGACATTGAATGCAATTCTAAACCTAATTCCATTTAATACTACAAGGTTATAGTGGAAAATATCAAACGATCACTTTGGCAGGAATAAAATTTTACGTTTGTGATTGTCAATGCATCCAGTTTTGGCCGGAAGTTAAGGGATTGAGTTTACAGGAATTAAACGAAAATAAGGGCAAGTTTCAAGTATATTTTAACCCCTTTTTCAGTTTGCAAATAATCGGGAGTAATAATCGAGTGAATGCCAGAATTTAATAAAGCAATGGAACACGTGGCTGCAAGCAATCACAGATTGTGTGCGTCCCGATCTTTTCATGAAAACATGTTGGGAAAACAAGGGGTTCTATGACATCATACACATAAGGTCCATTGCACTTATTTTAAGTTACCTCTTAAGAGCGTGATTGGTTCATTATTGCTTTTAATCAGCCAATCATACTCGCGACATCGTCAATGCAGTTTTACTGTGTAGGAAAAACATGTAGAAACCAACCGTAGTCGCATAGAATTCTAATACTCTAATTGCATTTGTGCTACGATCGAATTTCCAGAACTTTGGTTGTATCCGGGCAAAACAATTCAGAGATGTAGTAGTTAATGGGGGTTTACAGGGGTTTACACTGCAGTGAAGGTTCGCACAACTTCATTTTCCGATTTTCTGAATCATGTCATAAGTTTTAAAAACGAAGTAACAGGAAATATGTGGGATTTCATCGTGAAGATACAATTATATGGTTTGTTTGTTTGATTGATAATTTCCCAAATCTGAGACATTAGCCCCGCCTCTAACCTGCCAAAGGCGGGCGTAGAGTATGTGTACACTTTCCTGATACCAGCCTACGACGGCAAGTGCAGGCTAGTTAAGTATAAAAATACTGTGTTTTTACTCGTTAAGTAGTAGGCTCTATGGGATAGGCTCCTATACATACAGAGCTCCGACTCGCATGCAGTGGTATGTTCATGGAAAAAAAGTTAGTTGCAGTTTTACAAATAAGTCAATGATTTTGTCGTTTATTGTATTAACAACAAAAAGCAGTCGTTGACAGAAAGAAGAAAAATTATGGAGGCTAGCTGGCAGCAATTTTGAACATCGCGGCCTCCTTTGTTTTGAAGCTTGAACGTCGCGGGGCGCGACGTTCACAACGCCCAGGGAAAACCCTGGGAGACGAAAACTTTACAAATTGAAATGCATCACCACTACAGTACTTTTTCAATATTTTCAAATGAGTACCACATATAAGCCACTGAAGTCAACTGATCTGTGATTACAGACCACATAATCGTACACATTACCTTTTTGACAACCTCCAATTCCCACAGTCCTCCAGAAAGTCGTCACACCACATGCATGCAGAAGTTTCCACATTTTAACGTATTAGCAATACCAATGAGCAATTGAGAGCTCTACAATAAATACTCATATTTTGGTGCATGAATGTAGTGATATTTTTTTACCTTCTGTCATGTCACTGTTGGAGGAGGAAGGATTGGTATTTCAAATCAGCTTCTTGGATATTGGCTAGGCCCCCTGTCCCTAATCCTTGGAACAGCTTTCCAATCCTGTTTTGTAATTCTGGCACTGAATTATGAAACCATTACATGGTCAAATATGATCTTTAATAACCTTATTTATAACCCAAATCATCACTTTAAAATTAAAACAGATTTAAAAGTTTTGCAAAATCCATTTTCCTTTGGGCAGATAGCCCCTTAGCAATACCACAAGTCTGATACTCTGTATTATGCAACACATTTGGGTTGTACCATGAGTTCCAATGGGGGCAGCTGAAGACTGGCCTTTAGGTACATCAATTTCATCAAAGGTAAAAACAAAACAAAATAACAGAAGAGAATTAACTGATAAGAAAATGGAACCAACTTAAAACTTTTATGCAGAAAAATTCAATCAACTGTGTGACTTACCTACAAAATTAAGAGGCTAGGTCTTTTCCATTAAATGAGGATGGCTTGCCAACCAATCCTTAACTACATAAAAGAAGAATACCATGCAGAGTACTGTAAGATGGTAAAATGATGAAAGTGTATCCATGTGATTTCCTGGTGATTGATAATGCAATATTCTCCTTGTATCTATGCATCCATGTTGTCTCAACATTCATCATTCCACTTTTTGTACTGTAAATGTATTTTTAATTGACCATTGTACATTACTATTTTCAAATCAAGGGGACATGCTTTCACCTTCCATGTAACCAACCACTTGTTAACCTTCAATTCCTCATTTAGAATTTGTTTTGGTCACACTTTGTACTGTATTTTTATTTCACTATAAAAATACACACATTAAAATCAGTATCCAACAGTATACAATGTAATACAGTAAATGTAAAATATAATAAGTTGGATGAAAATAAAAATGTTTACAATAGAAACTAAAACAAATTGTAGTATAAAGAATCAAACTTTGCTTTGTTTATTTTTGCTGAATATTTGTCAGGTCTTAAAAATTCTTAATAAACCAATATCTTAATAAATTAATAAATTTTTCTACCATACTCTTCAATTTACAAAAGATTTGAGGAAATGAAGAAAGGATGTTGGAATTTTAGCAGATTGTACATGTACCACTGCCAATTATCTTTATAACTTTAGTGTTAAAATCAGATCCAGTTGTTCCATGCTAGACCTTACAGTACAGGTAAGTTTACTCTTTGACAGAAAGGACAGGTTCAGCTCTAAGTACTGTGGCACTCAAAAATGATATGATTGAGTTCTTCCCAATTTTTATCCCACCATTGAGGATTTATTCTAATACTCTATTCCCCTTTTGATAATCAAAATTTTGCACTTGTTTAATCCCTAGTCAACAAGCTTACAGTAGCCTAGAGGGTTAATAGGCCATCATATTGCATTCACTTTGCACCTTATAGAACTGCAGATTCCATCTATGAAAGGTCAAATTTCACAAAGTTACTGTAAGCACTATATGTATTAGTATGAATTGCTGCTTTGTCTGAACTGCTACAGTACTTAACACACACAAACATGCATGTATGAAAGAAGTTACCATAGAATTTGTCACAACTGAACATTGCTGTACTGTTATTAGTAATGGTGTGAATGTCTCAGCAAGTGCATGGTCACGTTTACAGCTTTGTTGAGTGTTGAAAAAAAAAACAGCATCTAAAACAAGATAGTTCAGATACAGGGAATAATTTATCCAGTATTGCATCGCAATTTGCTCCACACACAGACCAAAATGCTACACAAATGAAAAATGGTGTAGCAATTGTGTGTGCATAACCCTAACATTTCCACAAACAATGTGTGAAAGACCTCACTTACCCGAGCTCCCGGGTCCCTGACGCGCGAGTTTGACTCGAGACGCTTGAAACAAAATCCTGTGCGTCCCTGGGACGCACGGGAATTGCTTGCAAAAAGCATGTAAATTTTGGCAAGGAGGCATAGACAGTTTTGTGTTGAAAAGCTCACACAAACTCATTGAAACATTCCCTACGTGCATTCTCAAACCACTGTTTCAACTCCTAAAAAGGGTGAATATTTAAGGCTGTAAAAACGGTTCGAAATTATACAGTAGATCACTGCGTAAATATTTCATGCTTTTGTTCATGTTGCATAACTCACTATTCCATTCTGTACGGTTCTACTACATGCAAAGAAACTTTGCGTCAAGCCACATCGCATTCCAAATCGGCAACTGCCGATCAATGCAAGTTTGCCTTCAAGACTAGGCTAGCTAGCTCAGAAATCTTAATGTAAAACCGTGTTAGGATAGCACAGGAGCCAAAGCAAGCAACTCTGAAGGGAAACATATCGTACAAGGAAACTGCTGAAGTAAAGTTTTTAAAAGTTTTAGGCAGGGCCTAGTTTGAGTATTTTACACATGCCGTGAAATTATTTAATGAAATGAATGTCATCTAGATAATTTTTATTCCTATCAGCTTTTACGTTTTGGGCTGGCTACATTGAGAAGGGAATAACCGTACAGTAGAATGTACTAGAGCGCTGTCTTTAAGTCAGGTTTTAAGGGACACTGAGGAGATGATAGGTTCACGTTTTCGACAACTTATGAAAAGGATTTAAGAAGATTCAGAATTTGCTCAGATTATCATAGGTTTTAAAAGCTACTAAATTAATAAAGCTGATGACCTCTTTTTTCATCTGAATTAAGGTTAAAGTGGGTGAAATGTTTTGGGATGAATCTCTGTCCTAAAGGCACAGGATGAGCTTGATTCTGCACATCGGCTCAGTTACTCTGCTTGATTATACATTGTGCGGAGATGGAGCTTTGATTCATGAAATATTATCGGTGTGGATAAACTAACTGGTAGTCAGTATGTCGTTACAAGGAAGTGGGGGCCCATGGTGAGGGAAATCAGCGAAAAAGGGAGAACCACCTAGGGACAATCTGGACAGTGATGATGAGGAGGATTTAAGGAAGGTTGCATCTGATGAATGTCAATGAAAGATGGCACTGTTCTCTAATTGGTTGTTTTCATATGTCTTTATGTCATACCACTGCTCCTGTTCTAAAATAAAGGCACTTGGCAGCTATGACTATTAATGGGATAAAGTGGATGAATTTTGTTAGGCTTTCTAAGACTGGGTGCAAACCAATCCAATGAGGGTATCACATTGCTATTAAAGAAGTGTCATAGACAATTTATTTTCTTGGCTTTATTTGGTCATTTAATTGACAAACAAACATTTTCAAATGAAAGATAGCAAAGCAAAAAAATTGGGAAAATTGCTGAGGAGATCCCATTTAATGTCGTCCAGAGCTGCCGTCTCCATAGTTACAGAAATTACCTTGGAGATATCTACTGAAGGGAATTTTTTTGGCCTGAGTGTAGTTATACTGCATACATGATACAGGTCATATGGATGCATAATGCATGATATTTTACTACCTGTAATATCAGACCTACCTTTCAGTCTTGGATTCTGTAGTATTTTACAAGCTGCTGTAAAAATACATACAGTTAGGAAATGTCAATATAAATTTTGCTAATCATTTTAGGGGGATTGCCAATCAATTTTGAATAATGAGTAGCAACACTGCTGATCAAAATTTCAAAAACAAATTGCTCCCTGATGCTTATTCGCCAGGAATGTTTTTGTGCACATGGTAGTTTAAAATAAAACATTTGTTTCGCTCAACCACGTTTGTTTTCCATTTCTTCATTTCATCTTCAGACTCTTCCAAAAAAGATGGGACCCTCAGAAATTTGATGGGACTCTTGGGGAAAAAAAATTGAGGGTTCAGGGACTCTTGGGTTTGGGGGCCTAATGAGAACACTGAGTGGAAGCACTCAGCACAGCTCTCTCCTGTCAAGTAAAAGGAGGGTAAAAGTACGTACGCCATCTGATGTTAACATAGTCAATGAAACTGTCACATTTTTTAGGAAAGCCCTAAAATTATTGAAAGGATTTCATGTGAAAGATATCAGGCTTTAGTTTCAGGAAGCCAGGGTTTGAATTTAAAAAGATTGTTTCTTATGACCAAGCTAGACCTGTTTCTGTTGTCTGGCTCTCATTGATATAATATGGCAGCAACTTCATCAGTAGCAACCATCACGCACAGTTGTGGGTTTACTTCAAGGCTTTATGGAGCCAAGGTTAAAGTACAGTATTATGGATAAGTTAACCCTTTTTGATGTATAAATTTATATTTAAGACCACAAACTTTTTATAAGTCTTCAGATGACATTTATAAAATGTTTAGGCAGTGTTCTGATGATAGCCCTTTTATGAGCACAGGTGGGTAAAAGGAGGTTCATTAAAATTGTGTTTGATTAACAGTAAACTATAGTGTGCAAGTTATGAGCACACAGCAGGTAAGAGGCATATTAAATTTTTGCCAATTTATTTGAGTGTTTCACTGGGGTTTAATTAGCACTGGCCATTCAAGGGGTGGCCTGAATCTCTCAGTTCTCTCTTGTGCACACTCAATGGTTGTCATAAGAAAGTAGCTTTTTAAGATTAGCACCGAATTCACACTCTGCTCAACTTGTCTGAATTCTTACGATACAGAGTGCGAATAGTTTCAACCTTTTGTTTAGGTTTCTCAGACTGAAGGATATTTGTCACATTTTTTAAAGTTAAATATCCTGTCAGATATACTAAATGAGGTTATATGACTGTACTTTGGGTGGTCTTTTGCTGTTTAGGTTATGGGCATACAGGTGATTAGGTATAGCCATCTTTCCTTTGGAGGAGACAAGAGATCGAGTTGGAGGCTATAAATGAACTTTTATCCATCAGGAAAACTGCTTCTTTGTATGACAGACCAGAGGTTACCAAGGTTGGTTGCGAGACATAAATGCCCATGTTAGAGAGTTGCTTGCAGAGGCCTTTGTAGTAGACCAGGTATATGGCTTTTTGTGCAATTTATAGCTTGTTCATAAGAATCAATCTTTTTAAAATTAAAACCCTGCTTCCTAAAAAAGCCTGATATCTCCTGATATATCCTGAAAAGTGCAAGGTTCATTGACTTTGATAATTGTCAGATGTGGCACAGTATACCCTTCTTTTACTGTGCAGGGTCTCAAAGCCCATCTGATATGCATTACCATTTTTCATACATTGAGTTTTTATTACTAAACTGAGGAATTGAACACATGAGACCCCCATTTCAAGGCTGGGTACATGTAGTTTAGAACACTCAGGAAGTGCCCTTCCTGGCCATCGGGGGGTTTGTTAAACCAAAAACTTCCTTGTACTGTACAACTGATGGTTGTGCTCCACTTAGGAAGTCACACACATATATTTCGCAAAAATTTGGAAAATCTTGATTGAGGGTGAAAAGAAATGGCAGAAAAAGTGTTGCTGAAATTATTTGCAGGAACCATAAACTGCCAGCTATGACAACAAACCTCAAGCGTGCAACCTTAAATATTTATTTACTATGTTAGGTAAGTTTTTCCATATTGGCTGATTTCTCGAAGAAAGTATAGATACCACATACACACAAGCATAACTTTATGAGTTGAGGGTGGTAGATGGGTGTGTTTGCCCCAAAGCAGCCTCCTCCCCTTTGAGAAATTTGTTAATGTTTAAAACTTGATGGTTCTTGACCCGTGAAGTACTGTAACACGATGCCCAGTGAGAAATATTACAGAGAGCAGGAAAATAAAAGCCTACTGTACAGTACATACTGTAGGCCTATATTGTCAAAATTGCCCCACAATTGGTAGCATTTGTCACAGTTTGTTGGTCTTCTAATTCTAGCTATTAAATCCCTCTGACATGTTCCATACTGAAGTACAAAAGAAAATCTATAAGACATTCTAACTGATTGCATGGTTCAATGTTAAACTGCCAATCTGAACTCACAACATTGTCAGGGCAAACTTCTGCATGTAAAAACCTCTCACATGAACAGTGCTAAAGTCAATAAAATTCCTACAATGGGTTTGTGGTTACAATCAAACAAAGTACCATGAATCTGTACACTACACATGTTGTCAGAAGTAGGGCTATCAATTTCAGATAAATGAGTTAAAACATATCATCAAATATCATTTCAATTAATCAAGGTTTAATAAAAAAAAAAGTGTTTCCATTTAATCAAAGATTAATCTAGGGACCGGACAAATGTGTGATTGTGTTTTTTGAGACACAATTGTGTCTTTTGGTCCAAATTGCATTTTTTTGAAATTTACCAAAGGGTCAATTTTTTCATTCCATTTCCCCCAAAAAACAAAAATATTTAAGCCCAAACTGTAGAAAATTCGACCAAACTACAACTGTGTATGTATTAGAAATTTATACGTAAAAGAATTGCATGCAGGCTGTATGCATCACAGGTACACCTACATCATGCATATGTCAACTTGCCGATTCCTATCAGCGATCTCTGCTAAGCCTTTCATAACCAGTCTACACATCCCAGTGCACCTAGCACTTCTTGAAGGGAGCTGCCAAGGTACAGCAAAAGCAACAGTGAATATCGCACTGTGTTTTACAACAGATGAAATAGATCAAGATTTTTACGATCTCATTTCTATGCTGACTGTGTATTTGCCCTATAAATTTGGAAAGATAACTGTTTCCATTTGTTTTGAAATGATTTTCATAAGGTTAAGTAATGAAAATATTACAATGTTGTTGTGAACATTCAGCCAGCCAACTTTTACACAGTTAAGTTGATGAGACTTCTTCATTGAGTTAACTGTATTGGGAATTCCCCAAATTTAATCGTTCCAATGATTTACAAGTTTGCCAGCATGCAGTGTGTATGGCTAACCTGGATTTACATGAGACTGCAAATAAAGCTTGCTGCACTAATCGTGCCTCTGTACGTACATTCATGTGTTGATACAGGGAGCTGCAAACAGACAGCTACATACTGTATACAGAGAGCTATATTAAAATTTACACAGATGCTGCGTAATTACTGTATATGGGAGGGTGTGAGGCTATTGCTGGGAGGGTGTGAAACTATTGCTATTGATAAAAGGGGTGCTGCAACTTTATCTTTGCAAAACTTTCAGCTACGGGGGCGGCCAGACAGTACATACAGTATACAGGTAGAGAAGTACAGGCATGCAAGGCTACTGTGCAGTGTACTGTGAAAGGCCAGACTTCTATTATCATTTTCATTTTTGGTATCACAGTAAATTTTATGCATTTTCAAAGCAAATAAATAGGTAGCTAGGCCTATTAGGCAAGGCTCCATATAGTTCAACATGCAAATGTAACGCAGGTAGCCTAGCCTAGGCTCCATTAAGTTGGATGTGCAGATGTACTGCAGCTAGGTTATATAGTGTATGCATCTTTTGACGGATGAATTGTGAGGAACACGTTATTTATTGCATGTGAAAACATTCCAAAAAAAATCTGAAAGGGACTTTTGTACCAGCATTGAAAATATGAATAATCTAGTACTGTAACTTAAGCAAATAACAAGTTCAGCGACAAAATTTTTTGATAATTACAAATGGTTTTTATATTGTTTCTTGTAGTGTTTGCATCAGGTACCTGGTTACCTGACCGATGTAATTACTACCCAGGAGGTAGAAAAATTAGTACCCGGGTAGCGTTTTCCAATGATTTTGTAATACTGATCTTCACAAAATAACATGGTTATTGAAACTAACAAAACGTATTTACCCACATCTCATTCATAATTATTTGAAATGAAGTTGCTTTTGATTGTTTCCATAACATGTTTTTGTTAAATTGCACTTTTCCAGAAACAATTCCCGAAATATGTTTCTAACATTGGCTCCTATACCAGATAAAGAAACAGCATAGGCCTAATATACTGTGCATAGCCTAGCCTATCCCTTTGATAAATGATTGTCAAAGTCACCCCATACACAATTTGCATGCAGTGCATGTGGATCGACAACGTTCCTAAACTTATGCCCTGAAATAGCACGAAAGACCACCCGTAAGAAACTTTATACTATCATTGCCGTGTAAGCACATACCCAAATGCATATACGACACATGGATCGACTTTCGATGTTTCTTGATTTCATACTAGTCAAGTTACCACTAAAATTTACATGACATGATTTCATGATCTAAAGAATTAGTTTTTTACTAATACAGTTATTTCTACATAATGTAAGCACATATTTCAACCACAAAAATATTCTTTTGTCTTAAACAAATCCTTAAAACTTCGTATCTTGTGGAGAGAAATATTTTCTGAAGCAAAATTCACTCCATCAGTTTAAAGATTGTACACATTGTGTCGAAGGTGTATTTCACACCATCTGCACGAAAAAAAAATTTCTTTCCTCTTACTTCTTTACTCATACTGTTACTAAAATGATTCCTGTCTTCATATTGACAATATTTTATTGCTATTTCAACTATTTGCGAAATTTTTACGCCCAAAGTTTTCTAAATAAATGGAAAACAGAGCAAAATATTTTTCCATATTTTCTGTATCCCCCATTTGCTTAAAAGTGAAGTGTGATAGAGTGACGTCACTGCTCCAGAGCACACATCGAACACAAGCACCCAGGCAATGAATGAACAAACGTTCGTAGGTGTACAGTCACTGCCGTATATTGCAATACATATTTAACAGTACTGTACGGCCCAACGGGTCGAAATGGAAAATGGAAAGGAAATGCATTAGAAAAATTTAACTGTCATTATCACGAACGAACAGATTTTTTCTTAGACCTACCAACAGTACAGAAGTTGCAGTGAAAAACCGTAGGTTATTTTTTGGTTCTGATGCACACATTGCACACTGGACAAAAACCACAGAAGCTAATGGCGCTAACATGTGATCACATGATTTTTAAACTCATGACATTAGGAACAAACGGCACATTGCTGATATAGAAAAACGTGATGTATTGTTGTTGTCACATCAATCCGATCAAAGATAAGGGGGCGATGGGTCGAGCCATGAATATAGCATGTGCATACCATGCACTTATTAAGTAAGATTTTGCAAGGTTAACGGTCTGGTACCCAGGTACCTGACGGGTACAGGGTTGTCACCACGCCTGTCGGTGCCTGTCAGGACTAACCAGCACGGGACATTGCCGACCGGTACAACACCTAAAATGCAAGGCTTCCGACCGGCACAAAAATAATCTTTTATACTGAAAAATAATGAAATTGACATTAGCCTATAGCTGAAAAGTTCAATGGGTCAAAAATGAGGTGGATTACATGGGGGTAGGGTGAGGTACAAATATTGAGTTAGATGTTTAGCTAGCACTCACACTGGGCTGGTGATAACCCTTGTCACAGGTAATACTGTTACAAATTTCCTGCCCGGTGCAAACACTGGTTTCTTGCCAAATTGCTGTGTTGTTTTTGGTCTGCGAAATCGTGCATTTATCCAACCTCTAGATTAATCGCTAATGGCATGACAGCCCTTCTATTGGGGCATTGATGAAAATTGAGTGGTTTTTTGTAAAAATTGCTTTTTTTTTACACTGCCTAACTTACACTGCCATATTTTTTGAAGATTTAGGCAGTAAATTTGGAACAGCTTAACACGAGTACGGCGGGTACCCAGGTACACCGTGCAATTACTAAAATCAATTTGAATCAAATGGGTCCGTACATACAGCCACCCATAACCAGACTATTATTTTTGGTGTCTTCTATAGACATCCTAATTCCCCAACTTCTACTCTGATTTTCTTAGGCAGAGTTTATCAAATATTTGTGACAGTTACCCTCTATCTATTTAGTGGCAAGTTCAACCTAAATGATATTGACTGGACTACTGTACTTTATCAAATAAACCAAGGGCTGCTTACCCAGACTCTTGTAGTAAATTAGCTTAAATTGTGTCTGATTTTAAAACCACTCCTGGTATGAGCATTGCAAACGACAATGAGATTATTGTAACTGATATATTGTGTTCCATCCCAGTAAATAAAAATCTTCCTACAGATGTGCCAAAAAGTAACTACCTGTTCCCTTGCGGGAGTCAGCAGATTCACTGCACCCCTGCACGGATACTTTTCTATTGTAACAGAACAGGTTTCTGCGCAACTTCCCGAAAATCTTAAGCTGCTTATGTTCGTGGTTTCCGCCTTTCCAACTGAATTGCTAAGCCGACAGACTTTCATGGTACACATCTCGAAGAGGTATTGTTCAATAGACTCTCCAGCAACAGAGAAACAAACAAAAACAATAACCATGTGAAGTAAATAGTGCCAACAGCTGTACGCAAAATGAGGAACACAAGTATTTACTACTGTTGTTGGGCTACACAATTGTCTGAACATTTTTTTCAATGAACTGTAAGAAAAAGATCTGGCTATTTTATTAGTGCTCCGTTTGTGCACAACTTGGCGGATTTACAAACTGTAGAAAAATCTACCAATGGAAGAAAGGGGATATTGATGGCTTCAAAGTAGCCACATCAAATTTTGCTAGTGATTATCTGTGTGATTTTAATAACAGAACTGTTAATGATAATTTTCATGCAATTCAATCCTTTCTCCTTGAGAGTCAAAATAATTTTATTCCTTCTAAGATTATTTCAGGCAAGTACAGTAATATCCATGTACTACCCCTTTTCTCACATAGAAAATTGCCAGAAGACAGCATCTTTATCAGTCCTTTCTTATTCTATTAAAATTTGGTAAGAGTCAAAGGAAGGACCAATATGGTATCCCTTCCCTTAAGCATGAAGGCAAAACTATTACAGATGATAAAACCCAAGCTAATGTATTGAATGACTACTTTACTCCAGTTTTCACTTCAAATAATCATAAAATTATTCTAGATAAAGGACCATCCCCCTCCCCTCCTACTGCCCAAGGGGTCCTTAAACTGCTTTTTGAGATTAATTCAAGAAAAGCTACTGGCCCTGACAAAATACCAGCAGTTATGCTAACCAGAATGCAAAACTGCATTGAGGATTCGATGATACACAATTTCAAATAATCCCATCATGTACCATTATCTCTCATTCAAATGTTATACTAACATGTTCAAAAAATGATTTTGTTATCCCACATGACCTTTGTCCCCGCCAACAAAAATAGGGATCATCTTCTTACCGTAAGCATTCATAAACCACACGTCAAATCTATTTTATAAGTCTCCCACTTTAAGATGTGTTCACACCTATTAAACAAGGTTGTCATTCACATTTTGACCACCAGTGACCCTACAAAACCTTTAACCTCTACATATTGCAATTTCAAAAGGCTTCGAGCTGACTTCAAGAAATGAAAAATAGGAATCATGCAAACCTTCTTTAAAAGTGGACCCCTCTCATGCTAGGGCAACCCTAAACAAGAGCCCAATGGGCACTGTGGTTCCTTGCTGGATATTATAAGAATGTACAGCCAGTCTCTGAAATAGAGCTAAGCAAAAGCTCATACTCAATGTTTGTAACATCTCCACAAGGGATATTTTATTACTTATATTACATGATATCAAAGATCAAATTTTTGTGGCCTTACTAACCTTCAACTTTTATAATGCTTCTTGATCCTCCAAATATATTTCCTCATTTCCATATGTACAGTATTTATGCTTGTAATCAAACTTGATACTATCATCAATAAACAATACACAATGTGGTCAGAGAGAGAAAAACACCCCTTGTATTTCTCTCACAATTTATTTTTACCTGCTCTCAAATAAAACTTGCTATTACTTTAAAACAATCTACCATTTGTCCTGTTTGCTACCTCTACACAGAAAACAGTGTTTATTCAGCAGTTAAGCAGAAAGCAAGTGATTAATGGGGTGTGATAATAGAATGAGGATTAGGTTACCCCCACAGAGCACAGCAGTATTAAAGAGACATACTGTATAATCCATGCATTGCTTCCACTGGCAGAGAGACCAGTTTAATGCAGAGTGACCTGTGTTCTGTGAAATCTACAGATTTCAGTTATTGCCCTCTTAAAACTTTGAATGATCCAAAATCTGTGTACAACCCGAAGGAATCATTACTGAACAAACGCAAAGGCCAAATTTCTAAGGTGTTTGGGTGTATAAGCATGCAAAACCAGGTGAGATAAAAAATCTATTGAAGCTATCTTTATCTGTCTTACAAGATTTTCTAAATAACATTTCCAGCAGTTGACCTCCAGTGACCTTGATGACCTTTGACCTTAACCAAACACAGATTGGTTTGATATATGTCCTTTCTACCTTAAAATACTGTGTTAAAACTTTTTTCAGTGTATGACCCCTAGTGACCCCAGATGACCCCTTGACCTTCACCAAACATATCCGATGTCATCCTTATACCATAACACATCCACACTCCAAGTATGACATTTATCCAAGTTTCCTATCTAGAGATATCGTGTTGAGAAGGTTTTTAGTTTTTGACCTCTGGCGACCCCAAATGACCTTTGACCTCCACCAAAAACGATAGGGCACACCTTCTCCCTATGACGAATCTATGTACCACATCAAAGTTCCATCCAACCTTCCCTTGTTGAGTTAGAGCGTACTGAAGCAAGTGTCACACACACACACACACACACATGCACATACACACACACACACGCCAACCTGACTACATAGGTTCCTTTGCTACCGCAAGGAACCAAAAACCATGGTAAAATTAAGAAATGACATAATGATGGTTTTGTATTACCTGCAAAAGGTCTTGATAGTTCACAACATTCTGAATTAAGTACCCTCCCCCATCCTTTCCAGCTGAAAGGTTAAATAATACTTTTAAGACTTTGATGAGGGTCAGATTACAGTGCAGAGGTTTGAAACAACCCCATAAATATTGCAGAGTTGAGACATTATTTTGCAATGACACCACGTAACACTAATATAAATGGGAGAACTTTTTTAACAGCTTCTCATAACACTGTATGGGAGAGTTCTGTAAGTTTTCACCTGCTGCAGATACCACCCTGCTACCAAAATATGCTGCTGCATGCTTAATATCGTGTTCTAGAACAAATAAAACCAAACGTCCCTAAATTTTCCAATAGGCTAGCCTAAGGATATTACACAGAAACGTAAATGTGTAGAATAGGTTCAAAATGTACATGTACAGTATGCTTTACGTTAGGCATTGATGGCAAAAGTGCCAAGACATTAGACATGATCAAGAAAATTACATCACTGGGAAAAACTTTACACCTAAAGCTCACAAAAGTACTGCAAATAGTTGTGTAAGGGTTTTTCATCAATGCCTTTTAAATATTTTTGATGTTCTTGGCCAAGTGGATTTTTGTTGATCCTCTTCAGTACTCGATCCTGCTTTGTGAAAGATGTAGCCTCAGCTAGGCCTAACTTAGGCTTATGGTACGCCTACGCAGAAAGTACTCGCCCACTTGCTCAATCAAACCATACAATTTTAGCCTAAGCTTCTCAGTTTGGGGAGCTAGACACTTTGAGATTTCAATCTCCTTTACGTGTGAAAAGAGCACTTTTTGGAGGATATTGGTAACTGCGGAATCAAGGGTGGAAATGGTAATAACTCCACCTAGATCGGGATGCTTGGCATATCTGTAGCGACCATCTCCTAACTTTAACCCATACACATTCCAAATATGAAATCTATCCAAGTTCCCTACCTTGAGATTAGGGCTGCACCAGATCTGAAATTTTGGATCCGGCCGGAACCGGAACCAGCCGGAACTTTTTTGAATTCCGGCCGGATAGTTCCGGCTGGAACTGAGTATTTTGAGTGCATTTTAATGCCTGTAGTAGGATAATGTCACGAACAAGGAAAAAATAGCCTTCATTACTAATGCCTACACAGTATGAAGCTGACTTGTAGTTGGTTGAAATTCCCAATTAGCACAGCTATTTGATTCAGTGGCATCCCAAGATGTTTTGTTCTAGACATCACAGGGGGCATACAGTACAATGATTATGCGGGGGAAGGCAGCACTGCTAGACACCACTTATAAAGTTGAAGTATGAAGTGCAAGGCTGTTTCGGTTGTGGTTCAGGAGGCCAACTTATACTGTTGGGCCCCTGGTGGGTCAGTTAGTTCGTTGGGATTTAACAGCACATTGTGTATGGTGTAACCAAGAAAAAAGTTACAACACTGAGATAAAATTACCTAAAAATAGTAAACCTTGGGTCATTTTCCTCTAGAATGTTTTGCAAATAATGGCTAACATATACAGTATAAGACTATTGGTGAAACTACTACGTACCAAAAGCAGAACTTGCTGACATTTTGATAAAGAAGAAAGAGGACCTGAACTATATATCTATGAGAAAGCAAGTGATGGATAGTTATATGTGATTCTCTCTTGATCAAAGATGTAATCCTCTCTGAAAGGTTACCTGAGCTGAGCACCACCTTCAGTTGGTGCTGACTGGATTATACAGAAAATTTTGAAAAACTGAATTCCTTTGACAGCCACAAAATGGCATTTCCCATGTGTTTTGGGTGATTTTATACCGAAGTAAATGGAATTGCAAAAATTTTCCAAATCTTATTTGGGGTGGGGGCACAAGGTTTTACAGGGGGACACATGCCCCTTGTGCCCCTTTCCCTTGAAAAGCCACTGCTTTGATTGACAGCAGAATACTTCAGCTTAACTTAGCATCTACTATACCGAGATTGTTTCGATTACACATCAAGGTCAGTTATTTACTCATCCTGAAGCAATAAACTGAGATTGTGTGTGGATGAGAATAAGTTTTACAGTAAACACTTTTAGGAGGAGGGTTAGAGTAAGTACAGTAGGTTAGGAGAACTGGAACTGTTTAGAGTAAGAGGATTAGGCCATCATATAACAAAAAGAATTGGGAAGAAAACTCTCGGGTCTTTTTTCATTTGCCTCTTAATGATTTAACTCAAACTGTGAAAGTATGTGACTTGAGGCAAGTATAAAGTTCCGGCCAGGTACTTTTAAATGGATCCAGCTGGAACCGGAACATAGCAAAATCTGGGTTCTGTCCGGATAGTTCCGGCCGGATCTGAGTTCCAGTGCATGCAGTCATACTTGAGATAATGTGCTAACCAGATTTTCAGACTTTGACCCCCGATGACCTTTGACCTTCACCAAAACCAATAGGGACCATCCTCTGACTATGATGCATCCACAAACCAAATATGAAATATATCCAAGTTTCTCCCCTTGAGATATTGTGTTGACAAGATTTTCAGATTTTGACCCCCAGTGACCCCACATGACCTTTGACCTTCACCAAAACCAATATGGACCATCCTCTGACCATAACACATCCACATACTAAATATGAAATCCATCCAAGTTTCCTAACTTGAGATATCGTGCTAACAAGATTTTCAGGCTTTGACCCCTGGTGACCCCAGATGACCTTTGACCTCCACCAAAATCAATAGGGTTCTTCCTCTCAATATGGCGCATCCATGTACCAAGTTTGAAAACTGTCAGACATTCCAATCTTGAAATATTGTGCTTACAAGCAAAGTGTCACAAACACACACACGCACACCCACACACACATACACACATAAACACATATACACACGCCATCATGGTTGCATAGGTTTCTCTTATCATCAAAACCAAAAAACCCCTTAAATATACCTATCAACGGGCAGGACAAAATCTTGAGTCTGTTATCATCCTGTTATCTTGGAGTTACCTTGGACTCCAAGCTGCTTTCTTGGATCCCTCATATCAATAATGCGGTTGCTAAAGCAACTAGGTCTTTAAACTTTCTATCCTATAACTTGTATGGCTGCCATCCCAAGTTAAGGAAAAGGCCTTCTTCATTTATGTACGTCCTCAACTTAAGAACACCTCACAAGTTTGGTCTCCTCAAACTACCTCAGGGAAAAAGAAACTCGAAAATATCCAAACTAGGGCAGGTAGGTTTGTCACTGGACGCTTCAAGAGAACTTAAAGTATCACTCATACAGTATCATGTCTTCTTTAAATTGGCCCACTCTTGCATGTAGACGTGATATTTCTGACCTCTCCACTTGTCACAAGATCTTACAACAAACTGGCCGTCCCTACTCAGAAAAATTTTTGTCCCCCATTCCAGTAACACTAGGACAAATTCACAGTCTTTTAAGAACATTCCCTGTGGTGTTGGTGCATTTGGCAAATCATACTTTCCTAAAACCATATCCAGTTGGAACAGTTATACATTTTCCTGGTTTGGAAACTCCGCGAACTGACTGCTTATGTTGAGATTCTTGTTTTCGTCAATCACGTGACGTTGATAGTACACGAGAGCCTTGTCAGACACTCCATACGTACTGTATATATGCAGACAGGGTAAACCAATTTCTTTGAGAGTCTCTTGTGAACAATTATCAAACTGCAATGACTTCAATAAGGGTGTATATTATTGCTAATGGTTTGATTAACATTTTCGTATCAAATTAGAAGGGCAATAAAGCTAGAATAATTGTACCCAAACTAAAATAGCAGGATAATCAAAGGCTGGGCTAGCAACAGTAACTTGGTAAGCACATTCAACAATTCCGCAAAATTGCGAAGCACGTAGCAATTGCACTGTATAATGTTAGACTAGTTGGATTACAACATTTTAACAAGAGTGTAACGGTTCTTCAGACGAGTGTATTATACAATATTTATCAGTAACTGTGGTTGTACAAAATTTTAGGAAGCCTTCCTAAAAGGAAAAGGTCTCCAAATGCCAGGCGTAGGAACCAGTATCTTAAAAAAAAAAAAAATGAAACCAGAGAACATAGTATTTCTTCATTTAGGCCTATTCAAAAATCTTAAAGGCAGTCATTCGTCACCCTAAACTACAGTTTCAATATACATACCGTATTTACTCTATTAAACGCCCCCTCTCTAATAAACGCCCCCCAACTTTTTCGTCACATTGCATAAAGTTAAATTGTTAATTCCAAAGACAATATGGTAAAAGGAAAATGAAATAGTCCTACCTTGAAGCCACGAAATCTCCTATAAAGTCCCATATCCTGAAGTAAAAGGCATGTTCCTGCAACTAATTTCTGTTGATATCAATCACGCTATCACATACCGCAAACCTGTACTGCTTCGTTTGCGGTTCGAAAGTGGTACTGTACATACCGTAGGTATACAAATATTCGCTAGCCTATCCGAACAGCCTAACATGAAAATCCGAATTCAACACAGGAAAACTATTTTACAGTGAAATGCTGTGAACGCGTATTTACTGCTAATACGTACGTGCATGGTGCTACTCACGGTAACTATTATGCAATTACCGTATGTACGTGCGTATAGCCGGCCGGTCACTATAGTACCGTGAGGCCTGGCTGTATACTGTGCACAGCATGCATGGATGCATGCCGCGGGCACGTAAAAAAGTCACTTCTGTGTGTAACGTTACATATCAAGATGTCGGCGAAAGTTGATCACACTTGCAAAGTTCAGAGTGCTGTTCGTGGCTACCATATTTATAGGGAAGTTTGGTTACCGATCATTGGGGAGGAGCTCACAGCTGATTGTGAAGCTGACAACCAAATGGACAAATACGCCATAGCAGTTTATCAAAAGGGCTCAGATGAGACACAAGTTGTGGGGCACTTGCCTAGAGAAAAGTCACGTAAATTTGACTCTAATAAACGCCCCCCTTAACGAAAATTTCACGCCCCCGGGGCGTTTAATAGAGTAAATACGGTATATCGAAACTCTCAATTGGTACAGCTCTTTGATTGGCATCACATTCAAACAATGCATCATAGCTAAATTACACAGCATGGGCACTGAGAGTATCTTGATTACACATTATGGACTTGTATGGCCACTGGGACAAGCCATGAAGCAATAAACAAGGATTGTGTCTGGATAAAGATGAGTTTTAGATAAATGTGGGAGGGGCTAGAAGTAAGTAGGTTGGGGGAATTGGAACTGTTTGGGATGATGAAAAATGCCTTTAATACTGATTAGGAGGCCCTTTGCAGTTCCCTTTTAGCCCTTGGGTCAACTTTAATTTCACTTCCCAGTAGAAACAGTAGGCCTAGGCCTTCACCACTCAATGGGGCCATATCGCTACCAATCAATCGTGTTGCATCTTCAAAGTCACTTGATGAACTTTTTTGAAGAGCTCAACATAGACCTAATGCCAGTTAGCTGTAATATTGCACTCTGGGAAGGACTATTCCAACACAGTTCCCAATCAGCATTGTGACCATTGGCCTTCTCCATGGTGACAATTCACTTCTGTGGTCCCATACATGGAATAATCCTTCCCATGTTGCCGTTTTGAAGCGCCCTCTATTTAATTGGCATAAGGTCTATGCTTTTACAGACAGTTACGGACAAACTTTACAAAAACAATGAACGTACTGCTTCTATGTCTGTGCATAAACCGTGTATGTAAGGAGTTTCCCAACCAGGCAAAGGTATAACAACTATAGTTGGAACAAGTTCCCCCCCAGACATAGCCCAACTGGAAAATGAGTTAAAACTTGGCTAGTTGTTTATTGCCCTCTTGGCAATAAACAACTAGCCTAGTTTTAACACCAATAAACCCGCCCTGTATTCCAACTATTCTCAATTGAATGCCTTGTTTGGGCGCATTGGAGTATCAGAGAGAAGAAGAAGAAGAAGAACGCCTTTGACAAACTCGATTTACTGGCTTTCGTGCAAATAGGTCCTACACAAACGTATGAAGGCTAGCCTATGCATAACCAAGGTAGAGGTACTTTAACGTTAGGCTAAGTTAGACCTTAGTTACACCACTGCAATAGTCCGACTCCATGGTAGCTTAAGAGTGAAATGGTTCACCTATGAAAAATGTTAGGCAAAAGTTGTATCAGTTTTTAGTTAGATAATTTATTGCAAATCAAAATACTTCACCTTCTCAGCGTTGTTCTTCTACACTGAGACCCACCGTAAGCTACTTTTATTAGGTTCAACTGAGGCTGCTGTTCGACCTGACTGCTCCTTGGTTCGACATTGATTGATCCTGATCACTAGTTTTGTGACACAATACAGACTGTTTCCCAGGGTAGCGAATCTACGCCCCTTGGCAGGCAAGTTGTGGCACACCAGGAACAATTTTTATTTCCACGAAATTAAGGGCATTTCCTTCATTTTTTTTTACCAAAACATGAATTCCAGTTTTTCTGAATCATAGTAGGGACTAGGGACTAACGGCAGTTTTAAGGTTAGAGATCATCTAGACAAGGGATATTAAGAATGTGTTTTTTTTTCTTGTTTTTTCTCTTCAAAATCCGGTGTACAGACAGAACTACCCGGTCAAGAAAGTTGTGGCATTTCCATGAAGAAGTTGATTGGCCAAGAGTGGCATATTCATTCTCATTTGGTAATTTTCTAAGATTTGAGACTATGAGGAGCGACACCCGTAGTTTTGCTTTAGGTTATTTGAAAGAGGGTATGAATAGCCGTTCAGTGGAAGAAAATTGACAGTTAATTCAGTCCTTTCGTGATAGAACTGTTCAGAAAAATGTTCCCACTAAAACTATGACCAAATTGTCCCTGCCAATTGGGTAAATGACAATATCCGTAAACTGATCTGAAGAAGCGATCGACTTAGTTGCATGCCATTCATTAGAAAGATAAATGGGCTGAATTGCGCTCGAGAATCAAGAAAGAAGTCTATGTCTCTCATACTAAATACATCACCGGTATGATTAAAGACATGAAGCATGACTTTAAATCCCTTTTCCCTACCAGCACACCATATTGGGTCCCATTTGTGGCCAAATTGGGCTCCCGATTGGGGTCCAATCAATTTTGTCAGTGGGCTTTCATTAAGCCCCAATTGGGCTAATTTAGCCCAATTAAGCCATCCTGGCTCTCAGCTTGGCCCCAAAGAGTTTACAGCATCTCCCCTATCTCTCTGGCAAGCCCATGCGGTCGGACCCAATTGGGACCTGATGACAATACCAACCTCAGCCCAAGCCCAAGTTTCCCAAGTAAAACCCACTTGGGGCCAAACCTGGGTTGCTGGGTTGGAGGTAAATAAATGGCCAAAAGAAGGACAAACATGGCATCCCCGCCCGTAAGACGAACACCAATCTAGCTAGGGCTTATTATTACCGTCGGACTTGAATAAGCCCGGGCTAAGGCCTGTACCTTCAATTCCCAGTTTGCGAGTGTATTTACCAAAACCTTATTTAACGTTATCCCATGTCGCACACCTTATTATAGTAGAATGGCCGATATCACCATATCCACTTTTTGGAGTGGAGAAGCTCCTGAAAGGCCTTAATAGAAACAAGGCCGTTGGACCAGAGATAATGTCTATTTGTGGATCCTTAGTGACGTTGCTTTAAATCTTTCTCCTATCAGGGAGTCTAGTGGCAACTCCCTGCTCCTATGTTGGGTCATTTGACCCAAAATAGGATCAGCAATTCCTCTCATACGGGCGTATACCTTATGATTGGAAGAGGACTAGTGTTTACCCTATTTACAAAAAAAGAACGATAGTTCTTTTCCAAGCAACTACCGGCCTGTGTCACTCACTTGTATTTTTCGTAAATTTTTAGAGCATATCATAAGTTCCAACTTAATGCATTCCTTTGAGTCAAATAATATCCTCTCGAATAGCAACACGCCTTTGGCAAGTCGCATAGTTGTGATACTCAACTGGTGTCAGTTATCGAGGACTGTGCCTTATCCCTGGACTCGAAGAAGCATATCGAGGTCTCCACTTTAGACTTCGTTCGAAAAGGCCTTCGACATGGTGCTTCATGAGCTGCAAAACCAAACTTTAAAGTCTAGGTGTTTCCAAACAAGTTCTCAGGTGAGTTGACAATTTTCTTCTGGACCGTAAGGCTAAAGCAGGCTGTTGTGGTTACTCGATCCCCTCTAGAAGATGTTGTATCTGGTGTTCCTCAGGGGTTCGTTCTAGGACCTTTTCTTTTTCTTGCCCACATAAATGATATTGTTAATGCCACCAATTCTAATATTAGGCTTTTTGACTATGTTTGTTACCGGGTTACCGAAAATATTAATGATTGTCGTTTGCTTCAGGATGACATTAATAATCTTGGTCTCTGGGCTAACTTAACCAGGGGCATGCGTTTTCAGTCCTCCAAATGTAACATTATTACTCTCACGAGGAACAGGAGATCTCTTGTTTTAATTATGCCTTGAATGGTGAGAAGTTAACTCAGGTACGTAGATTTGGTCAAGTACTTAGGGGTTTGTATCACAAGGAATCTCAACTGGGATAGGACATTCAGGCTATTTGCATGAATAAGGGCAAAAGAATTCTTGGTACACTCCAAAGGAATCTGTCCTTCTGTTGTCGCAGCTTACAAAGGTCTCCTCCGCCCTATATTAGAATATGCTAGCAGTGAGTGGGAAACACACCAGATTCATTTAAAGGACCAATCCTCTCACCCAAACTACACTTCTTGTATGGGGTTACAGAAAGTCTAAATTGGCTCAACTTTTTGATTGACTGCTAATTCAAACAGTGCAGAGTAGCAGAGCTTATATTATACAAAATGAATTGTACCGAGAGTGTTTTGATTATACACATTGAGCTAGTGGTGGAGCTAGGGATTTCGGTCAGAGGGGCGAAAATGGTCTGCAGGGGCGCTTTGAAGGAGTTAATACCCTGAGCCTCAGCACGACAGAAGCCACGGCTTTTCAGACTTTCCATTTGATTTTCCTCACCTGGTAGAAGACTACTTTGACATTTCTCCTCAGCAAGTTTTCCTATTAAAACCATGATGAAGGGGGAGGGGGACTAAATTCTTTTAACGGGTAAAGCTCCTGGCAGCATGAGTTGGTGCGGAGCGCAAGAAAATTTTTTCCCAAAATGCCTCTCAGATCGCTGGAAGTGACATTTCTAAAACCTATGTACCGCATATAAATAGGGAAAACACTGAGTGAACTGTTAAGAAATGCTGATGTTAATGTTCGTCTTTTTCTTTTTGTTTTCTTCGTTTTTTCATGTTTTTTTATTTTCCGAGGAGTGGGGGTGGCAAGATCCCCTCTTGCCCCTACCTGCGGACGCGCGCGTTTCTGTCCCTCTCTTTCACATTCTTATATGAAGGTAGTCACTATATTTTGTGTGCTATTGTCAGGCCCGATTTTAGATTTTAATGTAACAATGGGCTACTTTGTGAAGATAAAGATTAAACCTGCTAGAACTAAATAGCAAGCAACCTTACAGGGGGAAAGTTATAGAAATTAATCACCGTTAGGTGTACATTTTTGGCATTTGGAAATCAAAATAAGTACCCGAAGAAACATTAATTGATGTAATTTATATCATGTGCCCACTCTGAAGTAGCCATTAGTTAAGTATACATTTAAAGAAATAGCCAAGACAAGAGGTGTGCTTGGCCCGGTAGATAACAAATTCATAATAAATAAAGGCAGCCTACACTTAGGCTTATTTGATGCCATTTTCTGGCCTTTGGGACCACGGAAGTACCACGGAAGTACAGAAATACGCATTTTCATGGGATTGTCGTGCAGTGTCAGAAATAGCCATTTATCGTGAGAATGGTGCACTTGAAGAAAAGCAAAATAGAAACTGCTCATTAAAACTCTTAAACCATTACCACTATGATAACAGTTTTATTTCCTTTTAACCTTAACCTGAATGTTCTCTTCAAACTGTCAAATGGTTTTGAAAAATGTCGTGGAAGCTATTTTGGTATCTTTATAAACTCTTTTTATTGTCTTTGTTGACAACTATCCCCGACAACAAGCGGGCTATTTGCGCTACAATTATTGTTGGGCCCTTTGCAACATCCTTTATTGACCGGGAGGGTTAATTTAATGTCAGTCTGTGTATTTTGTTAGCTTGGTGTGGAAGCAATGATCTTAGCACAGCGACAACATTCATTAGTGGGTATAAAGCATGAAGATACGTTTCGGCAAAACCTATTCCCATATAACAGAAGATGACCCTTTTCATCAGAATAAAGTGTAGATAGTACAGTCAGGGAGGTGTAACTAGATGGAGATCCATCGAATCTTTAATTTATGCTAATCCATTTAGATTGATTCCAAAGTGGACCCTAAATCCTTTATTTGGGGATTATTGAACTAAAGGGCGTGGAATTCCTTTGTTTAATACCTAGGCAACCTCATTCATACTACGGTGACTCCAACAAAAGGGATTATTTGGAACAATGCTTTCATGTGTAAGTAGTTGCCGACAAAGAAGTGCAAGACACTATCTCGGCTTTTCAAACGACTGGCTATTGCTAATGATCACAATGATCCTGGCTATAGACCAATTCTGATGATTTATGCAAATGAGCAAACGTGGAATAAGTCTAAACATTGCTATCAGATTTTCATCATTACTCGCATTCGCTCGCATGGTCTAAATGGCACATCTAAATAGAGTAAAACACAGAGAACAAGACAAGTAGGTTGTAATCCGCGTCCAAACGCGTCCAAATCGTCAAATTAATTTTCTTCCTTAAGCGACTGGCAATATTAAGGCAAGGGACAGATTTCCCGATTCGCTTTTCGACACCTAGCAGACGACTCACCAGTCTTGAACACCTGCTAATACTTCAGTGTTAAGCCTATTGAGCCATAAAGAACAACACATAAAAGAGATAAGTGTCGGCAACTATTACGTCTCAAAGGAAAGGGTTCTCGATGGATCTCCATCTAATTACACCTCCCTGGTACAGTTACTGGTAGCTGAGCATTTTTTTATCTGAACCTTAAAACAACGCTATTAAATTTTGTCGTTTGCCAAAAATGGTGCAAGATTAATGTATGTTGAAAGCCTAAAAAGGGCACCGACAGACGATTTTGGTCCGTCAGGGGGGAGGGCGACCGCCTCCTGACCATATGGCAGCTCCGCTACTGCATTGAGCTTTCCTATACTCACCCGAAGCAACAAACTGAGATTGTGTCTGGATGAGGGTGAATTTCAGACAATTGTGAGAGGAGGTTAAGTAAGAGGGTTAGGAGAATCGGTACTGTTTGAGGTGAGAGAACTGGGCCTTTATAGGTAAGTAAGAAAACGTTCAAAGGAGATCGGCTCGTTTTATCAGTGGCATTTTTCTCGGGAACCTGGGTCTATGACATCGATCCTGAAGGACCTTGGCCTCCTTATACGCTAACCACGCGTCGCAGGCAAGAGAGATTCTCTTCACTAAAGGTTCTTTAGTAATGCCAGCTTGTGTACCTCAAGAAAAAATTCAAAAATATATATTAAAAAGCATGGAAAATTAATTCTATCAGTCTAACTCCCATCTTCATAGGACATTCCTGAGCTGAGATATAAAATCTTAGAGTTTATTCACTCAAAAACTGGTATACTCAATAATTTTTGATGTCATTGTTGTACAACTCAAATTACAACCTTTGTATTTGTTTGTTTTTCTGAAAGTTACTGCACCTTGTATCAAGGTGTGATAGCATTCTCACTCTAATGGGGTGATGGGGGCTAATGTGGGTACACTTTAAGACAAATATTCCAATGGACAGACTTAGGCACCCTATCCGTAGAACTCGCGGAATGCATGACCTTCATTTGTGTCATGCATACTCTAGAACTAATTGCTACAAAGCAGTGTTGTAGTCGAAACCGGCATATCCGAGACCGAGACCAAGCCCGAGACCAGAGGGTATCGAGACCGAGACCAGGGGTAACATTCGAGACCGAGACCGACAAGGTCCAAGACCGAGACCGAGACCGAACGTACAGTTTGCATAGGAAAATAAATTGTCCAAAATTTTAAATACCTTTCTACCTACTGTAAATTTTGTTACAGTATTGGCCAATTGGTGGTCACGGCCCTGGGCTTCCGGTCGCATACAGTCATGCATATGATAAAACAAGGACAAAATCAATGATGATGCACTTTTGGTGCTATGCTCTATAATGACATATCACCAAAAGTGCATCATCATTGATTTTGTACTTGTTTCATCATATGCATGACTGTATGCGACCGGAAGCTCGGGCCGTGACCACCAATTGGCCAAGACCTTGCTTCCTAAGTCGAGTAGATTTAAGTGCTTCAGTAGGGCAGAAATTATGCCCTTGGTGTGGATTTTTAAAGTGCAAAAGGTCACTCCCCTTGAGAAAAAGAGTTATGGTTATGGTCATATGCCACAACAGGGAACTTCCAGTTGTCTGACCAAACAGAATAAATAACTTTTTAAACACTAATCCAAATTTTCTAATGTAGCCATCACTGCCGTACATAACTCTTCTTCATAGGGGGAGGAGACTTTTTCCCGACTCCAGCATAATCTCTGCCCCACTGAGGGACCAAATCCACCCGATTCGGGAGTATAATGACCATTTGTGGTGTGGCAGACCCCTACCCGACCCCAGTTCATTGCTGTCCAGGTAGCCCTGCTCATTAGATCAGAGCCAGAGAGTATTACAGATCTTAACTCACAGAATAAAGATAGAGGACCTGTCCTTTCACCCTCAAACTACAATTATCGTAGTAGTCTACAGAAATTACCTGTTAGCTCAGTTCTTTGATTGTCAGCTAGTTCAAGCAATCCAGAGTATAATTAAAGCTTATATAACACAGCATGAACTGTACTGTGAGTGTTTTGATTTTACACATTGCTCTATTATAGACGAAACCTATAAGCGCTTATTTTTAGTGACTGTACACAGCCATTAGTGTAGTCCATCAGCCTTTAATCGTCTTCATTTATCATCTCCGTGAATTTGAAATCCTCATGTTCAGTGAAGTTGAATGAATCAAGATACACTTTAGTGTGCAACCATCCACGTCCAACGTAATGCACCCCAGTAATGGCCGACCAAAATCAGGCCATCACAATTTGTCTGGATTCGTCTATAGGCAGCCTGAAGCAATGAACTGAGATTGCGACAGGAACAGGGGATGAATTTTAGACAATTGTGGGATGGGCTAAAATAATAAGTTTAGGAATATTGGTGAGAGATTTGGGCCTTTAAGCCCTTCTTGTAGACAAAGTGTGTGGACTCATTACATGAATACTTTTTTCCTCAATGGTTAGTCTATTTTTCAAAGCAATTGGTGTTTTTGAAAAGTTAACTCAGTCTATGAGTTCATAAAGGTAAGGTGAGGTTCAGTGAAGTAAGCAATTTTCTCTGAAGTGGGAGGGGGGGGGCATGCATTATATTGAGTGACTGCCGCTAGGGGGAAGGGTCTAAGCGAGAGGGTTTCTCTTTCAACTTTGAAAATTCTTGACCTTTTCAAGGAGCTTAAATGCAAAATGGTGCAAGATTTTTAATTTTACAGGAAAAGTCCTAAAATTGAATTGTGGTGGTTAATGGGCTAAAACTGAACATTTGTCTTTAAATGCAAACAGATGCCATGTACGCCACCGGCAGGCCTACCTATATACTTTTAGGAGTCAAAATAAAAGACTAAAAGGCACGGGAGCATGTCTGTTTTTTATTTTTATGAACGGAAAAGTAATTCGTTGATAAATAAAATGCTTTCTAAGTTGAGCTCCACCATCATTTGGTGTGGAGAGAAAAGGTAATTTTGAAAAATCTCTACTCCTCAAATGTCCGAAAATTGTGTTATCATGCTTGGTGTATCAATAGCATGTATTTTAAGCTTTCCTTTGCAATAATAAAAAACAGCAACTTGCTAAGAGATCAGAAATTTACCACGAAATGTACCATAACATTAGATGAAATGGCATTTAATCTTCGGGGGTGGGGGGCTACAACCGAATGGAAACTATGCTACAATGTTTCGCTATTACAACTCTTACCTAAATTCAAGACCCTCTGAATTGATGCAATTGTGTATGTAAATGTCCGAACTCCAGAATATAAATGGTTTTAATCCTAACACCTGTTGCACAATAAATATAAGACTTTTGCTCACCGCACCTGAACATCCTCCACTCTCCTGCCCCTTTCTCCCACGTCTTTACCGGCTGAGAAATGAACTAAGGGATGGACTTCCCCCCCCCCTTTGAAATATTTTGTAAAAGTTGGTGTCCTTATATGCAATCTGGTGCCACATATGCTACCTTTTGTGAGGAAGGGGGTGGGGTAGCATTGCCCAATGCCCCTCCGTGGGTACTTCACTGGTGGGTTAAGATAAAATTGATTGATGCCCATCATAAAATAACAATGGACAAAAAGCACTCACTTAAAAAAAATGAATAAAGTTATTTATACATCTTGAAATGTACGTAATATTCATTTTTTTAGACATTTATTTTATTAAAACAAAAAATAAAAACAACAAATTTTCGGCCGGTCTCGAAGAGAGACCACGACAATTTCCGAGACCGCAAGGGTCCGAGACCGAGACCACATGGTGTCGAGACCGAGACCAGGAAAAACCGGTCTCTAGATCGAGACCGATCTCGAGCACTACAACACTGCTACAAAGTAAGCTTCCTGCCTCATACGGTCTTAGGGTTGGAACAGTCTCCCTGCTGATCTCATCGAATCGTACTCAGGGTCATAAAGACCCAGTTAATCTTATCATTAGCTTTGTTAGGGCTTAGGGGGTCACCTCCAACGCATGCGTTGTGAGGGAATGTCCGATTTTAAGGATGTGTCACGATTTTCGGAAAGAAGAAGAACAAGAGGATCCAACTTGAAACAGGACGTCCAATATATAGGAAAGCTCAGTTGAAATTAATAGAGTAGGATAATAGAACTATGGCTATGGTTGACTCCTAACTGGCCAATGCAACTCAAGCTAGCCTACGAATAGCGGACTCAGATATGGACTGTATAAAAGAATAGATTCCCTTGACTGCTCACAAAGTTCAAGTAAGTAGGTCTATGCCATAGAAGAAGACGATATCTGAAAGCACGCTTTTATTACAAAATATCATGGGCGTCGATTATGAGGGGACGGGGGGGGACATGCCCCCCCCCCCCAATTTTTTGAGGGGAGGGGACGCATACTTAAATTCCCCCACACTTTTTGCGATCTGAAACTTAAAAGTTTGGTACCACCAAAATACTTTACATATTACGATCTACTTCTGTATCAATAATTACATGTTTCTGCTTTGCGAATCCCCCAAATTTTTGCGCGCTCCGCGCGCTTGGAGTCACAATGATGTTCTTTTTCTCACTTGCAGATCAAACATAGGCCTACATTATTTATCTGTCTGGCAATTGTTCGGGTGCATAGGACAGCAGGTGTGGTTATGAAGGAGCACAACATTTAGAAATTTGAAGAAGAGGAATCGTCCCCTACTATGTTTTACTGAAATTTGTAATCTTTAGTGAATGAACAGCCTGGCAGGCTTAACACATTTTAAGGAAAATGTCTCGGTGCACAGTCTGCTTGCAACTTTTTCAGAAAAATAAATGAATCCAAATGCAAAACTTCGACACGATCATATCACATATTCGTATAGCGATTCGGCCACTTCGTATTAAGACCATTATTAGAGAAGTAAAGTCACACTGAATTTTGTTAGATTAGAGAC
Organism: Holothuria scabra; assembly: GCA_037179385.1. Lineage (NCBI taxonomy): Eukaryota > Metazoa > Echinodermata > Holothuroidea > Aspidochirotida > Holothuriidae > Holothuria > Holothuria scabra. The sequence goes on from CM074194.1 coordinate 23,893,189, forward strand.
TTCAATCTGGAATTAGAGGTACACCTCTATCCTCTGTCTGCAGATAGTGTATGGTAAGGTCTTTCTCTAAATCTCGAAAGGACATCTTTTAATGTTTTTGTATCAACAATCTTACAACGGTAGGCCTATGCAACGGTGTCTCAGTAACACCAGTGGGTACCATCCCTCTCGATATAAGATTGTCCTGCAGTAGAATGAAGTGTGCTTTGATCAGTTTATGGTTTTCACTTTCTCTCATCAAATATGGTTTCTTATTAGTAGAACTTTTGTACAAATCCTTCGCAAACTATCACAATTTTCGAGTGATTCTATTGACTTATAGAGTGTACCCGGTATTTAAAATTCACATTGACCGTATTACCCACACTCTCAAGACCGTGTTTTGAAAACTTTGGAGTTTCCTATTAACCCAAAATATTGAAACATTTACCACCATTTTGCATCTAGGCATCTTTTGGAAATTTTTCGTTAGTTTTTTGCTGTGATAAAACTATTTTCTGATTTCTATTTAATTATGTCTTAAAAAAGAACGACAATACCCACCGGCCTCTTTACCACTGTGGAAAGCGATAGTTTGAATACCGCATTTTTATCAACCTCTAAGGGGAAAGATTTTAGCCCCTTGAGTCTTCACTCGCCACCGACCGAACATAAGGACGTGGTTTAAGGCGGGGTTTCCTGTGGTACTTTTGGCAAATACACCGTATAGCCTAGCCTATGCAGTATCTTAGATCACAAGGGCTTTAAAAATCAGATTTGTTGACTCGACTCGCTGAATTGGACTCGGGTTCCACTAGACTGTTGGAGTCGCACGTTTTCATGACTTGAAGACAAATGACTTAAACATATCGGACTCCCTGGCGACATTGAATGGCAATGTGTGTCGAGCGATTCGGGGTAAATTCTCTTCACCAAAACAAAAAGGAACAACCGATTGCAAACTGTTCCTTCCTGCACATCTGTTGCAACTCCCTGTTGCACTCAAGATTGCATTCATGCGGTCAGTAGGACAGCTACTGGAATGTCCGCTCGGTCCAAAAATACAGCTGTAATATAGCTGTTACATTTCAATAAACAATTCGAACCTGCAAGGTTCACACTTTATGTCAAACGTGTGTAGTTTTTTTTTTCATAGATCGGTGCCTCCAAACCATTCTCAGATAAATATTAATATTAGTGAAATGAAAATAAATGCATGGATAAAGGAAATTACAAATCGATCGGGTTTCCCTAAAGCTGACGAAGGTCAACTACAGTGATGGTTGAAGCAGAGAGTGTCTGTTGCAACTCCCTGGTTGAAGGAGCCCCAAAAGAAAGAAATGTCAAATTTAACGTTGTAAAACTGTACAATCTGCCATCTAACAACTAAGATGACTAATTTGGAAAAAAAAATATCTTCATGAATTCTGATTTATGATGCCTTGTAACCTCTTCAATGATGAAAGGATAGTAGAAAGGGTTTGAGGTTGGTTCAGTCGTGAAGTGTTGTCTTTTTGAAGACGTAATTTTCTTTGGAAGGAGGAACTCTTTGAGAGTAAAAGTTTGATTTTCCGGCAAGTTTCTCTGCCAGAGATTTTTTTAGGTTGAAGGGGGTGATTATGAAGGAGCTCAAATTTCAAAAAACGCAAAACACAAGAATTCCAGACTCCCGAGCTCTTCTTTTGTTAAGTAATGGAGCTGTCATTAAAATGGAAAGCTTAATAGGATGGCCGACAACAGATTAACCATGCAACTGAAAAAGCCCATTTTTAGTAAAATGAAGACGTCTTGACATATGGCACAATCTTCGTGCAAAATTTGCCCTGGAAATAAATGATTTCTAACCCATTTCTGTACGTTCGTAGTGTTAATTTGTGACACGGGCTCGCAAGCTTTCTTAACCTATATCTATCCATCGAATGGTAGTGGTGCATTTTGTCTGATAATTTTTTTATATTTAACAAAAAGAAGCTCAAAAGGACGACTGATTAGACTCTACTTACGAGACTGGACAGTGTCATTTCAGACTGTCTGAGTGGTTTATCCAAAGAGGTGTTAGGACAACGTCTTGGAGTTTATCACAGTTTCTGCACGCTCTGAGCCAATGGTGGCTCTCCACAAAACTCATTCCTGAATAGAACAACTTCCTCAAATGGCCAATACAGTTGGGAAGCTGACCTCGGGGTCACCATACTAAGCACTGATGACGTCACACAAAGTTAGCTGCTTATGGAAATGTACACTTGGAAAAAAAATGCCGTTTTACTCGGTATACTTTCAATGACGAGCAAAAACTATGAAGCTTACCAGAAGAACTTCGCAAGTTATCATACCACCAATTTCAGGAGAAATTGTCGGCTATAGCTAATTCAGGCGCAAGAATCACCGGGAGATTTTAGGTCACCCAGTTGGCGAATGGTCAATTACCAAATGATCAAATTTGACAACGAAATATACTTTCCCACATAGTTTCGTTGATAAATTATTCCAATTTTCCTGAAGACGGACAATCCTGCTTTTTTTATGCTACTCCAATCTGTTGCAGTACACATGTTAGTAAGTCGGCCATCTTGAAATGCAATGCATGATGGTAGTGACCTAGCTTATTGCAGTACTGCGATACAAGATCCAACACAATGCCATGCATCGGGCGTGCACATACGTAAGTGATGTGAAAGTATGTACATATAATGAATAGATGAAGAATAACAAAAACACATAGTTCTGTACGGCATTTTTAGTGAATATAAAAGGATAACTAGAAAGGTACCACTATATTTTGGAAATATTATCTGTTCTCTCTTTCAAATGATATTTCAGCATATTCTCACCTTGAAGACGGAAACTGTGCAATTTTAAACTTCGCAAGTGAGCTCTTGCTCCTTCGGTTTTCTCGGAAAGCTTATGGCAAAGGCTAGGCAAAGTTCACCCCCTGAAAATCTCTATCTACTAAAACGAGTTTCTTTGGAATATTTAACTTTCTATTTTTCTTCAATTGCCAAAAAATAATCAATTACGTAAGACCTTGAATAAGAATTATTGACATTATAACGGGTGTCCGTTTTCGCTCTGCTTATGCCAGCTCGAGTACAGTCTTCCAAAATGCATTTCACCGCGAGTGCTGAGGTTGTGAAGATTGCGCAATAACCGGTCACAAATGTGAGGTCTGCTCCTTACTGAATAGATCACCAATTTAAGCCTCTCTAGGATAACTTCTAACAGCTATGTAGTACAAGAAAATTCTATTAAACCATCCCTAACGGTTTTACCTGGACTTGATTTGGGGACCTGTAGTGTGCTAGTACACTCAAACCGTCAAACCAGGAAACATACGAAATCAACCCAACTCACAAGTACATGTAACATGTGAAAGTTCAGTGCAACGTTACATTTTCTGTGCTTGCAAATAAATATTCCACGGGTAATAGTCGAAGGAAAATGAAAATACTACACACATGCATTTTTAAGGAAAATAACTTTCATATATTTTTCTCCTTTTCAATTCTATGCAAGTCGCATGTCCATTTACACTGTTACCTTTTTGAGTTCTCAATCATTTTTGCAATTTTACTACAAAAGGAATCGCATAATTTACGTCATTATTGTATCAATTGATTTACATCATCATCATCATGTTTATTTCAAACAGTCATAATCTCACGTCCTTTATCAAATACTGTTTGGGTATTTCATAAAATACAGTTGGTAACTGTTTAACGCTTAAGCTACTTCAACCATTTTACTACGTATATGTATGTAAATGTCTTATAAAACCTCTGATGTCAGATTTGATTATTTCCCTGTTCTTATAAGGTGAGAAAAGTTCAAAAGGTCCATTTATATAAATAGATATATAGAGTAAAATTTGCTTAAAGTCTGTGAATTTTAAGTAGAATATGTCTCAAACTGTCAAAGCAGAAACAATAATGAACTCGATTTCAAAGTTAGGGTAGATGCGCACTGTTTAGCAAGGCGTTTCTTGATTGGCTGTTGTCATTGTATTCTATCATTTGCATTCTTTGTTAAAGTTAGGGATTAGATCGGGAAATTTCTTGTTAAATAGTGCGCATTGCCCGAAAAATCAAAAGTGCTAACCTCTTGTAAATACTTCTTTACAAGTAAACTGTAATAGAAAGACTTTATGTACAAAACACAATTTATTTCAGTGACTTAAAGAGATCCTAACCTTAAAACTATATAAATATCTAAATTAAAAGATCTCTTGAAAACACAAACCCGCTATTGAACATTCTTTACGAGTTTTTTTTTTTTCTTCAAAAGTCAATTTGTTTTAAAACCAATATGCTTGAACTTGAATATGTAGAATGCATTTCGCTTAGCAAACTATCCTAATCAGCAAAATCCGTCGGCTTTTGATCGGCCATGAATTGGCGTTTGGCCACTGAAGGACCACCGGAGGGCCATTGGAGGTCCGCTGGCTACATCCGGGTCGTTTACAAAATTGTATGCTGGGTAAAATTTTTCAGCTAATCAGCTTCTTTGCCATCGGAGGTCCGCCGGCGAGCCACCGGACATTTCTCCGGCGGACCGCCGAAGTGGTCTACGGCGGTACCGAGAAGGAAAACCTCAGTAAGTAGGCCTACGGAGACAAAGGACCAGAACTTTGGACCATGCGTTTCTTTGGGAGAAGAGGGTTTGTAGGGACAAAAGAGTTGTCACTGAAAAGTTTAAAATATAAAAAATAACCACCACATTGCCAAATCTGGGAGTGTTGCAAACAAGCAACTGTTCCGAAAAGACAGTTTAGATTATTTTACTTGGTCGAAATACTTTGCAAGGAAAGAAAACACTTATTCAACAACTATTTTATAGAGGAATTTTAAAATAAATTACTATGTCAGAATTAAGTCAATGAGATGATAAAAATTGAAGTCTTTTGTATCCCTAATGTCGTTTTCTTTAAATAATTCGGAATTTTATGGCCCCAGATTTTAATTTTTTGGGTCCTGCTCTACTCCTTCTAATTTGGTTAACCTAGTCCTGCACTGACAATTGTTATGCTTGCAAAGAAACCTAGGAAATCTTTGTTATGAGCGATTCACAATATTACCGATACTCAATTTCAATCCGAAGTATACCTATCCTGAGACCTAATTTTCTACCCAGAGACATGCTAAATCCCACCTATTATGCTCACAATATTTCTGGCCCTTCCCCGATGTTTCGTTTCCTCCTAAATACCTCCAAACACACAAGCACACTTTTTTAGGTCCAGAACTTTCCTACAGGCTAATATAATAAAGTCAATGCTCAATAGCAAAGTTTCAACTGATATTAACAATTCAGAGAAAGTATCTACGTTTTTTGACATTAAAAGTTAAACAATATTTTAAAGTCTTATTGAAACAACAACTTTTCATCTACAAATGCTGAAATTCAATGGGAACTCATTACGAGTTACATCTATGGTTGGCCACGGTGGACATAATTCCTTATTTAATGCTGACATTAAATCGAATTTATGTCCGAGTTACATCTATGGTTGGCCACAGTGGACATAATTCCTTATTTAATGCTGACATTAAATCGAATTTATGTCCGCATTAATTCGATTTAATGTCAGCATTAAATAAGTTTCAGTATTGACCAATACTCACAGCACAATTTTTAATGTCGGCACTAAATCATTTAATGCTGGCATTAATTCGATTTTATGTCAAATTAATTCGATTTAATGCAGACATTAAATCGAATTAATGTCTACATTAAGTTTTTAATGTCCACGTTTATTCGATTTAATGTTGACATTAAATCGAATTAATGCCTACATTAAATCGATTTCATGTCAGCATTAATTCGATTTAATGCCAGCATGAAATCAATTAAATGTCAGCATTAAATCGAATTAATGCTAACATTAAATCGACCAATCACGTTGCGATTTTTAACGTCATTCAGGTCTAACCAATCAAAATCGCTGTTAGTAAGGGTTCTAGTGCGCGGACAGACAAGGGGGAGTTCGTTTCAACGATCGAACACTTCGATCGGTAAAGTAGGCCTGTATGCTGTACTATTCGGTGTATTACTATGCATATTATAATACAGCAGGAAGCAGGCCTGCACTGTCTTAGTCCGCAGTTTGCTGCCCTAGTGTTTGGGTCGCTTGTACTTTAGGCTAGCACTGACTCAACATCTGCTGGCGCCAAACGTTGAAGCAGTCAGATTGTGTGTGCAGACACGTCAAGATGGCCACACTGTCTGACAGGGAGCAGTTCATCAGGGAATTTAGGATATTTGGAAAGCCTAGCTCTTCATCTTCTTGATGGTCGCCCATTTCATTGCAGCCTAGGGCTAGTACCAGGGAGTTCCAACAGTCTCCCTGCGCTGCACGCTAGCTAGTACGTAGTACTAGGAGTTGTGTGCATGTGATGGCCGACCCGATGCGGTCAGGGTGGAAGTTTTTCAGCGCGACTCAGGTGCACACCGAGTACTTTTACTGACAGCGATCTTGATTGGTTAGATATCACAGGTGTCAAATATCGCAACGTGATTGGTCGATTAAATGATAGCATTATATCAATTTAATGTCAGCACTTAATCGATTTAATGTCAGCATTAAATCAATTTAATGTCAGCACTAAATCGATTTAATGTCTGCATTAATTATTTAATGTCAGCATTAAATAATTTATGCAGACATTAAATCGAATACATGCTGACATTAAATAGAATTAATGCTAGCATTAAATCGATTTATTGTCAGCATTAAATAATTAATGCAGACATTAAATCGAATTAATGCTGACAATAAATCGATTTAATGACTGCATTAATTATGTAATGCTGGCATAAAATCGATTAAATGTAGGCATTAATTCGATTTAATGTCAACATTAAATCGAATAAACGTGGACATTAAATACTTAATGTAGACATTAAGTCGATTTAATGTCTGCATTAAATCGAATTAATGTTGACATAAAATCGAATTAATGCCATCATTTAATGATTTAATGCCGACATTAAAATCTGTGCTGTGATTGGTCAATACTGAAACTTATTTAATGCTGACATTAAATCGAATTAATGCGGACATAAATTCGATTTAATGTCAGCATTAAATAAGGAATTATGTCCACTGTGGCCAACCATACGCGTCATTGTCCCGCCACACATTTTGTTTCCGATTGTCACGTTCCAGTCACTGGATCTGTTTCGCGTGTGTGTCGTCTTTACCATTATATTTTTTTTCAGTGGTGGGCAGTGTCAAAACATGCACACCATTTCTCATTTTAATTATGAACTGAACCAGCTATGAAAGCACCTGAAGAAAATTCATTTTCAATTTCTTTGTGCGAAAGAAGGATGTGGGCTCAGTACCTTTGAATGATCATAAAGTCTACATGCTTAGAGTAGTAAGTTTCCACTTGTAAAACAAACCCTTCATGAATATTCACTCGTGACTCTACTGCCATGAAGTAGAACAAAATAAATTAAAGATAAGTCCGTCGTTAAGATCTATAAATCAGTCAAGAATTACAAACATAAACACGTACGTCGGGTGCTCAGAGAGTCAGAGATATATTGATAAATTCAGTTGCTTCGTTTTGATAACTCTCTCTCACCTTCTATAGAGGAAGCAGAATAACGAGAAAGTTGAAAGGACCGAACCTGCTAACTCGTGGATATTGACATTTCTTTGGACTGATTTTTGATAATTTCAAGACACATTTGTTATGGTCAGTTTTAGAAGAAACACTGAAAACAATTATTAGATGACGTACACCTCGGTCCGAAATTTTATGATTCTTTGATTTTTACATACTTTGGTACATCATCTGACCAGGAGCTTAGAAATGCGTTGAAAGTTACATAAAAACAGACTGAGGCAAGAAGATCTTTTTATGAAACAGTGGAATAACCTTACTTGTTTTTTTTTATTAGTTCAGAAATAAATGGAATAACCTGAAATGTCGTTTCGATTAGCCAGCTGTCGTATCTTACGAGAAACCAGTAAGTTGTAAGTGCCATTTAGCAATGTTGGCAGAAAAGTTAACAAAAAACAACATTTTAAATATACTGAAACATAAGCTAGTATGTTTCCTTTTTCATTTTCGCAAACAACACTGACTCAGATTTTCAGTGGCCAGATTGGTTCACTCACCGACAATTTCATGCAGTATTTGTCAAATTGCAGATTGCAAAATGGATCATGCTCCTACAAACCCGAAACATGTTGTTCAAATGAGGAATGCTTTCGGGCATAGTTTTTAGTGTACGGTCCAGCCATGCAAAATTAAACAGAGTGTCTATGGTATGCTGCAGAATACATCATTATTTTGAAGAATGAAGATCTTTATGTACAGTGCTCTTCTCTTAGAACACACATCGGCTCTATGACCTGGTGATTAATAGTATGCCAACAACACCGGTTTACTGCATGGCTGTACCGAAATGACTACATAGTGTAACTTTCATACTGAGAGCTGCGTATAACTGAAGTTCTATCAAAGATTTTGTACCATTTCAAACTTCATAACAAACATCTTCAAACCAAGAAATGGCACCTGATAAGATTTCAAATGATATGGATAGACATGGTCTATCCACCTCATAGTTTAGTCAGTCTCTCATATTTCTGCGAATTTTCATTTTCGTCTTTCTGAGGCTGGCAGTCACTCATCTGTCTGGTAAACCTGACCGGAAGACCGTCGACTGGGTGTGGGACCGGTATGCTACGAATCTTGACTTTATTTGGCTCTAGAAGCTCCCAGTTGGTCAAACGAACCATTTCAATGATCAATATTTTCATAACCAATACTGCAAGAAACTGCCCTGGACATGCGCGCTGACCACCACCAAAAACAGGAAAGTTGTAACGGCCTCCTCGTTTATCCTCCCTGCGCTCGGAAGAAAATCTATCCGGATCAAAATTTTCTTTATTCTCGTAATGTTCCGAAAATTTGAGAGTATCAAGTATACTGAAGAGGACCGTCCATCCTTCGGGAATTTGATATCCCTGAAAAAGAACATGAACAACTGCAATCACTTGACACATTGAATTAAAACAGTTAATTTGCAAGATTATTTTAGACTATGGTATGATGGGAAAAATTCCTAGGTCAGTGAAGAGGTATTCCTCTATTTGTTTAGAAAAACGAAAAAAACTATTCAGTCACTAGAGCCAGAAGGGGGAAATATGAGGCGATGGGAGTACATGATCCTGCCCGAGCATTTCACTTTCCAGTTCTCAGCCCTATTAAGACAACATTTTTGACAGATTTAGTCAGGTTTCTGACATTGAGGTGGGGTGAGGACGTACACCCATGATTGAGTAGCATTGGTGGTGGAGCAAGAGGGGACGTTTGACCCTACAGATTTTGTCCTTGCCCCCACGTGCCCTCGTGTCCCCCTAAAGTTAAGTCAGCTATGAGTTGGGTTAACCGAAAAATAGGTAATAAACCACTCCAGAGACTTAATTTTTCACCAAGAGATGTGATAGAACCTTAGAGCTTCAAAGGGATTCTCCCCTTGGACCCCTCCCCATGAATGGACACATTGGGCTCGTTTTTGCGCTGCACCAGGAAATATTTGTCCCAAATTCATTCTCCTCCCGGTCTTAGTCCCCCTCCCCAATTTTAACTTTCTGGCGTCGCCATTGTTAAGGAGGTCACGGGTTGCAAAGACGATACTTACATCGAGAACGAATGTCTTTGTTACTTTTCGGAAACTTGCAGGTAGGGGCGGTGAACACCTCAGAATTTCTTTCACGACATTGTTAACATACTTGCACTCCACCAGATTTTTATGGAGAATGGGAACGTTGGGGTCAGAAATCCCGTTTGATTCTATCTCTTCTCGAATGTTTTGGACAACATCCGGGTTTTTAGCAAGCTGAAGAACTGCCGACGTACAGGCACTAGAAAGAGTAGCGAAACCCAGAACTAGCAAATCAAATGCATTATCAGATACGATCTCGTGGAAATCGCCTTCCTTTCCGAAATAGGATTCGTCGGCATCCATTAGCTTCCGCAGAACATCTGGTGTGTCTTCTTCGGAAGATAACTGTTCCTTGATACGAATGCTATTAGCGATCTTCTCTCGAAGTAGTTTACCAGCATTTAAAGCCTAAAATGAGAGTACAATATTGGCATAATATTAGGGTTTTAAAAACGTTTAACAGCTACTGTTCTTGCATGTGAATGCCCTCTAGAAATTTCTTAGTATAGTGACACCTCCTGCTTGACCCCTTGTTTTCATTTTTCGAGTTGTTGACCCAGGGGTCTAGTAAACAACTTTGTGATAAGCTTGAGAGCAGCCCTGCCTGATCATTTGTCTATCCTTTCCAACAGCCGTTTTATTAATCAGCAGATGTTCAAGTCAAGAAGTGTTTAAGCTTAATTCATTTTTCAATTTGTCTTTATTCTCAGAAGAAAACCTTATTTCAACAGCGTGACCTAACTCGTATATTGTAAGGTCGTGTTGGATGAAAATGACAAAATCTGGGGTTGATGTAAAAGCATTCAAAACCAACAAAATAACCATCAAAATCAAAATCCGTTAAAAACTGACAATTTTACAAGACAATTTCTGATGCGTGCATCCGCATTAATAAAAATGAGCTCAATATGCAAAACTTGTGACGTCATGAGAGGGACACACCATGTGTGGCTAATGTCATCCTTCGTTTTTAAATCTTCATTTCAAAGACAGTTGCAACATTAGTTTCTCCAGAGGGCTTTATTTTGGAAGTTTAAAACCAAACCCTCGAAGCATGAGCCTACCGCCGTTGAGAGTAACACTGCTTACACAGTGGAATATGAAAGCCAATCAAGTAACATACAAAAAAGGTGGTAAATACCCATAGATTAAACCAGAAGGGGCCGCAAAGCACCACTCCCGCTTTTGGACATTTTGCTCTTTTCAAGATGTCTTGATGCAAAATGCTGCGAGATTTTTCACTTCCACATAATAATTAGCCGTCGAGGTTAACTTGGGTTGATTTATCTGGACAGTGAATTATAAGGGGAAGAGAGACATCCACAAAATCTTCCAAAAATATGTATTTGAGAATAATTAGATCCTCTTCAAGTAAACTGATGATTTATTCGGTCACCTAAAAGGGCCTGATCCGAGTTATATGTTTTGTGTTGCAATGCAAACTTTTATATTGGAATAGTTTGGGGCACACGGTCCCTCAGCAAGTCCTTGCAGCCAATTGTTTGATAACTTACGAGTATCTACATGCACCACGACACATATCGTTATCATTTCAATACTTAAAGTGCACCTTAAGACTGAAATTCTAGAAACATATTTTATCGGTTGGATAATGAATGTTATTCATCCAACTTTCATTTTCTAATTCTGTCGTTGAGCTATGCAATGTGGAAATGCACCTTCATTCTAAGTACATGAGAAATATCCATCCTACCTCTCTTTAAACGTTACTGCAGGGATCAACCTTTAGTGACCTCAGATTACCTTTGATCCTATGGAAAACATCCCTCATGCAAAGTTTGCAACGTACATAAACCTACCATACCAAGAGATGTATCGTTCAGGCTTTTACAGCTTCACCTGTAACGACCTATGGCAGTAGCGTAGCCAGGATTGTGTCATGGTGGGGGTGGAGGGAGGTTGGAGCACGACATGAAGGAAGAGTCTAAGGCGAGGGAGAAATATGGAAAATTTAGGTGTTTTTGCCATTATTTTTCTTTCAAGGTTGGGTCATGGGGGGGGGGGGGTTCAACCCCCCAAACCACCACGTGTCTACGCCACTGACCCATAGCCTCTGCAAAAACCTTAAGGTCCCAATTTCCGGTGATCTTCATGTTATGTTTTTAGGGAACCCATGGTTCATAATTATCTTAGGAACTGATTGTAATAATCATTTAGAGTTTGACCTCCGGCGATGATGTTCGAACTCCATTTAAACAAATAGCTACCTCCTCAAAGTATTAGATGGGGACATACTGAGTAGTTGCCTGTGTGACTTGCTGCTGATTTTTATCCTCCATGAGATATCATGTTAATTAATTAATTAACTTCAAAAATATGTTTTTTAGTATTTATATATATATATATATTTTTTTGCTTTCAGGAGGTGAAAATTGTATCTCAATAGTATGTAGTGTTCAGAAGATTCAAATTTTTAAATAATGAATTTTCTCTTGAGATTTGATGCATCATGGGAAATCTGTGAGGTCATCGCGGCACATCGATTTGCCACTGCTTTATGAAGGGTAATGCTAGTTCTACAGGAAAAAGATATTCAAACATCAAGCTTCAAGGACAAACAGGACGTTCATTCCTAAAGAAATTCAATAGGAATATAAGGAAATGTGCCCACTTTACACAACTTTCTGTGGCTTTGTTGAAAAGCAGTGGGAATTTTTTAAACAAAACTAACCAGTATCTTGAGTTAGGAAAATGGTATTTAGATAGGGTTTAAAAGACATTACGTGGAATATAGTTTCATTTTCTCAGCAGACCAAGATGAAAAGCCATCAGGATATGCCTTTAACGGAATAACTGTTACAAATTCACATACATAACACACACATACACATACGCACACACCCACACATGTCATTGGCAAGGATGCGTATCATAGGTTACTGCTTCATAGAAACCAGAGAGTATGGGAACAAGGGCGTCTACCCGACAAAGATAATGTTTGAATTTCTAGTAGAAAACTCCACGTACCTTCCTGTATTTAGTGTAAGGCAAGTTGAAAGGCATAGCCAAGATGCCATTGTCAATATCAAAAATCAACCCTGTTATCTCGGATATTTCTTCATCACTATATTCGAAGCCACACAGAACGGTTCCATTTACTCTACAGACTAATTCCTGCATAGAGCGGTAAGTGATTGTTCTGCTCTGATTGCACCATTTATTTATAGCTGCCCTTATTGGTTCCTGTGAAGATTATAAGATATCAAACGGTTATTAATTTTACTAGTGCTGTAGCCGAGTAGAAAAGGGGACTGCGGTTTGAAGGAGTAAAAATTTTACCCGGCTGGGTCAAAGGAAGGTGTTTTTTCCTCCAAGACGAATCCACGGTTTACTTCATCTGAACTGGTCATTCAAAAGGAACCGACTTTGATCTAAATATTAGTTGATTAGCACTCAATGAAAAGTAATTTATAAACCAAATAGGTCAATTCACCCGCTTTTGCGGTCGCTCATATGCAAAACAATTCCATTGATTAAAATTATACATTTCAGCACGACGATACTTTGTCAAATCATTCAAAATGTGTCACCCCTCTCCTGCAAAACCCGAGAAGAGGTACAATTAAGAATTTTCATTCCCCAACAACGATTGTCGGATTCCGGACCTCTTAAGGATCGTGTGATATGAAAATGACAAAGTTGAGTATTTGATGTGAAAAGCATTAAGAGCCAAGAAAATTGCTGCAATTCCCATCAAAATTCAAAATTGACGATTTTACTGTGTAATTACTGATATGCACTTAACTATGCATAAACACGAGCTCAATATGCAAATCTTTTATGTCCAGGGAGGGACATGTCGTATATGTATAATGCTATCCTTTCTTTTTGCAATCCCCATTTCAAGGACAGTTGTAAACAATAGTTCCTCGGAAGGAATCTAGTTTGAAAGTTTAAATTGTGTCCTTGAATCATCAGTATCAATTACCAAACCGTGATCTTTCTGATGGGTAATTAAGAGGTAATTAATGTAGGGTTAACGAAAGAAATGTCTACACTGTGCAACATTCCTCATCATTATTATAGCATAAGTAACAAGTTGCCTCAAAATATTCAAACTTTGAAGAGGTATACCTGGAGAACCGTAAAAGATACTGACATAACTTCATCAAATTTTCCTTAGGAAAGTTAACTCCCCTACAAGTAAAGTCAGGGCTTTCATTGACACGTCACACTACCATTAAAAATTAAAAGAAAAGGAAAAGGAAATATTGCAACATGGTATAACCTTTCATATTTGGCGATGGTGAGAATCTCCCGTCTTCATGTCTGTGGTTCTGGAATTTTATGAGTAAATGGAGACAAGTAGCAAATAGCCTAACTTATGAATAGGCTCATCTCTCAACGTCACTTGCTTTGATTCACAATCAACGTACAACTTAACTCAGGTGGATATGTCAGCAAGAAAATACGATTTTATTACCACAAACCGTATAAGTCGCATTGTGTACCCCACTTTATCAAAAGAATAATGAGGTGTCAAAAACAACTTTCTAGCACAGTCATTCCAGTATGTGAAAAGTTAATATTTCAAAAGAAAGGATTGTTTAGCCTGACTTTCAAATCAACTTACAGTAAGTAAAGGAACGTAATCTTCCAGTGCAGCATGTGTGAATGCGGTAGCTACTCTCTTTCGCAGAACCACGTGGTTTTGCCCTCTTGCCTGGACCATGGTGTATTTACCCAAAATACTTGTAATGGCCTTCGGGTACTGCATGGGAATAAATCAACAAAAATAGAAATACCATGTCCAAGGAAAACATTGGAAAACAGTTATTTGAAGAAAAAAAATAGGTGCTATAAACATTACAATTTATTACGACACGCTTAATAAAATCCTTTATTTTAAACTTGACATTTTAGGGAACTCATATAATGTAATGTTAATGACATTTAATATAGTGTCCTACACAACCAATGGTTTCCTGTGGTCTTAAACAAAGAAAATCAGCTAAGCATTAAATGCTGCGCTTAATAGGTGGGATTTTACTTAGTTTTAACATTACATCACTTGAAATACATTTGATACTAAGTCATTAATATAAACAGATGTTTAATCTAAGTAGATTTGAAACTAATCATGTTAAATAACCAACCCCAATGTTATAAGGATAATTGTTTTATCGATTTCATAAAAAAAACTTATTTTGGCACTCAGAACTGACTCATTTAAGTCATATGGCAAAGCATTTGTTGTTAGATTTTTTTCTTTTTTGCAAAACAATCATTTCATTCAGCTTACAAACTGACAAAAGGAAATATTTTAGTGTGTACCAATATTTGTTAAGCTATACTATGAGAATCTCATAAGAAGTTTAATGTTTCTTTAAGTCAAAATTTCTTACTTCTATCGAAACAATGTCATCCTCTCCGTGAAGAACTTTTTGAAGATTTTCCGATCCTCTGATGCGAATTGTTGGTTTTCCAAGAAGATGTGTCATAAAGAGACGACCATATATCTTGAATTTATCTTCGTAGTACTTTGATCCCTGTGGAAGAAATGGAATTGTTTCGTAAATGCCAGACTTCCTTCCTTTTAATGTACAATGAATGTGGATGAAATAAGATGAGGATACACATTTAAGTCTGTAAAGAGATTCTACAGGTGACCCTTCTCAAGACCCCAGAAGTCTCGATGACCGCGACTCTCTTAGAGGGCTCCCTTAGACACGAATGAGTTCCATGTATAGGTCTAGTCCTCATGAAATCCAAATTTTGGTTCCCCCAGCCAAATGGAATCCGCACCACAGATGCCTTCTGTGTATTTTCTTGTGATCAACCTTTTAATTCCCAGTTTGTACCCCTCTCTATACCGTTATACACGTGTATATATTGGGTCGCCTTTCATTGACATATGAACTTGCTCCCTTTGGACGGCCTCCGTCTGTCTCCCCATAGTTCAGGTAAAACCTTTGGAATCAATGAAAGTTATCTTCTAACCTGGGTTTATCCTACGATGAGAAAACATCTGCCACATTTGATCATTAAAGCAAAAGGAAACGACTATCATTCAAACATGTAGTTTGAAGGGTAATTAATATTTATTTGTTATAAATATGACCATATATTAATGTTACTCTGTTTAAAGCATATCAATATTTTTTTCATAATATTTTTATGCATTGCAATTGCTATAAGGGTGGACCATTTTGTTTGTTGTGATCGCAATTTTGGCTTGGTTGGGAGTCCTGAATAAAATATAACAAATTATGCCAAACATTTGCCATTAAGAATCTCCTATAAAAATTTTGGTCAATACTTTGTATTATTTTCAATTATTTCGCTATTACGGAGGGTCTTTTAAATGTGTCTCAATTTGACAATACACCTCCACATTTAGAGACACAACGTGTTAAAACTCCATTGACTAGGCTCATTAACGATGCTGGAATTCGTTTGTTCATGTTGGGAACCTGGTACACACAATTTGTATTTTACCCCCATCCTGACACACAGTTCTGAGTCGTGGGATTTAGTACAACGTCATTTCGATCTCATGATGTCATAGTTACGTCATACTGTTATAAAAATATACACTATAAAACATGTGTTTAGCAGTAAAACCCTTATTTTACCCCAGTTTGTGAACACCTTTCAATTCTAAACATGTTAAGCTATTAAACACTAAATGTTTAATCATTAAACTTGTTTAAAAGCAAAGTGTTAAGGAAACAGAAACGGGTGTTTAGCATTTGAAACGTTTTACTAAATTGGGCAAAATTGCTCAGAAACATGTTTATATTTCCTAAACAACTTTTCCAGAGTGTCATATTATTTATATGTTACAGTGGATAAACCCATGTTACGGAGATGCAGGCACTCGAAAGATACTAATCCGTTTTCAAGTTCTGGATTTATGTTAATTCCTCAAAACCTTTAAGTCTTGTACCTGCAGGCATTATGTCCTGATCATGATCAGTTGAAAGAAGCATGATAAAAGGGTATGGCACTCTTCAGGCCTAATTTTGCCCTAAAATTATTCTCAGTTGCCAATTTTAAGACCACTTTTGAGGGGTGCACTGAGATCCTTATATCAACTTCATGTAAATTATGCATTGCTTAACCGTCGTGCCATACACGTTGGATGATTACAACCTTTAAAAAACCTATAAATTGAAATGGAGGGCGGGGGGACTGATCACGATTTCTCTCTGTGAGCAGTGCGTGACTGTCAAAGTCACCTTGCAATTGACAATTTAAGGAACACGGTGGTTTAAAATTAGTACTAACCCAAATTAATTTGTTTTGTAGGTGTTTCCTCATGTAATCCCTGAATGACTGTGTACAATGAATAATGCTAACAAAATGTTTGTGTAAAGAGGACGTTAACCTCTCCCTAAAGTCACCCTTCTAATGTAATTATTTAAAATTGAACATATGTATATTTACATTTATGATGTAATCTGATAACTGCGTAAAAATAGTATTTTATCGTTGTTGGTATCGAGCTTTCCATAATAGCTCTGAAGTTTGATGTTCACAGAAGCTAAGTGTATAGTAAGCTGAACGTACTGGTTTAATGATTAGACTGCGTTTAGTATATATGTAATTTCCAATGGACGATCAAAAGTTCAGTTTTGTTTAAAGTTCACCTTTATATTGTTACACTTCAAAAATGACAATTAGGCTTTCGTTTAGGACAAAAGGTGCTTTCGCTCATGATTAAGCTCCAAATCATATAGTCATCAAAAGCTATTTATATATCTCATTCAATTTATTCGAATGTCACAGAACAAATACACGGCTTCTAACCTGGTTTGCGGACAACCCTTAACCTGAATACTTCATACGAGGTTGTATTTTAAATATTCATCAGACACACGCCATCGTGCTATGTACGAGGATTCCACAAGAAGACGGCTTTTTAGACGTAGCCAACGTCAAAGTGCTTGACACTTCACTCTTTCAGTTTTCCAACAAAATATGCTCACCTCAATGGCAAATCTGAATATTTAGAAATTTAACAATCTTTTTAATCTTCTCTTCGCATCTCAGATAGGTAAAAGGTTGTGTTTTACTTTATAATGAATCAGTATAGCAATTAATGTAGGGATTAAAACTGTTATCGTCGTATACTGTAAACAATCCGATCAGCGCTAGTGTATAGTGAATGTAGTCAGCAATAAGTGGGGTACATTATCCGTACATCGTCTTCCTTTATTGTTTCAATGTTTTTTCAAACCCTCATATACAGAGAAATTGAGGGAATCAAGAGGGGTTTCAGTGCGCAACGATGAATGATACAGACAAGCAAGGAAACTGAAAGATTAAAGGTGATAGACCCTAGCTATATGGTCGACTTAAGTCAAACCATCACTTGCTGTCCGGATTCGTCTATAAGTTTAACGTACGTTTTTATGGAGGTTTAGGTGGTACAAGCGCTAACATTTTGTTACTTTCCGCAAAACTTTGTAACAGAAAACAATTCAAAAGTGCACCTTACCTCACTCCCACAGACTTTATGAAGATTTACTGGGGTAATTTTCAGTTTGTGTTAATAATTGCTTAGGACAGGTACCCCTATACCTCGGTGTAGCAACTCCCTGCTGTAGCACTGTTATCTGCACCGATAATTTATTTCATTCCTGTGTGATCCGTTACGTAATTTCTTGGCCGGGTTCATTTCAGTTTTCCTTTGAGCGTGGAAAGAATGCTCGCGAGGCTCGTTTTCGTTAAGCCAGCCTCGCCCTCGCATCCTGTTGTCAACCGTTTCACTTCAGTTTTGTAAGTATTTTTCATGTATTTTATTCTCAAGTCAAGTTAAAGCGACGTTATCTGCTTGTGCACCTCAGTGCAGTGGGGATTAATTCATGCAAGCCAATGCCTTCTGGGCAGCTGGGTGTGGTTTGACAACTGCATTCGGGGTGCTACTAATTTAGCTTTTATCTGTCATTTGCACTGTTCCCTTAATTTTCTCCCTGTCAGTTCAACCCCTGTACACGGCTGTGACCCCAATTTAACGCCGTCAACCTCAGTTAACGCAGAAAGCCGATGTTAAAGCACTGTGCGTGTTCTACCCCGTAACGATTTGTAAGTGAGGGTTTTTCAGTGTTCTGTCAAGCCTCGTATTATATCACCTTTTTAGGGTCTCGTTAAAGTGCGAGTGTGTGTATGTCTGTGACTATGTGTTTGTGTGTGCGTGTGTGTAGGTGTGGGTGTGTCGTAATGTTTAAATGTCTCAATTCACCCTGAAATGTCTTTCTTTCTGGCCTCAATGTTGTAATGTTTGCTGTAATGTATTACTTGTTACTGATTATATTGTATTTTTTTTTCAAGCAGTTTTACCGTGTTTTGTGGCACGTGTACGAATAAAAGGGGAAAAACTTCATCGTGGATGTCTTATTTCATCATTGGTTGCACACACAGTGACAAGAACAACTCATCGGCCGATGCGAATTGCTTAAAGGGCCAAACATCTCGCTCCAAACTACAATTTTGGTACGGGGGTACCGAAATTTTCAACTGGCTCGGCTCTTTGACTGACAGCTAATTTTAAACAATGCAGAGCACCAAACTGGCTTATATTACACAGCATGAACGGTACTGAGAGTGTTTTGATTATATAAATTGAGTTTTTCTTTACTCACCTTGAAGCAATAAACTGAGATTGTATCTGGATGAGCATGAATTTCAGACAATTGTGGGAGGGGCTTCAGTAAGAAGGTTAGGAGAATTGGTACTGTTTGGGGTGAGAGATCAGGGCCGTTAAGCAATTCCTTAATTGGCTGTTGTGATTGTATTCTATTGGTTGTATTCTTAGGGTTAGAGGTTACCTTCTAGTGACCCATTTGACATGTAGGGAACTCCTCATTTGTATAGTGCATTCTTTGATATTATGAGTGCAGTCAATCACCTCCACCGAGTGGGTACGCATATCGCTTAAGGGGAAAGCAATTGACTGCATGCTAAACCTGTACAGCACGACGTTCTAAGGAAGATAAATGAACGTCGTTTTTATAGGCCTAATTTGTACAAAAAACTTGCACTATGGACCGAATATGATAGCTCACGTGCATTATTGCTTAAAGGGTTTTCCAGAAGAAATTTCCCCAATGGAGAAAGCAGAGATGATAAACAAGGAGAAAGGCCTATAGACAAAGTGTCATGTAAACAAAACAGCAGTTTTTCAGTGAAATTTTGATAGTGTCTACAGGCACGTAGCCTGGATTGTGTCATGGGGGAGGGTGTTGAGGCACGGCATGAGGGAAAAGTCTAAGGATAGAGAGAAACAAACGCTATTTTAGGTGTTTTTTGCATTGCAAGGTTGGGGCATGGGGGTCTAACCCCAACCCCCTCCTCATGGCTACGCTTCTGAGGGTCAAATAAAAATTTCAGTGGGGATTAAACAAAACGTTATCTCAACGTTTTCCAAAGTGTGGGTTACGGGAATGTGCCAAGTAGTCAGTAGAACAACTACCGATGTGAGAGACTGGGGGCCTAAGACACCATGAAATTATCCAGCCCCGAGCCACACAACCCCCACTGTCGATCGGGAATAATAATATAAAATTAATAACCAGCAATATGAAATAAAAATAAAACATAACACTATCAATTAAATTTATAGTCTTGTTGTCTTGCCGTATTGATACATCTGAGAGCCTAGACTTGAATTACAGTAAATGACAAAGAGCTTCTCTGTATTTGGACTTTGTGATTGTGAAATGATCTTTCGAAGTTGACATGATCATGTGCTCAAACTATGCTGATTTAAATTTCACGAACAAAGTGTGGGCAGACATATTTTTTCAGGACAATCCTGTGTAATTGTGTAAAAGTGTCATATGAAGAGCATGATGATATGTTTCATCAATGCACGACGGTTTTGCCAGGTTTATTTTCAGAGTAATTCTCTTTTGTAAAAGGGAACTTTTTTAAATGCAAGTTTTTTTTATATCAACCGAAACTTCATAAAATGCATGCTTTCAGAAGTTTTTTGGACTGTTGGAAGTGTTTTACCTTACATTTTCAATTACCTGGCCCGAGTTTCTGGCCCCAGGGTAAGGCTGCCCGTATGTTTCAGAGAATAATTTCATTAAATCAATCAGACTCGGGACACACGTCTGCTCTCCGTTGGCTCCTTATAGTTTCTAAAGATATGCATATCTTACTCCGCCGCTGGCACGTTCTTCGCTGTTTACGTGTTAGATCAGAGTCGTCTGAACAAACCTTACATTTGAAGCCTTTCTAACTCGCAAGGTGCTGAACCCTTTTCGTCCGGAAGACTGGATTATCTATTCAGCTTATAGATAGTGTTTCACGGTAAATTGTGTCATTCAAAATTATTAAATTTCAATGCTCTTTGACAGTTTGTGACCGCATTTCTTTGACGTCATGCACTTGACCGCCAGTTCAACTTTCGGATGAGCATGTGTGATTGTCAAAACCAATGATTAGCTGTTATTCGTATTCTTGCAGCATAGTACCGCCGTTCTGGTGATTATGTGTACTGTCTTGTACTACCTACTTGTTGACGAGGGAACACCGAACACATTGGGTTGATTGATGGCAGTTATCCCTCGGAAGAGACATCGAATAATAAACTATTTCTGCCATTAAGTTTCTCAATATACATCGATCTTTTAAGAATTCAGATCTGCAAGTAGGCCTAAACTTAATGTTTTTTAGGGTTGGATTGGGATAACTTAAAATACATTTGCTATACGCATTAACATCTATAACGAAAATCACATTATTTGATATACATCTAGGCCTAGTATTTGCGAAAGATACAGAAACAGGGACAGATGAGAATGCATTAAAGCTTTTATAGAGGGTAGATGCACTCTGTTGGACATGGTGTTTCATGATTGGCGGTTTCCATTGTGTTGTTTGGATTGTGATTCTTTGTTCGGGTTAGAGTTAGGGATTAGGGTTATCGTTAGTCAGTTAGGAAATTTCAGGTATGATAGTGATACCAATATGAAGAACAAAAAACAAACCATTACGAACAATGATTAAGTTTAAGATAAGTTTAGCTCCTATTAGGGATCGCTTATATGATATTCATATGCTACTTGTCAACTACTCCGATAATCATTGTGTTGTGTGAGACATGCGAACAAAGCAAATTCGAAAAACAAAATCACTCAAAAACTGAAAACATCACAGAATTTCATAATGTGGCGGAAATAATTATGAAAATGTTATTTAAATATAGGCATTACGTGTGATGGGTATGGAGTCCTCTAAAACTTCGCCTTGCTTCAACAACTAACAATGTTTATCACTAGATTACGTAGGCCTACTCGGACTTTTCAATCTCCCTTGACATTTACGCACTTTTGGCAAACTCAGTCAAGGCCATTTAGCCTACTATAGTATTACCAAAGTCAACACTCCAACTTTCTGTCTCCTACCTTTATGATGTCTTTACCAAATGTAACTGATGACTTAAACGGGTTAAATATTTAAAGGAATCTTTCGGTGATAAAATCAGGGATACTTTCACGCCAATTGAGTGCTTAAATCACATTTCAGTGATACGGTGTTTTATTCAGAAGTTATGATTTTCTGGGGGAAATAATCTACACACAGTGGTGATAAAGGCCCTGTGAATTATGGGAAATATGTGGTATCATACAAAAAGGACAATTACACTTTAGCATTCCTTTCCGGATCCAGACATTTTAAACAGGGCCTGACTTTACAGAAAGCAGGGGTGTGAGGAAGTTGCATTGCTAATTTCCCGTGTGTTTTACTGTTGATGACGCGAAAAAGGGGAGGGCTGAGGCCGTAAAGTCCCCCTTCCTTGGATCAGCGCTTGTTTATAATCTTGGTGCATTTAAGGTTACGTCCGCATTCTCTGAAGAGAGTTGTAAAGTGCACTCTTCCAAAATTTTAAGTTTCATATCAAACTTGAAGCTCACGTAGTGTTTTACTGGTGTTTGTTTAGTACAAGGTCATATTAATTAAAAAGAACAGCAAAGGATTTTGGAAGCAACCCTCCGGTATGGCATACCATTTTGTAACAGTGAAGTATGTGGAGAACTGTTTTCACAAGAGTAGTATCACTTTTATTTAGACTATCCCGAGTAATGGACAATCTAGAGATGTACATATAGGCCTATACCGCTATACTGTTAAAAACCCGTGTGACGAAATATTATTGCTTTATTTGGGATTGTCTGAAATGTCACTGAAATATTGTTTATTAATATTGTTTACTAATATACTAAAGGTGTCTATTGAATGTGTTACCATGGGAACCTTTAATCCTGAACAAAGGCTGACGCTTCACTGGCTTTACAAACGATCGTCACACCAAAAGAGCTTTGGAGCTTCACTGGCGACTAAAAATTGCACTAGGGTGCTCTCTATTAGGGTGCTCTCTATCAGGCTTTTGGTAGATTTCCGTTTTAACACTGAACATTGGAAGCGTTACGCTAAAAAGTGCAATATAGCGAACATATTTTTTATGAGTAAATGACCTTTCGAAAGACGTTTTAACAGCCTCTCATGTGAGCCATGCAGCGGTGTTCGCCCCATAAATATAAAAGTTAACGTTCTATTGGCCTGGGTACAGGTGGTAAAATTCAGGATCTACTGATATGCTAGCTATCAACGATATGGTTATATGCCAGGAAAGTGTCATTACTTTACTTGACAGTTAAAGAGAAGGATTTGTCAAGCATAATTACTTTGAAACTATGTCAATTTCTTTTAACGTTTTTCAAAGGTTGGTTGCTTCCGGCGAACATTCAAGAAATCGAATATGCAAATGTAAAAACGGAAGTGCTGTACAGTGTTGTCATTTCTTTTGTTAACCCTATATTGATTATTCCTTAATTACTCATCAGATAGTTTACCGTTTGATGAGTGATACTGATGGTTTTCAAGGATACAATTTCAATTTCCAAAATACCGACCGCCGACAGAATATGCTAAACTACAACTGCCCCTTAATTAAATGGAGGTTTTGAAAAACAAAGGATGGTATAAGCCATATGTGGTATTTCTCTCTCTCGACATCACAATATTTGCATATTTGGCTCAAGTTTATTTACAATTAAGTACATCAGAAAACAGAAAATTTCATTAATGGACAAATTACGATGAATTTTGATGGGAAATGTGGCGATTTTCTAGGTTTTCAATGATTCTTACACCGAATATTCAATTTTGTCATTTTCAAGTCTCCAAACTTCTAGGGAAGCGCATTGCATCACCGATAACAAGAGGATGACCAACCGACCAGCTAATCTCGCAGGATAAAGGACAAAGATACCAGGAGGTCATAAATAAAACTTAATAAAGATTAAGAGAAGCAAAATAAACAACTAAAGTCGGTTCTGATGTAAAATATCTTACCTTGGAAAGAAATGCCAGTGTTTCACCAAAAAACGGTAATCCCACACTTCCGGGTGGAAGAGGAGCACTGCATTGAGGATCTTTCGTGGTCATTATGTATTCATGCCAGAGACGAGTGAGTAGCCATAGCAACAAGAAGGTCCCTACCAAGGGTTTTATTGGTTCCAGTAAATCAAAGAGAACGCTCATGATGCAGATTCTAAAACACAATTGAAAAAGACGAAAGTATTTTTATTTGTTTTTCTTGCAACGTCACAATGATACTTACATGTAGTCAGGGTCACCCTTCCGTCGAGAGTAAGGGTAACTGCCTTTTATACCCCTCGACGTCAGGGAGCAGATAGCGACAAAAGTGGATTCATCAATCAAAAAAGTTTGGTTCGCCAATTAGGGACGAGAACGCTCATCTTATATGAATGTTCATATTATTGTGAATTCTATGCCAATTTGGGAACACAGATGGAAAAACCTCGCTTCTGATCGAAACAACGTACTTTTTCGTTGAATTTGATCCTAAGCGAACTCATAAATTGATTACCACATAGGTGTCATACTTTTCTGAATGCCTCGCGTTATCATTATCATGGATAACCTTTGGAAATATTCGGGATAGAGCTGTTCTGAATAACAAAAGTTGTAGGCATTTGTAACATTATATATACTGTTCTTTGACGCGTTGACGCTTTGGAACAGGCGTGTTACAAGTGAACTCATTGTAATAAGGGTTGGTCAAGTGTTGTCGTTCAGTGGACGTCCTGGGTAGGACGTTAAACTGCACCCGATTGTGGAGTTTGTGTAAACGTGGGAATAATGAGGTTGCTCTTTGTCACAACTGCCTCCGGGGCACCCTTGGGCAAAGTGTACCTGTATTTGCCCAGTGCTTTTTAAGTGTTGTTGCCTTCGGGCGTGTTGGTGCCTTCGGACGTGGTGTGCCGTGGTTGGGGTATGATGTGGGGTTGGTATCGGGCGGTGGTTGGTGTTGAGGACGGCTGTGATTGGGTTGACGGGTTGTTTAGGTGTTGGGGTGGGGTTGGTGTGTTGTTTCGGTTTCGTAAAAACCTTTTTGTTATGTATTGTGCGTGTGGATAGTTGATGGTTAGAGTTTGTGTCTTTGTCCGACCGGTTTGAGTTATCCATTTGTTACTACGTGAGTGTTTCTACGTATGTTTTAAAAGGAAAGCCTTCAGTGGACTTAACACCTTCTACGGGAAGCAGTGAAAGTCTTGGTTTCGCCGAACGACCTTTTGACCCAGAGGGTCGGGAGGACTTTAGAAAAAGTGATTTGAAAGTAGAATTGATATTTAGATGACAAATGATTCCAGAGCTGTGATGTTTCAGCCGGATGCTCCACCCCCATTTGAAGTAAAAACAGTGCTATCTGCTCCATGACGTCGAGGGGTACGAACAAGTCAGGATTACTCATACCCTCGACGGAGGTTACCCTAACCAACTTACATGGGGAAGTGAGAAGGTTCCGTA
Source organism: Holothuria scabra (assembly GCA_037179385.1). Lineage (NCBI taxonomy): Eukaryota > Metazoa > Echinodermata > Holothuroidea > Aspidochirotida > Holothuriidae > Holothuria > Holothuria scabra. The sequence continues at coordinate 23,918,659 of CM074194.1, forward strand.
AAATAATCATGCAACCTGGACTTCTCCTGCCATCTCAGAATTTTTTCCAGTTCAGAGAGAAGTGTGCCTAATAAAATTTAATAAGCGGATTGGGAAATGTTCGAAAGGAATGTTTCCTCGAAATGGGTCAAAGGTGAAATTGTAACCGTAACTTTGTAGCAGTTTTCTGCTTACGTAACATGCCGAACTTGAACAGTGTTGTTAATACAAATACCAAACAGCTAATATTAATAATGTAAGGGAAGAAATAGTTATACACTTCGCCGGGCTCGTATGATTATGCGCATGCGTGCACAGGCAAGGAAGTCGTCAAGGTACATTTGACGTTGTAATTTAATTTAGTTTTTTTTCTAAAGTTTCTGATTAATCTTGCGAACAAGGGTCACATATTCATTATCATGGTGGTAACCGGACTTCATTTTCCAAAGGTCATGACGTCTGAAAGACAGTTTAATAGATTCTTCGAAACTTTTCAAACTGGTGTGAACATCACAGTACCGTGTAGTCAATTCACATGCAAGTGACACTAAAACCATTTTAACTCGAATCTGATAAAATCTGGTTCATATTGAATTTGTTAAACCAATTTAAGAGTCAAAATTTGAACCAATTAGAAGACTTCTTTTTAAAAGTGCGGACACAAACTAATGTGCAAGGCAAACAAAGGTCAATCGGATGCATTAAAACATACACACATTCAGATTTAAAATTAGTACGGTACTGAAAGAAAAGGTTAATCAGGACTTACGAAGTAAATCATGGCAGATGCGTAGGCTTTTTCCGTGGGCGATAAGCCCCCAAATTTTTGGGTAGATGCGCACGGTTTAACAAGGTATTTCTTGATTGGTTGTTGCCATTGTACTGTGTCAGTTTTATTCTTTGTTAGGGTGAGGGATCATCTTAGTGATTAGGGCTATCGTTAGCCATTTGGTGAATTTCTGGTTAAATAGTGCGCATCGCCCCAAATTTTTCAATAACTGTATCTGGGGATTTATTTTTCGGGGAGTTATTTTCGGCGTGCTCTGCGCGCCCAAATTTTTGCATTTTCTTGACAAAAGTTTGGAAAATATGGAGCTTGTATAGCAAAAATATTTGGATTCTGGATTTCATGTAAGGCAATTTGAAAAGTTGATGGATTACTGAAGAATATGCACTTCCTAACTGTTGGGAGAAATAGTAAGTGAATGTTAGTGTGCAAGGTACTCTGTTGTCAATACGTCCTCAGCCAGACAGCATGGAAAATCTAGTATTTACTAAGGGAACCGGAATTCGGTAGTACTCCGGAATTCGTTCACCTGAAATTTTCGTTAAGAACCACGTGTTTGAATCACAAAAACAAGCGTGCTTACTAAAAACACGCTAAAACGTTCTAAATTTCACCAGATTAAATCCTTGATGGATTTAATGAGCAAGACAGGGAAAATTCCCCTTTTGTCTTTAAAATCCACAGTGAGTAAATAACCATGGTTAATTTGCAGCCCTACGAGCTCAAAGAAAAACTGTGACACTTTTTTTGTTTGATATTAGAAGGTCAGCGCTGACATGAAGTTTTAAAATCCGTTTTACGGTTTTTCTAACTGGCGATGTTCCATTAGGAACCAGACAGTCACAGTGAACGAATTGAGGACTACTTGCGTAAACGGCGACTGGAATTCGTCCAACCGATTCAATTCGGCCACCCTTCCTGTAAGATCGACATAACAAAGTTGTGTTCCTTTAAGATGAAATTTTCGCAAATAATTCACACAGTCATAACAAAATTTGGACAATATTTTAGTGTTTCACTGTTTGAAGGACTTCAAACGTTTGGGTGAACGAATCCCGGTACCTTCACGCTATATATGTAAAGAAATTTAGCCATAACCGCATTTCCATGAAAAGAAAGGATGAAAAATTATTAGACTACTTGTGGGTGGACAAATGAATTTTCCACAGAAACTTATCCCTGGTTTCCAAACAAAAAAAAAAGAATGGTGATGGGATCCACGAGAATCCAGGGCCCTACCTTTCTCGTTCTTAAGAAAAGTTGTGGTGCATGGAGCTGAGACAATTTTGCAATTGGTTAAGTTGGTAGGGTGTATTGTATTTAAATATTTCATACTGTGATAATATTTTGAGTCTTAACTACAATTTAAGTTAATATACCCTTAATTTTGAAAGACATGTGTCTTACCTAGGCATATGTATCCAAAAGAAATTAATCTTCGCGTACAAGTTACCACCATTCATTCATTTCTAGGCAATTTACATTGTAATTAAAAGGCAAAACTGAAAATAAGTATAGCTTGCCTGAATTTGAAGAACTTAGTTTTGAAGTGTCATCATATGACATATAAATTACGATAAAAGGCTTTGCAAGTTTGTTACCCTTTCAAAATATAAAAGCCGTCGTAAAACTAAAAGGAAGACCATGGTATAAGGTAGGAGACGTTCTAATTGAAGTTAGTATGGCCCTAAGTTGGGTACATTCCTAATGATCATGACATACATTCGGACCTCCGGGTGTTGATTGAAAAAAAAAAATGGAACTTCAATTAGTTTGGTTATCTCAGCGTTATTAGAGATGCTTAATGTTACTTATAGCCTAATTCATGTTAAATGCCTCTCTCCTTTAACTCCACTAAATCATTTTTAGAGGCTGAAAAGAACAAAACACACACAAATATGTAAGTCTATAAAGCACACATACTCACTTACACTCACACACACACACACGCACACACACATACATGTTATTCTAATTGGCGGTTTTAGGTGCTAATTAGTAAATTTGGACTTTTTAATGCTTACTTAACTGCAGAGTAAGAACAGTATAACTGAAATATGAAGATCTATAGCAGTACGGTAGCCCATTTGAATAGGAAACAAAATAATAAATTGTTGCAGTTTATCAGTCCAAGTTATAGATGCAGAACCTGTAACACCTGACAAGAAAGTTTGAAAACGTTTGCTCACCTACCGAAAAGTACGCTAAGTCTTGTACCAAAGGTTGTTTAACGGTTTGTACAATACAAAATACTATGCAATACTTGGACCTCTGCATGCATTAGATACTGGATGAACCCGGCAGGCTACGATGCAGCTTGCGTTGTGCAGTGTTGGTTGATGCAAACTGTTCACTACAGAATATTGTCCATCTTTTATAAGCCGTCTGACTTGATAACACCAGCAAAGCAGTGTAACTCACAGTTAACCATTAGAGCAGAACCCGGCTTCTAATTACGGTTTTTCCATTTTGAAGTATAAGTGAAATATTTCCCTTGGATGCCGTATGCTTGAAGTCTATTTACAGCACATGGATGAACTTTTGCCCTTCTTTATTGATATTGTACCGGGACAGTGTCTGTGAAGTAATGGGCGGAGCTTGAGTAAAGGCAAACTTCCGAAATTTAAAGAAGGAACAACCACCGCGGCTTTAGGTTGATTTGCGAAAGAACAAAGTATGCGACAAAATTAAGTTTGAAGCTGCGATCGATTTGATATTATTTTTAAAATTAATGTCGAACCACAACATATAACCTGGTCGCAACGTATAACCTAGACTTTTCCAGCGACCTATTCCCGCCAAGCCAAACGAAACTATAATTTGCCTCATGCACGAACGTAATAAACCCATTCTATCAACAACTATCTACCCGTGGGTTGGTTAAGATTAGCTGTCTACCTCTCGTTACTCGTAACTCTTTAACTTGTGTTATCCAACTACAAAAACATCTGTGCCAGACCTGACGGGGTAATCCCGGACCCCTCCCTCAAAAATTGTGGTCCGGCACGGTCGTTCTTCTGCCTTCAACGTTATAGTTTAAACCAATCTGTTAAGCCTTTGTCGTACTTCCTCATTCCTTAATTACTCGGCCAATGAAAGAACTTCCCTTCAGGTCTGTAACTGGTGATTGGGGAACTTATTTCATGGGCATGCGCAAAGTAAAATCACAGGCATGCTCAACCGGTCGAAAGGTCAACTTTGATATTCAGCTGTCTCTGTGTGAGTGTATACTCAACCTTTGCGTGAACTTGTCGTGGTTGTCTTATCACTCATATTTTTTTTAATTTAAGACGGTTACCAAGTAACAGCAAAACAGGCCTAACGTACTTAGCACGCGAAGTTATGTGGAAAGTTAAATAGTTCAAGTGGAATGCATCGTCCATAGTTAGTAAGCCCTATCATTTGGTCAAAATATAGCCGCTACCTTTGCTTGTCCTCTCGGTAGACGTAGTTACGTAGTTGCTTTCAGGATTAGGAAACCTATTCGGAGTAACATTTGTGTTTCTCGTAGGTTCTTCGTCAGAGACTTGGGCTAGAGGGCAGCCCGCGGGGCGGAGAATTTCTTTCCCCAACTTTGTTGCTGAATTTGTGTAATCTTTGAGTAACATTCGTGTTTCTCGTAGGTTCTTCCAAGACTTAGTGACATTGCAACATTTGTGTAACATTTGTGTTTCTTGTAGGTTCTTCGTCAGAGACTTAGTCCAGGGGGGGGGGCAGCCCGGCGGGGGCGGGGGGGGGATCTTCCTCCAGCTAAAAACTAACCAAAGGGGATGGTCGCCACAGGAATGTTACGCAGGCTAAAGAACAGGAAAAGTATGATGGTCCTTTGAACCGTATTTTGAGGGTTAATTGAGAGGATCGAGAGGTTGCACCAGTTGCTGCGGGGCTTTCGTCCCCTCAGGACGCAGGATTTCTGTGAAGGGGACCATGCAGTGTGTTCAGTGATCGCCGGCCTGGAGGAGGGATCTAAAGGGAGGGGTGGTCCCCTCCCCTTTGGAAATTTTTCGCGTTTTCAAGGAGCCTAGGTGCAAAATAGTGCAATATTTTCGACTTTGACGGGAATAGTGTTAAAAGTTGAATTGTGGTAGCACACAGGGATAAAACTAGGATAAAACTGAAACTCCTGTGTCTTTACATGCAGTCTTATTCCATTTACGCTTTCGAAGTGAAACTTGTCATCAAATTTGCATACTTTAAGGAGTTAAAATAAAAGAGCATCGATCGGTACGGGCTATAACGGGAGCATTTTAGTTTGCGTGTTTTCTTGTCCACAAAACGTTAGTCTTCCATAAAGATTACCGGAGCGCCATCATTAGTTGGCGTGGAGCGTAGAGAAAAGTTTGAAAAGTCTGACCCTCAGATGGCCGGAAATAATATTTTCCAGACTCATACAAAGAATCTAGCAGTCACTATCTTCGCTTAATAAAATGCTCACTTCAAAATAAATTTGCGAATTGCAAAATGATTAGGAAAATATTAAAAAAATACTTTGACCCGAAAAATGTAAGTTTGCCCGAAAGACTATCTAAGCGGAGCGCCAACATTAGTTGGTGCGGAACTGCGGAACGTAGAGAACTGGTTAAAAATGATCGCGACCCCTCAGATGGCTGAAAATTTCGTTTTTATGCTTGTGAAGAGAATCTATACAAGCAATCTATAAGTTTAGCTTTTATTTGCAATAAGAAAAAAAAATCAGGAACTTTCTAAGTAATCAGTAAATTACTACCACTATTATATTAAATGGTCTTGATTCTTTTTGAGGTAACTAAACAACGGCATTGTAAATATGCTAATTCTTCTCTATTGTGACTGTTGGCTAAATTAAAGATTCGCTGAATTGATGAAATTGTCTATGACTGCTCGAATTCATGACTGTTTCTCTTGCCTGATAAATGACAAACTATTTCTCATCCCAACTGAACACCCTCCGCTCCCTGGCCCTTTGTCATACGTCTATGCCCGCCAGGGAAGGAGCCCAAGGGATGGCCCCTCCCTTTTGATTATTCACCCGGACTTAATATCATATCAGGTTCGTGTATTTGGATTTGTATTGTTAGGGAAAGGATCAGTGGCGGAGCTGCCATATGGTCATGGGTCGCCCCCCCCCCCTCCCCCTCTGACGGACCAAAATCGTCTGTCGGCGCCCTCTTTAGGTTTTCACAAACTTTAGTCTTGCATCATTATTGACAAATAACATAATTTAATAGCGTTGTTTTAAGGCCCAGATAACAAAATGCTCAAATAGCCACCAGAACTGTACTATCTGCACTTTATTCTGATGAAAAGGGTCATCTTCTGTAATATAGGGATAGGTTTTGCCGAAGCGTATCTTCATGTTTTATACGCACTAACGAATGTTGTCGCTGTGCCTAGTTAATTGCTTCCATGGTTTAATAGCCTTCATCTTGATTTTAATATTACGTAACCCATTCGTTTTCCCCTGTTTTTTGTTTTATGTTCAATATTGTTTACAACTGTAATAACTCGCATCGTTATTTTTTTCATATCATAGACTGAGAAGAACAATAAACAAATAAAAAAGTTAATTGCTTCCACACCAAGCGTGATTATAAGCATACAAAATACACAGACTGACATTAAATTCACCCTCCCGGCCAATAAAAGATGTTACAAAGGGCGCAACAATAATTGTAGCGCAAATAGCCCTCTTGTTTTCGGGGATAATTGTTAACAAAGACAACAAAAAGGGTTTATAAAAAAGACCAAAATAGCTTCCACATTTTTCAAAATCATTTGAAGATAACATTTGGGTTAAAATAAAATAAAACTGTTATCATAGTGGCAATGGTTTAAGAGTTTTAATGAGCAGTTTCCATTTTGCCTTTCTTCAAGTGACCATTTCTGACACTGCACGATAATCCCATGAAAATGCTTATTTCTCTACGTTCGTGGTCTCAAAAGCCAGAAAATTGCATCTAATAAGCCTAGGTTTAGGCTGCTTTTATTTATTATGAATTCGGTATCTAGAGAGCCAAGCAGACTTTTTGTCTTGGCTATCTCTTGCAATGTACTTAATTCTGTAATTAATGGCTATTTCAGAGTGGTCATATGATGTAAAATACGTCAATTAATGTTTCTTCGTGTATCTATCTTTATTTCCATATTCCAAAAATGTACACCTAACGGTGATTAATTTCTATAGCCTTTTCCTCTGAAAGATTGGCTATTTGGCTCTAGAAGGTCTAATCTTTACCTTCACAAAGCAGCCCTTTATTACATTAAATCTTAAATCAAGACCTGACAATAACACAAAATATAATGACCGCCTTCATACTAGAATGTGAAAGAGAGGGATAGAAACATGGGTATTCGCAGGTAGGGGCAAGGGGGGACTTACCCTCCCCCGGAAAATAAAAATTCTGAAAAAACGAAGAATTAAACATAAAGAAAAAGACGAAGAACAGTTAAATCACGATTTCTTTGCAGTTCACTCAGTGTTTTCCCTATTTATATGCGGTAAATAGGCTTTGTTAGAAATGCCATTTCCAGCGATTTGAGGTGCATTTTGGGCCAAAATTTTCTTACACGACGGGCCAACTAATGGTGGCGCGGAGCTTCCCCCCCCCCCCCCAAAGAATTTTGTCTCCCACCCCCGAATTTTCTTCTGCGGAGGCCCGTGGATAGAAAATTTAAACATGTTTTAATAGAAAAACTTGCTGATGAGAAATGGCAAAGTAGTCTTCTACTCCGGTGCGGAAAATCAAATGAAAAGGCTGAAAAGCCGTGGCTTCGATCGTGCTGAGACTAAGGGTATTTAGTCCTTCGAAGCGCCCCTGTAGACCATTTTTGCCCCCTCTGACCGAAATACCTAGCTCCACCCCTGGAAAGGATGAGTCTGAAATAGCCCCCTTGAATATTCTCGTAGATTAGCGTTATATTTATTTTAGTGTAATTGTTATTGTTGATGTGACGAAAAGGGGGGATGGGGCCGTAATAGCCTCCCCCTCCTTGGATTCGCGCTTGGTTTAAACTCTTTGGAGGAGCAGAAATCCATCTCCGAATAGTTTGGTTTCGCTCTTCGACTTCCGTCCTAAGGGACTTAGGAAATAGTGTTTTCGGTAGAGGTCATGTAATTTGGATTTTCTTCTCCTCCGGGTAAGAACTAGGACGCACATGGCAGACCCACCGTGTAGAGGGACCAAGAGGCGGATATCATGGCAAATTCACGGTTGTAACTCCTTTCATGAAAAAACACTTTGGGAGGTTTTTGGTGTCCTGCCACTTGCTCTTCGACAAAGTGCCTTCGGTATTTGGTAAAATATTATGCATGGAGGGTAGTGTAAAATTGGAAAGAGAGGATTGGCCAACTAATCTTTAAGTGCATGTAAACAAACCATGACCATAGTTATTATACCTTTCCCTGGTTGGGAAACTCCTTACGTACACTTTGTATGCACAGACGTAAAAGCTATACGTACGTCCATAGTTTTTGTAAGGTGCGTCCGTAGCTGTCCGTAAAAGCATGTTGAGCTCTTCAGAAAAGTTCATCACGTGACTTTGAGATGCACACGATCGATCGATAGCGATATGAGTGATGTACTGTTTCTGCTGGGAAGTGAAATTAAAGTTGACTCAAAGGGCTAAAAGAGAACTACAAAAGGCCTTCTAATCAGTAAGTTTTTAAGGTTTTGGATAAATGAAGAAATCCTATATTCTCGGGCAGGGGGGGGGGTGGGTGGTGTGGGGGCTTGCTCTTTTTAAGCGTAACATACTGGTTCTAGGGCCTGGCGTTTGGAGACCTTCGCTGGTGCCCTTTAGCAGGCCATGCAGGCTTATCACACCGCAGTCAGTGTGCGGTGAGGGGAATTAGACCTAGTTCGTTATGCTAGGTTTGCTTCCTAAAATTTTGTACGATCATAGTTACTGATAAATATTGTATAATACACTCGTCTGATGAACCATTACACTCGTTTGTTAAAATGGTCAAATCCAACTGAGTCTAACGTTGTACAGTGCAACTGCTACTATGCTTCGCAATTTCGCGGAATTGTTGAGTGTGCTTACCAAGATAATGTTGCAAGCCCAGCCTTTGATTGTCCCGGCCGCTATTTAGGTTTGGTTACAGTTATTCTCGCTTAACGGCCGTTTATGACAGAAATCTTAAACAAACCGTTCGCAATAATATACGCCCTAGTTGAAGTCATTGCAATTTGATAATTGTTCGTAAGAGACTCTCGAAAAAATCAGTCTACATTGTCTGCATTTATACAGTACATATGGAGAGTCCAACAACAGGACTCTCGTGTACTATCAACGTCACGTGACTGACGAAAACCAGACTCTCAACATAAGCAGTCAGTTCGCGGAGTAAGGTAAAGGTACAATAACTATGGTTTGACATAGCACACACAAAGTAGCGTTCAGACGTGCACATGATCACCGATAGTTTAATTATCCGGATCAACAGATACCTAAAGACCATACATTTTTATAAAAGTGTTTCTATTTCCGTAACAATAAAATCTATTTTGGGTCCCATCATGAATCCTGGGAGACTCCTTAACACTACATATCTGTTATTGGATAATAGACTTTTCATATTTAGCAGTAGCGTAGCCAGGATCGTTTCCTGGGGGGGGGGGGGGAATGATATGAGGGAAAAGTCTATCGATAGAGAGAAAAAACGGTGTTTTTAGGTGTTTTTTGCATTGCAAGATTGGGTCATGGCGGGGGTTCTAATCTCCCAAACCACCCCGTGGCTACGCCTCTAATATTTTAGTAAATCAAGCACTCCGCAAGGAATAATCAATACAACGATTGGCAATCTCACTAATCACCTCCCTGACTTGATATCGATTAGGAAAGACGGGGGTTCTTGGAAAGCATTGCATTTTATGTCAGAAAACTTTGACTCTGCCGAGGTAAAGAACAGGAATGACTACAGATACAGTTGCCATTACAATTAACCTACATAGTAATAGGGATGAGGTTGTGTTTTTAACGTAATCAACTAAACGATTGTACTGCCTGGCTGCCTTCTCTTTCTATTCAATGCTCTTGTCACGTTATGAAAGTCCTTGATAATAAGTGAGTTCGGTAATTTGTTCGATATGTACCTGCGCACATCCTCTAAATCGTTGGGTTTAGCAAACCAATACCGCACCTGTACAACACGTGCTTGAAAATTTGAGTTAACATGAAAAATTGGTGACATCCAAATTTATCGATCAAACCATAACATACGGAGGAATCATTAGTGTGGTTCTGTATAGTGGACTGTGTCTAAATTGCCCTTTGGTGCTAAAATATGCATTTTAATATTATGCGTCCGTCAAGTTATCCTTTTGAAAGGTAGGGATAGGTCCATATTTTCGTTCAGATTAAGTAGTTAGATTTGTGCAGTAGTGTTATGCACGAACTGCACGAAAACAATTGAACGTACTATGTGCTTTGCTTGGTTTGGGTATCTCACGCTGTGGCCCCACAATTCCGTGCGCCAACGAATTACCGAACTAGCTTATTACAGGCATATTGCATCTCGCGGTGAAGGGTCAAAGGGCCTGTCGTTGTTTTTTGAAATGTACTAATTTCCGAATTTAGGTCAGAAAATGGATGCTGAGTTGAAACAGTTTGTGCAAATGGCAATGACTGGATCTTCAAAACGAAATTTTACGAGACTTTTAAAGGAATATTCTGTTCATGTACTAAACAGATGCTCTCCTATGGTACAAGGGTCATGCTTTAACCGCCGGTCTACGTAGTTTTCTCGAGGTGCTAATTTTATGAACCTACTTTTCTCTTCAACACCGGTTCGGTAGTACTCACGTTTCATGCGTGTCTCGTACTTCTCACTATTTTTAGAGACCTACACATTGGTGCATCGTGAATTATCTATTATGTGATCTTGGCACATTTGCCTGACATTGCATTCAATTTATTTATAATATGGGTTCTGCTGCAGTCAATATTAAGCAACATTTTTGGTTGTACTCTATGTATGGTGAAGGGTAATGCTAAATCTACAGGAAAAGATATTCAAAAATTCCAACAGTAGCCTATCGAATTTCAAGGACAAACAGGACGTTCAATTATGAAGAAGAACAAAGGGAATTTGAAGCAATGTGCCCACATTACATACCTCTCAGATGCTTTGTTGAAAAGCAGAGTTATTTTTTAACAAATCTTTAAAGTGAGATATCTTGAGTTAGGACAGTGGTATTCACACATAATTTGAAGGACATGGTTTAGACATTATTATTGCTTTTCTTACAACACCCAATTAAAAAACCACCAGAATAGGCCTTTTATAAACTTTGTTCGCGAATAGGTACAATAAACCATCTTCAGGTGGCACAAACATCAAACTTAACCACCAACAGTAAAGATGAACATGACAAAAAGCAAATCCGAACCACCACAACGTTCTTCATCAGATCCGACTCGCGTTAAAACAAAACCGGACGAACCGCGTTTTCTGTTTGCAAAGTGACTAGTGCAAGTGGTGAAAACAAACCAAAAAGAAAACACAGTTTGAACAAAAAAGGTAACGCACTGAAAATTCAACACGATCATATTGGTGTAAAAATGGGTTCCGAAGGTAAAACCTGATTCACTATGAAGGAAATGGATATGCATACATGAATAAGTTGTGTGATTGCCAAAATGAATGTCACGGACTATTCTTTGCGATGGTGTGTGGCTTGGACTTATTGCTTTAAATCATAAAAGTTCTTTCAACCATGTAGGCGGTTCAAGTCAACCTTGGGTGTTCAAAGATATTACATTCAATTATTTTAGTTTTATTCTTGGAAAAGCAAGATGCGTACGTTAGGCCTTGAGCTCACCGGGGTATGTATGCCGTTCCAGGGCACAGACTACTGTACAAATGAATTTTCATCTTACTCCCTTTTATCAGCAAGCGAGAAAAAGGATCAAACAAAAATGAATTGAAAAGTGCATGTGCGTACTAGTAAAATAGTTTTCAGCCCTGGAGCAACTTTCCCATAGGAGAGGGGGGGGGGGGTATATTTGTTTGGAAATACTTCCCGTTAAACTGAGATGTGCCTATGTATAACTCATGCAGACTCTAGACTCTCATCCCGTGCACTCGATTGGCCGGTGGACGTGACCAAATGTTCAATATTTCACCACGCGCTCGTTCATTGCACATACAACGCGCCCGATCGGTTTGTCTGGGGTGCGTTAAGTTTAAGTTGTAAAAATCGAGGGCATCATTTCATTGGTGCAAGACTTATGCATATTCATGTATGTGGTGGTTTGTATGTATTTTGACAAGATTTCTATTAGAGAGGCTTGAAAATTGAAAACCAATGTTACCATTGGAAATATAAAATTACATACTGTCACGCAAAACTGAATGAACATAATTGCAGTTTTTGTAAGCAACAGAACACTAACGACAGATAATTCATAACTCTTTTCCACAGAGCGCGTTTTCGTTCCGTGGGGGGTGCAAGGCTAACACACGCTCCATTCGTTTAAGAAACAAACAAATTGGTATGTGAGATTCATAAAATTTCTTTGACTTTTGACCTACAATTAGTGAATTTCATTAGTAATTGGTCCACTTTTATAACGGACTTTTAAGCAGAGAGAGGGGGGCGGGGACGGTGTGAGACTTCCCGAGCCCTCTCCGTTCAATTGCCATTTCCTGCCACTAACTCAAATGATAAATTAAGACAAAGAGTTTGATTTACATGAAGTTTTACGGCCCAGTTTCCAACCTATTGGTTCAAGTCGAGCCGGTCACGGCCCTTTTTCCAGTTGTGGCTCACTGACTTGTTTTCTCCATTCCATTGCTTATGCGGAACATCACGCACAACGACAGTAGGTTCCATTTTTAGAGTCTTTGGTATGACTCGAAAGTCCATATGATAAAAGTAATTGATATATGTCAAAATATGACATCGAACTTTAATTTTTGAGTGAGGGAACATGACATGTTAATTTTGTGCAATATGTAGGTCTAGGAGTCTCGAGACTATTTCAAAAATGTAACTTGAGATTGTTAACACCACATATACATGATACATCGGTACATATCAACGTTTGGCATTTTATGACGTTTCAAAGTAGGTCTGTATGATAAGGAAGTAACCCATTTGTACATCGAGTATATTTGACTGCCATAACGGAAGACAAAGATTTCATGAAATGAAAAACTAAACAATCCATGACCTCTTTCGTGAAAATGTGTCCCTTAGAAAGGTTATTTGTATTGCAAATTCTAAGTTGAAGGAAATCATCTTTTCCGACGTTCTTTCTTCACCTTGTGTGAAATTTCATTTGAGTCAAGAGAAACTTTTGAAGCCGTTTTGTATTAAAATTGTTTCATTAAAGGCAGTCATTCGTCACCCTAAACCACAGTTTCAGTATACATATATCAAAACTCTCAATTGGTACAGCTCTTTGATTGGCATCACATTCAAACAATGCATCATAGCTAAATTACACAGCATGGGCACTGAGAGTGTCTTGATTACACATTAAGGACTTGTATGGCCACTGGGACAAGCCATGAAGCAATAAACAAGGATTGTGTCTTGATAAAGATGAGTTTTAGATAAATGTGGGAGGGGCTAGAAGTAAGTAGGTTGGGAGAATTGGAACTGTTTGGGATGATGAAAATATGCCTTTGCCAATATTTTTTGTTACTGTGGTAAAAACGTAGCAATTACCTTTCGAAACCTTAGAGAAATTTGGATTTCTGGCCTTTCTCGTATCGAACTTTGACTCTAATCATTTTCACACAGTGTAATAACATCACAATCCAGTAACCCTATCTTATATAGTGCTGAATCAAAACGGATTCTCATTTGGCTATGTAAATGTCTACTTTCTTGAGTGATTTTTACTGATTATTATATTTTTTTAAATGTAATCTTTTGGTTTCAACATACAATTCGAAAGAGTAATTTCACTTGAGAAAACCACAAAAGACGGGCGTTTTAAAACTTACGGTAAATAATACAAGAGTCCCCTTCTTAAAAAGTTAAAAAAAAATACACAAGGGCTTTTAGGCTAGTTACGAAAGTATGTCAAATAACATATGACTTGATTCTTTAACAATAACACTATTCTTCTGAATCGTTAATGCATGCCAAAATCGAGATCCCTCGTTGCATTACTACACACTTGCGTGTGCGTCGCAAGCCACATACAGTAGGCTAATTGGGTGTTCCCTTCAGGCCAATGACGTCAAAGAGCTTTAGCTTGTTCGGATCACGGTCACGTTTTATTTTACCTTTTTTGTAAACAGGTAAATATAACTTTGTGATTATAGTAATTGACGACAGAACGGATTGTAATCCTTATTGTTTGACCCAATGCGAAATTGTCTGGTCTTGTCTGGTTGTGTTAGAAGTCTCCTTCATAATATATCATTATTTGACTCAGTTTTGCATTGAAATACAAATCTAGGTCCTATTAGTAGTTGCTCACCAATGCGGAGATTTGGATCACTGCTGCCCGTTGCTGTCTCGGAGGAAGGAAGGAGGAGGCTCGGAGGAAGGAAGGAGGAGGCTAGGGTTTCGAGCTACGGGCTATGTATCGTTGAATGTACATCAAGACTCGTACATTAAACAGGGGAGGTATAGTTCTATGAGTGTGGACCAACTCCTGCTGAAAGTATAGATCGACCTCTGATTCGTCAGTCAGTTCCACGAAAAGAACAGAAGAAAAAAAAAAAACAAACTTGAAGGATATTAAGCTTTCCTACTTCAAGCAACGTAAATCATATTGTTAATGTTTTGAAAGATTAGAATTTTCGACGCGATCCACAAACATCTGTATCAGATAGCATTATCATACATACTCCCTAACATGGATGTAATACCTGTTTTTCCTACTGGCACGACCTGGATTTCATTGCTGCATAACCATGCAATCTCTCCTTTCAATGACCCTCAATCCCATGACCAGCCTCCCTTTATACACGGCCAGGCAGTTCAAACTTCCTTTTTTAGTCAATTAAAAGAAGGATTTAAGGTCATATTAAATTTTGATATTTTAGAGGGGTACTTATTCTTAGCACTTCGGTTTAATTTTCATTGAAGTCGGACATGTGGTTCTCAAGATATGAGCAGTTGAAGTTGCCACTTTTCAACAAAAAGTCAACCTGAAGCAAGCACATATGACATCACACACCCACAGTAATGGATAGTCTTCTGTTTTCCTTTAAAATTTACAGCCAATCTTCTCCTCAGCAATCCAATATTATCAGAATATGATTGCATAAGTAGCATGAGAATTTCACACAGGGAGGTCTTTTCCCAATTAACTTCAAGGTCAATAAGACAGTCTAGAAAAACAAAGGGAATCAAAACATTCCTTGTCAATATGAGGAAGTGATATAGCCACTGCTACCCTTAAGCTCAATTTGGAACACAGATCTCGGGGAAATACATGTCCCATTTATACTGGAGTTTCACCACACTGTGTAGATTTGGTTTCTCTTTCACATAAGAAATTAAATTTTGGCTGTAACTTCCCCTTTAAAAGTCATGTTCCTTTAGTGATACTAAAGCATAATCCTCTCACCCCAGACCTCAGTTTTGTAGTAGTCCACAGATATTCTCAATTGGCACTTTTGTTTTATTAACACCAAGTTCAAAAAATGCGGAGTACCGAAATGTACTCTAATGAACTGAAACTGTTTTGATTACACAATAAGGTCTTTGTATACTCACCCTGAGCAATGAACTAATTCTGTCTGGATGAGTTTTGGATAGTTGTGGGAAGTGCTATAAGTAAGTAGGTTAGAGGAATTGGAACTGTTAAAAGGACAATCCTCTCACCCCAAACTACACTTCTAGCATAGGGTAACAGAAACTATCAATTGGCTCAGCTTTTTGATTGACTTCTAATTCAAACAATGCAGCGTTCCAAAACTTATATTACACAGCACGAACTGTTCTGATAGTGTTTTGATTATACACATTGCTTTCTATATTCACCCTGAAGCAATAAAATGAGATTGTGTCTGGAAGAGGGTGAATTTCAGACAATTGTGGGAGGGGCTTAATTAAGAAGATTAGGAGAATTGGTACTGTTTGGGATGAGAAAATTGGGCCTTTAAGGGGAGAGGGTTACGCCTTAAGATTTTAGGAGTGGATGTTGGAGTTAATCGACCTCGACTCATCTATATTTTTTATGATGGTATATTCGATGCTTCGGAATAGTACTACCCTATTTTATGTATTCTGCTTTCAGATCCTTATCTTCGAATTAGTAATCTCTGAAAATCCTGACAAAATTATATCTTTAAGAACGAGGGACATCACAGACAAATGTTTGGCTTATGCCACCAATGTTGCAACCTTTATGCAAATGGTGAGAGATCTGTGCTCTCGACGAATCAGCTCTAATTCAATACTCTTGCTTCCTGAACAGTTGTGTGTGTGCGTGATTGAGGGGACGGGGTGACAATGTCTTGCATACCGAAGACTTTAAAATTGAAACCTACCTGTACTGCTAGTGTGCTTGGTGCTCAACATGATAGGCTACGAAAGTAGGGAAACAAGCCAGTGAGCCACAGCTGGAAAAAAGTTCTGACTTGCCCGACTTAAACCAATTGATTAGAAGGTGAAGTTTAGGGCTCAGTTTGCAACCAATTGGTTCAAGTGGAGCCGGCCACGGCCCTTTTTTCCAGTTGTGGCTCACTGGCTCGTTTTCCCAATTGACTAGAAACTTAGTCGTAAATTACGGGTACTTCATCTAGCTTTACCTTCTTGGCGAGTATTTTCAGTTAGGAATCCCATACCAATCAGGGGGTTGTCCAAGGGTGTAAGCAAAACGAAGACCGAAGACGGAAGACCGAAGACCGAAGACGTAAGACCGAAGACGGAAGACCGTAGACGGAAGACTGAAGCTCATATACACAAACGCATTTACAATTAATCTTAGAAGCATAGCCAACCTCCCTGCATCGGTGAAGTCTATGCGTTCCAACTATCAATACGACGAAGCTAGTCGCAGTTCCGCACAAACACAGGAGCTATAGGCCCCCTAGTTCTCTCAAAAGTTAACATGGAGGTGCGGCCACTGACAAACCCTTCCATTAGTATACATATATACGCATGTTTTATTTTGATTTGCACCCAATCAGCTTTCGGGTGGTGACACGTCTCCGTTTTGAATACCCCGACCTGCAAATGTAGCTTTGAATGCTACTTTCCTTGCGACAATGCCTTAATTATTAGTTAAATTTTGTCTGTTATTCACTCATAATGTTTGCAAATAAAGCTATTAATTGTACGATAGGTTTTATCGACTTTGCATTTGTGCTAAGGGTACAAAAGTCTGGTCTTTGTTTTGAAAATCCAGAGTTATTATAGTGGCGAAACCAGTGAGTTCGGTGAGAGGGGACAGTGATAGCTAGAATGTACGTACTAAAGATGATATATAACCTATGCCCCAATTCGAATTAAACCCCAAAAGGACGCTTGAAGGCGATTTGAGTCTGTCGGGAGGGGGGGGGGGCCGGAACGCCCAAAGGACTATATGGACGCACAACATTGCCCGCTTCCTTTCCCATAACTTTTTATACGTTTCAATTTGTTTGCGGACCTCCGTGGTTCGGTTTGTGGCACGTTTTCTTTTTAAAGATCATGATCGACAAATTTGTCTTTGATCACTACATTTCTTTTAATACTCTCTTAGTTATCAGTCAGTTTTGTCGGAAATTCGTTCGGAATATTTGTGAATGAAGTCTACAATTGCACGATAAGTTTCATCGAATTTGCATGAATGCTAAGGGTGTAAAAGTCTGGTCTTCGTTATGAAATTCTAGACTGCTAGAGTTATTACAGTGTAGAAAACAGGGAGTTCAGTGACAGGGACGGAAATGGCCGTACTAAAGTTGATATAAACCTATGCCCGAATTGAAATAAAACCTGACAAGCTTACAGGTACTTTGAGTCTTTCGAGGGGAGGGGGGGGGGGAGGCGTAGAACGCCATCCCGAACTGTATGGATCCACAACCAATAAGTTTTTATACCTTTCAATTTGTCTGCGGCCCTTTGTGGTTCGGTTTGTGACACGTTTTCGTTTTGAATATCAAGACATAGAAATTTAACCACATTTCTTGTGATACCTTCTTAGTTGTCAATTCAATTTTATCGGTAAACCAGTCACAACATTTTTTTAGTTAAGTCTCCAAATGCACGATAAGTTTCAGCGAGTTTCCATCAAAGCTAAGGGTCTAAAGGTCAAGTCTTCATTTTGGAAATTTAGAGTTATCGCATGTGGCGTATCTAAGGAATTCAGTCAACAGTGCATTAGCAGTATGTATAGGCGTTCTGAAGTAGAAATACAACCTATGCATCAATTCGGGGAAAATATAAAATGATACCGACAGGTCACTGGAGTCCGTACGGGATGGGTAGAAGGGTCATGGACACCCCAAACTATCTGGACCTTCATCCAGTTCTCGCTCACCTTCCCATAAGTTTTCATATGTTTTAGTTTGATCTGCCTCAAGCAACGGTCCGGTTGTGACACGTCTTCGTTTTAAATATCACGACCCGCAAATGTACATTTGATCTTTACTTTTCTGGCGATACTTGTTTAGTTATTAGTTAAATTTTGTCGGTAATTCGCTTAGAATAATTTCAAAGAAAGTCTACGAATGCACGATAAGTTTCATCGAATTTGCAAGATTTCTAAGGGTGTAAAAATGTGGTCTTCGTTTTGAAAATCTAAAGTTATTACAGTGTGGAAAACAGTGAGTTCGGTGACAGGGCGGAAATGGCCTCTATGGACGTACTAAAGTTGATATAAAACCTATGTTCAATTGAAATGAAACCTAACAAGCTTACAGGTAATTTGAGTCTGTCAAGGGGAGGGGGAGGGGGTGTAGAACGCCTTCCTGGACTGTATGGACGCCCAGCCATTGCCCGCTTCTTTTCCCATAAGTTTTTACACCGTTCAATTTGTCTGCGACCCTTTGTGGTTCGGTTTGTGACAGGTCTTCGTTTTGAATATCATGACCCGCAAATGTACATTTGATCTTTACTTTTCTAGCGATAGTTGGTTACTTATAAGTTGAACTTTTTCGGTAATTCGCTTAGAATAATTGCAAAGAAAGTCCACAAATGCACGATAAGTTTCAGCGAATTTGCATGATTTCTTTGTGTGGAAAAATGTGGTCTTCGTTTTGAAAATCTGGTATTGCAGTGTGGAAAACAGTGAGTTCGGTGACAGGGTGAAAATGGCCTCTATGGACGTACTAAAGTTGATATAAAACCTATGCCCTAATTGAAATGAAACTTAACAAGCTGACAGGTAATTTGAGTCTGTCAAGAGGAGGGGGAGGGGTGTAGAACGCCTTCCTGGCCATTGCCCGCTTCTTTTCCCATACGTTTTTACACCGTTAAATTTGTCTGCGACCCTTTGTGGTTCGGTTTGTGACAAGTCTTCGTTTTGAATATCACGGCCCGTAAATGTACATTTGATCTTTACTTTTCTAGCGATACCTATTTAGTTATTTGTTGAATTTTGTCGGTAATTCGCTTAGAATAATTGCAAAGAAACTCTACAAATGCATGATAAGTTTCAGCGATTTGGATGATTTCTAAGTGTGTAAAAATGTGGTCTTCGTTTTGAAAATCTGGAGTTATTGCAGTGTGGAAATCAGTGTTCGGTGACAGGGCGGAAATGTCCTCTATGGACGTACTAAAGTAGATATAAAACCTATGCCCCAATTGAAATGAAACCTAACAAGCTGACAGGTAATTTGAGTCTGTCAAGGGGAGTGGGTGTAGAACGCCTTCCTGGACTTGTATGGACGTCCAGCCATTGCCCGCTTCTTTTCCCATGAGTTTTTACACCGTTCAATTTGTCTGCGACCCTTTGTGGTTCGGTTTGTGACTGGTCTTCGTTTTGAATATCATGACCCGCAAATGTACATTTGATCTTTACTTTTCTAGCGATACTTGGTTAGTTATTAGTTAAATTTTGTCGGTAATTCGCTCAGGATGTTTGCAAAGAAAGTCTACAAATAAAACCTAACAAGCTTAGAGTTAATTTGAGTCTGTCAAGGGGAGAGGAGGGGGGGGGGGGTGTAGAACGCGTTCCTGGACTTATATGCATATCTGGACAGGGATTGAGTCAAGTTATATCTGGCTTGATATGGCCATATAAAACTTTATTTGCATATCTGGAAATTCATTTCATCAAGTTATATCTGGCTTGATATGGCCATATTAAACTAAATTTGCATATCTGGGAAGGCATTTCATCAAGTTATATCTGGCTTGATATGGCCATATAGGGGAGGAGGGGGTGGATGGCGGGAGATCATCCGGGTAAGAGTGACATACTCAGAGGATGATCACACAGTTCAGTCGTAACTGCAGGCTCATAAATGTACCGTAGTTCCAATGACTATGTATCGCTTTCAGCTTTAGGGTGTACTCACTGAGGGTTTTGAATACATATTTATCATGATGTAGAAGAAAAAGTGACAAAGTTTTTAATTGAATGACGACAATCAAGGTGTGTATTGTTATGATCAATGGTGATTCATTCGTGTCCTTTTTGTTGGTATTTAAATGCAAGGTGTATTTAGCAAAGATCAACACTCTCAATAGATCGTCATATTCGCATGTTTATATTTTTTTCCGTTTAACTAAAGTTTACTCTAAAAAGTATAAAAACCTAGTCCGGGATCGTTCATCCCCCCCCCCCCTCCTACGAACGTGTATACATATCAACTTAAAACGCCCATACAGACGGTTTCTGCCCCTCTAACCGTATTCCATAGCTCCACCTCTGCAAAAACTCTACAAAACAACGACATAATATTTACACCCTTAGCATTCATGCAAAGACTTTACTTACAAATAGTCTGAGTGGCTTGTAGATAAAATGTAACCCGAAACTAAAAGATAAGCACAAAAAATGAAATGGTTAAAACTACGCTTGGAGGTCATGATATTCAAAACGAAGACGTGTCACACATCGCACCTCGGAGGGGTGCAAGTCAAATTTAAACTTATGAAAACTTATGGGAAGGGGAGCGGACAGTGGTGCCACGCCCACATCGAACGGGGGTTGCTCACGTCCCATACCCCTATCCTGTATGGACTCCAAAATCCTGTCAGTGTAATTCTTATGCCTCTCACGAATTGAGGCAGAGGGTGTATTTCTACTTCAAACACGCCAAAAGTAGGCCGCCTCTCTTACCGAGCTCCCTGGTTTCGTCACTGGGATAATTTACATTTCCAAAACAAAGACATGACTTTTAGACCCTAAACATTCATGCAAATTCAACAACTTATTGTGCAACTGAAGACTTTACTCACAAATATTTCAAGTTGATTACCGTCAAATTTAAACTGATAACTATAGGAGTATCGCAAGAAATGCAGTGGTCAAAACCACATTTGCAGGTCGTGATATTCAAAACGAAGACGTGTCACAACCCTAACGCTGGTTCGTTGCAAATCAAACTAAATCATATGAAAATTTATGGGAAGGGGAGGGGCGTCAGTATCGTTGGGGGTTTTTCACGCCCTTCTTCCCCTTTCCGTGCGGACACCAATAGCTAGTCGGCATCCTTTTAGATTTGTCCCGATTTGAGGCAGATGGTGCATTTCTACTCCATAACTCCTATACAGGCTATAAGTGCCGTAGTGCCCTAGTTCCTTAACGACGCCACTCAGGCCCGTAGTGAAGGTGGGGGCAGGGGGAGAAACCCCGTTGACATTTTTTCGCCCCAAGAGAGAGTTTGAACCTTGCGATTGACTTAATACATTTGCACACGTTAGCCCCAGTGAATTGTTTTTTAATCCATCCTCGGAAAACTTTTAGCCCCCTCCAGAAACTTGTCTGGCTAGAAGCCTGACATTGCCACATGCCACAACTCTAAATTTTCAAAACGAAGACATGACTTCTAGACCCTTAGTATTCACTGAAACTGGCTGAAACTTATCGTGCATTTGTAGACTTTACTTACAAATATTATGACTTTTTTACAGATGAAATTTAATAGATAAGTAAGAGAGAATCACAACAAATGTAGTGATCAAAGCTACATCTGTATGTCATGATATTCAAAACGAAAACGTGTCCCAAACCGAACCACGAAGGGCCGCAGTCAAATTAAAAGGTACAAAAACTTATGGGAAATAAAGTGGGCAACGGTTGTGCGTCCATATAGTTCGGGGAGGCGTTCTACGCCCCCCCCCCACAGACTCAAATCGCCTGTAAGCATCCTTGCTGGGTTCTATTCCAATTGGAGCAAAGGTTATATATATCAACTTTAGTACGTCCATACAGGCCATTCCTGTCCCCTCTCACCGAACTCAATGGTTTCCACACTGTAATAATTCTAGATTTTCAAAACGAAGACCACATTTTTACACCCTTAGCATTCATGCAAATTCGATGACATTTATCGTGCAATTGTAGACTTCATCCACAATATTGTGGGCGAATTATCGACAAAATTTAACTGATTACGAAGAAAGTATCACAAGAAGTGTATAGTGATCAAAGCTTGTATGTCATGATCTTCAAAACGAAAACGTGCCACAAACCGAACCACGGAGGGCCGCAGACAAACGAAGAGTATAAAAAGTTATGTCAAAGGAGGCAAGCACTGGTTGTGCGTCCATACAGTCCGGAGGGCGTTCCTCCCCCCTCCCTCCCGACCGACTCAAATCGCCTGTAAGCGTCCTTCTTAGGTTTTATTCGAATTGGGGCATAAGTTATATATCAACTTTGGTACGTCCATACAAGCTACACCCGCCCCCTCTCACCTAACCCACTGGTTTCGCCACTACAATAATACTAGTTTGTCAAAACGAAAACCAGACTTTTGTACCCTCATGCAAATTTGATAAAACTTACCGTACAATTGATGACTTTATTTGCAAACATTCTGAGTGAATTACCGACAAAATTAAATCAATAACGCAGGCAGTATCGCAAGAAAAGTATCGGTCAAAGCTACATTTGCAGATCGGGATATTTAAAACGAAGACGTGTCACAACCGAACCTCTGGTGGGGGCAAATCAAACATATGAAAACTTATGGCAAGGGGAGCGGAAAGTGGATGAAGGTCCCGACAGGTTGGGGTGTTCAATACAAATTTTCAAAATGAAGACATGATTTTTAGAACATAAGCTTTGATGGAAACTCGTTGAAACTTATCGTGCATATGGAGACTTTACTTGCAAATATTCTGAAAGGTTTATCGATAAAATTTAATTGACAATTAAGAAAGTATCACAAGAAATGTAGGGATCAAAGTTACATTTTTATGTGATGATATTCAAAACGGAAACGTGTCACAAACCGAACCACAAAGGGTGGCAGACAAATTGAAAGGTGCAAAAACTTATGGGAAATGAAGCGGGCAATGGTTGTGCGTCCATGCAGTCCGGGGAGGCGTTCTACCCCCCCCCGCCCGCCCCCGTTGACAGACTCAAATTACCTGTAAGCTTGTTAGGGCTTATTTTAATTGGGGCATAGGTTTTATATCAACTTTATTACGTCCATACAGGCTTTTTTCGCCCTGTCACCGAACTCACTGTTTTCCATACTGTAATAACTCTAGATTTTCAAAACGAAGACCACATTTTTACACCCTTAGCATTCATGCATATTCTCTGAAACTTATCGTGCATTTGTATACTTTCTTTGCAATTATGCTAAGCGAATTACCTACAAAATTTAACTAATAACTAACAAAGTATCGCTTGAAAAGTAGTGATGAAATGTACATTTGCGGGTCGTGATATTCAAAACGAAGACGTGTCATAACCGGACCGTTCCTAGGGCCAGATCAAACAAAAACATATGAAAACTTATGGAAAGGTGAACGGGAACTGGATCAGGGT
Source organism: Holothuria scabra (assembly GCA_037179385.1). Taxonomy (NCBI): domain Eukaryota; kingdom Metazoa; phylum Echinodermata; class Holothuroidea; order Aspidochirotida; family Holothuriidae; genus Holothuria; species Holothuria scabra. The sequence goes on from CM074194.1 coordinate 23,942,252, forward strand.
CCAGATAGTTTGGGGTGTTCATGACCCTTCTACCCATCCCGTACGGACTCCAGTGACCTGTCGGTATCATTTCATATTTTCCCGGAATTGAGGATTAGGGTGTATTTTTACTTCAGAACGCCTATACATACTGCTAATGCACTTTTGACTGAATTCCTTAGATACGCTACATGCGATAACTCTAAATTTCCAAAATGAAGACATGACTTTTAGACTTTTTAGACTTAACTAAAAAAATGTTGTGACTGGTTTACCGATAAAATTGAATTGACAACTAAGAAGGTATCACAAGAAATGTGGTTAAATTTCTATGTCATGATATTCAAAACGAAAACGTGTCACAAACCGAACCGCAAAGGGCCGCAGAGAAATTGAAAGGTATAAAAACTTATGGGAAATGAAGCGGGCAATGGTTGTGGATCCATACAGTTCGGGTTGGCGTTCTACGCCTCCCCCCCCCCCCCTCGACAGACTCAAAGTACCTGTAAGCTTGTCAGGTTTTATTTCAATTCGGGCATAGGTTTATATCAACTTTAGTACGTCCATACAGGCCATTTCCGTCCCTGTCACTGAACTCCCTGTTTTCTACACTGTAATAACTCTAGCAGTCTAGAATTTCATAACGAAGACCAGACTTTTACACCCTTAGCATTCTTGCAAATTCGATGAAACTTATCGTGCAATTGTAGACTTCATTCACAAATATTCCGAGCGAATTTCCGACAAACCTGACTGATAACTAAGAGAGTATTAAAAGAAATGTAGTGATCAAAGATAAATTTGTTTATCATGATCTTTAAACCGAAAACGTGTCACAAACCGAACCACGGAGGTCCGCAGACAAATTGAAACGTATAAAAAGTTATGGGAAAGGAAGCGGGCAATGTTGTGCGTCCATATAGTCCTTTGGGCGTTCGAGTCCCCCCCCCCTCCCGACAGACTCAAATCGCCTTCAAGCGTCCTTTTGGGGTTTAATTCGAATTGGGGCATAGGTTATATATATGATCTTTAGTACGTACATTCTAGCTATCCCCTGTCCCCTCTCACCGAACTCACTGGTTTCGCCACTATAATAGCTCTGGATTTTCAAAACAAAGACCAGACTTTTGTACCCTTAGCACAAATGCAAAGTCGATAAAACCTATCGTACAATTAATAGCTTTATTTGAAAACATTATGAGTGAATTACCGACAAAATTTAACTAATAATTAAGGCAGTGCCGCAAGGAAAGTAGCATTCGAAGCTACATTTGCAGGTCGGGGTATTCAAAACGGAGACGTGTCACCACCCGAAAGCTGATTGGGTGCAAATCAAAATAAAACATGCGTATATATGTATACTAATGGAAGGGTTTGTCAGTGGCCGCACCTCCATGTTAACTTTTGAGAGAACTAGGGGGCCTAGCTCCTGTGTTTGTGCGGAACTGCGACTAGTTGGAACGCATAGACTTCACCGATGCAGGGAGGTTGGCTATGCTTCTAAGATTAATTGTAAATGCGTTTGTGTATATGAGCTTCAGTCTTCCGTCTTTGGTCTTCGGTCTTCCGTCTTCCGTCTTCGGTCTTCGGTCTTCGGTCTTCCGTCTTCGGTCTTCGGTCTTCGGTCTTCGTTTTGCTTACACCCGGTTGTCCAATCAACTCTCTGTACCAACGAAAGCTAGTGCAAGGAAGAATGCGAATCGAGGTCACACCTATTAAGTACACATTGACATGCAATAACACAGCACTTAACACGCTACCAATGTTTATCTTATTTTACAAAGGAATTTTCTATTATGTGCACATTATACTGTCCGGCATCATATGTCATTGCACTAGTCCGCTTGCAAAATATACAGACAGATAGTATCAATAATGCGTCCACATCAAACCTAATCCTTGACCGTTGTAATTGGGACTTCCTCACAGAGTGAGGAGATACATTCATTTCGTCGGTGGAATAGGGACCTTCCTGGGGGGCCGGGTGGGGAATTGGGCGATTAATTAATACCACTGCGAAGTTAAACAGTTTGGACAAAATTCTTACACACCAGCTACCTTTTTCTTAAGTCCTCCCGACCCTTTGGTGAAGGGCCGTTCAGCGAAACCAAACTTTAATCTGCTCCCCAAAGAAGTACGTCCACTAAAGGACAACACTAGACCAACCAGTTGGACACGCAATCCGTTACCTTCCAAGCACATGACAGACAAAGAGTGAAGGTACCACTAGTGTTCATTCAGAATAGCAATGAAGGAGGGCCTACCTAGCTCAAAAAGCCCAAATGACTTCCCAGTCCTAACTTGTCAAACGCAGATTTACGTTATAAAATACATCATTTGTCATTTCGATTGAATCAAGCGTTTCAGCTTCCAGCATATCTACCCTCATGTGTAATAGAGGTGAATGCCTGTTGGGTATTGTATTTATATACGAAGGTTTGCAGTAAACATTAAGCGCAAAAACTTGATTTTCCACCTTTGGTATTTTTTAAAGTGTTCGGCTTCAACTGTCTCATGATATTTCTCTCTACTAACCGGAGGGAACCACATCACTGGGAAGGTTCACCCTACTCACACTGATGCAATAAGGCAACGTGTTATATCAGTGGAAGCCAAAGGTCTGTTCAGTCGCTAACCGTGGTCTGTGGATCACTTATGAACAAATCAATATGAAAAATTGTCAGATATTGATCAGAAAAAACTCAGCTGACAGCTGATGCCCTGTAATGAAGTTATAAATTGGCCAACCATTTTCAAGCTCCAAAACAAAATCGGAACAAGGAACAAGCAAGACCGAAACTATGAAATTATTCGTGACAATATTTCACAAGAGAGAATCCACCATCTGCATGGGAAGGTTGGCTGACAGTGACACCCTCTGGCACAAGGTATATTCTATAACCACTGGAGGATCGCTTCTGTGGTCGTGGATACCCCTGCGCCAGGTGAGAATGGAGAAGCGGGAGGGGGGTTACTCTTAAAAACAGATATATGCAAACAGTAAGACAGTAACACCGCTGGGAAAAATATCCTCCGAGGCAACAGAGGTTGACCTTTATGATCACGGATACTCATGTGTCAGGTACGTAAACATCGAAACTGGAGCTATATACGTGCTTGGAAACAGACACAGACGGGACAAAGTCTCCAACAAAACAATCAAACAATCCGAAGTTAAAAAGTTTAAACGATTGTGATGACCGTATTTTCCAGGCAGTGTTTCTCATTTAGACAAGCAATGTCCAACTTATTCATCGAGCTTCATTCTGTCAATTTTTATCCTAACCCATTTTTGTATATTCATGAGTTAGTATCGTAAGGAAAACACATATAACATGACAAAACGCCTATAAACTGATAAACAGAAGATTACAAAAAATTCAAATTGACAGATCGTAGTTTTGATGGTTATTTCTCTTCAAAAATGTAGATAAATATCACTTTTTGTCAATTTATTTGTGTTTTATTTCACGGAGATCGTCTTTATTGGAAATTGTGTGAATGTTTGAAAGTTAAAGCTGTTTTAAAGAGCTGGTCGTTAGCTTTGAGACGACCGTCTCCAAGGTTACAATTTATGATGTAAGTTATTTATTTGTTTGTGACAAAGGCTGCTTTTTAATGATCTGCAACAAAGCAAATGTGCCTGCCACTATACAACACCTTTTCAGTATACCAACTCTGCATTTCTGATGTATAGTGCCCTATATTTATTTCAAGTTCTCTGGATGCTATACACCATTGGGACATTACCTTATCTACGATACTATGACATCTTTAAATTCGGTGTGAGTGATAAGCCGTACTGAACCAATAATTTGGTCCTCAGAAAACCGAAAACTAATTTTGGATCCAATGAGAGAAATTTGGTTCTGTAATCAGGGAGCTAGCCCTGTAATCGTACTTAGTGTCTATTTACTGATTTAGAGAGTTGTGCATCCGTCACACAAAGAAAGGAAATCATCCTTGTCAGTATTGAAAGTTAGTTAATGTTAAGGGAGCAGGGGGGGGGGGTGGAGGGCAAACTCCCCGATCTTGTTCTACACGCTGATCGATTATACTCCTTTTTAAAATTGATGTTGGGCAGAGATACACAAACGTTGAACAAAAAACATGCGGCTCCTGGTATTGCTCTTTTCTTTCTTCCCTTTAAATTGAATGTGGAAGGCCTCTATCTTAAAAAGTACCTTTAGTATTTCAAGGGCAATATGTTCAAAATTACCGAGTATATATTTAGGAGGATGGGAGGCAGACTCATTAGGCATCCCCTTTATAAATCATTCGTTATGTATGGAAACTTGTAGCCACGGACTTATATATATGGAAAAGCATGTAACGTGTACGTCCTATCCGTAGATGGTCGCCACCGGCTGAGACAAAAAAGGCGCACCAAGATGGCCGCCGCGAAGGTATAAATCGTCTGATTTGACGACGACTCTGTGAAATCTTAAGCAAAAGTTAAACTTGAATGGGAAACAATTTCGTATTTCTGCAATAGGTGTAGTGATTTTGACCTTACTTTGCCATATTTTAAAAATAGTTCAACTTTCTTGCAAAATATGGGGATATACTTGAGCAAGTCCAAGTTTTCACACAAAGCCATAGCAGACGGCCATTTTGGTGCGCTTTTTCTCACAGGTACAGCAGCGACAATATACGGTGCGGTATGCTTTGTCCATGCATAGGAAGTCCGTGCTTGTAGCTCACAAGAAAGCCAGATTTTCTAGGGTGCGTCCTTATTTTTTCCGGTCAGTTTCCGTGAAACATCTTTCAACAGCCCTTCCGTACTGTTTAGACTACGGACCATGACTTTTCAAAACCTTACCTATCCCTCATTCAGATGACTACCATTCTAGCCACACTGGCATCCTATTTGTTATATGTGTTGTAGACCAAATTTTATATCATACTTGGTAAAATTCAACAAAAGCAATTCCAGTATTCCTATCTTTGGTCATTTGGTTTAAATTCGGTAAAACGTCGTTCTAAACTACAATTTTTCAGAGAGTCTACAAAATATTCTCAATTTGCACAGTTCTGTTTTAATCTTAAAATTCCAAAATGCATTGGGTAGCTCATATTGGAAAACATGCACTGAGCGTTCTGATTACGAGCCTTGTATGCTCACCAGGTATGCCCTGAAGCATAAACCAAGGATGGTGCCATGATTTGCCTGACAGGGGCCCAAGCTCCCGGCCATGGGGACCAGCATTCGGCGAGGCCCCGACAAAGTTGACGAGTCAGTTCCTTTATGACGTGAGTTAGCAGAGTTTGAGGCGCTCGTACCGGACCGAAATCATTGGTATTATTTTTACAAATGATATAAAACTGGGGTTTGTTTTGAAGAAAATTTTGAAAGAATTATGATTTTTTGTAGGGACCATTAAAACGTTGGGGCGTCTAGAAGAAATTGTCCTTCTTATGAGCAAAATAAAAAACGCTGTATGGGCGACAGCTGAACTTTTTGGTAACGTATTCTATCGTATTTAGGTCTACGTGCTATAGGCTCTCAGACGAAACTGGAAATTGTTTGATGAAAGACTTGAAAACTCATTGAATTGGGAAAATGTGGAATTTAATGTTAAAAAGTGGTGTATTTGAAATATTGGGCGATTGACAGAAGTTGGTTTTGTTTTTTATTGTCCGGAGTATCCCTTGAAATTGGGAAATTGTGCTTACAAAGTTTTTTAACAAATACTTGAAAATCCGAAGTTTATAGTAAAGGAAAATTGTAATTTTATGACAGTTTTGGGGGTTTTTATGGAAAAATCTGACCTTCTTAATTGTATGCTCTGGAACAATATTTGAAAATTTCCTTGCCGAAAAGTTTGGCTTTCCATATATTGGAAGTTTTATAGTTTATGTATAGACATAAGCGTACGGGAGAGCGTTTCAGTTTGAAGGCGGACAGAAGACTTTTTTGTTCGAAAATATAATCCTGCCCGAAAGACTATCCAAAAGAGAGAACACAGGAATTTTTAAAATAATCGAACCCCTAAGACATCCGGAAATGGCGTTTTCCAGATTTGTACCTAGAAATGTAGCAGCCATTATTTTGAGCTTCTTTTGCAATAGAATCCTCACTTCAGTAGAAAAAACAACTTGCTATGCGATCAGAAAATTACCAGATAAAAGGTACCACTACCATTAGATGAATTGGTTTTGTCTCCTTTAGGGGAAACCTAAACGGTACGCAACTGAATTGAAGAAATGCTAATGTTTTTGACCCTATTTAGACTTTTCTTTGCATTCAATTGAATGTCCACCAAAGGGATAGAATTTTCTGTCCCTGACCGAACTCCGGACCATAAATGATTTTACTCCCAATCGAGCGTCTTTAAAATATGTCACATTACAAGGTGGCTTCAAAAGAATTTTCAATCAGATTTATGGGGAGATATTTTCACACTACTGTTTGTCATTATGTGTAACTGAAAACGACCTGGCCGATTTTTATTGCGGTTGCCCGAATTCGGCTGTCTAGACAGGACAGATGGCAAACCAAGTGTTTATCGTAGGCCTATAGATGAAGGCCCCCTGCGAAATTGGATCTTGTCAAGGAGGGTAGGAGGGTAACCTTTCCAGAGGGGGTGCATTGCCCCCGCCCCCTCGGTCGTGCCCCCTGGTTACGTCTGCACATGAAACTTCCATCTCCCTGATCTGCAACACAAGACCTTGGAGCAAGGTTTTAAGATGGGACAAGACACGTGGAATGAGGACTTACAGCGCTAGGAAAAAGTGATGGAAAATCGGTTCCGATGTTCATTAAAATAGTGTTATCAAAGGCGAAAACAACGTCATGATCATCCATTCAGTAACCGCAATCCTCTAGGTTTTTTATTTTTTATATTTTTAGACCTTCTCGGAAAAAACACCGATGATGGGACAAGGTACATAGAATGAGGTGTAACAGAGCCACGAAGAAGTGATTGAAAATCGATTTCGATGTGTATTATAACAGCGTTACGAAGAAAAACAATATTTCATGACCATCCATACAGTAACTTCGGTTCTTTATAGGTTTTGGGGAGATGAGACAAGGTACATGGGATGAGGTTTAACAGAGCTACGAGGAAGTTATTGAAAATCGATTTCGATGTGTACTATAACAGTGTTACAAAAGAAAAAAAAATCGTGATCATCCATTCAGTAACTACAGTCCTTTAGGTTTTCCTTTATTTTAAGACCTCCCCGAAAAATTTTCGGGACAGAGTACATGGAATGAGGTATAACAGAGCCACAGAGAAAGGAGTGAAAATCGATTCCGATGTGCTTTAAAAAGCGATACAAAAGAAAAAATATGTTCAAGATCGCCCATCCAGAAGTATTATTTTTAGACAGCCCCGACGAATCACCCCGACGGTGGGTATGCCCCCGCCCACCCACCACCCACCCCACCCCCACCTCACTCCCCCCCCCCCCCGGCGCCAGCCCGTGGCATTAACTAGGATTGTGAAGGGATGAAGATGATAAATGTTAGAAAGCCCTGAGGGAGGGGCTAGAAGTTATTAGGTTGGAAGAATTCTCACTTTCTGGGGATGAATAACTGCCTTTAAATAAGTTCTTGGGAGAGATCTATCTAGTAACACTTTAACGATCTCACAAGATGAAAGAAGCTTACATCAATGTCGTCTGTGGCTATCTGTGTTGACGCATGAGTGACGGTATAAAGACTACACCGAGGAGTTACGGTAGAGACAAGTATTCGTTTGCTACAATGAGTGTGTGAGAATCGGGTCTGAACGGCTCATTGAAAAACCGGGGTTATCGCTGACTCGACGCCATGGAAAACGGATGGGGGAGACCAGGAGACGAACATTTCCAAAAGTCTTCCTACACATTTGTTGGAGCGATTACGATTCTCGATAACGAATTTGCAAAGCTGCGAATGGCCTCGGTATAAACATACAGACCATGAAGGGAAAGTGGGTATGGTTTAATGAGTGTTTTAGTCGATTAAATATAAAGTTAATCAACAAGACTCCATCTCCCTTGTGAGACCAACGTATCAGCCACAGGAATTAACCACGGAACTGCTTATTTAGCTTCCTGGTTAAACCAGAGAGTTCTGTATACAACTCCCTGGTTAAACTAAGATTTTTTTGTAAACAGACAACGCGTGTTCTGTCATTGTGCTGGTTGCACCTGTTAAGTTTCTTGGGACTTTCACCATCGTGTACACCGTCCTAGAAGATCAATGGGATGATCACCATTATGCAACGAAATAATTCTGTACACAGACCGCAATGAAATTGACTTCAGATGTTCAAGAATTATACGAGACTTTCAAAAATTGTCAAGGTTGATTCTTTCACCGTGACGTATTCAGAGTACAAGGTCACGTTTCTACTTTTATCCCAGTTGTCAAATTATTTCGGTAGGATTGCTTCCGGCGAATTCTTGTCAGGGCATTATACAGGTAAACAAACATGCTTTACGAAACGTGATTTTGGATACCGTGCGAAAAATTGGGGACCGTTAACACCGATGATCTTCTTTACTCGCCTAGCGTTACGTACACTGATCTTATTGCTCTACTAGCAAAAAGCACATTTTCCCGTTTACTCCGGTTACCCACCCTTCCTTTTTGAGTGGTAAAGCAGACCGAGCAGCGCAGGAGAAACCTGCTGTCAACAACATTTGAAATTCCAACAGGTTTGAACAGGTATAAAAGGCATGAGCAGGCAATATGTTACAATTAATTACCTTTTGGGTAATGAAATTCAACATACGTCAACAGGTAACACAGAAAAATCTATCAGGTTCCTGTTGGAGAGTTAAAATCCACTTGAAACCTGTTGACTTTGTCTCCAGTTACCTTTTGTGTACCTGTTCAAACCTATTAAAACCAGTTCAACAGGTTTCAAGTGGAACATTCTTCTAGGGGTGAGACATGTTTGTAACTCACTTATCTTTCATCTTACCCTTGTCAGTGAGTCAATATACCTTCGTGGTTTCTAAAGAGTTACATAATTACAAAAATTCCTTACATAATCACTCTTACCCTTGTCAGTGAGTCAATATACCTTCGTGGTTTCTGAAGAGTTACATAATTACAAAACTTCCTTACATAACCACTCTTGAAAACGATGAAAACAATAGCATCTTTTTAAAGGACCAATCCTCTAACCCAAACTTAAATTCTTGTACGTGTTATAGGATCCGCTCAATTGGCTCAGCACTTTGATTGACAGCTTACTCAAACAGTGCTGAGTATCAAAGCTTATATTTCACAGCACGAACTGTACTGAGAATGTTTTGATTATATACATTGAGCTTTTCTATACTCACCCTGAAGCAATAAACTGAGATTGTGTCTGGATGAGGGTGAACTTCAGACAATAGTGGGAGAGGCTAGAAGGAAGGTTATGAGAATTTGTACTGTTTGGGATGGGAGAATTGAGCCAACTTTTACATTCTGATTAAGTCAACTTCTACATTCTGATTAAAATGAGATGACATTGCCCCTATATATGTCTCAAAGCCTGACGGGTCCATCAAAACAGAAATTACTAAAAAGAATCATAGCTGTTAAAATGTGATCAACCACTATGTTGTTGAGTAAGGGTAAGTTCCCGGTCGCCCGACTGTAGCTTTTGGGATGTTTTTTCGGTCAGTGGCGTAGCCACGGAAGTGATTTTGGGGGTTAGACCCCCCCCCCCCACGACCCAACCTCGGAATGCAAAAACACCCAAACAGCGGTTTTTTCTCACTATCCTTAGACTTTTACCTCATGTCGTGCCCCCCATGACACCCCTCCGTATTACAATCCAGGCTACGCCACTGTTGTCGGTAAATTAGCCGGGGCAGTGGAAAGATACTAAAGGAATTACAAAACAGAAACTCAAAACATGCTTAGCTCACATTAATCTATAGTCACGGCACGCTTTGATTTCAGTAAGGTTAACACCCTTTTCAGGTTTCTTGGCTGTATCAAAAGGTATGAAGTTGGGTTATTAGGATATTGTACTTTGAGAAACATTCGTAACGCAGACGCACTGAACATCATATTCAAGTTTTAACGTTTAAAGAAGGGTTTGATACGTTAGAAAGGTACCGTACTTGTTTTAAGCATTTCTGCGATTTTTTCATTGAAATCCGATTTGTGGTTCCCAAGATATAAGCAGGTAAAGTTGTCAAATTTTCAACAAAAAGTAAATTGAGGCGAGCACATTTGACATCATAGCTTCACATTAATTAACAGTTTTTGCGTTTCTTTAACATTTGCAGTCATTTTTTCACCTCAGACGATCCCATATTATCAGGATGGGACTGCGTACGTGGTATGAGGACAACACCCATTCATTCAACACAGGGAGGTCCTATTCATTTTGAATTCAAGGTTAACACAACAGTCTGAAAAAACAAAGCATTCCATGTCGATGTGAAAAAGCGACGTAACCTCTGCTGCCTCAAACTATCTTTGGAGCAAAATATAGTACCTCCATTAACTGATATTTCGAGAAATACGTACATGTCCGATTTGAAGGGAAGTTTCACCACACAGTGTAGATTTGGTTATTCTTTCACATATGGAGATAATCTTTTTTTCTTGAAGTTCCCATTAAAGTGTCCAAATGCTGATTCGAGGTAGTGTAAGGGACCTTATTCGCCTTTCAGCCCTTTAGGTTTGAATATCAAATCTAAATAGTGCAACTTACAATCCCAAATGAGCAACATGCATAGGAAACGTTGCATATTATCAGCAGACCTGATTATGACCATGGTCGTCATGTTTGCATAACAAGTCACTTTCACATGAACTGTAATTTCTGTTCCATATAACCAGATAACAGTACTCCATGTATCTATAATCATTTTGTGTAAGGACGTGTTTAGACCCTTTTGAAATCATCGTACTGAGTAGTTACTCGTATTACTTTAGTAGTGGTTACTCGTACCAGGGAGGTGTAACAGCTCCCTGCTTGTACCAGGGAGTTACTAGAGACTATGCTCTAGCAGGGAGCTGGCTCCCTGCTTGTACCAGGGAGTTACTAGAGAATATACTTTAGCAGGGAGCTGTCTCCCTGCTTGTACCAGGGAGTTACTAGAGACTATTCTCTAGCAGGGAGCTGTCTCCCTGCTTGTACCAGGGAGTTACTGGAGACTATACTCTAGGATGGAGTGGACTTCTTCAGGTAAGGATAAGAAAATTATAAAGCACACTAATCTGTAAGACAAATTAAAGGGATCTTTCATCACTTATTTAGCTGTACAATTCGCTCTTCATATGAGATCCACCTAACACGCCGGTAAATATACTGACACGCTGACAAAAACAATAGCACAAACAATGCATAAAGTGAAGCGGTATTGTTAGAACTCACTATTGCTCACATCAACTGGTAAGAAATTATATATATATATATATATATATATATATATATATATATATATATATATATATATATATATATATATATATATATATATATATATATATATATATATATATATATATATATATATATATATATATATATATATATATATATATATATATATATATATATATATATATATATATATATATATATATATATATATATATATATAGTGTCAATTCGAAGTATAACGCTGTAATTCCAACGAAAAATTTCGTTGGAATTACAGCGTTATACTTCGAATTGACACTATTTAGTTTATTTTCCAACACACGGTATATGTTTATTCATATAACTATGTTATATATAGATATATATATATATATATATGAACCAAATGGAAAAGCACCACACCAGTAAAAACATAAAACAAATAGTAAAAACTGGTAAAACAAGAACATATATTTAGCTTTCAGGACCACCGGCCCCTTCCTCAGAAACGTGTTTAGACAACTAAGTTAGTTGTCTAAGTTAGTTGTCTAAACACGTTTCTGAGGAAGGGGCCGGTGGTCCTGAAAGCTAAATATATGTTCTTGTTTTACCAGTTTTTACTATTTGTTATATATATATATATATGTATATATAATTTTTTATATATATATATATATATAATTTCTTACCAGTTTGTATCTCCTCGGAGATCCAGCCTTTCAACTCTGTAACTCTGTAGCACCGTTGTTTTACAGTTTCTCCGTCATGTTTATATATATATATATATATATATATATATATATATATATATATATATATATATATATATATATATATATATATATATATATATATATATAAACATATATATATATAAACATATATATATATATATATATATATATATATATATATATATATATATATATATATATATATATAGGTCGATGCAAAAACCTGGTAATACACAGTGCAATATAATTGAACCAAAAATGGAGTTGAACGAAAAATACAAATTACGACGTTTCGGGTTACATACCCTTCAACACGGTAACAGAAAGTCAACTGAAGTCACACAAACGAGGAGTCAAAGTCAAGGAATAAGCACCAGTCAATAACAAGATTAAAATCATTCAAGCAGTAATTCTAGCTTAGAATTAAGGCCAGGGGGTGAAGAGTGCCAAGTTTAAGGATAAGACGGTTTTCAGTCGTGTGACGATCAATATGGGTTCCTTACAGGTCAATGCGGCCGTGACCAAAAAGTCTTTAATTGTACAAAGGGAGGGCGGATTAAAATGGGCTGCTACTGGAAAGCCAGACAAGTTAAGTTTAATAGATCGGAGGTGTTCAGTAATTCTATCGGCTAGCCTCCGTTTGGTTTCACCAACATACAGAATTTTACAGCGTTATCAACTTAAAATGTAAATAACATTGGGAGAAATACAAGTAAAATGATCAGTAACTTTGAACACATGAGAGGGTCCTTGAATAGATAACAGTTGGTCTCCGGAGACAACAGGGCAAGTGTTACACCGTTTGCGTTTACAGCGAAGGTCCTAGGGTTGGGGACAGGAGAGGGGTGGGGGTGGGAAGATCTTACTAAATGATCACCAATGTTGCGATCTCTTTTGAAGGCAACTAAAGGGGGGTGAGTAAAGATGGACTTAGTGGTAGGGTCAGACATGAGGGTCTTAAATTTCTTAAAAATGAAACGCTTTATGGGTTGCACGGAAGGGTGGAAGGGCAGCACCAGAGTGATACGGTCGGAATTAGAATTAGGAGCCTTATTGTCTAAGAAAAAGGACCTACTGATGGATTTAACACGACGGTTAGCAGCCTTTACGATTTTATCGGGGTAACCCCCATTAGCAAAGAAATTCGAAAGTTGATTGCAAGTGTGAATGAAATCGGCGTTAACAGAGCAAATTCTTTTAGCTCTAAGAAACTGAGAAAAGGGGATTGAGTTTTTACACTTAGGGGGTGACAAGAGGAATACAATAAGAAATTGTGAGAGTCAGTATCCTTGAAATGAATATTGATCTGATAGAACGATCTACGATGGTAAGCCTTAAAGCTTAGAAGGTAGCACTAGAGGTAGGTCAACCTCTTTGCTGAATTTTCCTTCTGTTCTTTTTCTATATTTCTTCCCTTGTTCAAAAGGCAATGCCAGTACTTGGGTTGAATTAAAATTCATGATCGGATCATTACCAATCTTTCGACCTACATATATATATATATATAAAAATATATAAATAAGTGAACCAGTGCGGTAATGAATAGTCGCATGAAGACCTAACGTCTTCATGCGACTATTCATTACCGCACTGGTTCACTTATTTATATATAAATAAATATATATATATATATATATATATATATATATATATATATATATATATATATATATATATATATATATATATATATATATATATATATATGTAAATATATATATATATATATATTTATTTATTTATTTATAGATATATATATATATATATATATACATATACACATATATATCCACCCCAAAAAGTGGGGGACATGTCTCCCTGTCCCCCCTAAATTGACGTCCCTGCACCGATGATAGAAGAAGGGTAAATAGTTAGTTTGTCTAAGAAAAAATTGTAACCTCGTCCTTTTCTACACCGAAATTCCCAGTTGCCCTGCATTCCCATTAAATCTGCTCTAGAAAGTAAAATGTAGGGTGCTGCGGTCTGTTTTACTTCATCTGTAGACATATTCTCTTAAAAAGCTGTGTCGAAAAAATGTTTAGTCGTTTAATAGAAGGACTTGTAAACCTTAAACTGCTGAAAAACATGATTTCGTTACATCTTTCCCTGTTTTCATTCTTGGAAATTACACCGACTATTTGGATGAGATCATACCTTTGACTTTCAATTTCCTTAATGAACAAACAAAACAAAAGGTCTCCACCCACCTGTTTGTCTCCCAAGCTTCCGTTTTGAGTATGATTCTTTCTTAACTTGAGCAATAAATTTCTATTAACATTTCAAATACTCCCTTGTTCAACAGTATACCGATCGTATGTGCAATACAATCGACATGCGTGAATAGCTAAAGTAATCGATTCGTGACCGTTGGCTATACCGAAAGGAGCACAATTTGATAATATCTAGAGAAATAGAAATGTCGAGCAAGCGAAGCGTAAGACGAAAATTCTCTGTCGACTTCTTTTTCTTTCATAACCGGAAATGTGTATCCTTGCCTTGCACAATTAATGGCTCTTGATATTGTTGTTTAAATATATGAAATGACAAGTTCATGTCTCCTGTGGGTAAGACACAATGCTCTCCTAAACATGCCATGGGTGTTCAAACAGCAATCCTAGGTAACAACTCAACCAATATAAACCTAATGGTTTATTTACATCAATATTACCCGGTTTAACAGATACTCTTTTTGTGAGAATTCCCAGACCGGAACACAACTTGGATACATGATCGGCCATTTTGCTTATTTTACACAATCTAATGCAAAAGTTAGCAATGGTATCTTGGTATCTATCTAATCACTGAAGCAGTAATTGTAAATGTCCTTTCTTAAAATTTTAAATTTTGAGGTCTTACAAGATAAATATCGGAAAAGTCAGTTAAGAACATTGAAGTCCAAGTTTTGGCTGTACAACCTACGTCAGGACTTGGTTTTTGCCTGCTTGGGAACGTATAACTCAATTTTATCTTCATTGGTTTTGAGCAAAGTCTTTGTTATGGTCTCACAATGTTTCACTACTGGAATATATTTTTCCATGCAGACTTTCGTTTTCAAACACCCCTCCCTTTTTATCACAGAAGGACAATATCCGTCAGTGTGACCATAGGCTTCTAATTTTGGTCAAAAGTGTGACAAAGAAGGGCGATATGAATGGGTGTCAGTCTTCTTGGATAGGGCTCCAGCTTTTTGGAAATGCACCCATTGACTTAAGATTTTTACACAATAAATTTTTGACGAAAGTGAAAATGCCCCTCTCCCCCACGTTTGAGTAAAGATTGGTGATACTGGTGAATTTACAAGAAGATAGGGGTAGGGGTCTACCTCAACACCGGAACGTTTTTCTGCATCTAAACCAGCTAAAGGACTGAACGCAAAATGGTGTCTTCTAATGACCAATATGGACTTAAATGATGTGCAGTGGCGTAACCAGACTTGACTGTCCGGGGGCAATAGCATAGAGGTTTCCCGATTTTGGACTAGTTGAGCTGTGTTAGTTTGTTGGTGTCTTAGGGCCTTAAGGAAAATGTTGGGGGGCAATTTTTGACCATGCAACTCACCCTACCCCATTGACGAAAGGTACATTTTTATGTTTTTTTTATTATTATTGTTGCTTTTTCTACGAGCAGGAACAACTTTTTAAATACTTTGGATCCTTTAACACATTTGTAAATATGTTAATTTTACAAATAATAATAACTTTAATTGCAGAAAATAGATTAGATTAAGGGTTTCCTGTAAAGAAATTTGCCTGTTTGGGGTAACTATCAAAGAATCTGCGCTTCCTATTAGCATATATCTGAGATAGCATGTCGACTGAAGATCGTGTTATCTAAGGAGTGCGGATTTAGACTTCTCGGCGACATTAAAAACTCTCGAAACTTTATTGCCTTTTTTAGACAAAAATGAAAACCTACATTGAAGAAAAGTCTAGGGAAACGGCACTGTAGCGGCTAGGACAAATTACCTACTCACTGCTTTATGAGTGATAACTTACAGCTTTTTTAAGCCTTGCAATTTAAGGGGCGCCAAGCGCGAGGAAAATTTTGCCTTTTTGAAACTTATAATTTCAAATATTGAACTTTTATTAGAAAGAATTCTGAATTTTATGAAGGAAACAACTTGGGAAGACCGCACTGTATTTGACTGGTGCCTCAAATGGCAAATTTTCGAATTTTTTACTTTTTCGAGCAAGGGCGCAATCGTCCCTGCCTCCTGTAGCTACGCCAATGCTCTGCAACATTGAACATTGATAACATTTTGACACTTCAATAACCAGTGAAGAATCCATCTACAAAGACTAAATTACTGACATGGTTGAGAGGTTAGGTATCTGATGTCGGGTGTGTATGAGAGCATTTGAGTACGGTAGGCCAATGGTTCCCCTGCTTAGAATATGAAGTCTTGCTAGAAAGACTATCTTCAGTTGGCGCGGAACGTACACACTCTAAAAAATGATTACCCAACCTGGGCAAAAAATTACCCAACCGTTGGTACCGTATGCCTCCTGACCGGAATTGGGTAAAAAATGCCCAAAACTGTTGGTTAAGGGTTTTACTCATTAGTTGGGAAAGAAATTACCCAACCATTTCACCCAACTAATTTTGCCCAACAAATGGTTAAAATTTGTATCAACACGATTTTCCAACAGCTGTACTGTTGGGTGCTTGTGTGGATTTCAATATAACCTAATATATATAATTATATGATTTGGATAAGACGGAGATTTAACAAAGTACCCTAACACATACACCGTTTGTCCTCCAAGAGTGGTTGGGGCACCAGCGATGCTTTTTTCAAAAGTCCCCCGACTCTCTGGAAAAGAGCCAGGAGCGAAAACCAAACAATACTCCCGAAGGAGTTCTGCTCCCAAAAGGAGGTACGTCCCCAAGTGACAACTCAACATGACCAACTGAACGACCTGAGGTGCGGAGTCTCGTCGGGGGCACCAGCGACGATACACTTGGTAAGTAAACGGTGAAGTGTGTAGTTTGACCCTTTACCGTTGTTTGGGTCCTTTTGGGTCCAGCCGGAGAGTGCGGCTGTCACCCATCTTTACTGTTTCGAAACTGAGCTCGAAACTGCGAGTAGCTACCCGAAAATTCGGCCACAACAACGAGAGACACAATACTTAATATTTTCTAAAAGTCCCCTCGACTCTTTGGCGAAAAGCCAAGGGGCGAAAACCAAACATTTACTCCCTGAGAAGTTCTGCTCCCTTAAGGAGCTAAACGTCACAAATGGACAAATTCGCCCTCCAAAGGGCAAACATGTCTGGCCCTGCTCTAGACTGGCTGAATAGAACGGAAGCCACACTCTGGATGCAGTTTAACGTCATGCCCAGGACAATAGTTAAGGCAAATATGCCCCAATTGGAGCACAACAGTAGAGGTTTAGAGTAACAAACTCAATCGTGAACTTTGTATTTCTTCTCCCTTGATTACGCAGTAGTGAAAGCTTTTTTCTTTAGCCGCCATTGTTCTTTAAGTAATTTCGTCCAGATTTTTACTGCTATTCTACCGTTAGCTTTTTATTTACCAAATACAACTTTATTCAACAATGAGATCTTATAATTAACCACTTATGTTACAATAATTTTCTGTAAAACTTAACTGATCTTTGACTTATCATCTCATTGGTCAATTACATTTTACCCAACTGTTGGGTACTTTAAAACTTGGCAAAAACCTTTTACCACCACCTGGATTATACCCAACCTTAATTTGCCCAACAATATGGGTACAGATTTTACCCATTTGTTGGGCATAATGTGCCCATTCTGGGCATTTTGTATTTTGCCCAACGCTTTTTACCCAACAGTTTTTAGAGTGCAGAATATTTTGAAAAATCGCGACCCCCCCCCCCCAAAACAGCCGGAAATGGCATGCGGGATTGTAAGTTGAAGTTAGGTTTTCCGAATTTCTTGCAAATGTGAACACCACTGTATCAGATGAGTATTCCGGCGTGCGAAGCGCGCCGAAGCTTCCGCCCTTTTGGAACATTAATTTGTTGATATGGAGCTTATATTGCAGGAACTCCTTTGCAAGCAAAGGAGTTCAGTTCTGAAAACGTGTAAACGATATCGAAACGAAAAACACGGATACTCCATATATTTAGCACACATACGCTTCATAATAATTTCAGGACCCTTTTGTTTAGTTGAGGTCAAAAGGTCATTTGAATACACTTAACTTTGGAAACCTTGTTAACACGATATTATTTTTTTTTAGGATTTTTTGTTCAAACTCAGGCGAGGTCAATGGAGCTGGTAAACTTATTTCAATTGAGGTTTCGTTCTTGGCATGACGGTGCCTTTTTATTACGCAATTTTGGTGAAAATCGGAATATTTCAAAGCGAATTTCTCCTCAAGTCACTAGCTTTGCAAACCAGAGAGCTGTATGCTCCCTGGTTAAATTTAATCTGGGAAATCTTGAAAAGTATCCACTTATTCCATGCCGGGAAATATGGATACTTTGATTACATTGTATGTAGGATTTGCCATACTAAGCTACAGGGACTTTACTTTTGATCGAAGCTTATTTCATGTCACAATATCTAGAGGTCACAGAAAAACCCCAGTAAGTACGATTTCTCACAGTACTGTGTACAGTTACTTGTGCTTGCTTTGAAATAGTGTAATTTATTGACTATAACTGGGATATATTGATTGATATATTGATTTATTGACTATAATCGGTATAGGTCTCATGTTAGACCTATACCGTTTATCATTACATGAGGCCTAAACCCAAAATAAATCGTCGTATTTTCGTCATTTTGCCATGTATTTTTATACATTTGGTGTCAAATGAAAGAAGAGAGTGTGGAAAATATGCTCTCAACCCCCAAAGAAAGAAAAAACAGGCCTGATTTTATGTGGGGCCCATGAAAGCAAAATCTTGAATCTGATGAACTAATTTGCATATTTGCATACAAAATTAGCACCATTTCACCAAATTTATAGCACAATGAAATCCCCACACTTCAACCTTTCCAATGATATTTGGGTCACTGCACAAAATATTCTGGTAGATGGTTCAAAATATCTACTGAAAAAGAACCTTTATTTTTATGCCCTGGGTGCATCCAATACAGGGTTAATAGTAGCGTACATAGAAAAGTCTACAAAACTAAAACAAATTTGGAAACTCCTGTATAATATTTTGTTCCAAATTTTTGTCGAGGTTTGGACTTGTATATGAATGATCAGTGCATGAACGTATGTATATCAACAAAAATATAACGTATGAAGAACCCTTCTTAAGATCCATTAGTCTATAAGTAACCCTCGATGTGGGTCTGGTGAACCGTCACCATTAGAAACATTAAAATAAAATTAATTACCATTTAGACCAACAGTTCAAATAAATATATTAGGATTAGGTTTGTTACAAGCAGAGATGTGATGTTCACTAAGACATGCCCTAAGCGATAACGCTAGGATAATTTTTTATGTATCAAGTCGTAGAATCCCGAAACAATCCCGAAACAATCCCGAAACAACCCGCATAATGATTTTTACATAGGACTACTAATACTCGAGAATCTCCTTTTCTGAACTTATATTTTGACCCATTACTTCAGATCGAAAAACAGACCAATGGATCTTCCGACGAGGTGTTATTTGCGCGAAACACTATCATCCAATTTGACGTAACGGCCGTGAAGTTTTGACTTAGGTTATGATAGAGGTGTGCAACCTACGTCTCTTCGATCGCGTAAGACCTGCTAGTGATTTCCTACGGCCAACGAGATGTCAAGTAAAAGAAAACAGTTTTCGGTTTATCATACAAACCCAGCCCAAAACAAAGAGGAATGAGACCGTCAGTTCCAGATATACCACAATCCTTGTCAGGTAATGGTCAGAGATTCGCGTGCACGCCTGATTTTTTCAGTTCAACCCCCTTCCTTCAAATGTCTGGATCCTCACCTAGGAAGACCTGTCTGTTTTCTCATTTAATTATCAATAAAACTATGTTGACATTATGCTTTGTTGAATAAATCTCAACATTGCTGGAAAGTCCTCAGAATTAAAGGTTTGAAATCATCAGCTCATCGTTGGTTAAATGCCTCTCGTTCAATTTTTCATTCCTCGTATCTCGCTCTTTCAATCGAAAAGGTCGCCCACCCATTGGCTTTAACCTTAAATGTAACTTTGCCTCTTTCTTTCAGGTTACTAGTGGTCACATGTGTTCACGTAGGCACCAATCTCTCCACCAATCAATATTAAATAACAAAAAGCAATATAACATGTAGTTCAATCGTTCCCACTTTTGTTTATGATCTCAAGATGTATATAAGTCATGTACAATAGTTTGCAGAGGTAGGCCAATCACCTTGGGGAAAGAACTGTTTGCTGCAAAACAGATGGTGATTTATAAGGCACAGGTTGGAGGTTGATATAGTTTTGTATACAAAAACTTACCACTAAAACATGTTTAAAATGCATGAAATGGTTCGTTATCAGACTTGGCTGGGTATTTCCAGTAGCAGTCTAATGATTTGTATAACTAATGCATGATTTGATCACCGGCGTGTGCAGCAGGGGGACTAGAGAGCTATGTACCCGCCCCATTGTTAGGGAAGATTAATGAAAGAGGGAGAAAAAGGGAGGGGGTCAAAGAAAGTAAAGAAGAGAGTGAAAAGAACGAAAACGAAGAAAAAGAAGAAGGGAAGAAACGTAATGAAGATGGGAGTGAGAGGAATGTTGCAGAAATGGTAGCAATTACGTAAATTACAGAATAGTACTTCAGACTGGCTCTCCATAGAATTGGGGAGTGTAGTGAGAAAGACGGAGGAAAATTTCCGCCTCCAACCACCCTAGCCCTAACATATTGATGGATGAATCAATATTATTCAGAGGTAATGTGTGTGATGTAGCTAGCTTTCAGCGTGAATGAGTGACCTCATACCACGGACTTCCTTTACACGGACTTCCTTTACACGGACAGAACATACTGCTCGGTATATTGTCGCTGCTGTACGTGTGAGAAAAAGAGCACCAAGATGGCCGTCTGCTATGGTTTTGTGTGAAAGTTTGGACTTGCTCAAGTATATCCCCATATTTTGCAAGAAAGTTGACATATTATTAAAATATGTCAATTTAAGGTCAAAATCACTTCACATATTGCAGGAATATGATATTATTTTCCATTCAAGTTTAACTTTTGTTTAAAATGTTACAGAGTCGTCGTCAAATAAGACGATTTATAACTTCACGGCGGCCATCTTGGTGCGCCTTTTTTGTACCAGAGGCCTGCTCTGTCCATGTATAAAAGTCCGTGCCTCATACTCATTGTACCAACTGAAGCAATCCTAAATTGTACACCTTCCAAAAACTCTAAGTTTATATCTTCTTCATGAGCGCCCAGAGTTTTTTCCAGTATACTGTTTAAATATCAGTATGTAAATTAATTTTAAACTTGGAATCTCAAGGCAAAGGCGGTTCAGATGCATGTGGGAAGTAAATTCCCCCTCCCCCCTAGCTGTAGGTTATAAATATTCATTTCCTTCTCGAAAACTCATATAGTTCTGTAATAATGGTAATTGATTCATGTATTGAAATATATATATATATATATATATATATATATATATATATATATATATATATATATATATATATATATATATATATATATATATATATATATATATATATATATATATATATATATATATAGGCCTATATGCTTTTGAACGTGTCCGTTTTAAAGCACGTGTTCGTTGTGAATAGGCAAGATCGGTATACAGCGAGCCAAGTTACTGCGGATGTCCAATGATAGAAAATTTAATCATGTTTTAACAGAAAAACTTGCTGAGGAGAAATGGCAAAGTAGTCTTCTACCAGATGCGAAAAATCAAATGGAAATTCTGAAAAGCCGTGGCTTCGATCGTGATGAGGATCATAGTATTGACTCCTTCGAAGCGCCCCTGCAGACCATTTTCGCCCCCTCTGACCGAAATACCTAGCTCCGCCACTTGGGGGGGATCACCGCCTTCCCCCTCGAGCGCAAGCGCTCTCGCGCTCGAATGCTTCGCTCCCTCGCATCACTTTTAGCCCCCCCCCCCCCATGAAGAAAGTTCTAGACACACCCTTGGGGGTGATCACCACAAACTTATATGTTTAAAATGATGGAAATCAACAACTCTTGAAATATGAAATATTTACTGTAGAGAGAGGCGCTGCTCTCCACAGAGTAGAATTTGAAGTTTTATAATACCTAAATACTTTGTAGTGGCTAGTAACTGTTCAGATGTGGCTCCAGGATCTCAAAATGTTCGGCGAGCAAATTGAGGACCAAAGGAAAAAACTGGAGGGTTCTGGCAGTCAGGCATAAAACTGAGGCGATGTAGTCTAGGATGTCCCCTGGTAGGGATGGGGTTGGGAACGGAAGGTCTGGGTTTTAGCAAAATTAATGATAGGTTGGTACAGCAGATGGAGGCAATGACATGCTCTGAATCCTGATGGATTCCATAAGGAAAATTCTTAGTGGGGTCCACGGGCAAAGCCCCGGAAGCTCTGGGATTTAAGTATATCTCTAGGTGCAAAATAAGTCTTAGGGGATGGGTATACTTGGCTGAAGAAAGGGGAAACCTGGGACGCCAAGACTCTGGCTGCGGAACCGTCGGTTCCTCACCCCCCCCCCCCCACTCCACCCCATGTCACTTTGTGACACCACTGTAACTACTGCAAGCTGTTATCTGTCTGCGTCATGTTGATACAATATGAAACACAATATTTTCCAGCTACTTGCAGTAGCAGCGACTTGGAATAAGTATGGTGTAATAATTTTGTTCCACACGTAAGAAATTACAGTTAAATTCAAGTGTGGGCTACAGGTGTGTAACGGTCGATTACCAGGATTACCAAAGACAATGGGTTTTAGCAGGTTACAGATAGTCACTAAAAATTAGCCGAATAAAAAGCTGGTGTTGTGGATTGTATTTTAAACCTCACTAAGACACTGACAAAGTGGAATAACTGAGTGCCGCAGTTGCTAACCGTTGTCTAAAAAGTTTGGTTCTGGTTCAGATGAAGGGTAGATATTTTACTAAAAGTCAAGTTAACGAAATGAAGCATAATTGGTAAAGAAGATTATGCTTAAAATACTTCCCTTTTGCCCCTCATTTCAGCACCTCTTTTGAAAAGAAGCATTAAAAATGGATCTAACTTCTTTCCACATTTACTAATCGCGGTATGCTACGTTTCAAATTATGTTTTTTTATCAAGAACATTAAAATCATTAATATAACACAAAGAAGTTAAATTTGACTTTTTCATCTTTCGAACGCATAAATGTAATCCCAGCCTCTTTTTAGAGTTTATAGGTATTTTGAAAGTATTTTGCAAGAAACTAAGGAAGCAAACTGCGTTTGAACTGTCACAATTCTTAAACCTTCACACTAGGAAGTTTGGGAAATATGGTCATGCTTTTTTGGGATGTACAATGGACTGTTATATTTAACCGAAATATCAAACAGTCAAAATATCTAACACAAGTTATTTTTAATTCATTTAAATTACTTTGCTTGAGATAGTAGCCAGAATTTCAACAACTACGGTGATATGAGCATGATAAATGCCAAGTTGTACTTATACTCTCTAAAAAATGATTACCCAACCGTTGGTTCGGTATGCCTCCTGACCGGAATTAGGTAGATAAAAGCCCAACTCAGTTGGTTTTGGGTTTTACTCATTAGCTGGGCAAAAGAAATTACCAAACCGTTTCACCCAACTAATTTTGCCCAACAAATGGTTAAAATTTGTACCAACACGTTTGTTCAAAAGCTTTCCTGTTGGGTGCTTGTTTGGATTTCAGTATAACCTGATATATAATTATATGATTTGGATAATTTAACAAAATACCCTAACACACCGTTTGTCCTCCAAGAGTGGTTGGGGGAACCAGCGACGATGCACTTGGTAAGTAAATAGTGACTGAGTGTACAGTTTAAAGTAAAAAATTCAATCGTGAACTTTGTATTTCTTCTTCTATTGATTACTTAGCAATGGAAACTTTTTTTTCTATGCGACCATTGCTCTTTTTAAGTACTTTCGTCTTGCGATTCTACCGTTAGCTTTTTGTTTACCAAATACAACCTTATTCGACCATGAGATCTTATAATTAACCACTTATATTACAATAATTACCTATAAAACTTAAATGATCTTAAACCAATCATCTGATTGGTCATTTACATTTTACCCAACTGTTGGGTACTTTAAAACTTGCCCAACACCTTTTACCAACACCTGGATTTTACCCAACCTTAATTTGCCAAACAATATGGGTACAGTTGTTTACCCATTTGTTGGGCAATAAATTGCCCATGTTGGGCATTTTGTATTTTTCCCAACGCTTTTTACTCAACAGTTTTTAGAGTGTATAGGAACCGAATTTGGGGAATTTTATTCCTAAAAATAAAGTATGAAATTCTTGGGTTTCTTTACTTTACAATGTAATAACGCTTTGTACAAAGACTCCGGCATAGAATGCTGAAGAATTTGCATATTTAATGCAATTACAAGTATATGTGTCGTAGGTTGTAGGAGTTTATCCAAAATCGAGTTTCCCGTGTGGTTGTAGAAAACTACTTCCGGGCCGTCTCTCGGGTCCCATGTTTAAGAGGGTGTCTTATTCCAAAATTATGACTGTCAGGATTTTTTCCATCGGAGTGAAGGGCAACCAGGTCAGTTTCGAGTATTACGAATACCTCATGAATATATCATATTATCTACAAAACGAAACCTTGGTCTTTTCGCATGTAATTCCTTTTAAGTTTTCGCGACAGATATGCAGGGCTCGGTACATGAAGTTTCAAAAATAGAAAAGGGCAGTTTGAGTTATTGTTGTCCTGGCGAGGGTTTAAAGGAGAGGGATTATTCCCTTTCCCTTTGAAAAGGTTCACATTTTGAAAAGGGCCAAGATGCGAAATGGTGCTATGTTTGACACATTTAAAGCATACTTCGTTTCTTTCATTGCTTTTTCGCTTTTACATATAGACATACAAAAAAAGAGCATGACTTTTAATTACAAAGGGACCATTGTTCATAAATTATTGGAATGAATTCTACAAATATATATATATGTGTGTGTGGGTATATATAAATGTTTATATATATATATATATATATATATATATATATATATATATATATATATATATATATATATATATATATATATATATATATATATATATTTATATATATATATATATATAGGGTTGAAATGCTGCGGAGCACTGTTGAAATGTGTAGGTCGAAAAGAGGTAGTAAAAAGTGCTAAAAAGTTTGCGGAAAACTCCACGACGTTTCGAGTGTAAACCCTTCATCAGGTGGCAAAAACCAAACTGAACAACCAACAGTAACAATTGGACACGACAAACATCAAATC
The DNA here is from genome assembly GCA_037179385.1 of Holothuria scabra. NCBI lineage: Eukaryota > Metazoa > Echinodermata > Holothuroidea > Aspidochirotida > Holothuriidae > Holothuria > Holothuria scabra. Next base: position 23,967,676 of record CM074194.1, read on the forward strand.
CGAAGCGATCGCTGTAAAAAAAGAACCGAACGAAAGTGACTGTCAGAAAACATGAGTGCGAAGAATGAAACACAAATCAAAAAAAGAAAAAGAGCGTCCTGGATGAAAAAGTGCACGTACAAATCGAACATGGTCGGAAAAAAAGGGGAAAAGAGTAGACAAAAACTCGGTCCGGAAAAAAATGATAATTAGGGCTACACAGTAAAAAATGAGCACGAACGGGTAAGTGTAAAAGGAGTAAAAACTGGCTCAAAAAGGAGTGAATATTACAAAAGGTCAATTCTAACACTAAGGCCGTGTGGAGCGAGAATACCTAGCCTCATGATCAGTCGGTTTTCACCACTAAGGCGGTCACGATCGAAGCCTCGGCACATAACAGCTGCCGTAACAGTTTTTCACCATGGATGTGTCCAGCCTCTACACGTCCATTCCTCATAATGCTGCCTTAACAGCTATCCGTTACTACCTAGACAAACGACGTGATCCTCTTATACCGACTGACACCTTCCTACGTTTAACGGAACTTGTTCTCACGCAAAATTGTTTTCAGTTTAATGGGCGTTTTTTCCGTAAAGTTAAAGGAGTGGCCATGGGAACCAAAATGGGTCCCTCTGTTGCCTGTTTGACCATGGGTCACTTTGAAGAACAACTTTTTTTCTCAGTATACCGGGCAACGACCTATACTTTACAAAAGGTATATTGATGATATTGTAGGAGTTGCCACTGGATCCCGTCGTGATTTAGAAACTTTTATCGACTTTGTTAATTCCTTTTGCCCCTTTTTGAAATTTACCCATTGTATCTCGGACTCATCTGTTGTTTTTCTCGACCTTAAACTGTCCATCAACAACCGTACAATTACCTCTAAACTACACTTTAAGCCAACCGACTCGCATAACTACCTTTTGTACCCTTCCAACCACACCAAATCTTGCACTAAATCTATCCCTTATTCCCAGCTGTTGCGAGCCAGACGAATTTGTTCGGAGGATTCTGACTTCTCTACTGCCTCTGAAGAAATTTTGTCCTTTTTTGAAAAACGCCAGAACCCTGCCAAAATCCTCTCTAATGTCCTACGCAGAATTCAAGGAACCAGCAGAGAGGAAGCCTTGGAGAAAAAGAGCAAATCTGGTACCAATCTACGTATTCCTTTAGTTATTTCTTATCACCCTTCGGTCCGTCCTATTTTACACGCTATCCACAAAAATGTAGAGTTGCTCCGACAAGACCCCTCAACTCGTGATGTTTTCCCGGAACCCCCCATCACTGCCTTTAGAGTTGAGAAAAATTTAGCCAACCATTTAGTTCGGGCTTTCCACCCACAAACTTCTTTCGATGACACGGCTGGTACCTTTCCATGTAACCGTCCGAGGTGTAATACATGTCCAGTTGTTGGCAAACACAACCTCGTCAACATTTCAGGCCCCAACGCCAATAGCTTTATTGTCAAACAAAGATTCTCCTGCATTTCCTCTAATGTAGTTTATATTTTAGCATGTGGGAGATGTAACTCGTTGTATGTGGGAGAGACCAAGCGCCGCCTCGCGGATCGAGTCACCGAGCACCTTAGGTCCATCAAACAGAATCTCCATGGATACCCGGTGGCTGCACATTTTAATCCCCCTTCAACTTCTTCTATACAGCATTTAACTGTTACGGCAGCTGTAATGTGCCGAGGCTCCGATCGTGACCGCCTTAGTGCTGAAAACCGACTGATCATGAGGCTAGGTATTCTCGCTCCACACGGCCTTAATGTTAGAATTGACCTTTTGTAATATTCACTCCTTTTTGAGCCAGTTTTTACTCTTTTTACACTTACCCGTTCGTGCTCATTTTTTACTGTGTAGCCCTAATTATTATTTTTTCCGGAGGTAGTTTTTGTCTACTTTTTTTCCGACCATATTCGATTTGTGCGTGCACTTTTCATCCAGGACGCTCTTTTTCTTTTTTTGATTTGTGTTTCATCCTTCGCACTCATGTTTTCTGACAGTCACTTTCGTTCGGTTCTGTTTTTACAGCGATCGCTTCGGATTTGATGTTTGTCGTGTCCAATTGTTACTGTTGGTTGTTCAGTTTGGTTTTTGCCACCTGATGAAGGGTTTATACTCGAAACGTCGTGGAGTTTTCCGCAAACTTTTTAGCACTTTTTACTACCTCTTTTCGACCTATATATACATATATATATATATATTTATATATACATATATATATGTTTATTCCGCTACTTTAAGTTTCACGGGCAAGAAGACCCGATCGTTAGGCGGTTGGCACTACGAATTTACACTAATTCATCCAAACGCTGTGACGCTGAGAACCCCCTCGTATCCCCCTTGTTCTCGATTATTCCATTAAAACCGAGAACTTACACAATATAATTCGTCACGATTTTGATGTGCTTCGAAACCAAAGTTCTATATCGCATTTGTTTCGGGACCTCCCTCTAAAAGCCAGGAGACAGCCTCCTAACTTAAAGACTCTTCTTACAACATCTAAGTTAGTTCAGTCTTTAAGCACCGGTAATAAGAAATGTGATAAGCCAAGATGTCAAGTATGTCAGTTCATTATAACAGATCGATCATTTACTCCACCTGGATCAACTATTTCTATCCGACCACCTTCCCTTGATTGTGATACTCCTAATGTTGTATACGTTTTATGTTGTACTGCGTGCGAGGAAGGTAACTACGTTGGTCAGACGGGCCCCAAGTTTAGGTTGAGATTTAACAATCACAAAAAGTCGATCATCGACAAAGCCAACCTTCCCGTTTCCAATTATTATTGCAGATTAGGGCATAATCTCTCCAATCTGTGTTGTATACTCCTCTGCTCGGGGTTCACTACAACAAACCAGCGACTCCGAGCGGAGAGTAAGTGGATTATAGCCCTTAATACGCACAAACAGGGCCTTAACAAAGACTTGGGCGTTCTCAGTGGTTTTAGCTTTGCTAGCAACCGTTAGTCCTTAGCAACAGTTCACCTTCCTTGCGCGCCGCGACTTTTCTCTCAGAGGAGTTCGTACTGTGTGCATAAATTCATCTCTGCGTGTTTGGTGGTTTGTGCTACAGCTTTTGTTTGTTTCAATTTTGCTACATTTGTTATAACGCAGTTGAAGGGCACAGGAGTGTCCGAAATATTCGTTTCAAATACAGACTATTGTGCTCTGAATACCGTCGTTTTTATCATTTTTTGGTTTTCTTGTCGATATGGAGCATACGTGGAACTCACTAATATGTATATAGATATAGATATATAGGTCGAAAAGAGGTAGTAAAAAGTGCTTAAATGTTTGCGGAAAACTCAACGACGTTTCGGGTATAAAATCTTCATGAGGTGGCAAAACCAAACTGAACAACAAACAGTACAAAATGGACACGAAAAACAGCAAATCTGAAAAGGTCAGTGTAAAAACAGAACCGGAAGAAAGTGTTTGTTTGAAAACATGAGTACGACTAAAAAACACCACACTCATGTTTTGAAAAAAAAAAAAAAACACTTTCGTTAGTTCCCCCCATTGTCTTCTTTGGCCCAATGCCTCTACCCCGCGTAAGCCAGTGCCCACAATACATTTCACTTTGTTCCTCCGCTTAGATGTTATTACGATTAGATGATAATTCTGAGGATTTTCTTTTCATTTACTTACAAACCTGTTACGATAGTTTAAATGGGGGAAATTGCATTTGCAAATTGTCCAAGCTAAATTAGGGGATAAAGCATGAGTCAGGCTTCAACGTCCGGTTCCGGACACGACGGTTCAATTCTAAAGTGGAGTGTGTTTGGTGTGACTCTGAATTGGTCCGACATATTAGCCTCAACATCTTTGTCTCAACATCTTAATGGCTGCTGAACTTGGACCCAAAGCACCCGCACTTACACTGCCAGATCCAGTTTTGTTGGTCGCTACAACGGTCGTCCAAGCGCAAAGCACACCGTTTTAACCCTTCGACTGTCTGAAGTCGAGGTTTCCGTCCCCGTTCCTTTGTAGGCAGAGTCCGAGACCTATATGGATTGATGAAGTTTATTTATAAGTTTTACATAAGTTAGACCCGTACTTAGACGTGACCAGATGAATTTGCGTCATAGCAGGGAGAAAGTAACACCTTCCTGTTCATAGCCAGCTACCATAACCAGATAACGTCATCATGGAGCTAATGGGATATTGATACCAGGGAACTCTTACCTCGGACGACTCACTCGGGTCACAGACATGGTTAGACACAAATTTATCTCATTTGAAAATTTTTACTTCATGAAACCTGCATTTTTGCGCAAAAGTTCTAATTGTTCGGGAATGATTTCAAGCTGCAATGCCCAATGACTTGACAAAATCTTCTTTCTTTGTAAATTCATAATCTTTAACTAGAAGTCGGAAGGAATTAGGGTACGTGAAGTGTAGTAAATACTATATTTTGACCTTTGAGGAGACGCGGAGGATGTCATTTTGGCTTCTTCGTCTAGTATAATGATACGTCAATTATAGCTATTCTTAAACTGGCACCGGAAATCTGGAGGGTCGTTTGGAGGCCAGCATGGACCATTTGAGGTCAACATACGTAATATCAAATGATTTCCCAGTAACATGATACAAATACGTCTAAACGTAGTTTTAAAAAATCATCAGTCAAATGTCATTTAAGGTCGAATTTCCCTATAATTTTTTATTTACATGTATCGTAATTGCATATGTCATCATATATGAAAATGTAGGGAGAATTTGGGCCAAACTATTGGAACTGCTTTCAATTGGAGGTCAACAGGGTTAATGTAAGGTCGTCTTACGCAAAATATTCAGATTACTTATAAATAACCAACGAGATGTTTAGACGTTTTTCCATGCAGATGTGTACCTCAAATTTTTGTTTGTTGTATACCGGACATTGTAGTCAGCTACTGGTTCATTCGGGTCTTTTCTTACCTCTGCAGACTCAACTGGTAAAGGAAATCATCTTGTCGGAACCTCAAATACGTAAAAGAATCTTGCCAAAATTGTTAAAGGGCACGAGTAGTCCCCCAAACTTGTCTAAAACAATTAACAGCTAAATCTCATATTTTCGTATTTCTCTAATCCCAATATCTTTCATGATGTTTCAAGAACATTTCTCGAACATTGCATATTTAAAAAAGTTTTAAAAAAGCCTAAAAGTAGTATGACGGCTGAATGTAGAAATACAAAAAAGAAGAACATTGCATATGATAAAAAAAAAAAAATACCCTGGGTAAATTTCATAATTGAGGAGAAAAAATACTGTTGCACGGATTCTCAACAGCCATTCAAGAATCACAATAATTATAGATTAATGTCTTGTTATTGCATGGATCATATTATAATTGTTGTTATTTTTGGGAGTAAAAAAATGTGTCTTCTACACAACTAGTTTGGTTGTAGGCTCAGTGGCATGTTTCCAGGACTGTTGTGAAAGGGTGAGTTAGTTAGATAAGATTTAAAGGCACACCAACACGAACGTGTTATACAGTGTCATACATTCAAAATACTGTAAAAGTCCTCCAGTTAAGTAGCCTCGTACGACAGGCGGAAAATACAAGGTGGATGTGAGGCCAACGGTTTTTAAGAAAATAAAACAGCGTATATTTTTCCGTTCGGTAGCGGAAAAGATGTCTTCCGCTTGGGGAGAGGGTTTGGGAATATAATCTCTCAGTACGCCAGGTTAGAAAGTCTGCGCACACTCTAGAAACTAAAGAATGACTTTAAAGAGACTGCGAGGGACCACCGAAAGAGAGAACTTTCACCCGTAGTGGAGTGAAAATATTTACAACACACACAGCGATGTTTCATTCCATGCGTGTGTAGCATCGTTCTACATGAGCGTCAACTTTCACTCCATTTCAAATGAAATTCACTCTTACTACGGTTGGTCCCTCTGAACAGGTCACTATTTTTGGAGTGGATATCGCTCGTTTACTTTAAGAGTGTGCTATTGTATAACCGCAAAGAGCTTACAAAGAACCCCAGCGAATCGATACTTGTGATAAAGTCTACTCCCTCTTCTTACTCTCTCTCTCTCTCTTTGAATATCGTGGAGTCCAATCCCCGCATTTTTATTTGTTTTGTTTGTTTTTATTTACACATCCACAAGTCCGTCACTGTTACATTTGTAACCTCTTGTATATATCCTATACTTTACTCAAACTCTGGAACATAGGCTGCATACACACATACACGCTACCCACCTACACGCAAGCACGAACCTAGCCATCTTTCACTCTACCTGTACGGCTTTCCCCTTGTCGGGTCACCGGCCTGCCTGCCAGCCTACCTACCGATCTACGTCGTGCCTAGACTATGCAGGCACACATGCATCCATGCCAGTTACATGAACAAGGCTGTCTTTCATTTTCTTCGTTACATTACCTGTAAAAAGTTTTAACAAATTCGCTCAAAGAATTCTTTAGATAATCGGGTGAAAGAATTTTTACATGATCGGTTTAAGCTTACGTTATCGATTGTGACAACTTCACTTCTCGACCAGTCTGAGTTTTATGACCAGAGTAGTTCATGTGTATTAACTTTTATTATGGTGTTCCTCTAAAAGACTTGTTCCGAAAATTAGCGTAGGAAATCATTGGCCATGGTAAAAGCTTTGTTCAGATCAACGCTGATACATTTTCAGCTTACAAATAAACTAAACCGTGCCTTTTATCCATGGTTATTTATGCTTGTAGGAGGACCAGAAAAACAAATGAACCTCCTCCGCATTTGGATTTTGTCCCTCCATAATCATACGAACAAAAGTTACATATCTGTAAGACGTTCGCCGTGGAATATAATAGGCCTAAAGTCATTATATTCGAACTGTTGAAATGGTGTTTAAGGAACATGGAAAACTAGATGAAAGTGCACACATTTGTTGTATTTTATGAGCAATTTGTTATAGAAAGTAAAAAAATAGGTACATCCTTCTCCTAAGATCACCTCAATGCATTTCCTACCTTTTCCAACCCTTCGAGATCATTTTATTTCTGTTCAAACAGGGAGTTGAACTCTCTGGTTCAACTAAGCGTGTACCACACACAGCCACAATCGCTCCGTCGGTTCTGTTTATATTGTACGAAGCATTTATTGTGCGATCGATTTTCTAAACGGGGGCACAGTGGTTCCCCAAATGGTCCACTGCCTGCGGTGCGAAACACATCACCAGTTTCTCAAAATGGTATCGAACCCCACAATTACTTTGTACCTTTACTCTAAGAACAAATGGGCAAAAATTAGCCAATGCTGGGAAAACAGCACATGAATCGTATTTAGCCAACTTTGTTGAATTTATTGGGCAAAATTTACGTAATAAAAAGGCGATATCGTAATGTTTCGCCCAATCTGTAGCAATTTTCTTCCCCAACAATGTGGGATGTGCTATGTTTGCCCAACTGTGTTAAGAGAGTTTAAGTAGCTATAAGATGACAATAGATTTAATAATATAGAATTAAATTGTAAACCTGGAGGGTGTCTCTCTTATCCTTCTTAACATTAGAGTGTAAATCCCAACGATTCATGTCTGATTTAATAAGCTAGAGTTCTATTTTCATGTATAAGACGAGTGACCTTCTCCTCACTCTTAAAGAAACTTATCCTTTTCATAGAAAAAAAAAACAACCATTTCCAGCATAAACCAAGATGGCGCGGTTCTAGGGACATTATTATTTTTTAATTATTATTATTACTTTTTTTTTGGGGGGGGGGGCTTATCTACGTTTTACAATCTAAGCAGAGCGCCACCATCTTGACGCGTAGTGTAGCATGAAAATTTTTGCCAAAAAGGCCTCTCAGATTGCAGGAAATGGCACTTGCCAGGCCTTGCTAAACGCATCCAGACATTCTTCTTTTGAGATCTCGTGTTCCAAAAACGTGCTCTTACGAAAATTAAGATGAATCAGAAAATTTTATCTGGTTAAATTGTTGCAGGCCGGAAAAATTGGGGCTCAACTCGTTTACGTTTCTTTACAAGGTGTTCTCTCTTTGCTTCGTTTGCTACCAGACTCAGTCTTTCCACTGGGCTGGGGCTGAGGTTATAAAATTTTCGAACTCTTTTGCGTCTTGGCAGCAGAAAATTAACTCTACAGCTACGTGCACACTTGTATGGCAACTGTAACAACAATGCATGGCAACGACAAAAGCTGCAGCAACGAAAAAAATTCCTCTAAGACGCATGCAATTTTTCAGTAAACATTACACTGTTAGAGTATATTTCATTATTTTTTGGCTCAAGATTGATTCGGTGACAATTTGGATGTAAGTTTTCTGAAGATTTCTTGAAAATCACGAGAAATCTTTGAGACGCAACAACGGAAAAATAAGAGTAGACGACGTTAACTTTTAAAGTTCTGTTTTATTCGTCGTTCTACTTCACGGTTATCGTAATTACAGTTTCATAATTAATTTTAAGTGATATAGGTAGAAAGTAATTCCTTGACATGGGCTAGAAAACCGGGCCCATATTTTTTGTTAAGTGCAACTGTGGTGTATAGTACCTGTAGTCTAACAATGGTTACGTGAGTAATCGAGTATAGACTTAATGGCATGCGCCAGTATTTTTATGGTAGCCGTAGCCTATATTATGCTGAGTGGGTAATCAAGAGAGAAACTAAGTTTTGAAAATTAAAAATTGTCAGTCTTATGTTGCTATTCGTTTTACATGCCACAGGAGACATATGGGAGAGGTGGATGGGAGTGGATGGGAGGACCGTGTTGGGGACTGGGGCACGCTACCTACCCATTGCAGATTTCGGTTTTGGCCGAGGAGACTTTTAAAATAGGCCCCAAGCCCCCTAGCCCCCCCCCCCGCCGTAAAGCCGCCCCTGGATGCGACCTCTCCAACTTTTTATACCAAATAAGAAGATTTCATGTTACTAAAATTATTTAAGGCCTAATTCTTTTTGATCAATCCAAGTACCGTACCGTATGGATTGCCCAATCAAAGGGAGGGGTGCTCCACGCATTGCGCCCCTTGAATCCGACACTGTTCTATATAAGGATATTATTCACACAGTGCATGTAAGCTAGTAAACCAACTTGTTGAACTACCCTTGAATGAATATTCGGCTGCAAGTTGCAACTAATAGTCTGATAGGCGCCACCAGAGGCTCGCCATTGGCGCACGGGTAGCACTCCGCCCCCCCCCCCCCCCCCACGTTTCCCAAGCATGGTCTTTTCCAAAAATAACGTTATTTGATATGATATGATGAAAAGTAGCCTTTTTCATACTCTGGGCAAAGTATTCCAGCCTTCTCTCTCGTACAAATGTCATATATTATTTATAAAGTATAAACTAATGCGTAATTGTCAAGGATATAGTTCGTAATTGTATCAAAATTTTAGCCTAGAACCGGCCGCCCAGAAGCGTTGATAGCGCTACCAGCACCAATAGCATACTGAATCAGTACTGTTATTGGTGCTGGTAGCGCCACGAATACTTCTGTGTCGCCAGTTCAGGTTTACAGGCGCATTCAACCACTGGTCATATGAGTTAAAATGATTCGAAAATTAATGATTTCATTTTTTTCCAGCGGTGTGCAGCTCCTTGAAACAAAAAAGTCCAGAACAAATTTTTGTTTGATATTTTGAAAAGGAACATATTCTAGGCATAGCTTACTGGGGAAAGCTTTACTCATTTCTCATGTTCGGTTCTCGAGGTATTAGAATTGAAGTTGACATATTTTCTACAAAGAGTGAACTTGCAACAAGTACACGTAATGTCATGTATTCACATTGATGGAAATGTTTAGTTGTTTTTCTCTAAAATTTAACACCATATTTACAAAATTTAACTGTGATATATTGTAACCATAAATGCATCCCGAGCAATGGAAGTTTAAAAATTTAATTTGCCTTAAGGGCAAGATAGCATCCCTAACCAATTCAAGATCAAACAGCAAGATCAAAAATAAATAAAAAACAAAACATTGACCATCAATATGAATACATGACATAGCACCTGCTTGGTTCAAGTTTACCTTTTGTAGCAAATGTGTCAACTTCAGTTGCTAATATCTCGAGAACCGAACATGAGAAATGAATGAAAAGTAACCAGATTGCTAAGAATACGTTCGTCTTTTACATATTAAACAAAAATTTGGTTCTGGTCTATTCTTTTTAATGGAGATTTTACTTTGCGACAAAGAAAATGACAAAATGTCACATCGTCCTGTAAAAGGGTGTTTTAGGCTCTGATTACCTGAATACATTTTATTTCATTGATTGTAAAGGAGCCAGTACATTTTATCTGGTAATTTTCTGATCATTTTGCAATTTGATTTTCTTTGTATTAAAATGAAGATTTTATTGCGAAGGAAAGCTCAAAATAACGACTGCTTAAATTCTACTTACAAGCCTGGCAAATGCAATTTCCGGCTATCTGAGAGGTCGCTATTTTTCAAAATATTCTGTACGCTCCGCGCTTTCGGGCAGTCAGTCACCACTTCTCATGCCCCTCCCCCCCCAAAAAAAAAAAAAAAAAAAATTGCACGACATTCCCTGATACTATTTGAGACGTCTTGGTCTCAAGTTGAGTTGGCCCCCAAACAAATTTCCTTATATCCGCCCTTGATAGGCACGAAGAGTTGAACCCAAGCGAATGGTATTTGAAATCTATTCAATAAACTGAAATATCATGCACGTGTTTTCCATGAGATTTAACAATCTCTGTTATGAGTCGTTGCCTTGGATATCGCTTCCCATATACAATCATTATTTTCTGTGTAAACACTAAAACACAATTGCGCTGCCTTATAGTATACAATGAAGGTGTCACACATATTTTTTGTTAAGTATTGGAAGTCAAGTACATCTAGCGCACAGAGTCATACGTGTTTATTACAGCGGGTTGAACTTTTCAACTTTCCGAGTTTGCACACAGACATATGCAGTTGTTAAGTTGACAAACTTTATCTGCACTTAAAGAGGTAGCATTTAAGAAGCATTTATATCCATTTCGTAGGCGGGAGATACCATACATATCCTTACAGGAACGAAAGCACACATACACATAAACACACACACAAAAGGGGAAAATGAAACGTTGGTACCAAGTTATGTTATGGTGAAAAGGGGAATGTTGAAGTATGAGGGTTTTGTGCTAAAGACATTAAAAGGGTCTTTTAGGCTCTGATTACCTGAATACATTTTATTTCATTGATTGATATCAAAATTGGAAAATTCATCTATAAACATATTTGGGACCTTGTCTGGGAAAGGACCTTCAATTTATGATGATACATCATCAGAATGAGCGGTTTTTGTATTTGCTCATTAAAAGAATAAAATCCTCCAATGAATTATTCGTTGGAACTGTTCATTTCAAATTCAATATCTTACTGTTCTCAAGATATTTCTTTTCTTTTAAGTTCAAAGCTTGATTGCGGCTTCCGGGGTATTCTCATTGACTATGCAGATAAATTATGTGGAATGCTGCACATAATTTTATTTGTAGGCCTACACCTACATAATTATCCTCTTAATAACTCATCAGATAGTTTACAGTTCTATGGGTAGTGTCTTTGTAAGACATGCCTGTATACAGGTTTGTGTCATTGGGGAGGTTTTAAAGTGTGACATGAGAAGGGGTCGTGGGAGAGCAATGAGTGTTCTAGGCCTCCAAATGCTAAATGATAAAGTATCTGTACTTGTAACGTGTTAAAGTGTAGGATGCTTTCACGATATCAGAATCCATAAACCAAGCCAACTGCATGCCGGGCAAAATTCAACAGTGTGTCAGTGCAATAGTCACACGTTGGTCGTCAGCTTCCTCTCAGCTAGCTTCACTACATATGTAGAGTGCTAAACTAGTTTTGCCCGTCAAAAGGGGACTTGTGACGTCAGTACAATCACTCTATACAAGTGAGTCATCAACAGATAAATTGAGTAAAGTTAGGAAGTTTATCTCAAGGTTTAAGACACTTTCACGTAAAATTTAATTTTGGAGTCATCGATTACGCAGACTAAAACTGAGTTTGGCGAACTTAAACAGGCTCTACGAAAAAAGTTTGTGTACTCAGTTTTAACTTACCACTAATTCATAAGAAATGGAAGCCCAGCACGATGATGTCTTTTGCGGCCCTAGATGAGTCGATTTGTGTAGTTGCTCATTAGATTCTATATGAAGTTTATCGTGAAGTTTGTACCTCTTTAATTGTTCGTGACAAGAAACCCGATTGCCACCAGACTGGACAGATTAATCTGTAGCAATTATGTTGTATCTGTTCTAAAAAGGGGGAAATTCTCAAAACCGATTAACCTTTGATACTTCGTTTGGTATGAAGTAGAAACAGTTGTTGGCCGTGTTGTTCTATTTTTATTTTTCCTCTTCGTAGAAATCAAGAAGAAAGTCAACAGAGGAGAAGGAACTCAAACTAGGAAGTTGCTACTAATTTGCTATGTTTTCGCACATATGGTGGCTATAAGGAAATGTGTTTATGAGGACAAAATAAGTTGCACCCAAGATATCTCAGTCAGTATTATGCCTAGTCCACGTAATCAGTAATAGTTTTGACAATTGAGATGAAAGTAAGTAAGGTATCGAAACCAGAATTCCCTTGATGGGACGGAGAGAATGAGCTGCATTAATATTTACAGGGGCACCTAGATCTCTAACGCGACCGGTCGGCTATAGAGGAGCGTCACCATCAGTTGGCGTACAGAAAACTCTCGACCTCTTTAACAAATGATACTCTCCAGAGATGAATGAAGATTCTAAGCAGTCGTTGGAAATATAACTTGAAGATTACTTCACTCAAAAAATCAGAAAATTGCCAAAATATCAAGAGAGACAATAGGGGACTGACCAAAGATTCTTTTTATAGGCTGCCTGAATGTGTCGCCAATTTTCAGTGCTGAAGTCGAGTCCGGAGAGTCCGAGTCACGATTCCGGCAACTTTCAATTTCAACTCTCAAGGACTCTCGTTGGGTCCCTGTACTTTCCCTGTACTTTCTCGGTGGGGAAAAAATCTTCATCTCTGGCCAAGTCCTTCAAAATTTTGAAATCTCGAGACCGAGACCGGATTCGACTACAGCCCTGCCAATTTTTGGAACTTTTATAATTTAAAAAAAATTACAAGGCTTTTAGCAGCTGAGCAATACATCAAATACCGGCAGATTGCCGGAAATGACATTTCTCACATCTTGTAAGCCTCATCTACTCATCTTGAAACGTTTCATATTGAGAACTTCTATTTGAAAAGTTCCCTCTTTAAGATAAACTACTCTCATACACTTTGGTAAAGATGACGTGCTCTGATGAAGAATAAAAGCCTGCCTGATAATAACTTGGAATCACAGGGGAAAATGAGCTGTAGTCAAATTAGCTGGTAAACCTATTGCAGACTTGAAATTGCATATAAAGTTATAATTTACAGGCTAAGTAATGTATGAAATTTGTAAGAGAAACAATGGCAGCTCTAAGGTGGAACAAGAGAGGAATTTCCCCCATGTTTTTTCTTGCTCCCCCCCCCCCTTTCTCGCAAGCTTTGTTAGTTAGGAGTTGGGTTAACCGAACTGATATAATGCGTCGCTCCTTAATATAAACTTTTCATTCAAAGATATGACCACACCTCAGCGCTCAGAGTCTCAGGGGGGCTTTTCCCTTAGCACCGGCCTCAGGAACGGACGCTTAGGCTCGGTTTCGCACTGTGCCCGAAAATTTTTGCACCAACATTATCCTTCGCCCTTAGTTTGTCCCCTAATTTTGGCACTTTGGCACTAATGACAAGAGAAAGTATGTCCAAATTTTAAAGTCCCTTCTACTCATCTCGTATCATATGTCGTAACGTTTTGAAAGCTGAATACCATTCTTTGTAAAGCTGGGGACAAATGCCCCATGACCCTGTAGAGAACCGCTAATGTCTAATTTTCCCATTTCTTTGCTGGACAATGCGATACTTATTTACAGTTCCAACATGCATTGCGAGCTAAAGAAATTTGCGGCTGAACCAGGTCATAGGCAGATAGGGAAAATCTTTGAAGAATCCGTATCTCCTTTATTCCACATCATTATATATTTAGCCAATTAGAGGGCTCATAATTATTTCACGAGACTACTTCATTAGGAAAAGGGATGTTAAAGACAATATATAAAACAAAAAATGATAACATTTTCTTTTTAAAATCCATTGTCTTTTATTAAACATGACGTATTTCTGTCCCCAGATAACAACCATATCCCTTAAAACTTGGAAAAATGGAAATAACTCCTAGAGCTTGAGAAGAGCGCTGGCAAATTTTATGTGTCTTTTAAAGAAACTGTTCCACTGAGAGCAAACATGGGTGAAACGTCAAATAGATTAGCCGTCGTCACTGAAAACATAGTTTTTCAATCCGATTATCGAAATTAAAAGAGTAACATCACAAGGACAGGCTTTCCCAACGAGCAACATGCAATATATATCCATGATATTTTAAGTCGTTAAATAAGCTGATGACTTTAATAAACGCAAAACGAAGTAGTTTCAAGTCAATGCCGGTTTTTGCAAGTTGAGTCATACGTCACAAGAATGAGACTCGAGTCATACAAGTTACATGACCCGAACCTATACAACTCTGCGGGTTACAACCATCGTCTGACGGGGGCTATTAATTTCACTGTATAAATATGTTCAGGTTATAAGGACATGCATTCATTCGTTTCAATGCTAATGTATATATAACTATATGTTAGTAAACACTGATGTACCGGTAATTACACGGAGACTCGTGAAACCGAAATAACTCTAAATTCTTTTCCCGTCGGATTGGTACTGTTTTGTTGTATATAGTTATTTCTTCGCTTAGAATACATTTTTACCAGGGTAGCCTCAGACCTGGCACAATGTTTACTAGCGAATGTTGTCTCGCTTGAAAAATATTTCAGCATATCTACAGAATGAACGTGAATAGCGGGAGTGATGTTTATTACGTTTGTGTTTAGACTTTATAGAAGAAAATGCTTGAAGGAACTACGAAAGGGAATTTCAAACGTTTACCGATACTCACAAATCATCTTTGCTTTTAAAACCTTTATGAAATTTTATGAAGATAAAAGTTCGGATAAACGTTACTTTAAACTTTTTATGCTCCCTCATGAAGTAGGGCAAAGTTTGAGTGAAACGTTGTTGATGGGAATCATTCAAAGATGTTTAGAGTTTGAGTTGTTCACAAGATTCATATATTAAACTGTACCGTATTAAAGTATTTCTTAAAAACCCAACAAAGTTTTCAGATTTGCCTAAGTAAAAAGTAAAAAGAAAAAAAAACTTATGGTAACATTTCCCTTCCTCGTTTTATGGTACCTTAATTATCGCCTTTGCTTCGTATTGTTACGCCCCTAGGAGAGGTCGGTCCGGCCAATTCTGCCGTTACCGTGAGGCTCACATTGCAGGCCTATCGTATCAGGCACACATAGTATCTAGCAGAAGTATATGTACAGAAACAACACTTACACGTGTTTAGGGCTGTTATATAATTCTGGATACTTGGAGAAATCAATTTAATCAACAGAATTTCTTGCTAAGCGAAAACTTTAATACACACGAAACAAAAACCGTGTGAAAGAGGGGTAAAAACAATGCAACCAGGCATCCTGGTGGTCGAAAGGACATTTATTTTGGTGGACCAATCCTCATTACGTTGTCGGCATGTGCTTGAAAGTGTCAGAATAAAAATAATTACAGCCAAATTTGCACTCGGGGATGTTCCAGATTTCTGGTTTTCTAAGACAATACCGTTTAATTGTCTCAATTACGCTATCCAGGGGAGAGGTCTAAAGGCCGTGGATGTCCCTCAGGAAAATTTCAATTTTTAGCAGGGCTACGATTCGAAATGGTGCTACATTGAAGCATTATGAAGCACATTTTAACTCGCATGACCGTGTCAATCAATAAGGCAAATGATATGCGCTCATGTTGCTCGGACAGACTCCGTAAGGCTACTTCCAAGTGATTTGAACGAGTGGCCGATTTTTCCCGATCTTGAGGGGGTAAGGAATGACCCTTGACCACTCACTGCGCACTCCACTGAGTTATACATTAAAGGGGAGAATGCACGTCACTTTCAGCATAAATCAGTGAAGTAGACTGTTTCATGCTTGACTGTTGATGATCATGTGAAGATATTTTTGTCCTCAGTTGTGAGATCTGTTTGGTTTACGTTGAATATGTAATGTTGCAGTCTTAGAATATTATAGAAGATACTTTGAAGTGAAATTAGAAAATATTCCGAGATTTAGATGTTACTCCTTGACATTTAAGCTTTGCATATTGTATAGACCCCCTATAAGAGACGGGTGTTTTGTCTCAAAAGTTTTCGCTAGATTAAGTGTCGACTCATGTCAGTATGACTACACTCGACCTGTAATTCATTTTCATCTACAGTAAACTGTGATTTGTAAATATGTCTTCACCAGTGCGCAAAACTACTATTAAAATGGTTTTTATAGGGACTGCTTGCTGGCCTTCGTAAAGTTTGAACGGTGCACGGTTTACTGCCAAATCACCTTTGGGCCATATAGTTGGAGCTAAACTACCTTTGGTCCAATGAATTTTGGTTCACTTCACAAAGTGTCTTTCGAGGGATGATTATCTTATTGACTGATTGAGGAGAGAGTATTCTTGAGATTGAAAATGAGTGAAACTTTTTAACTGTCTGAGCGGAATCACCCAGGGCACTCACCCGATATTGAAGCCCCTTCAGATGCGTTTGGTTTTACTTTTTATATAAGTGATCCTTGTTTTGAAACATTGGACCGGTCGAAAAAGCACAGTACAGTATTTAAACTCATTCAAAGCTGTTAAAGCTGTTATCAAGTCCAATTGGCGAGAAACTAACTTTTGTTGTTCTTATACCATGAGTGTATAAGCAATATCTTCGACTTGAACTATAAAACAGTAGACGTAAGGCATACCGTAGCGTAAGGAACATTTTACAATTCGTCGGAATTAATGCCCGTCTTTTTCATATTTTTTCTTTGAGCGTGAAAAGAAAATGAGAACAATATGAAAAAGTCGCAACTCTTTTAACATTTGTTTTATTTTTTTTTTAAATTCAAATTAAAAAAACTTTTATTTTTGCATGACTGCCACGTCCTTTTGTCAGTGGCGTAGCCACGGGGGGCCTGGGGACCTAGGCCCCCAGATTTTCTTCAAGCCCTCTAGATTTTTTGCGTCCAGATAAAGTAATTGAAAAAAATGACATGTTTGAATGGAAATAAACTTTGAAGTATTTCCTTCAAAGCAGTAAATAAATAAAATGTGTAAAAATAAAAAAACATGGATGAATGTGTATAAAACACATTTTGTGCTCACGTATGAAATCAAGTAATAACTTCAAATTGTTTACTTTCACTTAATTAGATACGGTTTGTGATCTGCACTGTCGTTTATTGCATTTCACTTCGAAGATGAAACGAAAGTCTCGACGACAAACTTTAATGTGACTTTGTTAGGTTATTACCCTTTCTGCCTTTCGGATGGCTTATCGATTTACTGAAAATAAGGCAATCGTACACTGGAGACCACACTTACACGACTATTCCTATACTTAATCATACACAAAAAAATGCCGTAAGCAGGTAAGGGTAAGGTACTGCCTCCGGATAATTCTTCCCTTCCATCCTTAACAAGTAGGCCTATGCCTATGTCGTGCCTCACTCCTGCCCATGACAAGTGCCACTGTAGGACGATTTTTTCGACAAGTCCTCTTTTTACTGGTTGGCACTGGCGTCCGGGGGATTTGTAAAATGTCCACAATGTCCTGATTTCAAATGTTTCCCACATGATCGATACTTCTCCTTTGCGGTTCAATTATTTTGAAAGATTTATTCGTAGTATTTTAATTTTGGAAGTACCGATGAACAACTTTTGCACCATTTTGCAGTTTCTTTGGTAGTATGTATGTCTCTTGTAAAATCTCTACAAAAACTTGAAAATATTTTGATATTTTTCATGCTCCCCAAAAAGGAAAAATCCTAAAACGTTGGGCTATAATCAGTTCAAAGTTTTACCAAACATAGCACCATTTTGCATCTAGGAAATCTAACGCAAAGAAAGTTTCTCAGAAGGGGACACAACTACTTTTGGTTTTCCTGTTAAAGGGTAAGGTACTGCCTTAAGTAAGCTGATATCCTTTCAAATATTGCCGCATTTGCGGCTGGGAACATCCAGTTTAAAACACGTGGGGAGTGCCGTTTCTGGCCATCTGAACGGGTTTTAGAGCCCAAAATTTTCCTGTACGCTCTGCGCCAACTGATGGTGGCGCTCCACTTAGATTCAAATATCCCCGCATTTGCGATTTACGTTCTTCGGAAGTTTTTCCCAAGGGAGGGAAAATACCGGTTCCCTTAAGTCTCATCCCCCAGGCCACAGATCAGAAGTGCCCAGTTTCAAGGTCTCTAAAAATTGTATGTATTACCATTTTTCATAGATTGATTTTTTATTCTCATTATTTGAGAAGTCGCAGGAATGAGATTCGTATTTCAAGGCTGTGTACATCCAGCTTAAAATACATGGGAAGTGCCGTTTCTGGCCATCTGGAGGGGCTTGAAAGCCCAAAATTTTCAACTGATGGTGGCCCTCCGCTTAGATGGTCTTGCCGTGCCTGACCTTGGGAGGTACCAGGCCCCCCACTTGTTACCTAGGCCCCGAAAAATCCCATCCTGGCTACGCCACTGCCTTTTGTATTTATTGAATCTTTTATGGAGCTTCTACCATCAACAGCTGTAAGGAATCAACTAACAATACTACGACCGTGTATCTTTCTTTTACTCTGTTTATATTGGGAAACATGAAGAAATTGTTTATAAAACAGGACTGCCTCCGTTCCAAAAGGAAGCGAGGAAAGTTCATTTAGCGGGCAAGACAATTGTACATCTACGGTTCACCTTACTATGACCCTTTGATGTAACTACAGGTTGCGCCCTAAAACCTGAAACCAGCCAAAATGCCTGACAGTATGACAATGTTAGGGTTCTCACTTGAAAGTCTAGGGAAATCCATGACCTTAATCGACAGGGGTACCTAGATTTGCAGTTTCTTATTGAGACAGACATACCTGAGCGTCGCTAGGCGAATGAGTGGGCGTTGAAAATAGACCATACGCTGAGGTTGACACACTTTTACCTGTCAAAGCTAGCCTAAAGCAAAAATAACGACTTGTTTTCATTAAACAGGTGGTATTTCGCTGTTTTATGGAACTCAGCACCCTCTCGTATTCTTACCAAAATAAAATGAGATTAGTATTTTGTTCATTTCCAGAACAGGAACTGGAAAGTTTACCGTACCTAAACACGCAAACATAGCTTTTATACATGAAACTTAAACTTGAGTCTTTTCAACAATTGGGGAGAGACACGCCCCCTACCAGTCAATGTCAGTGATGGTTTCTCCGTCTTAGCCTGGGAGTCCTCTGTCTGTTGAACTGTTGCCTTTTTATCGTAGCTCCATCTCATGTGCTAATATTCGTTATTTTACAAATCTGTTCTACACTATGGAACTCGATGCGACGGGATTATTCAGACGTGTTGCAATGTCTCTGCAAGTAGCCGCAAGGAGTCGCGCAACCCAGTCTGATGAAACCGAACATGTTTGGTCGCATGACAATGAAACGTACAACTGATAACATTGGCGGATTTTTGGAATGAAGCTTGTGCTGATTAGTTGATCGAAATGTGGAGAACGAGCCCCAGTTCTTTGACATAACATATAAGGTGTACATTAAATGTCTGAATTTCGGGGATTTGCTTCTAGCTGTCTAGATCTGCACTTGTACAGTTTGGACACCTTGCTCTTGAAATTAGTCAGCACGACTGATCCTAGTCGTCATCAGTTGTTCACCGCAAAAAAATTGTCTCGCGCGTGAAAGTAAGTAGCGTCTCAAAGTGTTGACGGGGCTTAAAGGCTCAGTTCTCTCACCCCAAACAGTACCAATTCACCTAACCTTTTTACTGAAGCCCCTCCCACAATTGTCTGAAATTCATCCTCATCCAGATAAATCTCAGTTAGTTGCTTCAAGGTGAGTATAGAAAACTCAATTTATATCATCAAAACACTCTCAGTACCGTTCATGCTGTGTAATATAAGCTTTGGTACTCAGCATTGTTTGAATTAGCTGCCAATCAAAGAGCTGAGCCAATTGAGAATTTCGGTACCCCCGTGCGAAAATTGTAGTTTGGGGTGAGAGGTTTGGCCCTTTAACTTAAAAGGGAAGTATTGCGTGTAAATGCACCACTGATATGGGATACAAAAAAGGCTCCTGTCACTATCAAATCCACAGGCGTACACGGGTGGGGGGTGGGGTAATTTTAAGGGGGGGGGGGCAAAAGCAATTTTGCCCAAATAATGGCACCATTTGTCATGTTTTGCCGAATGGACCAGCTGTTTTTGCCCCAACTGGGAGGGCGAATGCCCCCTGCACTCCCGCCTCGTACGCATATGATCAAACCATTATTTCCCCCAATAAAACCCACCAGTAGCTTCATTTCGACAATAAATTAAGCATTAGAAGAGAATCTGAAGTTGAATAATTTAAAAATTTCAAAACAATTGTGCAGCAACAATTAATCGCATTTCTCCATGAGAAAAACTCATTGTTTGAAAGGAAGTTACCGTATTATAGGCTTTCTAATCATTCTGTGTCAAGAAATATTAATTTAAAAAATAATCTATATATGTAAAATAAAGGCTAGACTCCGCTTACAAATTTGCAAAGGAGGTGTGTTTTCTTTGACTTGAATCTTCACCGAAGCGGATCCAAGCATCAAACCACGAAGTATAGGGTCACGTGGTGATATAAGTGTGGAGTGGATAAGTGTTCCAGTCTCAGCGAACAATAATCTCATTCACTGCTGGAGAAAATTTAGGAAATAGGTTTGTCATATTATGTAAATATATATCGTAATTTTTCAATTTTCCAGGCGGCCGTAGAAATACGTTTGAGCATTTATTTATTTAGAAATAATCAATTTTTTTTATTTTGATTGTCATTTTTTGAAGGTACCAAAAGTGTTCCATAGTTGTTGTAAAATTTTTTAACCCTTTAACATGCCGAGGTATTGTACTAAGTTAATTGTTTTTGAAAAATAGGATTCAATGAAAGTATCATGTTAACCCACACTAACGTAGTTAGTTCTTTTTGCTGTTCATGATCTCATTGAGGACTGTCACGTCTAACGAACTCGGCGTCAGAGTCACGCAATTCGGCGTAATCTCAAGCTCCTACGATAAAATACCAGTTTCTCAAACAGTGTCTACATTTAGTGAAAAACGTCGACTTATAACGCAAACGATTTGTAATGTTGATGTGCAGGATTTCTTGCTTTTGAACATATACCTGTCCATACCATGATATATTACACCCAATGATTACTTGAACTTAATTTCAACCCCAATCTGAATGAAGCTCGGATGCATGCATTTAATAATTCACCAGGTACAATCTGACAGTGCTTGTCAGAGCTTTATATATTTGGTCCGTCATGGCCTATTGCAGAGTTCAAAGACAGTATCATAGACCCCTAATTAAGAATTACTTTAAACAGTACATTCTTGAGTATAAGTTATGTTCGACGATGGCACTATGGAATGGTAACTTATAAATAAGTGACAACATAACCGTATAGTCCCAAAAACGAATCATTTCCTCATTTGCATTTCTGATTATCACGATATATTTGTAATCAACTTAATTTAGGTTGTGAACAATACTGCATGTCGGTAGGCCTGGGAATTTTTTAAAACCTCTAAAAATTGTCTCTCTATGCATGCAATCCATCAAACTAGAGGCATAGTTAACAAAAATATAATAAAGAAAAATAAAAAACCCTTCAGACTCTACACCCCTGAGTCTACGGGTCGCGCTCCTCGTCAGTCATGGCTGTCTTCCGTCGAATATAATTCTTGAATAAAAATGGTTTGTTCTTGGTGTTAATGATGACACGGGCTCTCATAAAAGCTTATTTATTTTCAAATGATTATCTCGCTAAAACTTACAATTTCATGAAATGATAGTCTTTTGGGAAACCATCACTTCCCACGGGTCCCCAAAATTAATTTTCCACGTCTGTGATGGAGATTTCAGCAAGACCCATATGGAGGGCTAGGCTGGACCTCATTTTCTATACGAGAACGTTTTTGCAACACTACACACAGAATAAAGTCGAAAAGGCCCACTACATGATTAAACTGCCCGATTCTTTTAGTGACACATAATTTCGTACAGATTTATACCGCAGATGTGCTTCTTCTTGGGGTGAGGGAGGGGAGGTGGTAAAGTCTAACCTAACTCATTATTACTGAAAACCCATGCATTTGCACTCCTTGTGGACTATTGGAGCTTCGACACTGAGCATAACATTGGTTCACACGAAGCAGTGAACGGTGAAGATCCCGCCTTGCGTTAGTTACAAACATTCCACACGACTATTAGCATATTATATTACGCATGAATCAAAGCATATCCAATTCAAAATATCCAGTCTGCTCCTCTTGCGATATTTTATATCTCAATTGAATGTTCTTAACGAACTTTGTTTATTCGTGTTTGGGACATATTTTTTTATTACAATAATTATACGAACCAGGCCCTGTTTTCTATAATTTTCAGATAAGTTGATAGGAAAACCATGATTTGGTAAACGTTAGCAAGACTGCGAGAGCTGCAGACCCCTCAAATCTTTGCTTCAGCTTAAAGTACTTTTCTCTTCATGCGATTATTTAAATTTAATCTGCTTGAACGCATATCAGAAAATTATGAAAGTATGACCACGACATTTGAAAAGTAAAGGTTCGCAAAAACAGGATCATCTTCGTCAATTCTGTGTCTAGCGTTCGTCTCAGTCCCTCCTGCTTATATGAGGTAGTCGTATAAATTCTTGTTTTTCGTTCATTTATGCAATAAAAACCAGAATTGTCTCTAGATTCTTTTATTTAATTCTAACCGGATTTTACCAACTTGAGCCCAACTTAGAACCCAATATAGGTTCAAGTTCTTGATATCAGTCAGGCAGTGGTGCTACTTATGGCGGGGCGTACAACATACCGTGAATGCATAAATGTGTACATTTTTCAGAGTCTACCTTCACCTATGGAGCTGTTATCCAAATAACATCCCCCTGCTCCAACATGACAATCTGACATACATGGGAATAGTGGCGTAGCCATAGGATCCTCTTGATGGGAGAGGGGAGGAGCTGAGAGAGGGTTGCATAATTTTGTGGAGCTGGAATTTCTGACTTGATTCAGTATCTCCAATCGAGGCATTATGTTTGCTCGAAGGGTATCCAAATGTTTTGAAGCGTTAGCCTATACCTCAGAATTAAAGAATTGGAATAGAAGATATCTTGTAAGCTGCTTTCATACCGTTTTGATATTGCAAATTTGCAGCTGAAAAGTTCCTCTTTTCTCGGGCAGGACCTTCGGTTCACGGATCATACATATCCCCACGTTCGCCAAGTGATACTTCAACACAAATACGCATAACTATTCGTTCCAGTTAAACTAACGTCATCCCTCAATTATGCTGGCATAATTGCCAAGTTCCAGGAGACGAGACGCGAGAAGTGAAGTAGAAAAAGTCTTTTGAAAATTTTCGATTTATAGGAGTATACGCAAAATGGTAGCACTTAGTAAATCGGTTACAATCCTATATTCCGGCACCCGAATATTTCGACAAATCCATTACGTTCCAAAACAGGTTTTGTTCCGACATCCCTATGTTCCGACAACTCGATCGTAGATGAATATAGAGATTGTCGAAACATATAGGTGTCGGAATATATGACAGCCACCAGTACGTCAAACGACGTACTTAGGTCTTAAATATATGTTCCACTATCTCGCTACACAAGCTACACAAATTCATACAGTGAACGCCCTTTCTCAGTTTTGACAAATATCAACGATACATATTTTTGGCATTTCCCTTGATATGCATTCTAGCAAAAGTGCAATACGTATTGAAAATATCATAAAAAGTGCAACTTATTCAATACCTCGTTTCATCTATGAGATAATTCCCCCTCTTGCGGTTCAACTTATCCTCCCGGGTGTCATGATTATAAAAGGATGATGCAAATGATGCAAACTTTATCGCACCTAAGGGTTTAGGGGTGTGTTTTTCGACAAAGTCATGTGAATTTAAAACTTCATTTTACCTGTACAAAACCCAAATGTATGATCCGTTCATCGCACGGTGGTTCTCGTTCAAAGTGCAATGACTGTGGTAACGTCGACTAATACAAATGGGTAACTATCTGCCTATACGAAAGACCGCAAGAACTACCCAGGCTGTTCGCGATTCACGTTCATGTCGCTACTAGTCCAAAAATGGGATAGAAGGGTGAAACGGAAGGAGTTAAAGTCAATACAGAAGTTTCATTGCCATAATAATGCGGATGCTGCAAACGTTTATAGGTTACCCGAGACTGAATGTTTAAGCCATTAGGTCTCTTCAAAGTACACTGAGCTGGACCCCCTTTAACGGGCTCAGATTGCAAATAACTTAAAAATTTAACCCCACGAACTTTGAACTTGCAATGTTTTTGAAGAAGTAGGATGCATCCCTGATCCTTTAACTTGCCGACAATACATGTCAGAAATAGCCAGACTTACAAAGCTTCACTTGTGGCTCAAAAGCCGACAACTTTATTAGCTTTTTGCGTTTAATATACTTTGGTTTGGAAAATACAATTCATCGGTAATGCGTTCAATGACCCGGTGTTTGAAACCCCTGAAGTAGTTTTCGAAGGCAATATTCGATCTATCATATTCTTCGTTGTCTTTACCGTAGCACTGAAGGGAAATTCGTTTTCTCTTTCTTCAAGCAAGAAAAGTTAGAGAACACGACGAAATTGACTCAATTGACATACGTCTTCTTTGTGAGAGAAAACAACATGCCGTTTGTCGTGTCGAGTAACGAGAGAACGGAACAAAAATGACTGCATTGTTGCATTCGTTGTAAGAAAACAGAACAAAATTCGTTGATTTGTCTTGTGCCTTGTTTCTAGTGGCGAGAGAACAAGACGAAATTTGCTTGATTGTCGTATGCCTTGTGAGAAAACACATCAAAACTTGCCCAATTGTCATGTTTTGTGTCGAGTAACTAAAAGACGACAATTAAGTCAATTTGTTCATGTTCTCACATTACAAAAACTTAAAACACTACAATGTTAACAATTTTGTCATTTTTCACATAATAAAAAACTTAACAAACGACAATTAATTCAATTTTATCATGTTCTAACAGTTGTCAATAATTAATACATGACAGTTAAAGCAATTTCGCCATATTCTCACATCATTAAAAGCTTAAGACACAACAGTTAAGTCAGTTTAGTCATTTTCCCCACATTACTAAAAACTTAAAGTACGACAATTAAGCCAATTTTTGTCATTTTTTCAGAGTTGCCAATACTTACAACAGGTGTTTTTAGACAATTTCGTCATCTTCTCAGGTTAGTGAAACTTAAAACACAACAATGAAACCAATTTCGTTGCTTTGCCAAAGAAAGATATCAACAGAGCTTCTTCGTCCTGTTCATAAATTAATCGGAACTGTG
This sequence comes from Holothuria scabra, assembly GCA_037179385.1. Lineage (NCBI taxonomy): Eukaryota > Metazoa > Echinodermata > Holothuroidea > Aspidochirotida > Holothuriidae > Holothuria > Holothuria scabra. The sequence goes on from CM074194.1 coordinate 23,993,199, forward strand.
AACACGACAGTTAAGCCCATTTTGTCCCGTTGTTGTGTTTGAAGAGAAAGAGAGAGAGAGGGAGAGGGGGAGAGAGAGCAAGCATGTCCCTCAAATGCTTCGGTATGTCTTCAATATGGATATGAGTTTCACTTTCTCAACTTTCTACTTGAACTCAAATCCACCAATCCCTAAACTTTATTTTTTAACATAGATTAAAGGGGCAATCAGATTTTGAAAGAGGATATTAACCTTTTGTTCAAGCACGTCGTTTTTCATTTTCAACTGATTATTTACCAGAATAAACGAACATTGGAGAGGTCTTTCATGAAAGAAAAACGTTAACTCTTTGTTAGTTACTGTTGAATGGGAATTTTGTAAATTTTTCCGGGTAGCAAAATTCGATACAGATGCAAGACTATAGATAACCTCATCAATAGGGTGACTAATCACAACGTCGGACATTGATGAAAGATCATGTTTTGTAAGTTTTATTTCAATGTATGATTAGTCGTGGAAAACTTGTGTAAACAAACTCTTGTTGCCCCACCTTTACTTTGGTTTTGTTTACATGATTACTGAGGAAATACAGTGCAGACTGAATTGTATGTTAAAGGAGAGAATGCTGTTTTTGACATTTTCACTGGAGTCACTTTTTACATTTATCTTTATTTCAAGATCACTTCAGGTTCACCGAAAGTTCGGCAACTCTTATCCACCTGTCGTGCGTCATCCTTGTTATTTTTCATTTTGAACTTTCACCGGTTGTGGTTTTCACTTTCAGCAGAATAAACTATTGTCATCGTACCATCTTACCATGAATAAAGCAGGAAGTACTTGCGTCATTGTTTGCTTTCATATTTCAGTTCACTTGTAACTGCATTATCTCCCTCTCCCTCCCCTAAAATACATTATCTTACTTAAAACGAAATTGCCTGCCTCACACTTTTTTAAAGTCCTCTTGACTCTCAGGAAAAGAGTTGTTTCGCGAAACCAAACAAGGAAACTGTCTCCCAAGGAAGCTACGTCCACTAAGAGACAGCACTTAACTGACCAACCTCACTGCCCTCAGACCATTCACGTCATTGGTCTGTCATGTGTGGCTCCATTATAGACTGAATGAAAAGAAAATATACTACACGTAATCTTAGCCAAAAGGCCGAGAAACCTGCCTTACAGTGTGGTGAAAGGTAGTAGCCTGTAGAAGAAAGAGGATGATGACTCTCAAAATCCCCCAAATACCACCCCCCAAAAAGACAATACTGAAAATGCTGACAACAATATCGTAACTATCGTATTTGTGGTTTAAGGCTGTGGTTAGAACCTAGGTTGTGTACATTGGCTCTTTTGTCCCAAAGTTTCTTTTGGGTCCGGAAGACCCAGGTGAAATTGCACTTTTGTTGTTTTACATCAGGTTTCGAAAAGTGTATGGGGGAAGGGAAAGATTTAAAGGGCGCACTGGGAAGTAAAGTCTCGTCAAATTAAGGCTTATATTACATGGTATATTCGGACCATACATAGTCTTAGTTCCCAAATTGACAAGAAGGGCACTTTCTAGAGTTTTCCAGTCTGTATAAGCTTGCCCCAGAAGTATTAATGTTGTGTTTAAGAATGTTCTACTTCTCAAAAGTTAGTTAGTTAGTCAGTCAGTTAATTAGTTAATGAGTTAGGTAGAGTTTTACGGCCCTGATCCCAATCAATTGGTTCAAGTTGAGCCGGCCATGGCCTTTTTTTGCAGTTGTGGCTCACTGCTTGTTTTCCCTACTCAATTGTTTATGCTGAGCACGAAGCACAATGGCAGCAGGTTCCGTTTCTAAAGTATTCTGATCCTGTCAGGATTTGAACTCCCAACCTTCGGAATTCAAGTCTGATGCTCTAACAACTTGACTATGCAGTCGGTCTATAAATTAAAAGAATCTAACATAAAACGTTATCTGTCTTCTCATGAAAATGCAATAAAATCTATGTCGGATTCTGAATGACGTCACAGAATGCGCTCATTGTCTGAACTTTGAATCGGTTTCGCTGCACCGTCGATAATGCGAACGTTTTCGATACCTTATGACTGATGTGCCATTACAAATGCATCGAATCAAGTCGTACAAAAGTCTTTAAGTGCCGCACATATAAACATTTTATTTGTTATTGCAAATAAATTGAATACAGCTTAATAATCTGAATATACAGATTAAATAATCTGTTATATAAGAATAATAATCCTTGTGTAAAGATTAAGCGATCTGTATTAAGAGACTAATAATCTGTAATTACAGGTTATTAATCTGTTAATACAAATCATTAATATGTTATTGCAGATTATCGGACAAATCAACAATGTAGATCAAGTTTGATGTCTTTTGAAAAGCAGTAGATTTCTCTTGGATGAAAAACCACCATGTTACTTTGACCATGTGGTACCTGCCTTCTACAAAGGTCCTCCACAGGCCATTCTCGCAGCATCTTCAACCAAATATCCGACAGGACATACTGGATAAACGGACCCTCATCTCATCATCCCATGGCACATCTTAACTTTCCACATGATACGAAACTCAATTTAAGTTTAAGAGCAGTCCCCCAAAACTTATTTTGAAGCAACAGCTAAATATCACAATTTTCTTCTTGTTTCTCTTTAAAGTGTCTTTCATCATATTTTACTTCAATAATGCATACTCAAGGTGAAACAAGCAGTTATTGCTAGTAAATTTCACATATGAAGAGAAAAATTGTTGTCACATGACTCTCAACAGCCAATCATGGAACTGCGCAGCCTTCTACACCACTTCAAGTTGGGGTGGCTACTTTTGCCCTTTAAACTCACTTACATTTGGAAGTGAAAAATAAAAAGAAATTACTCTTAATGCACACAATACTTTACTCAATTAAAGCATGGGCAACATATTAAGATATGACCGAGATCAGCTCATCAGCCCTTTGCGAACTGTGTTCCCTCAATTTCCACAGTTGATTGTAGAAAATAGCCTATGGTTATCACATAGGTCTAACTCTAAGTAATTTTATATTTTAATCAAATACACAATTGTTCTTCTTTAGGAAACAATCCCCACACAATAACACTTCGGAATGAATTTTGTCATGAAAATATAGCATTATACGCCCCTTCAAGTACGTAGGGGAGGAATACATGTGCACTAGACAAGGGGTACTGTCCATGTAAGTACTTCTACAAAGAGCATCTTTTGTAGCAGGAGCATGCACCCGCGATTTTTACCGAACAAACGACTGGAGACTAGCAACTAGCCTAGTATCACATCGAAAAATGGCGGCCTCCATTTAAACGTTGCCAGACAGGGCAAGACGGTTAGCAAATGACACATTTTTTTGTATTTATTGGTATTTATTGAAGATGTCCTGGAATTTATCGGCAGAATTTGTAAGCATGCATACCTCAGTATGTACTTCACATAACGTTGCCTAGTTGAAGGTGACGCAAACTTGTGACCAACACTAACAATAACGTTAGGCCTAAGTAACGTTAGGCAAAGCCTAACTTTGGGCCTAACGTAGCCTAACGTTAGGCCTAGTGTGTCATACAGTATCTGTCAGTATCTGTCAGCAAAGCAGTAAAGGCTAATGTGAAGGACTAAGCCTAGGCCTAGGTCTATGTATGGACAGTTGCTCCCCATACATAACAAAGGTAGTCCCTAGGCTACTCCTGTGATTTTGCAGTTGTGGATCTTTGATAAGCCCACAGCAGCCACACTGGAAAGTGCATTTGCCATTAGGGTTTCACAGTACCACTGATAATTGGTACCATTGGTACCGCCACAGATGGTACCAGTAATACCGTAGTACCGGTACCAGAAGAGTAAAAAAGTAAGATTTTTATCACATGCAAAATATCCGTAAAAATACCATGCATTGACACAAGTGAAGTCTTCTGATAATCCCTGCCTTCCGTTTCAGTATTTTGTATAATATTTAGTCACCCCACACTCAACAAATCGGTAAACAAAAAAAGAAATAACCTCTCCGCAAATTTAGCGTTCGATAAATACGGGACAGACAATAAATCAGCGCTGCACGTCCGCACCAGAGCTAGACCCCACAAGATGGCAAGAGCACTCAGAATTGATTACAAAGATTGCAAAAAAAATTTCTGCAAATAATGACAATCCCCCTCCTTAAGTATAACCAAAAGTTATTAAGTAGAACTTTACAAAAATATTTCCATAAAAGACTGATTCATCAAGCTTTCTTCCCGCGGAGTTATCACTATCAAATCGCAATCAAGGTGCTTCATGATTGAATTTACGAATGCATCGCGCAGCAATCCGTCGTACAGTACAATAACACTGTACTGTTCTTCAGTACGTACACGTACGTAGCTATCAATGTGTTGGGGTGACAAGCGAGTTGATCACGTGAACTGAACACGCGAGCCAATGTTTTAAGCGGGATTTACTGTGTGTTCAGTCCCATTGCTTCACTGTGTAAATTTCTGAAAGAACGCTCGTTGCGTTTGTACGAAAGTTTTTCTTCCACAGACATAGACAGTGAGCGTTATGGAACAGTCCCATTACATCACTGCGTTAGAATCAGAAAACGTCCATGCAATGTTCATGTCGGAGCTTGCAAATTTGCTATGATTCTTTGTCAGCTTACAACGAATTTCTCACTGGTATGATGTTGTGTGCTATCTTAATCGAAGTGAATTCTATCAATCAACACATCTTTTCTAAATACACCATGTGAAAGCATTTGCTGATGAACAGCGATCGTTCGTGGGGTTGCGCAGAATGTCGAAAGAAAGCAAGAGCCCTGTTAGTGTGGAAGGTACTAGTTCTGCGAAAGTAATGTTAAACGGCACTTTCTGAAATTCTTAGGGGGATTTGTTACTGAAATAGTGCAAAACGATTATTAAGTCAAAGTTCCGTGTTTGCATTGCAATGCTTAGAGACACGGCGCATTTATCAAATGGGGTTTTGTTTCATTGAAGTATTAATCTGATTCAAATGCTCTATTTTTGAGAAAAGATGTTTTTGGAGAATTTTTGTGATGGCTGAGGTGGTTTAGCCAATCAGAAGGTTGGGTTACGAATCAGAAGGTTATGTGGTCTCCAATTCCACACGTGCTCATTTATCCCCATCAGCGCCAATCCTGTTCTCCAGCCGATCTGTGAAGGTATAAACATAAAGGGTACCGGTTAGCATGCAGTTAAGTTATGACTGACGTCTTGATACACGTGTCTAGATATGCTGAATAATGAGAATGGTTGAAGTTGAATGGGGTAGCGAAAGTCTTATCGCCAACCGCTGGTAATTGTTACGTAATTATAGCCACACGCAAGTCTACACCAAGCAGATCGTGACGGTGGGAGCTAGTGAGTCAGCTGGCACCATCGATCTGTTGTAGTAGGCGGTTCATTTGGGCAATTGAATGGCTCTGCCAGTGAGTTGAGAAGCCACCAGTACGTTAAATACTCTGGCAGAGATAAATGCTGCTGGCGGTGATTTGCCAACGATATGCCGATGAATTGCCGAGGTTGCACTGCCGGTATAAGCTGGACCCCAATTAAGCTGACCGTGGCAGTTGAAATGCTGCAACCGTAGTGATGCTTTGCCTACCAGAATACTGCAATCTGTGAAGCTGCAGGGCTAGGCTTAGGTCTAGATAAGCTACGTAGTAAATGCCAATACAGTTATAGCACGTAAGTTAGTGTGCGTAAGTAAACTGGCCTAAATACAAGCGATGACTTGGTTGTTTTGATCGTGCACCTTGCGGCGCTGAACAACAAGTGGACATTCTTGTGATTATGATGATACGAGGCCAAAGTGAGAAAGACAATCGATATAACTGTAGATAAAATGTTGATTGCAATGCTAAGTACTCTATGGTACCTGTATGGTCTTCTCTGCAAGAAAATGCTGTCTCGAAATTGCTGGTTGATGAGTCGAGACTAAAGATGAAAGGCGTCTTCTGAGTGCAATCACGTAAAGCTGCAGTGAAGTGTTCTATTGGCAGTCTACAGCATGACCTCAGTGTACGTGACTATGAAAACTGAATGTGTGCTCAACAGCTGTAGGCATGTTGACCCTAATTAACATAATCTATGCCGGAATGTTTGGTTGGAATGCAGAGAAAAAGTACATTTGAAAGTGAGGGCGCTAAAGCTAATCACTACAACTAGCTTCCCCCTAGATCGCAAGTAAAACGAAGCAATCGATACAAATAGGAGTAAAGTATAAACGTCAAATGTACAATACAATATGGTTTAAATAATACAAGATTTTTGATTAAGGAAACTTAAATGGAGAACAGGAAAGGCACAGGAGGATCACGTCGGGGTCACCAATTTGGAGAATTTTTGTGATGGCTGAGGTGGTTTAGCCAATCAGAAGGTTGGGTTACGAATCAGAAGGTTATGTGGTCTCCAATTCCACACGTGCTCATTTATCCCCGTCAGCGCCAATCCCGTTCTCCAGCCGATCTGTGAAGGTATAAACATAAAGGGTACCGGTCAGCATGCAGTTAAGTTATGACTGACGTCTTGATACACGTGTCTAGATATGCTGAATAATGAGAATGGTTGAAGTTGAATGGGGTAGCGAAAGTCTTATCGCCAACCGCTGGTAATTGTTACGTAATTATAGCCACACGCAAGTCTACACCAAGCAGATCGTGACGGTGGGAGCTAGTGAGTCAGCTGGCACCATCGATCTGTTGTAGTAGGCGGTTCATTTGGGCAATTGAATGGCTCTGCCAGTGAGTTGAGAAGTCACCAGTACGTTAAATACTCTGGCAGAGATAAATGCTGCTGGCGGTGATTTGCCAATGATATGCAGATGAATTGCCAAGGTTGCACTGCCGGTATAAGCTGGACCCCAATTAAGCTGACCGTGGCAGTTGAAATGCTGCAACCGTAGTAATGCTTTGCCTACCAGAATACTGCAATCTGTGATGCTGCAGGGCTAGGCTTAGGTCTAGATAAGCTACGTAGTAAATGCCAATACAGTTATAGCACGTAAGTTAGTGTGCGTAAGTAAACTGGCCTAAATACAAGCGATGACTTGGTTGTTTTGATCGTGCACCTTGCGGCGCTGAACAACAAGTGGACATTCTTGTGATTATGATGATACGAGGCCAAAGTGAGAAAGACAATCGATATAACTGTAGATAAAATGTTGATTGCAATGCTAAGTACTCTATGGTACCTGTATGGTCTTCTCTGCAAGAAAATGCTGTCTCGAAATTGCTGGTTGATGAGTCGAGACTAAAGATGAAAGGCGTCTGCTGAGTGCAATCACGTAAAGCTGCAGTGAAGTGTTCTATTGGCAGTCTACAGCATGACCTCAGTGTACGTGACTATGAAAACTGAATGTGTGCTCAACAGCTGTAGGCATGTTGACCCTAATTAACATAATCTATGCCGGAATGTTTGGTTGGAATGCAGAGAAAAAGTACATTTGAAAGTGAGGGCGCTAAAGCTAATCACTACATGTTCACCTCGAAGTTGACTAATCGTGTCCGTCTATATTAGTGTTTGCACGGGTAACCCGGGTACCCGCCCGCCATCGTACTACCCGGGTCCAAATCTACTACCCGAATCTTAAAACAGAAAATGCATGCAAAAAGGATGACCCCATTTACGCCATTGCCCACTGTAATGGACTAAAATATTTTGCCAGTTTGGTAAACAATCTCCGAGACTGAGAATGAAGAGAGCCCGTAGAAATTATGTGTAAGTTTGAAAGTTGTCTGTACTTCGTTTCTGAAGTTGAAATTTTTATCAGCATGCGGCCCGATCGCTAATAAACTTACACGCAAGCAAGTATCTGATGGCCGATTCAAAATCACATTGTACTGTTTCACACAGACATAGCAAGACATACCTGTACTGTATCACCCCCGCCCACTTTGCGAAGACACTAGTGCCCGTAACGTTCGGCATGCTTGGTAAACTGAGCCTTGCATGTATATACGATCTTATTATTAATACGGTATGCCACCTTGAGTATAATCCTCGAATATTTCTTAATGGTTAAAGGTGTCAGTTTTACGGAAATCAACACTTTGCCGCTATCTGCAAAGCAAAACGACATAAATGTAATAACACCGTTAACATTTACAATTTTTTTTTAAAACAGGCCAGTACATATTACGTTATTTTGCCCCAAAATGGCTCTTGAGCAGACTACGAAGTTTATGTGTGAAAGCTATGTTACCGTGCCTGGATGTCAACACGAGGCTAGCTACGTAAGAACGTACATACCCCATTAGTGATAATTCCAACGCACACTGCAAAGTAGTGTGAGGGAAGTTCACAAACATGACGTCGTTTGTTTACAATCGGTAATTTTTGACGTGCAAGAGAATACCATAATACAAGGCTCTGATTAGTTGATATTTGGTTCCTTGTGTAACAAAGGAACCTATGCAGTCACCTTGGCGTATGTATGTGTGTGTGTGTGTGTGTATGTGTGTGTGTGTGTGTGTGTGTGTGTATGTGACGGATTGGAATGCGAGGTATGTGGTGCGATAACTCAATAACCGAGTGATCAATTTTTTTTCAAACTTGGTATGTATGTAGATGTTGTGGAGTAGATGTGCCCTATCGTTTTTGGTGGAGGTCAAAGGTCACTGGTGTTCACCAGAGGCCAAAAACTGAATTTCTGTTAGTAGCTGTAACTCAGTATCCGTTGTTCAAGCAGTGGCATAATTTTAGGATAAGTTAGATTGGTAGGAGGTGAAAATGTTGGTACATTAACCAAAATAATTGGAAAGGGTCAAAAGGTCAAAAAGTAATGTTTTATTGATATGTTGCCACTGAAACATTTTAGAGGGGTGGTGGAATGGAGATTTGTGTTCGTCTAAGTGAAATGCACGTGATGACCCCCCTTGACCTCACTTGACCTCATTTGACCTTTTGACCTTTGTGACTTTTTTGTGACTATTTTGTGACGTCAAGATTTGTCTTGATCAGACGAACCAAAAAGGCTATTACACTACCCTCCTACAATGTTCGTTACTTGAGTTACTGACATTTAAATGACAGGCTAGTGTGTACATGTAGGTCATATGTAGGCCTATTGCAATGCCAGGTATGCGGTGCAATTACTCAATAACCAAGTAACATAGTGGAAATAATGGAAAGTTGTGTTCGTCTAAGTAAAGTGCACGTGAAGACTCTTTGGGTCTTTGTTCAATTGGTTTAAAAGTCCAGCTGAAGTTTAATGCCTTTAGACAAATGCAATGTATAAAAGAAAAGAAGAATTATAACCCCCTCTCAGTCTAAAAGCAGTTTAGTTAACAATCAGGACAGTAATGCAATTATTATTAAAAACAACCTTTTCCTCACATACAGTATTGAATAAAGTTATTCACAGTGCAAGCTAAGATTCCAATTTCAATAGTAAAATATGAAAGCAGTTTCTCTTCTTTACCTCTGCTTTTACCCTAGGGACTACAATGCTGTTTCTAACACCCTCTTTAGGTTAAAAGGTCAAGTTGAAAGTCATTTATTAGATTCTACAGAGCTATGTTTGTTTCTTGGTCTTCTAGCCAAATTGTGAAGAAGTAATCGGTGGTAATAAATCACTATCGGGCTGCCTTTAGTAGCAGAATTGTGAGCTTTTCCTTATTTTTTTTTTTCAGGCAAACACATTGGGTAGTCTAAAGGACAACCATGACATAATTTCTAGTCATCCATCATAAATTTTGGTGGTCAGGAATGACCAGATGACTGTTAAATTTCTTTGGTGCAGAAGAGACTGTGTTTATTTAAAATCAGTTTTGATCTACTTTGACTGTATTTGACCTTTGTGACTTCTTTTTAAGGTCTGGATTTGAATTGTTGAGATTGACCAAAAAGGCAATTAACTAACCTCCTATACTACCCCAAACTCAAGTAAATGACATTTTAGTGAAAGGTGATGAATGTATTTGTCGCATGGAAGTGGGCAGTGTGCAGTGTGATAATTTGAAAAGTTTAGTGTTCCATTTTTCTCAAACGGCAAGTGCTTGTATGATTTTGAAATTTAATGTGCCCCTATGTTTTTGGGTGATGGCCACAAGTCATTGGGGTTAAAGGTGCAAATTATGCCTTACCTTGGGACTACCTTAATACAATATCATCCTTAATGCAAGGAACCATAGTGCCCTTGGGCTCTTGTTTTTAATCAGTGTTTTAAAAGGAGAAGCTTTGAGCTCTTAGCATGCTGGCTTTTCGAGTAGGCGTCCCAAAGTTCAATATCAAATTGATATAGGCCATGGGAAGTATAATTTTCTTGACTGTTTTCTGTTACGTTTTTTTTTTACTTGTCATTTTGATCTAAAACAAAACGAGACGATTAAACCTGCTAACAAATCAAATGTTTTTGAACTTGGGAATGTGATCGCTATACCTATCCAATGCAGATGTTAATGGTACCATGTATGTCTTATGGAGTATGTTTTACAAAATGCTTGTATCTTTTAGTCACCGTAACACCGGGTAACCCGGGTACCCGACGGGTATGGCGATCGGGTACCCGGGTCCTAATTTTTAGTACCCTGGCAAACACTAGTCTATATACACAATGTGAAGGCGAGGCTAGCGCTGGCAGGGATCGTTCTGAGATTGCGCAGAATGTCGAAAGAAAGCAAGTTCCTTTTTAGTGTGGAGGGTACTAGTTCCGCGAGAGTAACCTTAAACGGCAATTTCCGAAATTCTTAGGGGGGATTTGTGACTGAAATGATGCAAAATGATTATCAACCACTATTCCCTGTTTCTATTGTAATGTTTAGAGACACTGGGCTTTTATCAAATGTATTTTAGTATCATTCTAACTTGCTATGATTTTGAGAAAAGATTTTCACCTTAAAGTTGAGTACCAGTCTCCACGATACTTCGGTACCTTTAGGTTGGTGGTACCGTACCGTACCGGTTCCGGTACGTACCGGTACTTACGGAAATACCCGTATACCGTGAAACCTTGTTTGCCATACACCAAAGAATCATGCCAAAGTGGAGGTGTTTGGAATTATATGCCATACCAATTGTTGCAATTGTATGCCAACTGTTGTAATATTCCCTGTAGCAGCCAGGTATGCCGTACGCCAAATTTGTTGGGGTTGTATTTCCCAACGCAAAAGATCTTTCTGTGAAAGGCCTAGGCCTAGGTACTTTCCAGTATGGCACAGCAGGACAAAATTGACTTTCTTCTTATAGGCCTAGGCCTAATGTTGTTAGGTCGAAATGATTCCAGTCAGTGTTTGTGTTTAGTGACTGTAAGCACCCATTAGTGATGCCCATCAGCCTTAAATCTAATGTTTATGCCCCAGGTTACCCAGGTGCCTGTGTACCTGCCTGCCATCTCATTACCAGGTTCCAAATCCGCTAGGCCTAGCCTACCTAGTCCTTGAAAAGTACTCTTTGTTATATATGTCCACTTTGTTTTACTCCACACTTAAGTTTGAGTATGCGTAGCGTTAGAAGAGTGCTCAGAGAATGTGTGTACTTCAATATGCAATAACATGACACCCCCTTGGTAATGTTAGAAAAGGGAAATTCTCAAACTTTTAAAATAAGCAGCTTCATTCATAAACCCAAGTAGCCAATCAGTGAGCACAATTCTTCGTAACAGAAGTTCGTTAGATGTACAGCAGGAAGCAGCTGCATAGCAATTTTCATGTGACTCTTACTATGTACAGCTGCTGCTATGTAAGCCGTTGGTCTCAAGTGAAAAACAGCAATTGGAACATTTTTGAAACTTTTTTCAATTCATGACTTATTACAAGGACTCATACCTACTACAAGGACAGGAATTATATGCTTATCAGTGTTTCTGCTAAGCCACTATGACGTGGTTTTGACACAATGACCAATTGGATTTGAAGCACTGAGGTTTGTGGTGAAAAATAAAAAGAGAGGGTTTCATTTTGCTCCCCAAATCGATACTGTGTACAGACGGCAAAATGTCCGTTGACACACACCAAATATAACAAACACACTGCAACAAAAGCAAGGGTATGTGAAGCTTGAAGGTCAATTAATATTATGTGAAATTAACGATCATTTACTTACACTTGCAGATTTTATTTGACTAGTTATAGCGCAGGTAGTGCTAAGTTAACATTACTGGTAGAGAGCTGTCAAGGCACACTGACAGGGAACATGACAATGAATACTGTAGCTGACACTGCGAAATAGATCGAGATTTCACAATCCCATTTCTAAGTTACGTTAGGGAGATAACTGTTTCAGGTCATTCTTGAAATGATTTTCATAAGGCTACGGAATGGAAAAAATAAATATTACCAACAGGCCGTTCTTGTGAATGTTTTTCCAGCCAACTTTTACACGGTTAAGTGAATGTGACTTACCCATTGAGTTAAATGTGTTAAGGGAATTCCCAAAATTATGTCGTTCCAACGATTTGCACATACACAGTTTACTACTGTAAAAAATGCCAGCATGCAATGCCTACCTCTAACCTGGATTTATTTGAGACTGCAAGTAAAGCATAGCGCTGCACTGATCGTGAATCTGTAGGTATATTCACATGTGTGAACAAACAAGCAGACAGTATGCTACGGAGATGCTGCGTTATTATGAGGGAGGGTGTGAGGCTATTGCCAGCAGGGTGCGGGCTATTGCTCAATGAATCTCATGCAGCAGCTTTATCTTTCCAAAACTTTCAGCAGGTAGGCTATTAAAAAGTCGAGATATCTATAAACGACATACAGTACGATACAGATGTATCGCATTCTCAGGTATATTCTGTGGCAATATTCTCACCTTTTGACAGATAATTTGCAAGGAAGAAAGGGTATAAAAACATTAGGGGAATAAATCTGAATGAGACTTTGGTACCGGCATTGAAACTTATTTTAAACAGTAAGGTTACCTAGGCAAATAAAGGGTGCAGCAGCAAGATAGTGTGACTATGCCTTTTGTAGGCTAATTTCTGCTAACCTCTGGTTATACTTTTGTCTAACATTTTCATTTGCTTTTTATCATCACCTACTGTAGCATTTAACATACAAAAATACAGGAGCATTATAAAAGAAATTTCACCCCTGGAAACAGTCTTTTTATGCCTTCAAACCCCCTAAAACTCAGGAGCGTCCGCTTCACCCCCTGGACCTCCACTAGGACTTTGCCCCTGGAACCCACCAGGAGCCCTATGGCGGACCCTGGACGGCAACCGTCAGGAGCTCTCGCTTCTTGTGCACAGTTCCATGCCGCTTACAATTCTACTGAGTCAAAATTTTCCAAACTGGTCATTTTGGCCCAATGGTTAATTTCTTAGAGGAAACACTGATGCTTATAGAAAGCTGATCTTGTCATTTCTTGAAAAATATTAATTTTAAGTTGAAATTTTGAAGATGTATGCCAGTAGTGAATTGACAATTGGCTATTGGAATAGGACCACAGTATTATGGCAAAGTTTACAGTGGCACACAAGATACTAAAAAGACACTATGGTGTATGCATACATTTAGTGCTTTCAGATTTCATTGTAAATTATGCTCAATACAAATTTATTGGTGGTGTTGAAGTAAAGCCTGTCGCAACAAGTTCCGTGTTTCGGGTTCACAGATTAAAATGTCCCCCATGACACTGTACCCAGTCACATGTAAACTAGTGGAGGTTGGGTGGAGAAACGGTGCATATCATAGCTCTGTGCAATTTTTTGAGCTCCTTGTTCATACAGTACTACAGACAATCAGACATCGTATGCTTTGTCAGTGCAGTGCAGCTAAACTTGTGAAGCACAATGTTACTTTGTTTACTTAATGCAAGCCAGTGACCCTGGGGCATGAAAAGCGATTAATGCATTTTACTAAACAATTTCTTGGCTGGCCATTAATCGGTGCTTAATCACTAATCACTGACAACCATAATGAAAGCTACATTAGGGCTAGCTACAGTACATAAGAAGGTACTGTACATAGCCCTTTAGTGATAATTCCAAGGCACATTATATGTACATTAGCAGGGCTCGATTTTCATGGTTGTCCAATTGTCCAGGACAACTAAAATTTAATATGGACAACCAAATGTTGGAAGTTTGGTGTCTGATGCAACCATTTTTCTCTCACAGTGAATTACAGTCAAGCAGCTTGCTTTCATGTGATTAAAGAAATACTGTTGACTGATCAACTCTTTCAAATTTTTCCATCATACAATTTCAGACCCCAAGTGTTTTTGTCTTGGTAAAATCATTTTTTTATTCTTCACAACCAAATGTTTTGGACAACCAAATTTTCTTTCGGCCAACTAAAAATACTGAAATGGTTGCCCCAAGGACAACCATAAATTTTTCTGAAAATCGAGGCCTGATTAGCGTGAGTAAAGTTTACAAGCATGACTTCTTTTGTTTGCTTTCAGTAATTTTGGACTTGCAAGAGAATACCATAAATAATACAGGGTTCTGATTGGTTGATTCTTTTAAACCGGTGTTTAAGAGGAGGAGCCTCTAACTTGTTCTCCGTACTCTGTAAATCTTTGAGTAAGGGTATGTGCTGTATCTACAGTGTATATTAGCCAATTGATTAGCATGTATGCACAGTTCTATAAACGATGCCTTAGTTGGTACAGGCTGCTTGCAAGAGCTCAAGCCTTGGGCGTCTTTCCTCGCTCAAGTTGAGCTTGTGACTGACGTACGGTAGCTACCTGAAAATTTGGACACTGATTATGAGCTCTGTCACCTTATATGCAAGAGCTCTGAATTGTGATGATTTCCTTACGGGGAACTGTTCTCTGTACCCCATAAGGCTTTGAGTACAGATATGTGATGTAAAACTTTGTGGCACTCTGCTTGATTACTAGATATTTTAAGGAGGGAAGATCTGACAGTTTCACAGGGTCAAAGCTCGAAAATCTTGTTTAATACTTGATACGTATCTCATGACAGAAAGCTTGGATTGATTTGAAAATTGATATGATGATGCATTGTGACAGGACAAAGAACCCTATTGATTTTGGTAGAGGTCAAATGTCATTGGGGTCATAGGGTTACATGTAAACTCTGAAAACATCATTTACAAGATACCTCTGCCTTATGATGTAAGGAAGAATCCTACCAATTTTTATAGTGGCTAAAGGTGATTTGGGGTCACAAAGGGTCATATTTGAGAACCTTGTTCCCACGATATTTCAAGATAAGAAACTTTGATTAATTTCAAACTTGATATGTTGATGCAGTATGATGTAAGGAAGAACCCTATTGATTTTGGTAGAGGTCAAAGGTTATTTGGGGTCACACGGGTGAAACTCTGAAAACCTTGTTTATACAATATCTCAAGGTAGGAAACCTGGATTAATTTAAACTTGATATATTGATGCATTACAGTACTGTATGATGTGAGGAAGAACCCTTTCAAGTTTGGTAGAGAACAAAGGTCACCTGGGGTAACAGGGGGTCAAACTCTGAAAAATTTGTTTACATGATAGCCTAAGGTAGGAAGATTGGATTGTTTTCAAACTTGGTTTTTTGATGAATTACAGTATGATGAGCAGGGGGACCCTTTTAATTTTGGTAGAGGTTAAAGTTCACCTGGGGTTATCCAAGGTCAAACCTTTTTCCACTTTGTATTTCAAGATGGGAAACTGGAAAGGAAGTGGATATGTGATGTTTGGAAGATGGCATCTGTTGTCCTTGGTGGAGGTTGAAGGTCATTTGGGATCATCAGAGGACAAACTATGAAAACCTTGTTGATAGGATTGTTGAAAGGAAGACCCATGAAACATGGATGGATTTCACAATTAGTATACATGTGGATGTGTTATGGTGAGAAGATGGTCTGTATGTTTTTTTTGTGGAGGTGAAAGGTCATCTGGGGTCACGAGAGTTCAAACTTTGAAAACTTTGTCAATGGGATATCTCAAGGTGGAAAATTTGTATGTGCTGTATTTCATAATAAGTGCTATATGTGGATACGGTGAGTTGAAAGTCCCTGTTGTTTTTTGGTGGAGGTCAATGTTTTCTGGTATCACCTGGCTCCAAACTCTGAAATCTTGTTTGCAGAATATCTTAAGACACAACATGAAATTTGGCTTTCTGAATGTAGTTAAGTGTCATGGTCAAAGAAACACATCAAAGGTCACTTTGGGTCACCAGGTGTAACAAAAATGTAACATTTTTTTTTAAAAGAACATGTACTGTATGCATCATCAAAACCACAAGGTATTTTTCCATTCTGGTTCTAACAGGGTTCTGGTTTCCTTACATGCCTTTTGTAAAATTCAGCCACAATGCAGCAAGCTTTCAGGCAGTTGGAGGAACGGTCAGTTTCTTCAGAGGTTGTTTTGATGGAATGGTCACCGAAAATGGACCTCATTGCCCTGGCCAACAAAAATGGTGAAGTGAGTTGAATTGTTGATAAGTGAATTATTTAAATCTGTATTAGTTACAGTAAGCACAATGGTGGTATTTTGTATTTCTCTCTTGATTGTGATATAATGCAGTATTATCAAACAATGATTGGTTCACACAACTTTATCTGTCATACTAAAAGCAAATTAAGTCAGTTGATACTGTTGGACAGTAGTTCATTTCCAAACAGCAGGAAGTTTCAAGTTACAGTTGAAAGGACATTTTAAAGATGAAATCTGTTTTACAATTTACATATTCACATATTAAAATTAAGTAATTTTAGGAAGAACCACTGTTTACACTAAGGTGCCCAATTGCTGAATTCCCACAGTCAATTTGCAAGTCCTGTAAAGAGAATATTTGCCTGAGGAAAATTATTATATTTCCTACAGTATACACTATCTGAAATCTGCCCAAAAAATTATAGAAATGGGCAAAATTTCCACCCATACAGTATTTTTAGCCCTAGTGTAAACACTGGCAATAATGTGTGTCAGCATATTTCTCATTGTCCTTTGTTCTTTTGTCAACCTACATATCTAGGATTATTTTCAGGGGTTACAAACCCAAGACATTAAACCTCTCAACATTTGTTTTGACTAACATCCCAAGCAAACTTTAAGGGTCTCAAAATTTTGAAAGTACAGCCCAGGTACAGTAAACAAAGTATTAGTAGACAGTTTATTACTCATACTATAGGCAAAAATGTTGTAATTACTGAAAAGTGTACATTTTGGGAACTAATAACCATATCATGGTACAGTATGAATGTGAAACTGTGTGTTGCAGCCCTGATGTGCATCAAGCTGGTTTGTTTTTGAAGTTTTCTTGAGAAGATGTAGCTTACTGTACTGAGCTTACAGTAACCTAGTATTTGGGTGGTGTGGTAGCTACAGGAAATGTAATGAAATTAAATGAGTCAGAATATGGGGTTTGTCTGCCCTAAACTTTCGAATTCATATACTGTAGATGCTGCTGTCAACCTGAAATTCAAGTGAAGGCAGATTTTAATTGGACTCAGGCTTGGGGTAATCTTAATCAGTAATTGTAATTGATTGCAATCTATTTCACAAGTAGTTGTAATTGCAATGATTACTTTTGTGAAAATCACAAAGTAATTGCAATCGTAATCGATTACAATGGCAAAGTAATCGCATTTCTGATTACATTGAAGTTGAATTGAACAAAGAAGTAAAGTTACTAAACATTTTCTTCAGTGGTTGGTTCTACTGTTGGAATGACAAAATTTAATTGCCCCTCTTTCTTTGATGCTCTAGCGTAAAATGAGTGAGAAGTGCATGGGTTCAATAATCTCTACTTTGGGAGGACTTGGTTCTGTCCGGGCTTATCTAGAGCAATGTCCATGGCCTTTTCTTCAGTTGTGAGCACTGGATTGTTTTACCTACTACATTATGTGGAAAGAAAATGTAATCACAATTGCAATCATGGTTACATTGCAATGTTATCACAATCGTAATCAATTACTTTCAATTTTAGCTGTAATCGTAATCATAATAGCAATCGTAAAATATGAAGTAATCGCAATCGTAATCGATTACATTGAGATGTAATTGCCCCAAGCCTGATTGGACTTAATTTAAATACAGTAATAAAACTTAAATGTTTGGTATCTCTATTGATGAAAGAAATGAAGTAACATATGATAGCCTCCGGAATGGTGGACACTACTGTGAGATTCCTTCATACAAAGGCAGTTTGTCCTATTGTAGAATTTATGTTTTCAGCCTTGGTGCTTTCATGCATTGTGTATTATGGACAGTTCACTGGACCTTATGTTAGCTCCTCCAATATGGTTATTTTTTCTATTTAGTGTTTAGGATTAAGGATATGATTAGGATAAGAACTTGGATTAGAGTTAATGTTAGTGTAGCACCTATTGCATAATAAACATTCCAGGTCAATCAGACCATTGATTTAGCTAGTTGACCGCAAATTAGGTGGATATCAGTCGAGTGGGTCTTACCTATTATGTACAGAGCATGCAGTACTCTGGTAGTAATGATTACCAAAGTTTTAAAGACACTACTGGATCACATTTTCTTCCATGGCAACACTCATTTATATCCCTTATGTACTGCTGTGGTAATCAACAGCTTTTACTGGGTTAATGCC
This sequence comes from Holothuria scabra, assembly GCA_037179385.1. Taxonomy (NCBI): domain Eukaryota; kingdom Metazoa; phylum Echinodermata; class Holothuroidea; order Aspidochirotida; family Holothuriidae; genus Holothuria; species Holothuria scabra. Next base: position 24,011,633 of record CM074194.1, read on the forward strand.
AATCAAAAAAGATCAATTCAGTTTAATGCACTAAGGTGTCGACAGTCACTGTCAACACATATGGTGTAAAATAAAACCTACTGCCATTATGCCTGGTCCTCAGCAAAAGCAATTGAGTGGAAACATGCCAGTGAGCCACAACTAGAAAAAAGGCAGCTGCTGGCTCACCTTACACCTATTGGTTAGAAACTGGGCCATTAAACTCCACCTAACCCGACCCGACCCGACCCGACCCGACTAGGGCTGTGCATTTTCGGTTAATTCACTATCCGTTTAACCGATTTTATTAACCAGCGGTTATATCAGAAAGGAACCATAAGATATTTTAATCGAGTCCATTTTTTTTTTGCTGTCCAGAACCGCTAAAATTAGATAGTTGAGTATTTTTACGTGCATCGTAGGGTGGACTTCTACAGTACAGTACATTATCCCAACTACAACCCAGTCTTTTCAACGAACTGCGTATGCTTATTCATAAAAATCAACATGGAATGTTCCATTTTATATGATATTGGGCAAATAACAAAATGGCGGGAATTATCTGGCGCTTACGATCGTATTTTTCCGGGTTAAATTTTTTTCCAAATACCGCTACCAACAATGAAAAATAATAAAATTAATGGAGGTGCAGCATGATAAATATTTCAATTAGTTAGAGTGGGGAGATTAATTCAAATATACTTTTGTGCCCTAATCATGATCTGGCAGAGGTTTTATTGCCATAGAAGTACAGAGCTTGGTAACTTTTGTTACAGCTCCCTGCATGTCTTGTGGCTTTCTTTTCGCTTGGTAATCTCTCAAACATGCCGCTTATTTCTAAAGTTGTGCTTGGGTTTTGCTATTGAAGAGATTAGGAGACGAGCACACGAAGTTCTGCCAATGAAAGTAACAATGGGTGCGCCACTTGTCACTCATCATTATGTACTTAATTCAGGGAGCTGCCGCACAATTAATCCATTCGATCGAACGGCCGATTTTAAAACTCTTTTTACAGTTATTGTTCGAGTGATAATTTGTGAGAAACTGACACTGTTTGTTGCGCGATGTTTGTGTAACAATTTACTAACAAAGCCACGCCGCGTCAACTGAGTAATTGGCAATACAAAAACGGTTAATCTATGAAGAGGAATAACGCACCAGTAACCGACCGGTCAGTCGGTTAACCGGTTAACCGATTAACCGTCACAGCCCTAGACCCGACCCAACCAAACATAACCTGCAGGTAACCTAACCCAATCAAACATAACCTACTGTACATGAAACCCAACCCAACCCAACCCAACCCAGCCCAACCCAACCCAACCCAGCCCAACCCAACCCAACCCTACCTAACCTAAACTTACCTAATCTAACCAAACGTAACCTGCATGTAACCTAACCCAATCAAACCTAACCAAACATAACCTACAAATAGCCTAACCTAACCATACCATACAAAAGGAGAAGTCCCTCAACACAACTGCACATGCCTCAGGCTATGTTTATACCCTTTAGTTACATAATAGTCTTTTTGCATTATTGACAGAGATAAATTTATCATCTCAAAGTACAATGTACACAATTCCACAGCTTAGGAAACAAACAAAGTATGTAATTATCATTGTTCCATTATCTTTCTGGAGGAAGAGAAGTGGGTCATGCATGTGGCATTTCTCACGGAAGGGGTCCCTCCATGGGAATTCCAAAATTGCAAAAAAATATTAATCAAAGATATACAATGGCATGTTAGGGTGTAAAAATTTAGAAAAAGAAAGTGTAATAATATGGTACGTTAGCCCAAGTCATTGTTTATGGTTAATGATTCTATAGAGACTAGTTATTGAGGTTTGCAAAATTACAAAAGAAATTAATGCAGAAGGAAACATAAATAAAATCTTAGAGATTTGTCTCCCATTTTGTGGTAACAAGGTGAATCATTTAGGATCTTTTAATTTGCATGTAATTCCTACAGTAATAATGTAACAGCAAGGTTATCTTTGATGGTTGATGGGGGAGGGGTTATTTTGGGGCCAAAAGTCCCTCATGAGACATATGGCCTATTGATAAAAACACACTGTTGCCATGTTGGGTTCAAGGCCCAACATGGGTCATATGACCCTTTTAATGAGGTCATTCAAAATGCTTTCTACAGATTTTATTGTCTAACACTGAGATTCTGTCACTTGCACCTTTTCCAGAAATTATGGTGTAATGGTGTAAGATTGCTACAGTACTTTTATGGTAGAGATGATGTGGGTTCTCAGGAATTGGGGTCAAAGGTCCCTCAAGAGCCAAGCCATGTGGCCAGTTTGATAGAAAAGTGGTAATTTCCTTCTATACATTACTTGGTACAACATAGAGAGTCTGATACAGTTACACCATAGAAGGGGTGCTTAAAGGCACAGTTCTCTCACCCCAAACAGTACCAATTTTCCTAACCTTCTTACTTAAGTTCCTCCCACGATTGTCTGAAATTCATCCTTATCCAGTCACAATCTCAGTTTATTGCTTTAGGGTGAATCTAGAAAAGCTCGATGTCACAGTCAAAACACTCTCAGTACAGTTCATGCTGTATGATATAACTTTGGTAATCTTCATTGTTTGAATTAACAGTCCACCAAAAAGCTGGACCAATGGAGAGTTTCTGTACCTTCCTACAAGAAGTGTAGTTTGGGGTGAGAAGATTGGCCTGTTAATGGTCTTATAGGAATGTGGGGAACCAGGTTCCACCTAGGCCATATTTCCCATTTGATAATATCATACACAGACGAGTGACTAAAAAAGACAGCATAGTTTTGTCAGTGTAAAATGGATTATGAGAATTCTAGCCAAAATCTGTCATGGAGACTGTGGTGCAATCCCTTAAAAATGAGTTCTTGAAGGTGCTTGAATTTCCTAACCTAAGATCATGTACAGTATTGTATATCAAAACATCTATTCCATACCTCCTTTCATGGTTGAATGTATGTAAGACATTTAGGCCATGTTCCTGTTTGAGTGAATTCAATGGTTCTGCAGTAGATCAAACTCAAATGGCAATGAGATCAGTGACACTTACTCAAAAACAGTATGAACAGTGGATGATGAAATGATTATTGCTCAAACATGTGACCTACAGTACTGTAGGTTTCTTGCTTGTACACTGTGTTCATATAACATGTAGATGTACCACTCCCAAATGTGGGTGTGTCTCTGGTTCACAGCAGCTGTGAGGCACATCAACCACATTTTGCTGGTCTCCTCAAATGGAAGCACAGTCCCACTGCGCATGATTCACTGCTTCACTGATGCTCTGATTATACTGTAGCTAATGAATGCTTCCATTGGTGGACCCTTAATACCTGAAGTAAACTTCACCAAAGTTGACTGTTATCTTTAGCCTGATGAGACTCAAGTGTTGTATGATAGGCAGGGTTCTAGCTACGGTGGGCGGCGCCGGGCGGTACCACCCGGTACCGCAAATATCCGCCCAGTACTCGGATCAAAAATGAGCTGTGCCGCCCGGCACGTAATTTCCCAAAAATGATCTGAAACGTTGTTGAAAATGTACACATCCACGATTCTAGGGAAGCCTAAAGTCCTCGTAGTATTCCATCTTTTCATGTTAATAGGTGCAGTATCATGCGGGATGTTTTAATCCGTGAACCCCAAACACGGAATCTGTCAGACAGGCTTAAATTCGACACCGCCATCATTAACAGCAAGGATATGGTATATAATTATCTTATGAAAACATTTGGGTGCATTGAACTTTAAGCACATTCACACATGTACATAAAGTCATCACACATCGTTAATTATTCCCTGACATTGTTTCATTGGCTACTGGCCTACTTTGACTGGTCCATTTATGCTATAGGGAGATTTACCTTTACAACCAACAAGGGTTGCTTGAAAATTTATCATATCGGGAGGCTAGAGCTTTTTGATACTATTACTGTACTTAAATGCGAAACTAATTACGAGTGACAAGCATGTATTACTTCTTTAAAACTTGTAAAATTATAAAGCAAAGGAGATTTTTTCGAAATTTTCAAGATTTTACCCTTCACAATCGGATCGTCCGTAGCTGGCCATGAACGTTCGTTTACTTATCTCTGCGCTGCGGAGTAAGCAATACTTTCATTGCCTAACGTAGTAACTGTATGTTGTTATGATGTATTTGTATTGTAGCAGTGCACATAACATTAGGCTAGGTCAACGTGATATTGTCAGTTTGTACGGCCGGCTTTGTCCGCTACGTATGCTTATACATACACAACAGTTACAACACTGAGGCAATTGTAATGATAACAACAGATAAACCTGTGTAATATTTACAAAGTATTTTATTTCTCAATGTATCAGCCAAAAATCAAATTCAAACAGCAATGACAGCTTTCATTCAACTTTCATTCATTTTTGGTTTGTTAAACTTAGAAATTAATACAAATGAAACTGAAACTTGAAATACGGTGCACGATACATCATACATGATTACAGGACTGCATGATTGACCTGATAACAATGTGGCTTGTGACATTTGATGCCATATTTTTCACTAATAGTACTAATTTTTAAATAAATAATGCCATCAAATTGGGCTAGAATTGAATAGAAATTACAGCTTCCTGGACTCTTTGTAAGGGTAAAACCCCTAGGGCTTCGGGGGGGCTTCGCCCCCTCGACCCCTGACCGGGGCGTTGCCCCTGGACCCCACCAGGGGCCCTTAAGCGTGCCCCCTGGACCCCTGGCCGCTGGGGCCAGCGCTACGCTCGCTTCGCTCGCTCCGCTTCGCCAGTTACTTGCCACCCAGTTCTAAAATGGGCCTAGCTAGAACCCTGATGATAGGTCTCTTTGTCATTGATATATCAAGATGAACTAGAAAGTCCACCTGTCTGTGTTAACACATGTTTGTTTGGATCCATATCATACCTTGTAATCAGTTTATGCATACTACACTTGCTAAGTTGGTGATACACAAAAGGTATAATACTATCAGATTCTGACATTCTGCTATCCCCGTGAAGCAGAGGATGTTTTATACAGGTCATCTTTTTGTACATACCAGTGTGCTGGTATGAGCTACAGTACTATGATGGTGCAGCATCACTCGGTCTATCTGCCTGTCTGTCTGGGAGTTTGTCTCAACCAGTTAATCCCTTCCCAACCCACATAACAACCATGAGTTATTTATGTATATGGGATACAATGACACACAGACATACATGTGTCAGCTAGATAAAAAATTCAAGTTCAAACACAGTTTGCATTCAATTTGGTTCTAATGTGGTGCCAAGTTTTCCATTTTTGTCCCCTCTTACAGCAGGTAGGGAATATTCTGGGCAAATTCAAAACCTTCAGTCCACAGGGTCCAACAAGAAATAATTCTGTGCATTGTCATAATTGTGATCAATTGCTAGATGGCAAAGACACTGTAATGTTTTGAAAGTGACTTACAGTAGTGAGCACCCTACTCACACTTTAAGAGTAACCTACATCTACAATGGGATGTATTGGTTTTGAGTTATTCAAAGGTGCAAATCCTGGTTTAAGCTATGGTAGTCTCTTCAGTTTCTGAAGTACGGTAGCATCACTGAATTCTGTCAGTTATTTGCTTTTGGATGTCTGTAGAAATCTTCTCCCATACCCTACAGTATCCTCCTCTACATCATTTCATAAAAACCATGGAAACTTTGGTATATACTTTAGCAAAGTTTATTTCTCTTATTCTTGTGGTTTTTAATTCTTTCTCTCTTTATTTCCCACATCTATCCATCTTTTCCTTCTGGGCAATTCCACGGTAACTGAAGGACATTTTGACTACATTTTACAGAATTCAAGCAAGTGTATCTCAAGTGTTATTATGGATTACATCAAACTAATATAATCACTTCTCATCTATAACTAAAACCTTTCATTTCCACCAAATTATTTCATAGAATCACCTTTCATTAACAAGATATGAATATTAATGAGGTCGGTAACGGAAGGACGTAAAATGGACAAGGGTTTTTAGGAAACTTTGGTTTTTTGTGAAATTCTGTGAACTCTGTGGGGCAAGTATGTATTGAAGGTGATAAATGCTCTCTCAGTACTGTCCCCTCTATTGTACCACATCTCATTTCAAAAGAATTATTTTGGTTGTTGAGTAATTGTGCATTAACTGAAGTTAATCGTGGTAAGGGAAGGACGGTAACGGAAGAACAAATGAAAAGCCAAATCCTGTGGCTGCACTGAACAAGATTTCACACAGTTGTGCAAGTGTGAAATTGCTGGGAGACACAATTTATTGCAAACCATGAATACATTGATGATCAAATATGAAAATGTATTAAAAAACAAGGTAGTTTGACACTAATTTACAGTATCTGTTAATTAATTAGACTCAAAAGTAAAACTGAATATTCAGAAAAATAACTTCAGTGAAACCTACCATGCAGTAACACACACACACACACACACACACACACACACAAAATGATCAAATGTAGGTTTCTTCCATTCCTAGAAACTGTTGACTCTATAGAATTATTGCCTTATTTGTGGTTAACATTTATTAACTTTTAATTCAGTCGCTTGTTACAAAATGAAAAAGAATTCTATGCTGCTTAGTTGATGAACTGTTTTTTTCCCCTTTTCTCAGAGAGGTACAGTATAGAAGTGGTACAGTATTTAAAGATTCATGCAAGTACTGCATGAAATATATGAAATTGAAAACCTTGCATTAACAGCACAGTATCTTCACAAAACTGATAAATATTAACAGGGTTTAGTGTAGTATGAAATACAATAGTTCACTCTTTGTCACATGTCTGTGCTCACTGGTACAATACAGTCAGTTGTCTGAACATAAACTTACAAATAATATGTGGTTCAAAACATATCAAAAGAGTATCCTCTGAAAAATGACATTGTCCAATTGAGCTTAAAATCATTGTATTTTTTAACACTTCTGTATCAAAATTACAAAACTGTTTGCAACAGTTTAACAGGATTCTTTCTAATAAATTGTTCTGTATAGTCTAGGCAAGCACATACTGTTGAACTGAATCTGCAGGAAGGCATACTGTAGATTGTGAACTTTACAGGGATTTTCAAAATGTACTGTGTCATAGCCATGTCTAGTGAACATAACTGCATTAACAATTTACAGTTGCAGTACTGTGCATACTGCTGTACCTTTACATTATTATCAAACCAATTTCTCGAACCATGTACAGTAGTATTAAAGTCTGTGTCTGGGATAGTCTGAGTGAAAATGAGTCTCTCCCAGTTGTCAATGATTGCTGATGGTAGCAGCTTTTAAATAGAAACTTTTTGCTACCACTTCTAATTTGTCTTTAACATTTTTTACAGCAAAACTGCCTTACAAGTTTATTATTTCTGAGAGATGGGTTACATACAGTATCATTTGATTGTCATGAAGTACAGAATGTAACACATAAAGAGCAGTTTTCCTAATAGTGTACAAATTTGATGAGCACCTGAGCAAAGTCTCCCCATAAGGAAAAAGTCTCCCTATTGTCTAAGATTTACATCATAGGACAGCTGCACAGTGGAGAGGGGATATTGATTGTCATGGGTCCAGATGTTGTAGCTGCTCTAAATTCCATTCCCACAACAGCACTGAGGTATGTACGATCAGATGTGTAAAGTACAACAGACTGTATACTGTAGCATGGATACTTGATACTAAATAGCTCAAACTAAAATCACCCACCTCCTTAAAATGAGTGCAATATACCTTAAACAACTTTGCTTGCAAGCATGCTATGTCATTTATTCATACAAATCAACAATATGGCTTTTAAGTATGTAGGAATGGCATTTGTCCTTCCGTTACCGTCCTTCCGTTACCGATTTGGTAACGGAAGGACATGTTTTAATTAATAATAACTAACAAACAAATGAGACCCGGTTGTCAATAGTTGTTTTATTTTGTAGGCCTACCTAAACTTGCTTTGAACCAAAGCTTTCATCTTAATCATTCTGCTATTTTACCTGGAACTAAGAAAACGTCATGTATTTTTGGTAACGGAAGGACATTTTAAGTTGCCGAAATACTTGCAGTTACTGAAGCAGAAAAAATGATTAAAAACAATGAAATTATGATTGGATCAGTTTTCCATGATCTGTTCTTTTACATTAGAGTGAGTAATGTCATTTGCAAACTTGTTATCAATTTTGATTGGTAAATAGATTTTGGTGAGTTTTTAATACTGCATTCTAGTCATAAAAATATGAATAATAATTAGTCATATTTTTGGATGACTAAACATAGGAAAATTATTTTTCTGAGCCAAGAACATGAAAATATAGACTTTCAGCTTTCATATGACACCAAATTCATTTGTGTCAGGGAATTTTAAATTTTGAGATAAATCCTCTCTCTGATCTGGAATTGCCCTTCTTCCTTTCACACCTTTGAATACTTTCGTGCTGTCAATATATTGTATTCCATATATGTCATTTCATAATTATATTTGTAATTTTAATGTAAGGTTGCTTGATCTTGAAAAGCTGCTCTTCTGTCATATCTACCCATATCCATGTTTGCATTATTTCTATTACAGTACTTGTGTCAATTATGGGTTGATACATGTATGCTTATTTGTGTGTCATTGGGTGTGAAAATAAAGAAACTTCAAGATGCAGTACTGAGAAACTCAATGTTTTAATGTCAAAATGCTCATCCACGATATATTCAATGCCCCTAAAAATTTCAGAAATTTTACTCAAAATGCAGGTCATGAATTCATTTTACTGTAGACATTAGGAATATCAGAAGTGCTGTAGATTTAAACCAGAAATGTAAAGAAAATTTTATATGTTATGTTCCATATTTTCCGCATTCAAATTAGGTACTCCTCCAGAGGTTAACATGGCAGAAGCTACCTATCTGGGTTCTTCCACCAAGTGCAGATGATGAACTCAAATCAGTTACAGCTCTAGCTTGGAGGCCGGATGGGAAAGGTACATTATTTTTGGTGGAAGCCTATCTGAGCTAATGAGTTAACTATGTTGGCTTTGTCACATTATTGTGAGAAATCACTGCTATTCAACTTAGTGCTATTGGTATTAAAGTGTACAGTACCTCAAGTCAAAAAATTCAAAAACACATATTAAAGAACATGAATAAGGAATCACAACAGTCCAACTCCCATCTTCATAGTACATTCCTGGGCTGAGATATAAAATGTTGAAGTTTAATCACTCAAAACAAATTGGTCCATTGCACTATAATTTGTGACTTTCTTGTTGTACAACTCACATAACCTGCTTGTTTTCCTTTAAAATTAAAAATGTTTTTTTGACCTTGAAAACTTCCTGTTTGCCTGCACAGCATGTTGCACAGAGATGACTTAATTAATCACATCCCCTACAGGCCTCGATTTTCAGAAAAATTTATGGTTGTCCCTCGGGCAACCAATTCAGTATTATTAGTTGTCCTAAAGAAGATTTGGTTGTCCGAAACATTTTGTGCACAATTACAGTACAAAACAGTGATTGCGTGTACATATAATCGGTCTCAAAGAATACAAAGTTATGATTTTTGCAAGACAAAAACACTTGAAGTCTGAAATTGTGTGATGGAAAAAGTTGAAAGAGTTCATCAGTCAGCAGTATATATGTACTTCTTCAATCAGATAAAAGAAACTGCTTGAATATAATTCATTGTGAGAGAAAAATGGTTGTCCATTGGACAACCAACTTTCAACTTTTGGTTGTCCATATGAAATTTTAGTTGTCCCGGACAATTGGACAACCACGAAAATCAAGCCCTGCCCTATAAGAGTAAGAGTGCTATCACACAGCGGGACAAGGTCCAGTAACTTTCAGAAAAACAAAAAAATACAAAGATTGTAATTCAAGTAGCCCAAGAGTGACATCACGAATTTTTGTACATCTTAGTCCAGGAATGTCCTATGGAAGAGGGGAGTTGGACTGTTAGAATTCAGTTTTCATGCTCTTTAAAACAGTTTAATATGTGACTTGAGGTATTTTTTAAGCTATTAAGATTTGGATGAGTTTCATGTGTTACTCAAGTGTCGGATGGGTTGCATTCAAGATGTGTAGGACTGTATTACCTTTCAGACATATTCAGGTACTGCAGGTTACAGTGCCATCTGTGTGTTACTTGCGTGAAGTTGCTTGCAATGTGCCAGGTTTTTTATGTGCCTGTACCTGGGATATAAATACAGGTCAGGTGGAGATTTTTGTCAAATTTAAACTGACAAGTGAACAAATTTCTCTGAGAGACAGTTGTAGTAGCCCAACAATTTGCATGCAGTCTGCATGCAGATTACTGGCTCTAAAACATGCCCGCATTTTTGTCACATTCCTCACACCATGCGCCCAGAAATGATCAGCTACATGCAGGTTGGCTGTACCAACACTGTTCCATTCCTTATCTTGCACATGTTGTCTCGAATATGCCACAGTTCTGTGGGCAACTTACTGTACATTCAAGTGTATCAAGTGTTTAACATGTTCAAAACTTTGCTGTGGACTCTGCTATACCAGTTCAAAATACTACCCAAAGATAAGCAGTCCTTTTTCCTGTGTAAAATATTGTAGTGGACAATTATTTCTCTTTGAAAAAGTAGCAGCCTTAGTATGATGTAAGTAGATTGTGGGGTGTGTAGCCACTGGGTTATATTGGAACTATGAGTAGTTTATATTGTTTGACTGTAGTAGGTCTACAGTACTCTGTAAACTAATGCATGTTTTAGGTAGCTATTGCTATTCTGGGCTTCATCTTTAACCTTATTCACAAACTACTTAAAAAATTAAATTTAGTGAAAAATGGTGTGAAAGAAACATATATCAAAATGAGAGGCAAAACCCCAGCCAAACTACACAAAATAAAAAAAAAACAATTCAGAGGTTCCAATAAAAGGTTGCCTTCTTTGCAGAGTATTTTTTTCTGGGGGATGGGGTGTACAAGGTATCAATACTTTAGGAAGACCCTCATTCTATCAGATAGGGTCATCTGAATTGCTGGCATCTGTTTCAACACTTGTCGGACTATAATATCAAGCAAATGAAGTCTACAGTACAGTAACGATATTGCTACTGTAGATGAACAGACATTTGAAGTTTATCTTGCAGGAGACTGATTGTTATATACACAAAATTTGCTAATAATAATAAACTAGACCTTTGGGCTTTTTGGCTGAAACCAACTTAAAAATATAAAAAATTCAATATGATCCATAATTCTTAAAATGCATGAGCTTAACAGGGTGGTTGTATTGTGGGAGAGCAACAAGAGTATTGAAATATAATAAATAATATGGTACCATGGTACAGATCCATGATAAATTTTATATTTTTATGTTTCAAAGCTGGCATAGCTCAATACCTTTGAATAATATTCCTGATTTAGCATATTGTGTTTCATTGTTTTGTGTTTTTGCAGTTTAACGCAGGGTACAGCCAAAATGGAAGAATGTCACTGATGGATAGTTCATGTAGAAGTCAAACTGCCTCCAAATAAAAGTTAACTAAATCAAAGGAAAGCCAACTACAGTATTGTGAATTCATGCACCATTATCCTGTCTATTCAAATCTATTCTCAGATAAGGGGAACTGAAGTTCATTGTGCTCAGAATTAAAGGGTTTGTTAATGGGGTCAGCTGGAGGTGACTACAGTGATCAAGATTAACATTCCTCTCTATGGGGTGTGAAGTGGTTTATAGTGAAAGAACTAAAAAATGGTGCAGCAGTGTATAGATTTGAGTATAGGATGCAAATGTCATTGTAGTCTATGAAGCACCTCAATCAATTGGTGTGGATGGTACATGCATATTTCAGCAAAAACATGCTTCACACAATTCAGAAATGGCAGCTCTTGTGTTTTTTCTCAGGGTATTATTGAAGCATTAGTACTTTGTTTGGGGGTAATTTTTTAGGGCAAGTTGAGAATTAATGAGAGGAATTTGGTGGTAAATACCTAGCTGTCTTATGATAGTAGTTGAAATTTGTGAGGGTCAGAAGGGCTTCATTTTAGCATGAGTATGGGTCAGCAAAAACTAGTGAGGACTGTCTGTCCCTTACCAGCTCCTGTAGCCTAGTTAAATAATGCCATGGTGTGTGCATGTTTATCTTGTCTACAGGGTAGAAGTTGTTTTTCAGCAGCTGTTATCTATAGTGTCCCTCCTCCATACTGCTCCAGTCTTATTTCTGTTGGTAACAATTTGAAGCTCTTTTACTCTTTCAGTCTTGTCTGTGGGATACAGCTGTGGTAAAGTCATACTATGTAGTGTAGAGGGTGCCTGCATTGTTCACACTACCAATTTCAGTCATGCAGTTGGCAGGCTAAAATGGTCTTGTGCAAACCACAGCGAGACGTCATCATGCCCCAGTGATCAGGACATGAATATAATTCAGGATGCTTCAGACATCTTTTTGCCAAAACTACCATCCCTCACCAAAGTGTAAGTGCCTCATTGTAGAATTACATAGATATTGTATATTAAATGCCCCAATACATTTCATAGTGGCTCTAATATGATAAAGCAGCCTTTGTGCAGGATGCAATTTAGTTTGGTACTGTTAGTTTTATGTTCAAATGTTCCATATGTGTTTGCTTTGCATTATGTTCTAGTTATTAACATTCCATTTTAGTCATGACCTTCCAGCTGGATTGTAAAGTTTTGCCACTTTTAGCTAAACTTCAAGAAAATTCAGCTACTAATTGACCAGAACCTTTCTCTTGTGTCAAGATATATGTCCACAAGCCATGTTCTTCCCAAAGTTGTTTATGGACTCATGCATTTCCTGCGTCCCTCATGGAGAGTTCTCTCAAGCATGCAACTTGTCAATATTGTCTCCAAAGTAGTATTAGCTTTATAAACTATACACTGCATACAATACCCACTGCAATCCCCATGCCCATAGAACCTGTTTGTTATTGGCCAAGGAGATAAGAGTGAAGGCAATCCCCAAAAGCAGAGTTTCCTACAGGTGTACTAATGTTGTTTCTCCAGAGCTGTGGGGTGCAATTCAGAGATGGGTCTTAAAAGGGCAGTTTCATAGCATGTATTCTGTTTTTCTTGACTTCCAAAGATCATCTGCCAAAGAACAAGAGGATGACACCACAGAGGACATGAAGAAACTAAAGGATCAGTTAGGGTGAGTAGATTTGTTTATAAGAGACATGGGCATTTTGTGGAGGATTACATGGTAGCAACCATAATGCTGATGAAAGCAAGCCACAAGTGGAAAAAAGGCTGTGGCTGGCTCAACTTGCACCAATAAGTTGGAAACTGGACTGTAAAACTCTATCTACAAACTGATGAAAGCAAACATGATGAGTTTCTTTCCATTAGGTTTTGATAGCTTCCAAACATTTGCCAACTGACAGGTTTGGTGGATATTTTTTATTTGACTTTCTTAGCTAACAGTTCACATCCTTTGATGCTTCAGTTAGACAGGTGAGCTGCTTGCTGTTCTGTTTGCCTATTGTGTTACAAATAATGCAGTTGACTTTGTAAAGTAGAACTTCCTAGGCATTTGTTAGCAAACTCTTACATTTTAATGAGACTGATCCATTTGCAGAAGTGATCAACCAATGGATTTTGCAGATAGAGATAGAGTTGCATTGGGGAGGAGGGGACTTAAAATCTAGATATTTTGATTCCAGGGTTTCCCCTGGCACTCTTTTTGTGAGGTGACTACCTCACATATTTTTGCCAACACCTCACAGAAAATTGCTCAAATTGCCATCTTCACTATACCAGCTCTAGCAGAAGTCATAGTTCTTCCTCCCTTTTGGTTTCAAAGCCTGGCAAGATTCTATCCCATGGACTATTACCACCTCACACCCTCTAAAACCCAGGGGAAACACCGGATTCTGTGCAGTTTATACTTTGAAAGTGACCAATTTTGATTTGTGATATTGCCTTTTTATCATCTGGTTTGTGAAAGAGAGCAGATCTATGTTTGGCTGTTATTTATTTTAATTTGAAACCTGGTTTTTAGGTGTGGTTTGGGGAATGAAGAATCCTTTATGAACTTAAAAATCTTTCCACAATTGGTTAGAAACTTAAATTGTGATGCTTCATGCAATCCCTTGTACAGTAACAATACCTAAATAAACCACAAAGTTCACAAATAAATTGAGTAGGATTTTTAGGTATTATTTGGCTTATAAATAGGTGTTTGTTCTTTTGCCTATATAGTGGCACCCCTAGGTTGCTACCAAAGTTATCTGTATTTGTCAATTCCATTTGAATACTTTTCAACTGATGTAGACTCCTCTCCATGTAACACTTTTGTAAGGATTAAATAGATGCTTTCATAGTGTTTATTGTACCATGATAAAGTAATAATTGGTCATATTTTCTTGTGCTTATTCTACCTTAGGGTGCTGATGTGGCTCCTAAAATCTGAACAAGTTTGACCTACAACTTTGATCCATTTAAGGTCATCAAAAGTTATTTTTGCAGTATTATGGAATACTTTGGAAAAGGTTTAACAATTGTTTTTGGTATGAACTTGTGTACTGTGCCCTTTGAGAAATGGTAGCTCAGACCATATAATGCAATTGTGATTATAGAACAAAAAAGAAGTCAGAGCAGACAAATTAATCTTAAATAAACCCTGACATCCTAATTGTGTTTGGCTATTTTTATTAATTGACAAGGAAATACCTCTTGTGAAGGAACTGAAGATGTTCACTGGAAGATCAACCTAATATTCCACATTCCCCAGGGTTTTGTCTAGTAGTAGAGTATCCATCTCTCACCCTGGAGGTCTGGGTTTGGTTGGCAAGTGAAACCAAAGAAGTCACAAAAATGTAACCTCCATCAATTGTGCATAGTGCTCTGCTTTAGCAGTGAACTCAGGAAAATAATCTACTGACCTGCAACTTGGAAAAAGGCTAAGTTAAACTTGAAGATTAAAAAAAGATTCTAAGTTGAGGTGTAAAACTTTACCAAACCAGGCCACCCCTCTCCAAATAACAAAAAATACTGTAGTAAGTGGGCTGATTGCTTTCTTTGTCCTTCACCTTTGTTTAATGAAAATATTTTTTATGTTAGTGCTGTACAGTGAGAAGCCTTATTTAATTTGTTGGGTATTCGAATACAAAGTACAAATAAATTTATACCACAGAGTGACCTTTCATTTTTAGAAAGAATTGTTGCATAGTTTTGTTCAGGAATGCATTCAAGAAGTACTTTTAGATGCAATTGTGACCTTTCTTAGACCTTTCAAAAGTTTATGGCACCCTTTAAATACCTGTGGGTAAATAAAGTCATCATTGCAATGGCTTTGAAGTTAGAATAACCCCCAATTGCAATCAGATAGAGATAAGGGTAGTATTTAAAGTTCAAACTGGTGTGCAGGAAAGCTTTCATAGTAGGCACAATTGACAGCTTTACCTAGTGAACTTTGAAATAACACTCCCTATCAAACTAATTGTGAGAGGGATAATCACATAATTTTATAAGGAATGGTATGACAGTATTACTATGTTGGTAATCTTGAGAAAACACATTAAAGGAGAAGGCAACCAACGGATTTTACACCTATCAGCTAGTAGAGACCACAATTCTAACACATTTTCTGAAAAAAGCTAATCGAATCAGCATAGTTCCAAATTTTTATGAATTTTTCAATTATTTTTCTTCCCTAATGAATCCCCATGATGTTCGTAGCCATTTTCTGGTTTTCAAAAAAAGAGGGCGCTTTAATATGACGTAAACGAGCCACATCGTAAGTTATACGATTTCCCATTCATTGCACATGGCGTGTACACTATTCCACAAACTGACGGGATGTATAAAAAAGGGTCTGAGCCTTCCCAGGGGCAATACAGTCTGCATATACCCATCCTAGCCTTGAAAATATGCCTAGGAGGACTAGGTAGCATTGCCGACAGCTTTGGCAATCTCAAAAGATTGTTAGGACCTCACTAGGCCTAATGAAGCTGGCGATTGCTGTTTCGCTACGGTAAGAATTGCAAACTGCCTACCTTGTGTTATGTTCACTCAGTCTTCTCTTCTTTGCCTCAACTAAACAAATATCGGCAGTCAAAAAATCCGCATAGGGACTATTCTGGTATCTTTCTCAAAAGCACTTCCCCAAGATACTGTTAGCTCACTCGCTATTTGCGTAGAAAACAGACAAGATTATACAGGTTCCGACTAGTGTCAAAACTGGTACAAGTGCTAAGCGTACTAGCCACATGCTAGAATCTTCATAAGAGATCCCGCCGACTGCCACTTTGTCCTGTTTTCTTTCTTTATTCTCTGAATACTCAGGCTATCAAAGATACCGTTTGATTCCATCTTTCTATACAAACGTTCCCGTCCTATATTCCATGTTTAGCGGGAGAGTGTACGACAAAGAGTTCGAGTACATCCTGCTCGTAAGTTGTAACGTTAAATTCCGTGCACAGTGTTTTCACACTGGACACTGCACAACAGTTAACTGTATGTTAGTCAAGGTCACTCTGCCATGAGAACGTGTTTGCAGTTCTCTACATACAGTTATTTCCTTTCATCAGGGTTACCCGAACTGTAAGGGTACAGGCAAAGTGTATGGTGACAGACAGCGGTGCGATGGTGTTGCCAATTACGCAAACTATTTTTCCTGCTCTTGTTAAAAACCTGTTTTTCATGTTACTTTATTATTGTATGATGAAAATAATTTTATTCAGACATTAGGAATTTTATCTCCTTTTTCAAGGGGAATTCAGAAGATGTGTTATGCAGTATATGTGCAATTATAGATAGTTCATGCGGGTTGGTAACTTTTCTGTTGAAATATGATATGTGGCTCGCTTTCGTCATTGAACATCCGGGAACTGGTGAATTTCAAAAAACAATGGCGCGGACCAGTAGCTTCTTAAAAATCCATTTTTAAGGTTGAAATGAATACTTCAAAAACTTCTTTGTGCTTCTTTTGGAAAGAGCAAACATTAAAATGGTAGTCTGTAGGCAGAAAAAGCTAGGGTTGCCTTCTCCTTTAAGCATATGAAATGCTGATGGGTTCAGTATTCTGTGTTGTTATTGCCCTGAAGTGACAGTGGACCAACAAATACCTGATATGACACATTACTTTGTGAAACAAAGGTCATTGAAACAAAAGTGTATTTAGGGTGATGCCTTCCACTTTGACAAAATTTTAAACTCATGGTTGTGATAAATGTGCAGGAGGAGGCATTTAGGTAATACCTGTGTATCAATCTTGACATAAAATCCTAATAGCAAAGAACGTCATTTTTGTAAGTGATACTGTGGATCAATTAAGGATAGGTTTTTAGTTTGTTATAAACCATATTATAGCCATGTACAGTTTGCTTTGATAATTGTTCTTTCACTAAGACAGACAACACAATTGGACTAAGAGTAAGTCATCTGCTGATTTTATTTAGAGAAAGGTTTTAGTGGAAGAGAAACTTGTAACTTCTTCATCAAGTGGTGAAGTGAAGAGACAAACCATGATACTTTGCAGAAACCATAGTATTATGATTCTCAGAGTATTCCATGCTTAACATTGAGTGTGCTACATTGACATGTTGCTTTTATGTTAAAGCAAGATTAAGTTTTCATGGTGTCAATGTTTCTGAAATCTTACAACACTGCATGGTGTGGTTAGTAGAGCATCCAACTTGCAATTGGGTGGTCTGGGGTCGGGTTCTAGCCTGGTGATACCAAAGACTTTAAAAATGGAATCTATTGCCATTGTGCTTGCTGCTGAGCATTAGCAATGTAGTAGGGAAAACAAGCCAGTAAGACACGACTGAAAAAAAGGCTTCACTGGCTCGACCTAAACTAATTGGTTAGAAACTGGGCCATAAACCTTTCTCAACTTTACCTAGAGCACTTTATGTAGTTGGTTTCTTGAAAAGTTTATTTTTTGCCTATTAGCCTAGTTGGTACTTACGCAATATTCCTGCACTGCTTAATTTAGAATACTGTTGACATTATGATTTTCAGTTGCTGAAGTAATGACCTGAGGTAGTGCTAAGTCATGAGTTAGAAACCAAAATAAAAAAGTCAATGGCAACTTGATACAGTAATGAATATTTGTAGCAGTATCATACATTGATAGAATATCACAATATATGTGAACATATTAATTAGAGGTATAGTTTGAAATGCTTTAAACTGTTTTCATTGACATCATTTTCAATACAGCTAATTTCAAGCACACACTTCTCAAAAGGAGCACTCAAAATGGAGTAGTCTCTGGTAATGTTCTGTTCTAAATGCCTACATCTCTCTATTTTTGCTTACACAGAGTTATTTCAACATTTCTTATTAACAGGCAACATAATGAACCGTATGGTTCTGCAAACATTCACTTGATTTTTGTCTACCACTTCATTTTACATTTTAACATCTTACTGCATCTCTGCTGTTCTTTCATTTACAGATTAAATCTGTTACTGGTCTGCCTAGATAATGGTAATTTACACATCCTTGCTTTTGGTATTGCTCCAGTGGCAGAAGTTATCTTGAACAACCAGGAAAAAACTGTCAATGTAAGTCATTAATTTAATTAGTTACTTTAATGGAGAAGATTGCTGCTTCAACTGTAAACAAACAGGTTCATATGGGTTACCATTTAACAATTTATCTTGAAGAGGCTTCATGTCAACTTAATACCTCGTTATGCAAATCTAGCCTATTGCACAGCTTACCACACTTTGGAGATAAATACTTTGTATTTAAATGAGGCATTAACCCAGGTCTGCTTTTTTCTGTTGGTTGGTGAGCATTGTTTTCTGGGAAGAAAAGCAATTGTCTAATGTCTACATGCAGTTAATGTTTCCCTAAACTGACAGGAGTTTAAAGTTTGAAATCTGCCGCTGTACAGGTCATATGCATGGCTGCAACTTGGCATTTGTACTGTAAGTACCTCTGGTGAAAAATTGTGATACTTAAACCATTGGCACTGAACAAAAAGCCAAAGACTTAATGAATATTTATGAAAAACTTGATGTTGCGGAGTTAGACCTGATACACGGTTATTTCCACATGCAAAGCACTTTGTAATAAAGAAATAGCAATGGCTGTGTACTTACTTAATTAAGCTGTGTGGTTTGGTTGTATCAGGTCTTTCAGTTGAATACATTGCTTTAAAGTGTTGTTATCCTGTCACCTACTGCTGCTGCTTGTTCTGCCAGGGTAGAAGATTTCTTATTAATTTCAAGTCTCAGACACACTTTATGGTAAGGGAACATCCTATAAAATTTTATAGCATTGCCTTTAATTGCCCATTGTGATTCTGGTTCTGTTTACACAAAGTATTGACAACTAATTGTTTGTAAATCCTTGATGATTTTATAGTGTCTACCACAAAAGTTACTCTTTTCATACCAACCACACCCTTTCCTTGCAATATTTTTTTTTCTTCGAAAAACTCTCCTTCCTGACAAAAACTGCTGTTACTTCCTGGTTTGTATATTAAATTGTGTTTATGATTTATTTTTTATGGTCAAATTGGGAACAAATGCAAGTAGATGTCATTGAGAATTATCTGGAAGGTCAGTTTTTCATTTCAAATTGAAATTATAGTTCACTGAAATGAGGAAGTGATGGAAGTGGGACTGTTTTGATTCATATTAAATCATGATGACAATACATTATGTGGCTGTATGAAGAACCAGTCATGCTGGTGGTATGGCATCATGCAACATTCAAACCAGAATTTACTATTTGTTGACAATAGCAACAGTGTTTATGATATTAGCAGATAGTGTTTATTACACTTGTGTTTAATATCAGTGTGTAGTAGTTCCTCCTTGCATAGCTCCCCACTGGCATTGGCCACTATCAGCTGTGCTATTAAAGGTTGGAAATAAGTGGAAATTTTGAATTCTACACCTAGACAATCATTTGTATCTGTTACAGACTTAATAGTGAGGTTAGTGCATTGGTACTGTTTCCTTGAGGACCTCAGTTAAAATCTGTGGTCACTTTTGGCAACTTTCCAATTGCTGACAAACGGGACTGGAAGACTTTAAGCAAATTACTTAATAGGTGTACCCATTTTTTCAATTTTCTGGTGACCTTTTGAAAGATTTTAATCATTGTAGAATGGGTGTGACATATAGTTTGATTTTATGGGAACTAGACAGTACTGTCTGTATGAAAGGTAGCATAGTACAAACATGAAACCTTTGTGTGGAGATATAGAGTTGGACTCCTGGCGGGGTGATACCAAAGACTTTAAAAATGGAACCTACTGCCATTGTGCTTGGTGCTCAACATAAGCAATGGACTAGGGAAAACAAACCAGTGAGCCACAACTGGAAAAAAAGGTCGTGGCTGGCTTGACCTGAATCAATTGGTTGGAAACTGGGCTGTAAAACTCCATCTAACCTACCCTAACCTATCTTATTTGATGAAGGTCAAAGGTCATCTGGGATAACAAAATTATTTTTTTGTATAACATTTGAGTAAGAAGATATGGTACATGATGGCAGTATTTGAAATAGAACATTTGTATACCATCCAAACCTGATTGCATTTTTGCATCTTGTTTTTTTTTTCAGTGTAGTCACATCCTGTCTGCTGCCCTCACACCTCATCTCTATTCTATACAGGCCATTGTTGAGTTGCAATATAAAGAGGTTGTCTTAGTCACGGTGAGTATTTACCAGCAACACTGCATTCTTAGTGTGAAAAGGATTAGTCTGGATGGAAACAAAACTGATGGGGCATTCACAGTGGTTCTTAAAGCCTGTGGGAACATGGGCACATTGTGTCTTCTGGTAGGGTGTGGTTGAGGTATGGCAAATATCAAAAGATTGTATCATTGGGTTTTGAAGCTCCCTGAGGTTAAAGAAAACTTCTCAAAGGGGAAGGGTACCCATTTTTTAAGGTTGTTAATGGTATTGTGTGAATGAGCCTTCCAGATCTCTTCCTATAAAGATATTTTGGATATTGTAGATATGGACTTAGATGTAGCAATTAACTTGAAAGAAATTGAAATATTAGATTGTGTGACAAGTGAAAGATGAGAAATAGTCAAAGGTTATCTCATATTTATAATAGAAGGCTGTATCATACTGTAGTATTTACATAAATAATCATAATAGTATCTAAAAAGAAAAAAAATCATAGTATTTAAATAATGATCTCATGGACTGCTCTGTACAGGATCTTGCAGTGTAGAACAAACAAGTAGAACCACTTTTACAGGAGGAATGCATGGTAATTGAAAAAATTTGTTTTTAATTTGAAACTCAGTTTTTAATTGAATTGCTGTATGACTGCATTGATATGAAAATCTGAAGATAACAGAAGAGTTGTAGACCAAAATCAACAGGGCAGAGAAATGTAGAAATTGAAAGAAAGGAGTTTGGGTGGAGAAATTTGGAGGTTTCAGGCAAGGGACGGATTAGTTTGGGAAAGGAGTGTGGAAGCCTTATGTGCCACTCAGCAGGAAGAGGATAGGTTAGCTAAGTTCATAACTGAATGACTTGAAAAGTAGTATGTTCTTTTAAATGCCTGACTACTTTCAAGTGATCTGTAGCATACTCATCAGTTAATAGCTTGTAGTATTGCTGACCTTTGGAATGTGCTTTCAATATCAGGAAAAATGCCATTCATGTCATGCATGTCTCTTTATAGAATGTCTGATTTGTCATATCTTAACTGATTTATAAAAATAAGGAAATAATGACATTAGCAAAGTTGAAGAGTTCATAGCGATTGTAGTATGGCAAACTTTGGTTGCAATGATGTATCTTAGACTAGACAACCAGTTACAAGATGTGTGTTTGAACTATATGTTTGTGTGAGTTCATGTCATGCATGTCTCTTTATCAAACATGAATTTTTCAAAATGAAATGTTTTAATCTATATGGGGGTTGACACATGAACATTGCATGAGAGGAGAATGTTTTATGGTAAAGAGATATAAATATTCATGAGCAGGCAGTTGGTTATTGTGAAGTTTGTATTGAACAAAGATAGCATGTTCGGTACTTGGCATTTATGTAAGTACTGATTCATTGATAAAGAATAATGTATGAGATGGTTACAAGATGTGGGTGTATGTAGAGACACTGGTTGTAAACCATCCATTTCAAGAAGGGTAACATTAAAGGATTTCATGAATTGTATTTAGATATGCCCTTAGCCCATAAGCATAGACCAATATGGATCAATTGTGTCCAAAGTTCATTTAAAAAATGTGCCTGAACGTAAAAAGTGAAGTGTGACCTGTGCAGCCTTGGGTTTAATTCTTAAAAATAACTGCTGATAATACCACGCACAATGGCCCTAGGTTCCATTCTTAACATCTGTGGTATGATGCAGTCAGGAGTTGAACTCCGGACCTTCCAGCTGCAAGCAGGAGTTATATAACCACTTGAAATTGCTATCAGTGAGTAGGAGATGAGGCTGAGCATTGAAGCAAAGGAACTAACTTCTACTAGCTATAGGTATCTAGTGTTTAAGTGTCTAAACCAGTCAGAAGCTAGCACAGGATTTGACCTCACATTCAAAAGTCGAATGATTCTCCTCAAACTTGTTTTTTATTGTTGATGGCTTGTCATAAGGATGACTAGTTAGTGGTACATTATGTACACAAATGTAGGGTCCCATGGCCCAAGATGTTCACTATGGTCCATTTTGTGAAATATTTTATAGTTGTTAATACTTCCTAGCATTAACATTTAACAGTTGATGGCCTGTGTTAATGGTGCTTTCCTTTGTAAAATGTTGTACAATGTACAATGTTGATGGTTTGTCAACATTATACTTAATGGGTGGCACCAGTCAGGGTGTTCCCTGATTTGGGGTTCGGACTCTCAGATTGATTGAAGGGTCGGGTTTTAATTCCTCTGACCTTCTTTTTCTTTTTGCGTTTGGGCTGACTGGTAATTTTCTATGAAAATCTGACAAAAAGGTTTAAGAAAGATTCCATTACTATGCATCATGGCCAAGCCCTGTACAGTGAATGAGTCTGGTATTGCATTATTGGGGCTGCAAGGAACCTATATGCAATACTCCCCCACCCAATCATAGAACAATGCAACTTCAAAATGGTTCAAAGTTAAGTGTGATTTCAGATTTCTTGTCATTAAAAACATCAATGACCCTTAACTAAGTGTGTACTTTTGTCTGCCTCAAGTGTGAGATTGTCTGATTGGCTCACTGGTGTAGTTTAGTGTGGAACTATTGTAAAAGCAACATTTCTTTGAAGAATCTTGTTCACAATGGAGACTTACAGCCCATGCATAGTAGTAGGGTGTTACATATTGAGCATTGATAGAATAGAAGACATTAAAAGTTTTCATGCTACAGAAACATTTCTTATCAGCCCTCACAATGATGGCATGATGCATACGTCTAGACCGGTATACATAGTGCACAGATTTTAATTCGATTGTTTAACACTCAAATGAGGGTTGTGACTTAACTATTTTCTTTACAGTTATAAGCCTTTGAACTTTTTTCAGCTTGATTCAGTACTGCTTGCTTCAAGACATCAAGAAATTGCAAACTATGCCAAGAAGTATGCACAAATATCTGCATTAATAGAGGTAATGTACCTTTATGTAAATTTGACCATTAAGTGTGAAGATGAAGGGACTAGAAATACCCTAATAGTGAGATATCATTTTTTTTTCTTCCCTTAACAAAAAATGTATTAATCTAGGTTATACTGACCCTGTCTAGAAATGTGATGGACCTTAAGGTGGTGTTACAACAGAAACATTGGTTTTGTTTCATTCAGAGAGCAGAGGGATACTTTGTATGGCATCATATCTGTTTTGTGATTGGATGTTTATGTAGTAGAACAAATCATTGGTAACAAATCATACTTATACCCAGAGAAACATTAAACAAAATGGAAGAAACATAGTGTATATAACTAGTTTTTCATTACAGTATGCAGCAATATCATGCTGGAATTATTTCAATAGTCTTTTCACAATTATTCTTTGGAGAACCTATTTCAAAAGTGAAATTACATTTTTGCTCTTAGAATGTGCAGTGCTCACCTTATGCCAACAAGAATTAAGAATTCTTACACAAGTGGATGTATGTACTCCTTGTTCAGTAAATAATTTTCATGTAAAAGGCAAACAGATAATATAGTGGAAGTTTTAAAAGGAATGCAATAAATTTATAGTGATTTTCTTGAAAATAGTTTTATTTGTTTTTATTGTGGTGGCCATTGCGTAAAAAGAGGTTAAAAGTGTTTGTTCTTATTTCTGTGGTCTTTTTGTAGTATTTTCATCTCAGAAAGGATTCATTAGCATTGCAATAAATGTTTGTTAACTCTGAATGATGAAGTGAGAGTTTGTGAAAGATGTCTGTATTCAAGGTGGATCCAGATAAAGGTGGTGTTCCAGATCTACCCAAATACTTCGTCCCTTGCAACTAGCAAGCAATTCCACTTCAATGGAATTACCTCATGGCAATGTTTGCATCCACATTGGTGGCACTGTACCCATCTTTTAGCTGGGAAGTTAAATTTTAATCTTTCTTTAAGTTCATGCTAAAAGAATTATGCTCTTTACAGTATTTTGGGGTTGTGAACGTGGACACCTGGAGATGTCTTCGCAAATGGTGAATAAGTCAAAATTATAACATTGACAACATTCTTGTTAGAGTTATAGAATGTGTTAAATGGACAATGCCATGACAAGTATGAATAAAATTTGGAATTGACTTCATTATGTTCATAATGGCAGGAGATGTAGTACCTATTTCTAAACTGTCTGTGTACTAAACTAAAGCTATTTTTAAATCTTCATGATTTGTTGATGAATGATTTTTTTTTCCTTTTTTTATTTAGTATTTGGAAGGAACATTGAAAGCCATTACTGAAGCCAAAGAGGATATTTTACTAGAAATTGAGGCTAAATTGACCAAGTATGCCGAGGTAAAGTTCAGATTAATTTGAGACAATAAAGTTTGTTGGCACTGTTAGTATGGAACAGAGACAGTGATAAAATGCAACCTTGGGGGAGTTAAGTTTTAATTGAATGCCCTTTCAGTATCTCTCTGTGGTTAGAAGTTAAGATTTATCTTTTTAAAAATCAAGATACCATCACTTCTTTCACAGATATCAAAGGCCATTCATTGTATGTAAATAATTCATTTTTTTCTGAGCACCAAATCAGAAGCCAACTAAAGTGAGATGAAGTTGTTTCCATTGCTTGCTTTAAATAACAATGCTACTGTTGTGCTTTAACAACAATCAAGATACCATCACTTCTTTCACAGATATCAAAGGCCATTCATTGTATGTAAATAATTCATTTTTTTCTGAGCACCAAATCAGAAGCCAACTAAAGTGAGATGAAGTTGTTTCCATTGCTTGCTTTAAATAACAATGCTACTGTTGTGCTTTTCAAAACTAGGGTCATATAAAGGCCCTGGATACCCAGAATAGTTGCCAGGTCTCAACTATTAGATAAGAACATTTGTATATGGTTTATACATAAGATAAAAAAGATATAAGGTAATCTATGCAGAGAACCCTTCAATTTGTGTTGCTTATAGTGTAGAAGTTTGCCAAAATGTGGAGTTTTTGGTGTAATTGTTGATCATTATTTATTTGTCAATTATTTCTAAGTCTTAGCAAGGTCTGCATTCAGCCTAGAAATGAGAGGAAAGCTGATAAAATGAGTTTCCACTTTTTACTAAGGAAAAGCTTGGGGAAATTCATTTACTGAAAAAACCAGATTTGACACTCAGTCACACCCAGATTCATGTCTTAACAGCATAATTGTTATGAAGAAGTTTCCAACTGCAAAATGGTCTCAGTTAGTATCATGGACCTTTTTAAAAAAGTTTGATTAATATTGCACATACTTTTTCCATGAAATGCTGTGAGTTGTTTTTGCATCATGACGGATATGAATGTTGCAAAATCTGGACCAAGTACAACACAGTAATGTCAATGAACTAGGATTTGTGCACTGTTATTTGTTTCCAATATCATACACGTTTTTATGCTGGTTATGTCATGTTTCCCCTTTTATTTCCTTTTTGGACAAACCTCCAAGCTAAAGGCCTATATCTAGTTCATTTAAGTTCAGCCTAATGCTTGCTCTCACAAAATAGAGGGCGCTATAAATCAATGGAGTGGATGTTTGTCTTCTGGGATGAAAATTGGACTCTTGATGTCCAAGTAACCTGAACTGACAAGATTATTTACTTCCATTAACATTAAACATAACTTGAACCTAACTTTGCTATTTCAAGTATGGTTCATTTTAATTTACAACAATATTTACCTTGATGAATCATTCAAATGACAACTGCTAAAAAGTATTCCTTAGTTGATCTTTTATAATATGTGATGTTCATGGTTTCAAACAATTTGCAACACCTGTAAGGGAAATAAGTAGATATCTGCAAGAGCAGACCTATGTTTTAAAGTTGAAGCTGCTGTATTTGAATGCCTATGAGGTTTTTCCCCTTTTACTCTAACTTCCAAAAAATTAGCTATTCTTAAAGTGACCACAACCTTGTATCAGCATCTTTTCTTTTGTGCCCGAAGTCAGTTGATACTGGCACATTCTGCTTCACTCATGGACAGTGCACTTAAACTTGCAACTTGACTGTATATTTGTTTAAAGTAAAGTAATATTTTAGCTAGACACTGCATGCAATGCCCTTTAGAACCTGTTTTGTTATTGGCCTAGCAGGTAAATGTGAAGACAAAATTACAGTTTCCAACAGGTCAGCTAATCCTCCTCCCTAAACTATGAGATGTCATTTGCAGGTGGAATCTTGTAAACTTTTTCAAAGCATGCTTTCAAACCATGTTTGACTTCTATGCTCAAAGTGGGCATATGTTTAGGTTAGGCTATACCAATGTTTCAAAATGAACAAATCTTAAAATAACTGCTCATGGAAATAGACAAAGGAGAAAAACATTGTCTGTGATACAAAACCTGCACAGAGAAGAGTTGGGTCATTTCTGTTTTATCCTGTATTTACTTTTTAAGAAAAACTTTGCTTGCATTAGTAAAAAGTTTACCATTCATTTCTATTTAACTCAGCAAAAGCTGACAGAGGGAACAGTTGGAGATGAGTTTCTGGATCTGTTAGTTTGGGGCAAAGCCAGTTTAGAGTTACAAACTTTTCTACTTCAAGAGTTGACGGCTAAGGGTTTGAAAAAGCTAGGTCACAGTGTTGAAAGTTCATACTCCAGCATTCAAAAGCTTATACTGAAGCAAGTTCACAGGTTTGTTACTTTAAATAGTTTTTGGTGTTGCGCCAGATCTCTGCAGTAATTATGGATGTGTGTGATTGTGTGTGGTTGTATCTTTTTGAATTCAGCATTTTCCTGTGTATTTTACTTTTTGTGAGTAATCACAAGGAAGCTTAGTACCAACTGGTTCATTCTTCTCATAGTATATTCTAAAAACTAAAGCAAAATGTGAAAAAAATTGCCACTAGTATAGAAAACTTGAAAAAAAAATGATTGTTTTAGGAATAAAATAATTGTTTTAGAAATGTGTTAGTATTTAAATTAAACTTAAATTATATTGGTATAAGTTGCTTTTTTGGTATAAGTTGAGTCTTGCAGCTTATATACATCCCTTACTGTTGGATGTGTGTGTGTGACTGTGTGTGTGTGTGCATGTGTGTATGAGGAGTGGGATTCAGCATTAAATAATCCTATGGGAAATATTCAACTTTTTAGGTTATTAAGGTGCCAGACTGTGCTTGAACCAAGTCTTTAAATTATTTAGTTTTGCCATATTTGACTATGAATTTGATTTAAATTGATTGATTCCCGAACAGAACATACTTTGATTTCAAAATTGGTGGTTCTGTAGCACAAAAAAATCTACATTACTTGTATCCATAGTATTGTACTGCTGAGAGTACCCTTGCAAAATACATTGTTTTACAGTATTTGTCATAACCTCGTTGGGAAAAGTGTGCAAAAGAAATTCTAAAACCTGGTGTGTGTGCTAATATGCACATGTTGCAATTTTCAATTGTCATTTCTTGTAATGTAACATGATTAACACTTGCTTGTGTACAAGGATGCTGCATACTGCTTATAGATCTTCAGGGTCCAGTCTGTTCTAGGGATTGTTTTTCCAAAATGTTTACAAATATGTATTGTCCTCTTTAAGAGGTTGTCATGATAAAAGTCTTAAACAATGGGGCCCATCTTGCTTGACAAAACAGCATATTTTGGAGACTTTTGCCATTCATGTATTGTTATAACAAACTGATAAAATGTAATTTCATTTGACATTAAACACAATGGAGTTACATAAGCCTTATGGCACTGCCAAGTCATGTGACAATGGCAGAGGGGTGTGGCCGGGGGGAGGGGGGGTTAGGAAACAGCTGTAATGAAAGCAAGACCCCTTTTCCTGAAGAAGGTGGGGATACTTCCCATTCTCATTCCCTTGCAAATAACAATGTCAGTATCTTGGTTTCATATTTTAGAAGAGAACACCTTTGCAGTAATGTTTGAACTCACGTAAAATATGAATAGCCTTTAAAACCCTTCAGAGCTCACCTTGTTTGTGCCTTGAATCATGCTGTAGTCCCTACTTTTAACCCCTAAACCAACCTGTTACTTTGGTCAAGTGCAGCCTAAATTTGGACTTGGGGATTTGGAAGAAATAAATTCCCCTTTTTCAGTTTCTTGTGGATTCCCTGGTAGTAAATATGATATCCTGCATGGTACTTGAAAAGACTGGCAGCATTGTAAAAAGTGGGGTTTGGACTATTTAGAGAAAAGAAGGAACAGCATTGGTTGGTCAGGTTGCAAGAGTACATTCTTGCTTTCATTGGAGGGCGCTATTGGTTGAGTTGCAATAATACATGCTCATACTGTGCATTTAAAGGACATATAGGTAGGGCTCCGTTAGACTTATATAGTCTAAATGTTATCGTCATAGTTACAGAGTCTGTCATGGTCATTTTAAAAAGACATAGATAAAAAAAAAAGAAAAGAAATTAACACATATTATATGTGTGTTTGATGTAAATGAGTAGTAAAGATCACAGGTACATTAAAAAAAGAAAATTCATAATTAGATAAAATATTTAGGTGCACCTTGAAAGTTGGAATGAGGAATGTGGGGTACTATATTAACTTAATTTTATTGTGAAAGTACTGGTGCTAGAATTGGCAGCAGGTCACTGCAGATCAACATGCTAAGGGGTTTGTTAATGTGCCTAATTTAGAAATGCATCTTGTCAGGTTTTCTTGGTTTGCATCTGAAGTTGAGTAGAATTCTGAGTCTTTTAGACACAAGTTCAGTTGACATTTTGAAGACAACAATGTTTAAAAAATACAAATAAAGGTTAATCGATGCTGGACCGTGCATTGGTATAGGATAATGCACAACGGCGGGTTAATGCAAGCAATGCACGATGGCGCAGCCCAAGTGCATCCAGTGATAGCATTAACCTGCTGAGAGTGCATTATACTCCACTCAATGCACAGGTCCAGCGTTGATTAACCTTGTCCATTCGTACACCCAATATTTTTATTTTAAATGACTAAAATAGAGAACATGTTGTTGTTAAAGACTCCACATTTTCATCAGAAGGACAACTCCACTGCTTCTATGCCCAACGTGGGTCTTGTACAACGTATCAACAATGATTAACTCTCCACAACAATTGAATTCTATGGCATAGAGAATAGCCTTGTACTAGTTCGCACTTAATGCTGTGTTTTACATACCGCATGAGACGTAAACAGACTAGACCGTTCTTTCGTTGTTAAATACTCATGTTTTAAGTAGAAAAACAACTCTTCAGCACTGTTAAAAAGAAAATGTTCCGGGCAGTTCAAAGAGTGCCAGGTAAGAAAACTAACTTCACGTACAATGTTCATAAATCATCAGATACAATAACAATGTTACTAGATTATCAAAACATGACAATTTTTTGATAAATCAGTAAAATAAAAAAGGACAAAATTGGCATGTAGTTATAATAAGATTACATTACTCATTACTCAATGCAACCTGTCCCATTTTGCTTTTAGCTTACATACTACTTGGCCCCTTTTATTGCATACTATGTTTACGCGCCGTATGAGTGATGTACAAAGACATATTCAGCCTAGTACAGTAAATAGGGCATACGGATTGATTGGATTTGTGCTATTTGCTAATATATTACTCTTAACGTTGACGTTATTTGTCTTTATTTTCAAGCAGCGTTACGTTGCCGTGTTGGTTAGTCTGTTGACTCATTTTTACAAATCAACAGAGTTAACATTTTAGGGCGTTTAAAGAATTGCCACTTTGCTTTGGATGAAAATTGGGAGTCCTACCTACTTGTTTTGAATATAATTTGGAGAGAGGCTGGACAGCCAGCCCTGTTGTGCCACTCTAATTCTTAACACTACAGCAGTGCTAACGTTTAAAGCAAGAAATCATTAGTAACGAGATGAACAGCTATGATACAGGTTGTCGTTGCAGACGCTAAGGTCTAACTGCCTAGGTTGTTTGCCTTTGTCTTTGGGATATTGTGTACTGTACTTAGCCTAACGTTAGATCCTCTGTCTGTTGTTAGGACTTCATGCAGGATTTTGGAACAATAGTTTCTGGGAAATTGAAGGGTCTTGACACTAACTTTGAATGTTTTTTTTTTTTCGTTTCTGTGGCCGCTCATGGCCACGATGACACGCGTTTGAACCCCAGCATTACCAAAAGCTGTGCATAGGCCTAAATGCGGCTTGAATGCTGTGGCTGGCATATTTTTGGCTCAATCTTGCCTTTTAAGAATTTAAGAAATCTTCACCGTCATTTGGCCCAGTGAATTGATACCTAGGCTAAGCTGGCCTATAAACTTGGGTGAGTTGTCATACCATGTTGTCTGATTCCAGCACAGATGATTTTGGCCTTTGAAAAAAAATACTAGCATTTTGGATTTAATTTACTCAAGTATTTTTGGTAGGAAGAATTAGGCCTAGGCCTAGGCTAGTTAGGCCTAGGCTATGTCTAGGCAACATTAGCCCTAGCAGTAAAACTAGCCCTAGCCTAAGCTTTTAAGACTGAGTTTGACACCCCATTTGGTGGAGTTTTTGGTTGATTTCTCATTCTTCGCTTCACTTGTGAGGTTTAAAAATCTCTCCAATTTTTTAGCAGTCTTTAGGCCTAGGCCCATATTGTCTAATGTGTTTAGGACCAGAATTAAAGTTTAGATCAAAGTTTATTCCTGAGAGTTATTATGTTGTACATAAAACAAATACACATACCATATATGGCCAGTAAAACATTAACAAAAATGCTGTTCGTTCGCTAGTGTAATAATTAGTGCATTCATCCGCGGATGATTTGCACCGTGTTTTATCCGTGGAGGATAAGGAATGGTTGTTGGCAGTTTTTTGGGTCTGTCAGGGATTACACACAGTCACCTGACCACAATGGACCAATAGGAGTTCAGGATTATTACCAAGTATGAATCAACACATGCTACACCATGACCAGTAGGAATGAAATGAGTTGTATGAAAATGTACCTATGGTACAGAAGCAACCGTTTCTTTTTATGCTCAATCATTCTGTACGATTTTGGTGTCATAGAAGTAGGAACAATTTCATTGGTACTGAAAATCCAGTACGGCCCATTGTCAATAAAACACCTAATGTGCCTTGCAGCCTCACATGTATGTATTGTAGCACATTTGACAAAGAGGGTATACCTTGGCAATTACTGAACATCTTAAATGTAACCACAGAAGAATCCTTTAGAGTACAGTTGCATGGTGAAGATGTACTCATGTAAAATCCAAGGTATAAAAATAAATCCATTTTATTTATTTTTGAAATTGTGTCATATTCAGTATTGAAAAGAGTTTAAAGGTGATCCTTTGTATTTAATATAGAAGTGGACATTATGTTTTTCTTTGAATTCAGTCGCTACTCAGGAATAGTTTTCTTTGTGTGTTCCTTTTATGTTTAGCTTTTTGCATTAGCAACACTCTTGTATCCACAACGGACCTGATCAATTGTAAAGAAGCCAGGAATTTCACAAAACTAACATAGAGTTCAGTCAGATAACACTAATTATGGGAGTCAATGAATTCCAACATATTTTCTGCATAGTTGCAGTCTTTTTTTGTCAAGTTGAAATATTGTCAGTTGAAAGGTCATCAAAAGGTTTGTTGGCAGATTCTTTTGCTGTAAAATAAGATAAAAGGAAACAATGAATTGCAAAAAGCAGTATTCCACAAAAGTGTTAGTAAAGAGGTTACGAGGACTAATTATTGCCACTAAATAGTAATAAACCTTCAACTTTACAATGAATTGGCACAGAGCCTAAGTTGTAAAAGGAAGTATCTCATGGTTGTAAAAGAAAGTTTACTTAAAGTTCAGTTATTTCCCAGGTTTGCTAGGGTGAATTTTAGGTCATTGAGTGTGATGTAGAAGTATTGCAAGGATGGTCAGGTGTGTTGTATACATGCAAAGACACACATTTTGGTAAATGAGGAACTGAATTTAACTGATCCTGTAAGTTGTAAAATCTTTGCTGCTGGATTGTTTTAATGCCAGCAGGGAGTAGGGATTACTTTGGGATTTTGTTATGTAGATCATTAAAGGTATGTTCTGGCTGTGATGGCTTTTCAGCTGGATCTTGTCAGAAAAACAAAAATATTCTATACCAGGCCCTTCAAACCCTGTCTCAATACCTTATTCCTAACTCAAGATCTCACTTTAAAGATTGGGTATTTGTGTTTAAAAATACCTTTGTTTTTCAACTAAGCCACAGAAAGTTTTGTAGTGTAGGCACATTGCCTCATTTTCCTTTTTTTTCTTTATAATTGAATGTTCTGTTTGTCCTTGAAATTCAATACTGTTGGAATGTTTGAATATCTCTTCTGGTAGGTATAGCATTACCTTTCACCATATGTAGAGTGCAAATTACAATGTTGCTTAATATTATAGCAGAATCAATATTATAAATAAATTGAATGCAATATCAAATTATTGTGCCACGATGACATCACAGTTTCCCCATGATGCACCAAATCTAAAGAAAAAATTGCTTTTCTTTAAAAATCTGTATCTTCTGAGCACTATATGCTATTGGCATGTAGTTTTCACCTCCTGAAAGAGATCTTTTTGCTACATATTTTGAAGCACTGGTAATGAATTTTGCCTCCAGAATGGTGTGCCTTTAAGGTCAAGACTTAGAAAACAAGGATGATGTCTTGCTTGCAACAAACTTCAGAAAAAAATAAACATAAAAAACAAAGAGATGGGAGAAATAAGTGGGAGGTTCACACCTTGAATTTTGAGGCATGCCAGTGCAATTGCACACCATCTTTTGCCTTCAATCTCTGTGAGGTATCTGATTTGTGCACAGCTAGATGAAGAATGGTAGCTCATATAATTCTTTTTAACTTTAATGAAAAAGCACAACTGCTAAATTTCCTGAGGAGTGTGATTTGTAGCACACCTGAGAATCTAAAACTCAAGGCCTGTATAGTAGGTTTGTATCAGTGCTCAGGAGTATTTGTTTTATAGCAACCCTATTTTGTTTTAGCCTCTAAAATTTGTCTTGTTGGTCTGTTGTATAATGTCTGCATCATACTAAAAATACCATATTTACTGCTGTGCCACAGTACCAATAGCTGCTACCAAGGAATGGAAATATACCTAGAAAGGATCTTATTTATCATACTTGAAGAAGATAGCATCTGTAGTCCTTGTTGGAGGTCGAAGGTCATCTGGGGTTGTCAGAGGTCAAACTCTGAAAACCTTGTCAAGAGGACATGTCAAGGTGCAAAACTTGGATGGATTTCATATTTAGTATGTGGATGTGTTATGGTGAGAAAATGGTCTGTGTGCATTTTTGTGAAGGTCAAAGGGCATCTGGGGTCACCAGAGGTCAAACTCTGAAAACTTGTTAACACTATATATCAAGTTAGGAAAATTGAATAGCTTTCGTGTGTGGTATGTAGATGTGTTATGGTAAGTTGAATATCTCTGTTGTTTTTGTTGAAGGCCAATGGTTATCTGGTCTCACCTGGGATCCAACTCTGAAAACCTTGTTTGCAGAATATTTTAAGGCACTGTGTCATATTTGGATTGATTTGGTTTTTTGAGTGTAGAAATGATATGGTTAAAACAAAAACCAGTTAGTTCCTGATGGATTCAAAGGTCATCTAGGGTCAACAGGGATTACAATAAATGTGGCATTATTTAGAATAGAACACATAAGAATCATCAAAACCTCAGTGCATTTTTTGTGGAACATTACATACAAGAAATGACTCGGTTAATTACATACCTAGTGGCCATTTGTTTTCCAGAAACATATTTATGGAGTATTTAGTGTTGAAATTAAGTCAAATTTGAAGACTTTTTAGATCTTGCATTTGTTTAGTATTAAACTGTGTATGCAGTAGCTGTGCTCAGTGAAAGATGAAATTACCAGGACAATATATATAAGCTTCCTCCATTTTTATTGTACCTGATCTACTGGTGAGAATGCCAATAAGGCACTGGGATTTTTGAAACTTAAGTGCCTGTTCTTGTTGAGGAGGCACTACAAAATCCAAGAATCTTAACATGCAAAAACAATCCATTGTGTTTGCATCAAAAGAAAATTAATTTTGACCAAAGGAGAGATTAAACCTTTGGAACAAAATGACAGTTCAGTATCCTAAGAAGTACATGAGGTGTGAAACTCGGTTACTTGCCGTTTGGTCTACCCCCGGAAAATAAAAAGATATACCGGGTGTCACGTGATCAAAGAAGACACCAAATCTGCCTTCGCTATCTCTGAAAACACAAAATGAAGACACCAAATCACATGATTTTGTGTTTTCAGAGATAGCGAAGGCACATTTGGTGTCTTCGTTGATCACGTGAAACCCGGAATGTCATTTCAGTTTCCGGGGGTAGACCAAACGGGAAGTAACCGAGCCACACACGTAATGTAGCTGCCAGTTGTCTCATACTACAGTACTTCCTAGCCCACCAATACTTTCCTTCAGATAAAAACATCTTTGTTTTCGAGATGGTTTGTAGAAAATATGCCACAATTTTCACTCATAGTGCAAGTTTTGTTTGTGATTTTGACTTTTCCATGGTATTCTGGTCTTCAAATGATTCCTGTTAAATGCAGTGCCATCTTTTTCCACTGATTTTGATGTAGCATTTTTCTAAGTATCCACGTCTGTATTTTAAAAAAATAGTCATCTTCACTTAAATTTAGAGCTGTTTTTCCAACAAAACGTAATTTAATTTCCAGAATCATGTTCATTTAACATACTACAGTAGAACTCTTAACTTCACCTATACTTGGAAATGTTCTATCAATATCACTACTTTAAATTGATGATTTTTCATTTTACATTTTTATTATTTATGGCTTAATTTGTTTTGTTTTTTTCTACAAAGTTTATGTAAATCAAAGTTTGAAAGTGATGTCCTCTAAGTTAAAGTGATGTGGCTCTTTTGAAATATGTTGGTAGCATTCTTTTATAATGCATGTTTAAAGTAATATTCGTTTGTTTTTACTTTTCTTGCAGAGTTGGAAAAACTTTGTTATTTGAACTGAGTGAGCTGTATGGAATGGCAAGGTGGTATGACAAGTACGGTATATTAGGTCTCTCTCCTGAGACGATACAAGGTATTGTTAGCTCATTCCAATAGTTTGTAAAAGGTTAATAAATAAAATATTCCCCTTATTAAAACTCTTGCCCGAAATGGAAATCCATTGAAGTGAAGTTTGAAATAGACTTTACGTGTAGCACACGTAATACGTAATATTCATCACAGCCTCTCACTTATGACACCTTGGTTTGACCAGGTGTTTGGTCTAATGGTAAGAACATCCACCTCTCACATGGAAGGCCCAGGTTCTATTCCCAGGTCAGGTCATACCAAAGACCAAAAGGAACCTACTGCTGTTGTGTGATGCTCCACATAAGCTATGGAGTAGGGAAAACAAGCCAGTGAGCCACAAAAAAAAGGCCGTGGCCTGCTCGACTTGAACCAATAGGTTGGAAACTGGCCTGTAAAACTCCATCTAACTATCAAACTAACTAACTGACACTTCAGTTACACTCCTCTTGTCCAAACCCTTGGATCCCATGATATACCCCCAACTTTATCAGGAAAAGCATTTTGGTTCTCTGGCTTTTTTAAAATATAAAAAAATTTGCTGTGATCCCCACCCATAAATTCATCCTTTGCTCATATAAAATCACATTAATGGCATAATTGAACTACGGTAGCCAGTAGCAACATTGACAATTATTTCACAGCATTCTAGGCGTTTAAATGTTAGGTCCTTCAAGCTTGTAAGGACATTTCCTTCAAAATCCTACAATAACCCTGCCCCTGGCCTCACCAGGGGTGGGGAGACCAGGAGCTTAAATCCTGTTTGGGTCATACTGAAGACTTTAGAAATGGAACCTACTCCCATTGTGATTTTTGGTCAGTGTATGCAGTGGAGTAGAGAAAATAAGCTAGTGAGCTGCAACTGGAAAAAAGGCTCTGACTGGCTTGACTTAAACCAATTGATGAGAAACTGGGCTGTAAACCTCAAACTAACTAACTAACCCACCAACTGCCACTAAGCTTGGCCCCATGCCCTAGTTATTACCATGCACCAATGGACATTGCTGCACAACTTCACACAAAATATGGCCCCCTTAGATTGTGTGGTGACACCCATTATCATTGAAAGAATTTGCTTCAGCTGGGCAACTCTGGTTGGCCCTTGCTGTACAACAATTGACATCTACAGCATTGAAGGTGCTATGTGGACTTCCCACAGATCTTTGGTTCTAATCCCCTAATACTTCAAAGCCATATTAAACTTTGCATCAGGGAAATTATAGTTGAGCTATGTTCACAGTATTGGCATATGTTTATTGTTGCAGGTCATCAACAAACATGAGCAGTCAGTAGCTGTGAACGCCATGTGACCTTTTCATGAATACTAACCTTTTTTTCCCCTCATGTATTTTGTTGTCTGTGTTCAACAATAAACTGAAAAGATACAATAGTCTAGCCAACAACACATAAATCCCTTTTTCAATAATCACTGAAGCATAAATTAAGCCATTCCCAGCATTCCTTCCATAATGTTATTTACAGTAGGACTTATGCAATGTTGTCATGCGACGTCATTGCAAACGAAAATAGTGATGCACATGGTCTCATGCAGCAAACTTCTTGGCCCACACATGCAGTAGACTTACATGTTCGTCTGTTTTTACAGCCAAACAAGGCTTTATGTTTTGCTTGGTGACATCATATGCATACGATCCATTTCAAAATTTAAATTAGCCCCTGCATCGTGATGGGTTCAATTGCGTTGATTCTAGCTAGGGCCAATTACAGCTCGCACCTCGGCCTATGTGATTTAGCGTGTGAAAATGCTCGGTCTCGAGACAAGTTTTTCCGTTGAGTTTGTGTTATGACGATCGCACTTCACATGCTTGTGCCAAATTCACCAAGAAACAGCATCAAAATCTCTGTGTACGTGGATTTTTCGTGGATCTAACTTATGTGCATTTTAGTTGCGGATTCTTTTTATACAAGATGTAAGTTTTGGACAAGAACTGCTTAAAATATACAGGAATATTTATATCCGAAAGGAACCATAATATAGGTTAATCAGGTGCAATTGTTTTGCTGCCCAGAACTGCTAAGATTATCGTGATTGCTCTACATGATGTTCTTTAAAATGGGAGAGTAGCTACAGTACATTTACACAACTACAAGGAAGAGAATGCAAATGTTCTGACATGATTGGGGATGAAAACTAGACATGATGTTGGCCTAAGAACTAAATTATCAAAGGGCAGGTGACATCGATTGCAAACAACTGTATTAAAGGTTGATTTTTATCTCCACTTTTGAAGTGAAAATATTTCTTCTACAAAGATGATGTCCCGTGAAACAAACGGAGCTATTCCCAATATTTTTCATCCTGAACTGGTTATGGTATGCACCAAGCAAAGAGGGGGGGTAATACAGAGACAAATGTGACTTCTCTCTTTCTAATAATTGGTAATCAGCATCTGGCCGATCATTAAATTAAGTAATAGCATAATAGTATAGCTTTAGTATAATTTGTGCACTGCACAAGAAAATTTTTAGGAGGTTGAAGCAAGTTGCAGATAATATAATGTAAGCCATATAGTAGGGCCTGATGGGACCTTAAAACAAAAATTCCATAATAGTACAAGCAGATCACCTTCATGAGGCCTCATTACATTAGGCTGCCAACCCTAGTAATAATCGTTGAAGGAAAGTAACATGGAATATTTTACACATGGACCCAAGGCTCCATTTTGGGGCTTGGTTCTATCATTTTTGACGACCCCATAGGTACTGCTAGCAAGATAGTCCTATTGGCAAACCAACAACATTGTACATTATAACTGGTATTAAAGGTCAAAGGAGAATGAATATTTAACTGAATTGTGTCAAGATGTGAAGATTTGTGTAAATGAATCTGGACTAGGGCTGCACCGGAACTCGGATCCAGCCCAATAGTTCCGGCCGGAACCCAGATTTTGCTAAGTTCCGGTTCCAGCCGGATCCATTTAAAAGTACCTGGCCGGAACTTTATCCTTCTTCAAGTCACATACTTTCACTGTTTGAAGGAAATCATTCAGAGTCAAATGAAAAAAAAGATCTGAGAGTTTTCTTCCCAGTTCTTTTTGTTATCTAAATACCTAATCCTCTTAATCCTAACAGTTCCAGTTTTCCTAGCCTACTGTACTTACTCTAAACCTCCCCCTAAAAGTGTCTACTTTAAAACTTATTCCCATCCACACACAATCTCATTTTATTGCTTCAGGATGGGTACTGTTAATAACTGACCCCGATGTGTACTTGAACACTCTTAGTGCAGTAGATGCTGTGTAATTCAATTAAGTTAAGCAGAAGTCCTCTACATTCTTGAATTTGCTGTCAATCAAAGCAGTGGCTTTGTCAAGAAAAGGGGTACAAGGGGAATGTGTCCCCCTATAAAACCTTGTGCTGACACAACAAGTAAGATTTGGTAAATTTTGGCACTTCAATTTACTTCGATATAAAATCACCCAAAACACCTGGGAAATGCCATTTTTTGGCTGTCTAAGGCATTGAGTTTTTCAAAATTTTCTGAACAATCCAGCCAGCACCAACTGAAGGTGGTGCTCAGCTCAAGTAACCTGTCAGACAGGATTACATCTTTGATAAAGAGAGAATCACATGTAACTGCTAGCTGTCCATCATTTGCTTTCTCTTTAGTTCAGCTCCCCTTCCTCCTTTTCCAAAATGTCAGGCAGTTCTGCTTTTGGTAGTAGTTTCACCAATAGTCTTACTTATGTTAGCCATTATTTGTAAAACATTCTAGATGAGAATGACCAAAGATTTACTATTTTTAGGTAATTTTACCTCCACATTGTAACTTTTTTCTTGGTTACACCATTTGACACGTGTCGTTAAATCCCCTCGAACAAACCAACCCACCAGTGTAAGTTGGCCTCCTGGACCACAACCGAAACAGCCTTGCACTTCATACTGGGTAGTGCCTCCACCAAGTGGTGTCTAGCAATGCCCCCCCTCCCCCTCCCTGCAAAATCATTGTACTATATGCCCCCTGTGGTACCTACAACAAAACAACAACCTAGAACAAAACATCATTCTGGGGATGCCACTGAATCAAATAGCTCTGCTTATTGGGAATTTCTGTGGACTAATATAAAGTTGTTGTTTGGGGTGAGAGGATTGAGCCTTAACTAACAGTTAAACTGTTGAATGTGTCAACAACATGTAGCCCTATGTATGACAGTGGATAAATCAGTTGCTATATCAAAAACATACTGTAATAATAAAAAGGTAGCAACTCTCACCCAAACTACATTTTTTATATGTACATCATTCTAGTCTAAAGAGTTCTATTGGCACAGCTCTGTCATTAACAGCAAGTTCCAAAATTGCAGAGCACTGTATACTGTAGCTCATATTTATGTACTGTGCTGAGAGTGTTACACATTGGGGTCTTGTAACTTAATACCATGAAGCAATAAACTTAAATTGTGTCTGGATGAGGATGAGTTTAAGACAGTCATGAGAGGGGCTTCAGTAAGTAGGTTTGGAGAATTAGAACTGTCTGGGGTGAGAGGATTAGGCCTTTCATATATATATTTGGAATTGTTGTTCAGTTGCACTTCAAATAGTCTTGGCTTTTTCTTTCCAGAAAATATGCAGAAAAACCATACTGTGGAGAACTTCCATAAATACCATAAGCTCTGATGTCCTGTAAAAGTCCTGAGGGTTCCTTGAAAAGTATAAATTTTGAAACAGCAGAAAAAAGCCAAATTTTAGTCCATTTATTACAGAGTAAAGATTAAAACCATACTACTGTAGATTAGAACAGCTCTAGGCTACCCAGGGACTGAGCACAAATTCTATTATTGCAGTGTACAATATGGTTATTTCCTTCATTGAATATAAAAAGTACATTCTTACTAACTTTCAAATGCCTCAACCAGTTACAAGTTAGCTTCATTCTGTGTAGGCATTAGAAATGAAGGCTATTTCTTCCTAGTTAGTGACGTTATCTTACTACAAGCATTACAATGCATTCAAAATACTCGGTTCTGGCAGGAACTTAAAAAAAAGTTCCGACTGGTTCCGGTTCTGGTTCCGGTTCCGGCCGGATCCAAAATTTCAGTTCAGGTGCAGCTCTAATCTGGACCAAGGTTTGCAGACTGCATGGAATGTATACAAGGGATGTATTATGACTTCTTAGAGAGTGGCATCTTTAAAAAGGTTGCTACATTGTCTTTTTTTCAGGCTAGAGCCTGAACTGAGATTTAAAATGTTGAAGTTTATTCACTTAAAACAAATTGGTCCATTGCGGAATAATTTGTGACTTTCTTGTTGTACAACTCACATATAAATCTGCTTTTGTTTCCCTTTGAAATTAAAAATGTTGTTATGGCCTTGAACACTTCCTGTTTGTTTTCATAGCACATTGCACAGAGAGGATTTAATTAATTTCATCACCCCATAAGAGTAAGAGTGCTATCACACCTTGGTACAAGGTGCAGTTACTTTCAGAAAAAACAAAGAAGTACAAAGATAGTAATTTGAGTCATACAACAATGACATCACAAATTATTATGCCATTTTAAGTTGTTTGCATGAACTTCAACATTTTATATCTCAGCTCGGGAATGTCCTATGAAAATGGGAGATGGACTGTTAGGATACATTTTTCATGCTCTTTAATATATATTTTTGAATTTTTTGACTTGAGGTACACTTTAAGAACTTTGTTTGACTAGATCATTGAATCCATGTAAGTTTAATTAGGCAATCAGTAGGATAGTTTGCACAGTAAAAATGGCTCAAAATTGATTAATTTTGGATGATTTTAATGTTTTAAAATGAAGAGGCCTTACTTTCTATAAGGCAGGAAATTCCACTGTCTTTTGTCCAACCCTTTATTATACTGTATTTGGGTACTTATTAATATGATTAAAAGAAGGGTTTAAAGTCTCAATAGAATTTAGTATGTTATGGAGGTACTTATTCTTAATAGCATTCTAAGCATTTTGGTGAAATTTGCATTGGAAGTTGATATGTTTCTTAAGATATGAACAAGTAAAGTTGTCACATTTTCAGCAAACAGTGAACTTGAAGCAGGCACATATGACATCATATCCCCACACTGATGGGCAGTCTTTTGTTTTTCTTTAAACATTAGAGCTTATTTTCTATACAACAGTCCCATATTATCAATATGTGATTGCATAAGTGGTATGAGAGCTTTTCAAACTTTGCAATTCCGGTGAGGAGGTCCTATTCCTATTATCGTCAAGGTGAACACAACAGTCTGAAAAAACAGGGAAACAAAGCATTCCTTGTCAATATCAGGAAGTGGTATAATCTCTGCTGCCCTCAAGTTCATTTTGAAATGCAAATCTAGTAACTTCAAGTTCATTTGTTAATATCTGGAGAAATACATGTCACTTAAAATAAAAATTTCACTACAGTGTGTAGATTTGGTTCTTCTTTCACATGTGGAAATTAAATTTTTGCTTAAACTTCCCCCTTTAAGTAAAAAATTAACAATCATTTCTTTGGTAACAGTTGCATTAATAATCTGGTACAACCCATTCCATCTCAGAGTTGCACATGAATTCTTTAAAACAACTTCAGTGATTGAAGTGCCAGCCTAAAATAATCATCGTGAATGTACCATCTTAATTCCCTAACAATCAATAGGTCATGAGTACATACTTGGAGATAGTACACAACCTTGGGGTGTCAGTTTTTAAACAAAGATAACATATATGGATCATTATTTCCAACCTGAAGCACTTAGTGCTGTTTATTTTGAAGTAAATATCCCATCACATTTTAATAGGAGGGTGGGAAGTCCAAACCATTGTTGAGCTTATCCTTTGATTTTAGCAGTCAATTAAAATGAGCAATGTTATTAAAATCAGAACTGTTATCAATGAATGAAGGTCTTGTATAAGAGGACTTTGTTTAAGATGTCCTAGGATTTGCAAATTGATACAGTATGGGTCAAAGCCCAAGATTTTATAAATCTTAAGACCACTATTCCAGATGTATAATGTAAAAGCAACCTTGGGTCTTTAATCCTAATAGTTCCATTAAAGGAAGAGATAGGAGCATAAGTTAGGAGTCTAACTTTTTTTTCCAATTTATCTCTGTTGAACTCCTTGGCAGTTTAACTCAAAACCATCAGGTCTTGTAGAAAATTAGAATCTCTGGTATAGTGCCAAAGTTGTTTGTTTTATAAAAAGTAGTTTCATAGAAAAAGGTGTAACTTAAGATGGTTAACTCAGTGTTTTATTTGTGGTCTCATTAAGCTTGTAACAAGAACATCTGTTGAGTGTAAATTCAGTTTTTTATTTGTTTTTATTCTTTCCTGACTGTAAGCATAACATCTGTAAAGAAGGAAATAATGCAGCCATATGATTTTATATGATTTTCATTGTAAGTGCAATCAATACTGAATGGTTATTATTTTCAGTTACCAAGCACCAATTTGAACTTTGCTATAAATAAATATTTCCCATTCAGTGTTACCTGCAAATGAATTGTTAAATTTTAGTGCCAAGTTTATTGATCCTGCTTCTGTGTGGGACCCCTGGCGTAGGTATAAGCTGTGACCTTGCTAGAGGTAATTAGGAGGCACTCCACTTGTAAAATAATTTTAAGTGCTGACATCTTGGTTGTCATTCAAATTAAGGTTCAAATTAATGGCAAGGCTAGTGTTTTCTTGTTTTTTAAAACATAGACTAGAATTTTAAAAGAGCAAGAGGCCCCATTCATATCAAATTTATGTAGGTTTTTTCTTTTGATAATAAAAGAAAGAAAATAACAGTTGTCAGAAGGAATGTCAAATATCTTTGATGGAATTGCTGCCAACAGTGGGATTGTTGCCTTGTTCCATGAACCTGTGAGCTAAATTTTCTATTTCAGCATGCAGGTTTAAAAGTTTATGTTATCCAAAGCTTAGCCTTGAAACCTTCTTTTTCAGAACATATTTTATTTGACCAGGTCATTTTGAAAGCCTTGG
Source organism: Holothuria scabra (assembly GCA_037179385.1). NCBI lineage: Eukaryota > Metazoa > Echinodermata > Holothuroidea > Aspidochirotida > Holothuriidae > Holothuria > Holothuria scabra. The sequence continues at coordinate 24,055,099 of CM074194.1, forward strand.
AAGACTTTTTTTTAAGTTTTCAAATGTCATTTCTGGAACACCGCTGAAAGGATTTCTGATAATTTATTTCAATAAGGTTTATGTAAGTCAAGACAGTACTACATCAGGTGTAGGTGAGAAAATCAAGGCTTTCTGGAAGAAACCCTTTCTTTTCTTTCCCAGAAAAGAGAACAAATCATAGTTAATGCTAGCAAATGTACTATATCATATCTATTCTCTTATCAGGTGCCATGGCTGCAGTAGGATCCTTTTTGCTAAAATCAAATGAACTACTTCAGTAAGTAAAGAACCAAAGCAAAATTGAGAAAAATTTGTTTTGTTTTGTTTTGTTTTGTTTTATATTTTTGTTATTTTAAAAATGCAAAATTAACCCACCTGTCATAATATATTTTGCTGAAAAAAATTATTCCATCCCTTGGAACCTACTACCATTGGGCTTGGTACTCATCATAATCAATGGAGTAGGGAAACAAGCCAGTGAGCCACAACTGGGAAAAATGCTGTGGTTGGCCTGACTTCAGCCAATAGAACTGAGCATTAATCTTAATCTTAAGTATTCCATTGGATCCTTTCCTATTGTCCAAAAGTGTGGTCAGATATTTTGTCATCAGATTCAAGGATCATTTTGTAACATATTGAAAAAAAATAATCCCAATCCTTTCTTCAAAAAACAAATGCACTTTCTTGTGTATCTTATTATGTTTTATACTATGTTGTTGTGTAAACCCCCTTGATATTTTTTTTAATGTTTAGATGGACTGTCTTGTTGTAAAGGAGATTTATCACACTGTTGTTCATGGCTTTTTTTTATGTTTAGTGTATGGAATCTTTGAATGTAGTATCTGGTTTTATGTTGTATATTAGTGATGAATGATGAATAAAAAACGTTAGTAGTGAATGGCAAGAATCATTTACACAACCTACATGGCTCTTTCAAATTTAGAGGCAATCTTTAAAAAAATTCAAGTGTGGTCATGCAGCATGGCTACAGAACCTAACAAATAGTTCTATAATAATAAAAACAGTTTTGTATAAATGCATGTCAGTCTTTGAAAAGTTGGAAATACATAATACTTTAGGATGTGATTGTATGACCTTAAAATAAACCCACATTCATCTACCCTGTTAAATACTGTCAGTACTATTTTCAGTTTTCATGATTTTCCTTGACTTTCCTAACAGCTGAAACTTTTTTCATCAATGACATAAGTTTTCCTTTTCTTTTAACTAGGGTAATAGAAAACAGTTTAAAGAATTTTAAAGCATTTTTTAGATGGCTGTTTGTTCAGATGATGCGAATGATGGAAGAGCCAGTCATTCCTGCTGTCAGTAAGGTGATTTTTGAATTTTTTGTACATAATATTATTTGATTTTATTTGTACATTGCACATATATTTGCAGTGTTTATACTTCAAAAAACTCAAGTTGAACTTTTTGTGGAGGAAATATATTTGCAGGGAATATATTTTGTAGATGTAGGTACTTTGGGCTTATGTTTAGTTTCCTCCTTCAGCATCCAGCTAAAGGGACTTTTGAAAAAAGTAAATATTCTGTAAAAGAAGACAGATACAGCATACAATCATCTCTAGTTAAGTAATTTAAAAATGAAGGCATCAAAGTTTATCCAACTCATCCAGTATGCAATCTATCATGTTATAATTACTAGCTGATTTAATTGAAGTTATGTACAAATTCACGAAGAAAGCTTGCTATTTGAACCAGTGGAATAGTGAAGACTGACAGCTGTTACAGTCATCTTTGACTTGGGTGATCAGTCTTCTGAGTGTTACATTAAATGTTAAAATTTTTTCATGACTACAGTATCAATGCATTTCTTGATACTTTCTCTGTGCCATATTAAAGATAACATCTAATGTATCACTTGCCATTTCTGTAAGGAAAGCTTGGTATTTGGCTTATGGCCTGTTGTTATGGCAACATCTGAAGTGAAGTTATGCAAATATTTCCTGAAACATGATATCACTCTGAAACAGTTATGAAAAAAAGCACTCTAATTTATTATTTCATTCACAGATGTACCAGAAAGATATCAACTTTGTAGCAGACTTTCTTGAAGAAAACTTTTCTCAGGTACTAATAAGAGTATTCAAAAATATTCATTGTGTACTTGTGTCTGTTTCAAATGAGGGGAAAAGAATGAAGTAAAAGAGAGAGATAAGCCACAAAATGTTAAACAGTGAATTCATTGGTTGTTCAGTTGTCATAGTTTTTGAGACTTTACAGAAGGCAAAAGAAATATATGAAATCATTTTGTGTGTATGTGCATTCCTGTTTGTGACAATGTTGACCAGTCACCATCGGGTCAATCACAAGTCAAGTCAAACGAGGTCAAGTTGCCAGTCATTCCCAATATTGCTAGAGTCAGGTCAAGTCAAATGTTTGCTAGATAGTTAGTTAGTTAGATAGAATTTTACGGCCCAGTTTTCAACCTATTGGTTCAAGTTGAGACGGCCACTGCCTTTTTTTCCGTTGTCACTCACTGGTTTGTTTCCCTACTCCAATGCTTTATGCGGAGCATCAGGCACAACAGCAGGAGGTTCCATTTTTAAGGTCTTTGGTATGACTTGACCTGGGAATAGAACCTGGGCCTTCCGCATGAGAGGTGGATACTCTTACCATTAGATGGTCAAACCAAGGTGTCATAAGTGAGAGGCTGTGATGAATATTACGTATTACGTGTGCTACATGTAAAGTCTGCTTCAAACTTCACTTAAATGGATTTCCATTTCAGTCAAGAGTTTTAATAAGGGAATATTTTATTTATTAACCTTTTACAAACTTTGGATTTTTAGGAAATAATGTCACAGATACCAAATTTGTCTATTATTTAACTTGTTTTGAAATTATTTTAGAATCACCAGAAGCCATACCAGAGCTATGATTGACAGGTAGAAAAATTAGATTATGTGACAAGAGTGGTCTGGGCAAGGGCAGGGCTGTTCTGTACATTTGCCTGACCATGGATCTAGGTGTTTAAAAAAACACATTAAAGTGTAAGCAATGTTGTATCAAGTAAAATCCTTCAGGTCCCTAGAAATATTAGAAGGATTCTACAGTCTCTGGGCAATGTAGAATAAAAATGCTGTAAGCTGTGAAACAAAGAAAGATCTCAACATAGTCTGTATCTACTTGTGTACCTCATGACTGGATTTGTTTTTGTGCAGTGTTGTAATGAATTGTACATCTCAGCCTTGTATACACAGAGTGCATTTGAAAAAAATATTATAGTCCTGATTGCTTGGGCTATGCTTGAAAGTTTTTAGCCTACAAGTTTATTGCTTTGAATTAACCCTGTGACTGTGACTTGAGCCTCTTTTGAGACTTGAGTCATTATGGGCTCCAGTCAGGTCATGTCAAGTCATTTCAGTGGTAATTTGAGTCAAGTCAAGCCATTTTGGGTCTGTGAATTGAATCAAGTAAGTTGAGTTATTTTGGGCTCCTGACTCCAGTCAAGTCATGGAAAAATGCAAATCAAGTTGGCTTGAGTCAGAGTCAGTTACTTGACTAGTAACAACTCTGCTGTTGACAGGCCAAATGTATTTCACTTAAAAAAAATCATTTGGAATTAACCACTTTAATAACTGACCTCTTAATTGGTGTAGAAACTCACAAATGATTATTAAGCTTCAAATTTTTACATCTTGCTTCTTGCAAGTAAAATTATCAGGCATTCATTTGAAGATGAGGAAATTACTTACTTCTGAATTTCATGAAGTGGTGTTCAGGGGTGCTTTTAAATTTATGATCAAGTCTCACCATTGTTCTGTGTTCAATATGGTTAATGCATGTTAATTTATAGAGTTCAAATTATATTTTTGTAATCAGCAACAGCTTGAAACAACCCATTAAGCTTTTCTATGGAACTTTGCTCACTTCAAATATACCTCTGTCATTTGGGGGGTTATGTAATAGCAAATTTGAGAACAATGATCACTCCTCACCTCTAAGTCAGTATAACAATATGTGAGAAAAAAATTATTACAACTTGTTGGAATTATTTTACATGATATATTTATAGTACTTATCCAAGATGTTTTGTGAGAGAAATTATGTAATACCGCTCTGGTTTATTTTTAGGACTTTTCACAAACTGAAAGCAAGTCTGGGTTTACTCTTGAACATGTTGGCCAATATTTTAAAAAAGAGGATCTATCCCACCCTTTTACTGGTGTAACAAATCCTTGGCTTGATTTTGTGGAGACTCACCCAAAGATGAAAGATAGTCCTTTATTCTTTCCTAACCATAGAGAAAAATCTCTGGTTCAACTTCATGATTCACTTGTGAAAGCAGTGGATTGTGTTCTTCTTAAGACATGGGTGAGTTCTGAATAAATATAAACAGATCATTTTATTTGTACCTTTTTCAGCATTGATGCTTTCTGTGTGAAATTAAGCTGAATTTTAGCTCATTTGCAGTAAATACTGTTACTAAATTTGAGTGTTCTGGAAAATGTGTTAATTTTTTTTTTTCTTATGGCCACTTAAAGAAATTCAGATACCATTCACACATTTGCAGTCTTATGAATTTTGGTGTCGTTGGCACACAAGTGGAAGTGCTGCCAACTTTAGGCAAGTAACTAATCATTTACCTAACTCACAAATGGTAAAGTTGCTGATTTTGAACTTAATCTCATCATAGTACAGTTGGATTGTTTAAAATTCAGGTCAGAACAGAATATGTAACCATTGTTAATTTGTTAGAGATGTATGCAGGAAGTATGTGCCTTCAATCCTCTACTGAGAAGGTTTGGCAAGAGTTTTGACAAGGGTGTGTTCCCTTTTAAAAAAAGATGAAAGAAACCTTTGTCCTTTTTTTTTCACAATGGCAATATCACAGGATGATTTGAAATTTGGTACTCCAATGTACTCAGGAACTGCAAGCTACACTGAGATATTCAATAGACATTTATACCAGTATTAGCTGTAACACAGCTCTTATGACTTTTATGGAGTATGTGCAATACAGCTTCTTGTAGGAAGAAGGGACATCAGGAAGAAGCAAGCAAATGTTTCACTCTTATCAAAACCTTCTTCAAATAGTATTCAATCTTTTCATTTTTTTTTCAGCATGCTTGTGGACAGTCTGTTACTGTAAAGAATGTTTTCCCACTTTTTAAAGTTGTTGACATTTCTCCAAAACCTTCCGTTAAATATCATCAGGTTGTCTTACCGTGAGTACTACATTCAGGTGGTTAGTATAAGATAGAAGATATCAATCGTTTTTGACCATCAAGTAAATATGAAAATGACAGTAATATCTAGGACAAGGAACATTTTCCTTACTAGTAAATACAAATTAAAGAAGATAAAACACTTTCAAATGTTTCTTGTCCATTTTTCCTTCAAATTACCATTGATGTCTTGTTAGTTGTTTTATAACATGCACATCAGTAGGCAGCTGAAAAGGTTTGTTAAATTCTAGCCTTTAGTCACATTCTTAAGCAGAAAATGAAATCTGCAGTTTTAAACACTAGTATGGAGTACTTATTTTATCCAGATTTTTTACATTTACCCCCAACCTCCCATGCTATGGCACGCCAAAAGGCTCACCAAATATGATGATGTTCTAAAAATACACGTTCATGTACTAAAATGACACGTTCATGTACCAAAAATATACGATGATGTACTAACTTCATACGATTATGATGTAAATTTACACCATCATATTCTAAAACCACAAGTTCATCATGTTAAATGTTACAATGTAAAATCACACGTTGTACATCGAAAACACATGTTGTATATATAAAAACGTAAGATCAATACTAAGGGCCCAAAGAATTCATTTTGAAGTTACGACCTGTGGAACTTTTGATTTAATTGGAAAGTTCGATGGTGAATTGTTTTAAATACACTAAAGAGAACAAATGGGTTTTTTTTTTCTTATTTCCGTGACAGAAGATGACCCAGGGGCCTTACAGTCCTGTTGATAGAGAAACTTAGTTCAAGAGCCGGAAGTAGCAAATCATCATTGGGTCTGTTGGCGATGGGTTAGACCTGGACATTGATGGGAAAAATTGGTGTGAGAAAAAAAAAGCTGGGTTGGACAGGATCAGTTTGGTTGCCCACCCAATTTGAGTGCCACCTAATTTTCTGAACTGGCAAATGTACTGCACCTCACCCCACCCCTTGTTAAATCTACCTTTTTTTGGCCATTGAATTTTTCATTTTCTTTTGTTTTAACATTTTTGCTTTTTTTATAATTCAACCATATTGAGTGCTTATGTGCTGTGGTACAATAATCTTATAAGCCACCCAAAGACATACAACTACATAGTATGTACTTATCATCTCAAGTTTTCTGTGAGGGGGTCATATTGAGTTACAGAACCATGTAGTATTCAGTGGAGGTCAAGCATGTGATGTCACTGGAGGCTAAAAGCTGAAAATGGTTTTTACTCAATATCCCATGGTGGAAATAATAAATACCTTTATTTAATACATAGCATGTCAATACAGAACATTGGGGAGATTACCATTTTTATTATTAGAATTTGGTTGAAGATTATTTGAGGTCATTATGAGTGTAATATGCAGAAGAGTGCATTGTGAAGGAGCTATACTTACAAAGAGCTAAAGTAATAATATTCTGGCGAAAGTTTTATATAGCTATACATCCCATCATTTCCTTGCAGACACATTCCAAAGGAAGGAAACTTGGTCTATACAATAATCTTTGACAGACAAGCTCCTGTAGATAGTCTCTACTTGTTGAAACATATTACTAACAGTGACAGGTAATCCATTCTAGTTTATATAATCAAAATATGCATTAGGTTCTTAGAGCAATATGCTACCTATTAAGCTAGTCATGAGTCATGATTAGCCTAATAACCTATTAAGCTAATCATGAGTGGATATCATTTAAACCATGTATCTTGAAATAGGAACCATGGAACTGCGTGGTCTTGATATTAGCATGAATCATTTTGAGCAAAAAAACACATTTTATGTTTTAAGTGTCTTTAATGCAGAGATAAAATCAGGTGTGTCACCTTTTGTACATCCAACTGGGGGCTCAGTATATTTGTTTAAGCTATTTTAAAGGGACTCATTGAGTTGATGTTGATAACTTAATGAGAGTGTTAAAGGATTACTGCCACATGACAATGCTTGTAGTTATCACAATGAGGCAAGTTTTATATCCAATAGCCATAGAATTAGCTAAAATTTTGAATGTTGTTGTTTCTTGACTTGTAGTGGGCTTTGTGCATAATTTTAAAAAGAGTCTGGTCACTAATTTTTGAAGACTGAATAACTGCTAGGAACTCACTCATTAAACATATATTTGTATGTAGGATATGGGGATTGTCTAAGTTCGACAATTTTCCATTGGTATGTGAAGAAGACTTTACATTTGGGAAAAAAATCTTTGAATTTCATGAACCAATAACCATGAGCCACTTTAGAGTCATAGGAAAAGTTTGGGAAGTGAAACTCAATTGAACTCTCTTGAATGTAGTTCCCTGACTTATAGTAGTCATAGCAAGTATCAACCAGTGACTGACTGTTAGCCCTATGATCCATTGGTCCAACAGTAAAACATTCCTGTAGTACGAAAGCTCATTATTTCTAATAGTACTACTGATTGTACTTCCAACAAATTTCCATTGCCTGTAAGACAAATTGGGTTTGTAGTTTGGTGTTTCAACCTCTTTTTGTATTTACTTTTTCTTGCATCTTTTATTCTTGTAGGTCAAGTGAGAAATTTGAAATAATGAAACTTATTTTTGGAGCACTTGGAGAATCCCTCAATCAATCTGCAATCTCACAGTCATCTCAAACCAGGTAGGAAATGGTTCTGTCAGAATAGCCATGCAATCAGCATCTATGTTAATACTAGGGAGAACATCCATACTCAGTGAAAGCTACTTGGTGTGACAGCCCTTTTACACATATCAAACTAAACCCTCCATTGTTTTCACACAGTTGGCTTTCCAGGTGACTATTGCATATAGACTATGAAAGTGATCAAAAAAAAAAAACATAAAAAAATTAAAATCTTGGTAGTTGAGTAAAAGTTTTCATCATGTATGATGCTTGTTTAAATCTCAAGGTTTGAGGTGGAATTTCCAGGTTTTTGGAAGAAAACCCGAAAGTTTGTCATTTTTGAAGTTGGCTATTCTTGGAGTGAGAGGATGGTGGGGGGGAAGAGGTGGGGTTCCATGTATGTATTTGTGCCATTGATGAGAATATGAACCATTGGGTTAGGTCCATTGAATCATCTTTGCTCCATCATGCTGTCACAGAGCCCATTACTGAAATGCTGCACCTCCTGAAAACTCAAAATCCTGTTGAATGGCTGTCTGGACGGGATTATGGACATCGTTTATTAGATCATGAGTCATCATCTCACACCTTGCTTCCTCACTCCTCTCCATCTTGTACTAATCTTGAAGGATGACCAGTGGTGCATAATCTCAAACAATAGATTCAATAAACAGTTAGCAGCAAGTAGTTCCAGTATCTTGTTGGTAAGGAAGTTGTGGTCAGTGGGGACTAATTGGGAGCTTGTTTGCTCAAGAGATTAAGCAGAAATAACAACTCTGGAGATAGGTGGAGAAAGCCACAGATAGTGCTGCACTTGGCTAATGGACTTTTTTTTTGACATGTTTTTGTCTTTAAAGCTAATCCTACTACTCTGTGCAGTTTTGATTTTTCAAATCAGATAAGAAATGATCCCAACAGTAATTCATTTAAGCTTGGGGTATTTCACAAAATTTTGGAGTTGAATCCTCTCACTGTCAGCTTTGAATTGAAGCAAAGATTTAATGTAACCTTAATTTGCAACTTAGTTGTAATTCAAATACATTTCAGTTAGATAACATTTGGTCAAGTCCATCCCCTTGGCTAGGCTTCCTTTTATTTCTTTGGTTCTGTCATGACTCCCACATCTAAAAAGCAGCTTAGTGGAAATTGACCCCAGTTTTACTATTTTAAGGTATTTTTACCTCAACATTGCACCTTTTTCTTTTCTTGGTGGAACACATCAGTGTTGTTTTGTTGTATAATCCCATGTATCAAACTAACTTCTGCCAAGAAAAAAGGAGAAAGGCATGTTCATGTAATTAAAACCTGTTTGAAAATCTGCTCATTTTACTTCAAGAAGACACACAGTAATAGACATCAATCTTTATTCTTCTCACTGTTGAGTCCATGAATTTTAAAGCAACTGAACCATGATCTGAATCATAATAGATAAATATTAAATTATCATCCGTCTCAAACTTTGTGTGAATTGTTTACAAAATTCAACATTCTCCATGTCTACGATATTCATCGCCACCAAATTGGTACTTTTATGTACTCCTGTTGTAACAATATTCTGCTAAATATCTTCAAATCCATGTTTCACTTGTGACATGAGACACACACACACTTTACAAGTTCCATGAATTCTCTTTCTATTCCATCATTTAGGCTAACATCTTCACAGCAAACAATCCGTTTTACTGGACCCATTCTTGGGAACTCCCTCCCACTTAACATTCAACGTGTCACTCCTAAAACCTATTAAAGAAATTCCTAAAACTTTTTCTGATGAGTAAACGTAGCTGACTCTTCTTCCCAGTTTCCCTTCTTTCTGTTTCCTCTCTCTGAATTTCCTGTTGTTGTTTTTCTGTATTCTCTTTTTTTTTTGTTAACTTTGTCTTTTTTATTGGTTTCGATGATAAGAGAAACCTATGCAATCATGATGGCGTGTGTATGTATGCGTGCGTGTGTGTGTGTGTGTGTGTTTGTGACACTTTGCTTGTTAGCACGATATCTCAAGATAGAAATGTCTGACAATTTTCAAACTTGATACATGGATGCCCCATATTGAGAGGAAGAACCCTATTGTTTTTGGCAGAGGTCAAAGGTCATCTGGGGTCAGCAGGGGTCAATTTCTGAAAACTTTGTTAGCACAATATCTCAAGATAGCAAACTTGTATAGATTTCATATTTGGTATGTGGATGTGTTATGGTCAGAAGATGGTCCCTATTGTTTTTGATGGAAGTCAAAGGTCATCTGGGGTCACCGGGGGTCAAAGTCAGAAAATCTCGTTAGCACAATATCTCAAGATAGGAAACTTGGATAGATTTCATATTTGGTATGTGGATGCGTTATGGTCAGAAGATGGTCCCTATTGTTTTTTGTGGAGGTCAAAGGTCATCTGGGGTCACCAGGGGTCAAAGGGTGAAAATCTTATTAGCACGATATTTCAAGATAGGGAACTTGGATAGATTTCATATTTGGTATGTGGATGTGTTATGGTCAGAAGATGGTCCCTATTGTTTTTGGTGGAGGTCAAAGGTCATCTGGGGTCACCAGGGGTCAAAGTGTGAAAATCTTATTAGCACGATATTTCAAGATAGGGAACTTGGATAGATTTCATGTTTGGTTTGTGGATGCGTTTTGGTCAGAAGATGGTTCATATTGTTTTTGGTGGAGGTCAAAGGTCATCTGGGGTCACTGGGGGTCAAAGTCTGAAAATCTTGTCAACACAATATCTCAAGGGAGGAAACTTGAATAGATTTCATATTTGGTTTGTGGATGCATTATAGTCAGAGGATGGTCCCTATTGGTTTTGGTAAAGGTCAAAGGTCATCTGGGGTCACTGGGGGGACAATAATATCACAAGGTAGGGAACTTGGATAGATTTCATATTTGGTATGTGAATGGGTTAAAGTTAGGAGATGGTCCCTACAGAGATGCCAAGTATCTTGATTTAGGTGGAATAATTACCATTTTCACCCTCGATTCCGCAATTACAAATATCCTCCAAAAATTGCTCTTTTCATATGTTAAGGATCTTTGTTGATATCTCAGTGTCTAGCTCCCTAAACTGAAAAGTTTAGGCCAAAATTTTATGGTTCGAATGAGCAAGTGGGCTAGTACTTTCTGCCCAGGCTTAACATAGGCCTAAGTTAGGCCTAGCTGATGCTACATCTTTCACAAAGCAGAATCGAGTACTGAAGAGGATCAACAAAAATCCACTTGGCCAAGAACATCAAAAATATTTAAAAGGCATTGGTAAAAATCCCTTATACAACAATCTGCAGTACTTTTGTGAGCTTTAGGTGTAAAGTTTTTCCCTGCGATGTAATTTTCTTCAACATGCCTAATGTCTTGGCACTTTTGCCATTGCCTAATGTATAGCACATATGTACATTTTGAACCTAATCTACACATGTATGTTTCTGTGTAATATCATTTGGCTAGCCTAGTGGGAAATTGAGCTTTCCTACCAATATTTTATTTGTTCTGGAACATGATATAAAGCATGCAGCAGCATATTTTGGTAGCAGGGTGGTATCTGCAGGGGGGGGGGGGGGAAACTTACGAAATTCTCCCATATATATTAGTGTTATGAGAAGCTGTTCAAAAGTCCTCCCATATATATTAGTGTTACGAAGTGTCATTGCAAAATAATGTCTTGACTCTGCAGTATATATGGGGTTGGTTCAAACCTCTGCACTGAAATCTAACCCTCATCAAAGTCTTAAAAGTATTATTAAACCTTTCAGCTGGAAAGGATGGGGAGAGGGTCCTTAGTTTACAGTGTTGTGAACTCTCTCAAGACTTTTTGCAGGTAATTATACAAAACCATCAAAACCATCATTATGTCATTTCTTAATTGTACCATGGTTTTTTAGGGTTTCCCTAGCATCAGGGGGGTCCACTTTTAAAGAAGGTTTGCATGATTCCTATTTTTCATTTCTTGAAGTCAGCTCGAAGCCTTTTGAAATTGCAATGTGTAGAGGTTAAAGGTTTTGTAGGGTCACTGGTGGTCAAAATGTGAATGACAACCTTGTTTAATAGGTGTTAACACATCTTAAAGTGGGAGACTAAAATAGATTTCACATGTGGTTTGTGAATGCTTATGGTAAGAAGATGATCCCTATTTTTGGTGGGGGGAACAAAGGTCATGTGGGAAAACAAAATTATTTTTTGAACATGTTAGTATAACATTTGAATGAGAAGATAATGGTACATGATGGGATTATTTGAAATGGAGACAGCTTTGCTTAACATGTGTAGCACCATCAGTTTCAGGGGATAACTCATAAAACAAACTTCTCTAAGCGGAGTGCCCCGTATGTGAAGTACTAGTGATACTGTGCCAGTGTAAACATTAAGATTTCCCTAGACCTGTACCTAGTGTCTGGCCTAGTATATTACGCTCCACAGATAAATGACTGATTTCCTGGCCTCTGTACTAGTATGTGGTATTTTGACTTGAAGTAGCTGAAGGTGTGACAAACAAAATTTCATTTCCATGTAGTCCTACTTAGTTGGTAACATCTGTTATTGGTATTGTGGATTTAGGTTAACAAAATCAGTTTGCTTATGGGAACACATGTGGCTGCTGATGAACCACAGTTTAGGCCTATTATAATTATCACTTGTTTACCTAACATTGGGGCGTTAGTGTCGTGTAACTGGTAGCAATGGTGTTTATATGTTTGCAACAAGATTAATTAATAGGGTGTATCGTAGGTCTATATGATGAGGTTATATGTGGAAGCATACTGCCTAGTTTGTGTTGTACATGTATGGCTTGAGATTCAATGGAGGCTTGATAGTGTAGTGTAGGAGTTTAATAGGTACTTGATTATATCTGAGTGTTCTGGTATGACAAACATATTATTAGATGAATTATGTCATTGCTCAATGTGGAAAGGTTAATATAGTACTAACTTACAGGTAATGTGTGTAATTTCCATCTTCACATTTAGGGTTGGGAAGTCAAATTTCACTTGAAAGTACAGAAGTGGACATCAGTCACCTTCTTAACCCCCCTCCTCCATAGGCATACAAGGCGGGGTTACAGGGGGGCACTGACCCTCCCAATTCAGGTGAAAGGAGTTGGTCTATTTGGGGAAAACATGGGCAAAGCATGATAAACAGTGACAATTGGGAAAAAAATGCTCTTGGCCCTCATAGAAAATTAACCTTGCATGCCTATGCCCCCCTCCTCCAACAGAAGTGTGCAGTCACTTAGCAAAGGACTGCATTTGCAAAAGATCAACCCATCACATACCATGGACTCGATGCCAACACAACATGTAAGAGATCAGGTGACTTGGAGTGACTCAAAGAAAATATACACATTATCACTGAGGTGACTCGAGTCACAAGACCACCCAAGCTTTCAAGACGACTCAAAGCTTACCAAAGACTCAAAGTAACTCAACTCGAGCTGAGGGAAGACTAGAATTCGAGACTAGACTCGACTAGAATTGCTTAAGACTCGATGTGACTCGAGACTTGACACCTTGTCACTCGAGGTGATTCATGACTCGAGTCACTCGACATCAAGTGACTCAATTACAACACTGAAAATGTCTCAAATAAATGTTGTCGAACCCAACTGAATATCCCCATTTGATGATATATGTCTCTTGTGCTTCTCCATTACTTCTTTTACACTATTATTTTCTTTTCTCATTTTTCAAGACAATGTCAGAAGCACAAAGTCTTGGATGCTGCATTCTATGATGACCACACACTGTCTGTTCTTCTCCAAGAATGTGATGACAGTCTGCAAGACAGTGTCTCTGTTCTTTGTCAACTTCCCATCTCAAGTTTGGATAAAATGCCCTCAACTACCCTTACAACAGGAGGACCTCCTCAAATAGAAAATGAAAACATGTAAGTCCAATCATCAGGATTTTGGTTGAAGATTTGTGTGTCTTTATTGAATTGTTTTACAGTAAAAGAGGGAATTCACAATCAATTTGAAGTGGTACAGTATTAGTGAGTTTATCTCTTTGTTAAGAAATGTACCACAAGCATAGCTTTTAAGTTGTCAGTGGTTATGCAATAAAAGTGTCATACTTGGGCCAGTTTATTGGAAGCCTCTCAAAGAAATTGACAATCCTACCTTTATCTCACATCAAAACTGTGAGATGCTTGTAAACAAATTCTGTGTGCATTATTCACTTGCAGTAGGGCAACCCAGAACAGAGTCATAGTTTGCCAATTATATTAGTTGTTATATTTTCTGAAGTAGTGGCTGTTTGACCAGCAATTTTTGATATCATTTTCTTTCAGTTTGGACCAGACTGTTGGTCACAAGTAATGGTCAGTAGTATGCATGCCACAAGGAGGGTTTTGGGGGTTAGAACCCCCCTCCCATGACCCAACCTTGCAATGCAAAAAACACCTAAAAAGGCAGTTTTTTCTCTGTATCCTTACTTAGACTTTTCTCTCATATTGTGCCCCAAAATACCCCCATGACACCAAAACCCTCCCATTGCACAACCCTGGCTATGCCCCTGTGCATATTTCCTCTAGTGGTGGTCTGCAGTTGTGAGTGGCTAGCTGTAGCTGATCACTGCCTAACACCATAGCTACATCCCTGACCTGGAAGCAGGAAGGAGATCATGTTTGATCCTGACTACCTGTAAAGGGAGTTTGTCTTGCTTCCTATCTCCTCCACTTTACATATGGAACAAGTCTAATTTAATGATGGGTCAAAAGACTTAATGACATCCAGTTTAGTTTTCTTTCACCTACAATCTTTGCTGTATGTCCATGATTCATGAGGATTATGGGGAGCTTTGGTATGATGTTTCTGATAGTTTCTGACAGCCTTGTAAGGGTCAGTATTTGAAATCAAAATGACTGATTCTTGTAAGGGAACCTAAAAATGCAAGTGTTTTAAGTGTTGCTAACACTAAATTCATCAACAGTGAAAATAGGTACAAGGTTATATTACAGTGCTTATACAGTATACCAACTTTTTCAAACTGTTTTGCAACTTGAAGGTGATGTTTGCAGTCTAGTCTCATCAAGTCAGAAATTTACTTCATATTGGCCCATACTTGAATAAGGAGACTCGTCATTCTGTTGTCCAGGCTTTTCTTCTTTCACAGGTTGACTACGGTTATGCCATTTTATCACCGTGACTACATTAAATGACCATAAATGCCTTTAGTCCTTGCAAAATTGTTGTGTTAAATTTATTTTCTCAGCAGCCAGACCAGATAGTCCAAAACCCCTTCTTTGTGCCCTTCACTGGTTACCTATTCACAAAAGAGTCCAATTCATATTTGCTTGTCTGTTTACAAGTGCTTGAATAATTTTGCCCTAGCTTATCTTTCTAACATGCTTCATAGGAAAACCTGACCTTTATTTGGTCCTGTTACCAGGTCTGCAATGGATGGGACCCTTCTCTGTATACCTACTGCCCAGAAGAGAGTTGGTGAGGGGGCCTTTTCTATTGCTGGTCCTGTACTGTGGAACTTTCTTCCTTCTCACATAAGGAATTCTAAATTCGTTGCATTTTTCAAAAAGCACCAATAAGAATTACCTATTTAATTGACGGTACTTTGGTCGGCATTATTTTTCTTGTGATCGTAAGTGCATCGATCACATTGACTTTGCACTATATAAAATAACTGTTAATTTTGATGCAAGTGAAACCACTAGCAATATAAAAGCAATGCATCAAATTTTATGTACCTCACTTAGAGATTCAACAGGTGACAATGAACCTTCATGTTAAGTTTGTTGTACCTTTTAGTTCTGTTGAAGATAACCTTTAGCTAGGAGTTGGAGGGATTGCTGTTGGCAACAACTTAGGCTTAAAAAGAGTGTTGGATATGCACCCCCTGTCAAAGATATACATCTCTACTAGAAAAGTCTCAGATTTCCTCTTAAATATTTGTTAATTTGGGGTACATTGATCTTTCAAAGTTGTCACTAAGTATGTTTTTTCATCAAGTGAAGTTAGGTACAGCTACTTTAATAGCAAGTTCGTCATCACCTCAAATCAGTGTCTCACACCAGTATGGTATGGTCATTTTGAATGGTCAAGCCAGCTAGTATTAGACTAATGTATTACAGCTCTGGGAAATATCATGAAATGGTGTAGAAAATAACAAATGCTACATACACTTACCATTCTTCAGATTATATTGGGATGCTTCTTTAGAGAGGGTGAATATTTGTTAAGGTAAACATTGAAAAAAAGTTTTGGTACAGATGTACCATCAGGATAAAGCTACATTAAATGCTTCAATAAAATAATGCAGTTGTGGATACTCTGTTCAGAGTTTGTATTAAAGGCATTTCTAGCAACATAATTCTTTGAGTGTAAAATATGCAGTAAAATTTTCTCTTTCAGGAGGTGAAAACTGCATCTCAGTAGCATATAGCATTGGGAAGATATTCATTTTCAAAGTAATAAAAATTTTCTTGTGATTTAGTGCATTATGACAAATCTGTGGTGTTATAGCAGCACATTGTTTTAAAATTGCATTCAAGTTTTTTTTTAGTTTTGATGCTGCTGTAGCAGATATTAAGCAGCATTGTTTCTTATACCCCACGCACATGGTGTAGGGTAATGCTAGATCTACAGGAGATGTTATTCAAAAATTCCAACAGTATCCAATTTTAAGGACAAACAGAACATTCAGTTATAAAAAAAAAAGTAAAAGGAATCTGACATAATGTGTCCACATTACATAACTGTCTGCTGCTTTGTTGAAAAGTTAGATATTTTTTAACAAAATGGTGATGTTGTGTGTGTGTGTGTATGTGATGCTTTCTCTTGTAAACACGATATCTCAAGAAGGGTAAGTGTGACTAACCTTATATTTGGTGTGTGGGTTGGTCATATTGATTAGATGATCCCTATTGTTTTTGGTGGAGGTCAAAGGTTATTTGGGGTCATGAGAGGTCAAAAGGTCAAAAGGTCAAAACTCGTAAACACGATATCTCGAGAACGGTACATGTGCCTATGCTCATATTTGGTGTGTGGGTTGGTCATATTGAGAAGATGATCCCTATTGTTTTTGGTGGAGGTCAAAGCTCATTTGGGGTCACGAGAGGTCAAAAGGTCAAAACTTCATAAACACAATATCTCGAGAACAGTACATGTGTCTCTGCTCATATTTGGTGTGTGGGTTGGTCATATTGAGTAGATGATCCAAATCGTTTTTCATGGAGGTCAAAGGTCATTTGGGGTCACGAGAGGTCAATAGGTTAATTTCTTAGAAAATTCTTGTAAACACAGTATCTCAAGAAGAGCAAGTTCGACTAATCTCATATTTGGTGTGTGTGTTGGCCGTATTGAGTAGATGATCCCTATTGTTTTTTGTGGAGGTCAAAGGTTATTTGGGGTCACAAGAGGTCAAAAGGTCAAAACCTTGTACACACGGAATCTCAAGAACGGCACATGTGACTATGCTCATATTTGGGTGTGTGGGTTGGTCATATTGAGTAGATGATCCCTATTGATTTTCGTGGAGGTCAAAGGTCATTTGGGGCCACAAGAGGTCAAAAGGTCAAAACTTCGTAAACATGATATCTCAAGAACGGTACATGTGACTGTGCTCTTATTTGGCGAGTGTGTTGACCATATTGAGTAGATGATCCCTATTGTTTTTGGTTGAGGTCAAAGGTCATTTGGGGTCATGAGAGGTCAAAACTTAGTACACACGGAATCTCAAGAATGGTACATGTGACTGTGCTCATATTTAGTGTGTGGATTGGTCATATTGAGTAGATGATCCCTGTTGATTTTCCTTAAGGTCAAAGTTCATTTGGAGTCAGCATGTTCAAAGCCTGACAAGCTTTCGTGCACAGTCTTTCAAGAAAGGTCACTTGTAGGGTCCTGTTACTTGTCATGTAGATGGCACATAGTGAATACATGGTCCCAGAAGTTTTTGGTGGAGGTTAAATGTCATTTGGGTTCACAACGGGCAAGGGGGATCTCAATGTAGGAAGATTGGATGCCTTGCATGTGTACTTTATGGGCACATTATGGAGCCCTGTTAATTGAAAAACATTGCAAAGCAATGTCAATGTGAAAAAGGGCCTTACATTTCAGGGGCAAGGAATCACTTAGCCTTTTGGCTTTCTGGTTAAAAATGGCTTCAGTTTTGTCATTTATAAGTGTGTGTCAACCTATTTTATTGACTGGCTATGAAGTATAATCTTATGTTGCAGAAGTACTTTAGATGCAGGAGTACTTGTCAGCCATTTTCATCGACTGGAGAATCTCAGGGCCTTACAGTTTGCTGTCAGCGGATCCAGAAAGGTTGCTTGTGTGGTAAGTATCACAGTGAAATAAGTGCATATCTTACTGGTTTAATGAATACACAACCAGCTGATTATGTGAAGGCAACTTGCTTTGAAATGTATCTCAAGTAAAGAAATTCAAAAATATTTTTCAAATAGTATGAAAAAGGAATTCTAACAGTCCAACTACCATCTTCACAGGACATTCCTGAGCTGAGATATAAAATTTTGAAGTTTATTCACTCAACTTAAACTGGTATGTTTTGCAATAATGTGTGATGTCATTGTTGTACTACTCAAATTACAATCTTTGTATATCTTTTTTTTTTTCTGAAAGTTAGTGCACCTTGTACCAAGGTGAACTAGCACTCTTGACTGTTATGGGGTGATAATAGCTCTCTGTCCAAGGAAAAAGGATGTGTTCAAGGTCATAAAAACATTTTTAATTTTATAGAGAAACAAAGCAGGTAATGTGAGGTTCAGTTCAGTTCAGTGCATTTCTCTATATCTCCCCAGACGGGGTACAAGAGACTTATAAAATTAATACAGTAACAAAATGCATAGTTTATAAACAACAAAAAATAAAGAGGAAAAATGGTAAAAATACAGAAAAAGAAAAAAGGAAAATAGTATAGTATATCAATTATAGCATAAACACATACTATAAGCACAATTTCTATTAACAAAGTATGACTCTACACAATCATAGCACAAACGGGCACCAACTAAATAGAAAAAGACTAACTTTAGCAACCACTATCCACCTGAGAATTAAAACCGCTTAAGGATTTCACCACAGAATGAACTAATTTTGAGTAGGGTCTTCTTGTTTTTAGATTGAAATAAGTTTTGCATCTTAAAAGTATTAGGATATCTATAATAATAAGGAGCAATATATTTTTTTCTTAAATGGGAAAAGAGCTGGCACTCGAACAGATAGTGAAACTCATCACCTAGTTTTTCTTTATTGCAAAGAGTGCAAAATCGCTCATGAAAAACAATGTTGTCATACCTTCCAGTGACAGTGGGAATTCTACTGTTACTGCAACGAAACCTACAAAAATTAAGCCTGTTGCACAATGGGAGATTAATTGAATATTTTTCAAAAGTAAGGGTTGCTTTAAAGATACGATAAATTTTACATTGGGAATTATTATTTTCTTCAGTACACCATTCTTGCATATAAATATCACTAAGTCTAAGATCAATAGTCTTCTTTAACCACGTTTGGCTTAAGAAATCAGTATTACACATTTCACTTCCTGCTTCAGAGTTCTTACTATCCCAAATGAATAGCACACCTATCTTTTCAAAAACATTTTTAATTTTTAAGATCCAAGGAGATGAGTAGATATCCTTATCGTGTAGAGCCCTTAAAAACTTGTACAAAACATACGACAATTTATTACTATCTCCATTTACAATCCTGCCCCAGAAAATTATCATTCTACTCTCAATTGTCTTAATTAATTTATATCTGCCAAGTTCACCGTAAATCATACAATTTGGAGTGCTCTTTTTAAGTTTAAGAATCTGCTTACAAAAGTTCAAGTGAAATGATTCAATTATCTTCAGATCTTCAAAACCCCACACTTCACACCCGTAAAGAAGCGCTGGTAAAATTAACTGGTCAAAAAGTTTCAACATTAAATCTAGGGGTAATTGCAGGTTATAAGATTTATTCAAAAGACCAAACATGGCATTCTTGGCTTGGTTAAGTTGCTTAATTTTATTCTTATTAAATTTATTGTTGTAATTAAACATTACACCGAGGTAAGTATAATTATCAATTACCTCGATTTTCTTATTCCCAAAATAAAAATCTGGCCTCCGCCTTATCTTACCCCTTGAAGAAACCACCACTTTAGTTTTGCTAGCATTAACTGACATGTTCCACGTTTCACAGTAATCCGTAACGCCATTTAGAGCAGATTGCAAGTCTGTGGCATTCTCAGATAGAACTATAGTATAGTCGGCATAAAGGAGAGTAAACAATTTGACATAAATTTCAATATCATTGTTACTTAGGTGATCTCGCATTGATTGTGATAAACTGCTTAGGCCATCATAATACTTACTAATAAAGCGCCCAAAGTCATTCAGGAAAATTGAAAATAAAATCGGAGAAAGGCTCTTACCCTGTCGCACTCCAACATTGCAATTAAAAATTTCAGATTTAACCATATTGCTTACAACACATGACTTAGCATTACTGTAAATAGCGTGAATAACTTTTAGAACTTTACCATTTATTTTATGAGCCACTAATTTACTCCAGAGGTGGGTCCTGTCTACCAGATCAAACGCTTCTTTATAATCAATGAATGAGATGTACAAACAAGAAAGTCACAAATTATTGCACAATGAACAACATGTTTTAAGTGAACAAATTTCAACATTTTATATCTCAGCTCAGGAATGCCCTATGAAAATGGGAGTTGGACTGTCAGAATACATTTTTCAGGCTCTTTAATATATATGTTTGAATTTTTTGAGTTGAGGTACACTTTAAGTGACAGATCATGTTGTTGTGATTTCTTCACTCAAGCATACTTTAAAGAAGATTCAAAACATTTTAAATTAGGAACCAAAGGTGATTTTTCTTAGTAAACAATTCTAACTAAAGTAAATCCTGATGATTGGACAGCGTTCAGAAAGTTTTATTTTGTTGTAAGCTTTGCTTGGGTGAGCTTACATCATCATGTAGCATTCATTCATTCATCTGTTTATCTGTTCACAGTTGCATGTTTAAAATGCTCTCATACCAACATTTCTCAAAATATTGTGATAAAACTTGGACACAATGATCCATGACCAAAAGTTGCATTCAAATTTATTAAGGATCAACACAGTGTCCATGTGAAAACTTTCAAGATGTATCTCCCTTGAATAGCACCTGTGCTTAAAAGGGGTTCATTATGTTCTTCAAGTGGTATTTAATTTTTGGATTTAATGTCTTTTTTTGAGGGGAGGGGGAGGGAGGGGGACTGAATATTGGATTATGTCTTTGTAATTACCAGTTAGTACCAGGAATTGTGAAGGTTGTATGGAGACCATCAGACTTCATTTATGGTTAGAATTGTTGATACTATATAAACATTTTCAAGCTTAATTAGGATCACTTCCAAACTTGGTAGATGCAAGCATTGAATTTATCATGCTTTTGTGAAGCTGTGGTGGTGATTCAGTGAGAAAGCTTGTGATAAAGTGCTAAAATCACAGAAACATTTTGAACATCTCATAAGTGTCATTGTAAAGAATAGAGGTTGTCCACTTTTGTCTTCACCTTTTGACTTTGCAAACTGTCACAAAGCCCTATAAGACTGAGACTTCATCTAATGCACTCAGTTCAAAGGAAAAGACATTATTTTTTTCCCTCTTCCCTTATTCTTCCCTGGTGATGTGTAACATCCTATTAAACATTTGCGTGCTCACCTCTTTAGAGAGGACTCTTTAGTTTGCACCCCAATGAAACTACATGATAGTATTAAAAGCATATGTGAGGGAAGGTGTAGTTGAGATGCTGCATCCTTAATTCTCTTGTAAATTGTGTTTTATTGACTGAGTAAACATGACAGCTTTTTAACATTTTTGTTGTAGAATGTTGACATTTTATTGAAAAGCAGGAGGAAAATGTTTTGAAAATAAATAAATTAACTAGACTGAGGGAGTTTTGAAGTAAACATTTTGTGAATAACCTAATGTAAATTTCATGCTGCAAAATCCAACAATTAAACGAACTATAAGTTTTAGAACTATAAGAATTATGCATTGTATGAGATAGAATTAATTATTTCAGGCTATTATCAGCTACAGGGAGAAATAATACCGTTCTTTTTTTTTTTTTTTTTTTTAATCTTTACAACTAGTTTTCACCTTGGTTGGTGTTTTTCTCATACGAATATGTGAGGTAATGGATTTCTAAAAGCATTTCATTACCCGTGAGAATCTTACATGCCTATTTACTTTAAGTTCAAAACGATTGAACTAAAAGAAAGAAATGTAAAGCAAATCTCACCACTGTGAGAAGATGCCATCATTTTTGCTTGTTTCAAGTTCACCAAACATTTCAAATTATTATTAATATTTTTGCTTATGTGTGGAAAACTACACATCTTTAAGAGACATTTAGATTTTATGTTATTTTTTGTATTTTGTTTTAACTCTTTCTGCAAGTTTCTCAGTTACATCAGGTTTTATGGCCCAGTTTCTAACCAGTTGGTTTATTTTGGGCTAGCCATGACTTTTTTCCAGTTGTCTCTCGCTGGCTTGTTTTCCCTACATAATTCATTATGCTGAGTACTAAGCACAATGGCAGTGGGTTCCATTTGTATAGTCTTTGGTATGAGCTGGACAGGAGTCAAACTCTAGACCTCCTGGCTGTACAAGTCATAATTTTGCGGAGTTAAAAGGATATTCAGGACAGAGGGGAAGCAGTGCAATAAGATTAGTGGAGATTTGCAACCTGTGTTTTTCTTGAAAAATTCTCCATCATTTGAATCTTACTAGGAATATTTTTGCAGTTACTATGATAGAAGCAGATAAAATCATGTTTTACATATGTCTACAACATTCCATAAATGATACATAAAGAAGATTGTCTCAGGAATACGGTGCAGCCTTTTCCTATGCTCTTTAACATTGATGCTGCAAGAAAGGTTCTGTTCTTATCCACTCTGCTCTAGTTATAAACGGGTCCAATCCTCACATTCTATCATTATAGGGTAATAATATCTCGATACACTTCTATTCCATCTTAACTTTCCAAATGTTTCTTATCCCTAAACTTATTTTGTGACATGTAACTAAGTATGATATACATTTCTTGCCACATCAATGTGAAACATTACAAAACTGAAGGAGATGATTTCTTGTTATAAATGTGCAAATGTGCTTGATTTTTCAGCCCAGAATTTTAGATTCTATTTAAAAGTTTTAATTGTACATTGCCTCAACTGTGTGTATTCAGCTAAGTTTTATTTTTCTGACAGCTATTTTTAAATGGTCGTAGAGTCCGACTTTTTGACATGGACACAGAAGAAGAGGAGGACCCATCTATGATGGACAGCTCTATGAATACCACACAACAAGACATTACATCTGAAAGCCTGGATTTATGAAAATCAGCTCAAAATGACATTTATGACACCTTGACAGTGATTCTTTTGGCCTGCCATGCTGGATTTGATGTTTGATGAATGGTTGCATGGTTCTCTTTGGCTTTAGCTTATAATACCATCAGGTTCCTCTAGGGATTAAAAACAAATACCAAACAGGGGATGATGGTGTGAAATTGAGTTGTTATTGAAAGCCCTTTCCTTTGTTTTTCTCTAAATTGAAATACGTCAGCTGATGGAAAGCTTTTGACTGGAAGCCTGCTCTTTGACTGAAAGCTGTTCCATGTTAAATGCCTTACTTGGAAAGAAAATGGAAAGTAATGGCACTAAAGAATTTGAAAGGATTGTTGCTAAAATTGGTTTGGGGTTCAGGATGTTGATGCTACAGTAGCTGTTTGACCCATGTCACCTCAGTTGTGCGTCACAAAGATGGAAGAGTTCAGGAAACTTGCTGATTTCAGGAAACTAGAAGTTTTAATAAAAATTATCAGTAAGTCCATTATGCCATACAAAAATAGTTGCCATGGTCACATTTGTTGGAATGGCCAAGTGTGGGGAGTATTTTTAGAGTTACTTGGAATCTTGCTGCATAAATGTAGTTGTTTGTACTGTAAAACAGAAGAGCTAGTAAAAGTTTGTACCTAGGCCTACTGATGGGAATTTTTCTCAAAGGGGACCCTCCTTTAAGACTCATTCACTGGGCTGACAATCCTTAATAACAAAGTTTCAGGAAGTTGATGCTTACTTTGTTTTAATAATCTGTGGTGATTTTTTGACATACTTTGAACACAGTTGGGTAATCTCTTATCCTGTGAAGGTCCCCTGGGAATTGGTCACACTAAATACAGAAATATCCAGAGAGACCCTCTGAAGTTACTTATGTATAATGCAATATTTGACCCTGTTAGACATTTTTCGTGGTTTCATACTGTGGGATCCAACTGGTGCAAACTGAAGAGAACAGAACCAAATTTTGGGGGTTTATTAAAGGGTAGGATTGATCTGCTATTTTCATGCAAGACTATTTTGGGATTATCTTTTTACCCAAAGAAGAGTGCAAAATAAATATAGGGTAGTAGGGGATGTCAGCTTTTTCAAAATTAAAAATGATGATCTTTTTTTTTTAATTTGTTGTATGTACATATGTTGAGGGGGGTGGTCTCTTGTAAAATTAATGAAATATATGAATGATTGCTTGATATTTTAAAGACATTAACATGATTATGTTACCCAAGCTATGCTCTGTGAAACATAGTGATGACGTTATTGAATAAAATGTTTCATTACCTTTGTATGGAATAAATTAAACCATGGGATATGCAGAAAATTTAACAAAGGAACATGGTGTAGATTTGCATTTTTTTCAACAAACAATGTTTCTGCTTATAAAGATGGTACCATTATTTTTTGTTAGGATTGGTCAAAACCTGATAGAGTGATATCTTTTACTTTAAGTGAAGTGAGGTTTTCCCTACAATTTGGCAAATTTACAGTATGCCGAGGTCAATGTTTATATTAGGATCAGGGTGTGGGTAGGGATGGAAGAGAAAACAACAGCTACATGTTGGGTGGATGGATTCTGTTTAATAAGAAATTTCTAGACTGACCAGTGACTGTATATGTTTCTGAGCATCAAATCTTCAGAACACAGAGTTGTTTTGCTGAAGTGCCCTTACTCAAGTAAAAAATGCAGAGATGTTTGAGAAGAGTTTTCATGGAAAGGAAACCTTGGTGCCTTTATTTTTGGAATTCTAATGTCCTGTATAAAATAGAAGTACCTTTCTCAAACTGGGTAAAGGTAAAGGGTCATTTGAAATGTGTAATCTGTGGAATTTCAAACTTGGCAATTGATACTCCTTACTGATCAAGTTAGCTATTCCCTACAGGTTAGGTAAGGTGGAAGTCAAATGTCATCTGAGGTTACTGCAAGACAGCTATCCTGATCTATTAACATGATATCTCAAGATTTGACTGTGTGTCATTTCATTTATTGCATGTTGCTTCTGATAGTTTCTATGTGTTGTGTTTGAAGTCAAAGGTTATGTGAGATTACCAGATGTCAAATTGTAAAAACCTTATATATTTGGAATGATATTTCAAGAAGAAAAATCTGAATGCATCTCATTTCTGAGATTCCTAGAGTTTGAACCAAATATTAAGTATGTGATTTCTGTCATGTATGGTGGGGTATATTTGTCATTTGAGTTTGTTGGAGGGCAAACTATAAGCACCTTCACATATTTCAAGAGAATTATTATGAATATAAGGTGGGTCCCCCTCACTCTGGCATTGGGATCTTCGAAAAGTTAATTGATTAGGGCCTGGACTTCAGGGCATCTTATGGGGCTTTGGCCCTCCTTTGCCCTTCAACCTGTTATGTTATGTTATGTTATTCATTATATGACCTCTGCTGTTTGCAGTGACCATTAAAGATCATTTGGAATCCCCATGGGTCAGACCATAAACAATTTTAAAATGTGAGTGTCTTCATATGGACGATAGTTTCTTTACGATTAAGTTAACCACATGCCTGCTGAATCCTGCATTCCAGCAGGGATTCTTGATTAGGGTCAATTATCAAGTTTATCTGGAAGTAGGGATTATTTGCTCTTTTATTTAATGCAAATGATTTTCCAACTCATGGATATGAGAAAGTAGGGAATTAGGGAGGAAAATCGTTAGAATGTGATTTTTGACGGATAAATAGCCGATGATTACCATACTTGTTTTCTGAAAAAAGGGGGAGAGGGGGGGTCATAATGAATTTCTGGCCTGGGGGAGGGGGTTCCCCATATCCTTAGGCATTTTTCTGGTTTTCAAGGTTGTATAGATGCAAAGTTGTGCAATAATTAAAGTAAAAGCAGTGAAAACCTGTGAACTAATGTGAGAAATACATTAAATCCAGATATTTTGCATGATTTTATAAATCCACTCTGACGCCATTTTGAAAGGGTAAAATAAAATATAAATTCGGACGTCTGGTAACCCTTTGTCTACCTAATGTGTATCAAACAACAACCACAATTAAAAACCAAAAGCTGATATATGAGTTTGTTTACAGCAACCTGTGGATTTTTAACCTGTGTTGATGCCTAAGCACAGTAACTTAACAAATAAACTGTGAAACTGAAACCTACTAGCTTTTTGCTTTTGAATTAAATGTGGAGAAAAATGCCCAGATTTGAAAGACCCCATTTCTCTTCCTGTCACTTTCCTGCCTCCCCTTCCCTTTTTTCTTGGATTGTACCTTCTCTCTTTGATTGTACTGTAATAAAACAATAGTCATCAACCCCTTCCCCCATCACTAAACACACGCACCCATACACACCTTTCTTGTATCCTTTTTTTACTTTCACTATGAGCTTTACCAAACTTAGATAAAGCCTGTATATGAAAGCGGGCAAATTTGTCTTTGAAAGTATCAAAATCCTATCTTAGCTGCCTACCGTTGTCTTTGAAGCGCTGGTGATGTGGGGCAAACAGTTTACTTAGTCTTACAATATCTACAAATGTCTGAGATGACGAATCTTTTTGACGAGATACAGATCATTATCCATTAGAGATATCTTGTTTCATGTTTCATCCAATGTCCTGGGATCGTTCATATGATACGCTAACCGAAAGTTTTCAAATATAAGCGTAGTATATTTTTGCCGAACGTTTGAAAATAGCCATATGTACATCTAATGTTCTCCTCGTGAAATGGCTTAGTCTTTAATGAACTCGGTAAATACTGTTTTCTTGAAAGCAAACGGTTGGATAAAATTGTACTTCTCACCCGTTCGGTTTTTAGAACAATTACTGCTTACCCCTTTTAATGGTGTTGTAAGTTATAAGGGTTTACCCCCGCCCCAAGAATATATAAAATAAGTTTAATCTTTGACGTACTTGAACAAAGTTTTTCCTTATTTTGCGTATGAAGTTTGATTTCATGAATAGATCATTCGAGTGTCGATAGTGAAGTAGACAAATCTTCAAATTATCGATAAAACCACACAGCACTGATTTATAGCTATTTCAAATATTCCTCTGGAAATGTGTCAGTTTGGAGACCTGAAAAATAATTTCAATTTAGCCATAGGGTGAATGTGAACAACAAAACTGTCACCCTGTACCTTTCGCTTACAATTTTCTCCATTTTTGCTCAGTATGGATTGAATCGAACTTGCTTGTAAGTTTGCACGTCTATACTTCAAGAGAGGTATTCCTCCAAAAGTGTTACAAAGATAGTCCCTAAAATTATGCCATGTGTGACACCAATTACTACAGTGCCAGTTTCAGTCTTTTTTTAATGAAACATCGAGTTTTCTTCAGTACAAACTGCATATTTGAAATTATTTGTTTGAAAAGAGAATATTTTCGGCGCGACGCGAATTGTACACCGTGGTGCAGGAATGCCAACTCCTAAATCAGTTTGGTAAAATTCTCCAGCTCTGGGAATGAAAAAAAATCGGAGATTGCCATATACGACACCAGTCAACTACAGTGCGGTTTTCCCAGTTCCTTCATGAATTTCAAATGCTCTCTAATATAAGCTCCTTATTTTTAATTATTTCTTTGGAGAAAAATTCGCGCAGCGCAAATTAAAGCCCTAATGCATTAGTGCTCGCTCACAAGTTGCTTTTCCGAGCTGAGATAATGGGAAATATATCCTAATTAACACCGGAACCACAGCGCTGTTTTCAAAATTTTCTTTTCATAAAATTCAAAATTTTATTCAATGTAAGGTCTTGATTTTGAAATATCTTGTCTAAAAGAGGCAATAAAGCTTCGGAAACTTCACTCACAGGCCTGTGGTAACATTCTCTAACAACGACCCTAAGTCCCCGTGAAATCTCAGGTTTGATAATAAAAAATGGTTTTCAACCCTTTCAAGTTGACTCACAGGAAAATAGAACTCAAAATTATTCGAACATTTGTTAAAAGAAAAATCGAGAAATTTCGGGTCGCTTTGCAAAAAACCTCCCTCCTACAGCCAGACAGTGGTGTTCGCACTTTTAAAATCATCGGCAAATTTGGATATACTGACCCTCCTTCCAAAATGTCTAGTTGGGACATGTTGGAAAAATGTTGCTGAATTGATTGATAAGCACAAGTTGCTTAAAGTTGTGATGAATATAAAGGAAACTAATTCATTTTGCAAGTAAAGAGGCATTCTACGAAGAGGGCGTCGAAGCTGGGGGTAGGGGGGGGGGGGAGAGACCGAGGCAATCGCCCTCCAAAGAATAATTCAGACAGATTTAAAAAACAAAAGGCGGAATATAAAAAATGTGGTTTACAGATGACTTTAGGGTTTCGAGAAGACGTCAATTTGAGCCTATTTCAAAGTAATAGTACTGCGAATCTGCGATTGTAACGCGCCGTCTATGTATGTTTTGTGTATATGAGTGTCACTTTAAACAGTTAAATGTAGTGTGCTTTTTTTGTTTGTATTGTGTGTATAGTTAGCGCTCTCGTTCATGTGGGTGGATTGCTTATAAGCGAGTTCGGTAACTAGCACCATCTGAGGTTCTGTCTTTTGGGAAATTTTTGCCCCTCCCCCATGCCGCAAACCGTATCTACGCCCCTGAAGAATGGCAGTATCTTTCCCAGCTGTACAGAACGACACAATGAAGTACCAAATGCAGAACAGCTAATTCTTTAAATTCTCTTGTAGTTCAAAATCTGAACGATCATCAATCACACTTCGTAACAAACACATGTAAAACGCCATCTTGTTCCTTTCCAGATGTTGCAAGTATCGTGTACCAGTCGGCCAGTTGAATCATTGTTAGTCAATTCCGTGAGTTGAACAATAACACTAAGATGATAAAGAACCAACGCCCTCTTCAAGTACATCTCATATCGAGTACATTTTACGGTAAAATTTATAACTTTCATTTGAAGTGAAAAACAGCATGGCAGCTATAGGGCCTCTTTAGAAGAACACCGCGGCCATCCCTGAAAGCTGAAGGCGACCGTGTGCTTCTGTTGAACAATTTGTGCATCGATCTACGAAAAAATGGCAATAAGTAGGTCTAAAGTTGACAACTTTTAAAGGAGGGTTACCTGAATACATTGGGTGCACTGACCTTGGTATGGTTAAAAGTTTAACTCTTTTTAGCTTGTGGGCCATCATGACCCAGTGGCGTATCCCTGATTTTGAGGTGTCGGTACAACCTATGACTTACGGTACGTGGCTAATATGAAGTATTGTGATAGGTCCACACTCTTAAAACATTGGGTAAAATATCCGTTGGTTAAAGAAGTTTATGAAATGTGTTGGTAAAACTTTGCCTAACTTTGGGGCTAATTGGTGCACTGTTTAAAGGCTGGGCAAAGTTTTTGTTGAGTAAAAGTAATTGCCTAAGTGTTGGTCAATCTTTGCTCACATAATGGTTAAATTTCCCCTTCCATGCACGCGTATACCGTAATACCCAACTGACTGGTCAAAATGACGATAAGATTTTATTCCACAGTTGAGCATATTTTCCCTTTACCCACTTGTTGGGTAATTTTTTGCCAATTTGTTGGGTGTATTGTTGGTTGCAGTGTTTTCAACAAACAACAGTGCACTTGACCCGATTTGTTTCACGATTCTTCTCATAATCAGACATGGTACCATAATCTGAAAATTCTCTTTGGCATCTTTTATATTGGCCAAACAGCTAAACTCATTACATACATTATTTTAGACCATGAAATCGATCTCTATTTCCATAAAATTCTTTAAATAGTACTACGAACTAGAACACATTTGTATGAGATTCCATGATTCGTATTTGGCGCAAAACTGCTATCCAATGAGAGGTCAGGATCTGGGATATTCTCTTTCACGTCTGAATGAGCATTTATATATTATTATTTGAAACATTTGGGCATAACAAGAAACCTGTCTCATAACCATGATAACAGGGTATGAGAGCTACGGACCAGCTAATTCTCATGCTGCCCTTGTGTTCATATTTATGCATTGATGAAACTACAAGACTTCATCACATCACTTACACACATCATTTTACAGCGCCTTTTAAAAATGATAGTTTTGGACGTACTTATACGGAACTCAGTGACAAACCAAATAGGTTATTAAGCAAGGGTTTTTTTTTTTTAACAGGGACCGATGGGTTGCCATAACCATGCAGGGAGCTGCAGTGGCAGCTCCCTGTCATAACCTACAACCTAACATGTAAGGAAAGCACCAACGGTTAAGGAAAAGATGATTAACATATAACCAACATTTGGTTAATGCATTTGCCCAACAGCTTAATAAAAGAAGTGCCCAACAAGTGGGTATGTTTTTAAATGCTAATTTACCAAGCAGTTGGGTAATCTCCTGCCCAACAGTTGGGTTCAAACTTTACAAAATTTGGTTGGTTAAAGTTTTGCCCAACTGTTTAGGTTGTTGAATAGATGCACAGTGTTGGTCAAAAAGTTGGGCAAAATTTGCCCACTTTTTTAAGAGTGCACCAGACCCCGAGTTTGCACTCGTGGGGTTCATGAAGGGAACCGCGTTAGACTCGGAAGCCCCAACGATATGGAATAATGCAGTACCTCCG
This sequence comes from Holothuria scabra, assembly GCA_037179385.1. Taxonomy (NCBI): domain Eukaryota; kingdom Metazoa; phylum Echinodermata; class Holothuroidea; order Aspidochirotida; family Holothuriidae; genus Holothuria; species Holothuria scabra. Next base: position 24,085,791 of record CM074194.1, read on the forward strand.
TTTTGTCAAAACTTGATTATTTTGTAGATTCAGATTTTGTGAAATTCGTTGTTATGGGAGTTCATGTTATTTAAAACCTAAAAAATCGCGAATGGACTTTGAAAACGTATCCATTAGATGGACGGACATCCATCGAAGTTTTTGTTTGAGCTGTTTTTAAGCCAAGGTGAATAGAACGGGTGTGGTAACATGCCCGTGTTTTAATTTTCAGCACTCTTCCCACCGTAATAAAAGGACCATTTCGGGCACATTTAACTAATTAATTGCATACATAAAGCCGTGGGTTTAAAAGCGGTGTTGGCCAAAGACGACAAGTGGCATTGACGCTGACTCAAAGGATTTTCACCGCCAACGGAAGGTCCACTACCATCGATCGTGTCATCCTGTACGTAACTGAGATGCATTTTTGATTCCTTGCCGAAGGCAGGCAAGGAATCTATGCGATGGTGATGTCGTGTGTATTTGTGTGTGTGTGTGTATGTGACGCTTTGGCTTGTAAACACGATATCTCAAGAAGGGTAAGTGTGACTAACCTCATATTTGGTTTGTGGGTTGGTCATATTTAGTAGATGATTACTACAGTTTTTGGTGGAGATCAAAGGTCATTTGGGGTCACGAGAGGTCAAAAGGTCAAAACTTCGTAAACACGATATCTCGAGAACGGTACATGTGACTATGCGCATATTTGATGTGTGGGTTGGTCCTATTGAATAGACGATCCCTTTCGATTTTCGTGGAGGTCAAAGGTCATTTGGAGTCACGAGAGGTCAATAGGTAAATTCCTTAGAAATTGCTTGTAAACACGGTATCTGAAGAAGAGTAAGTGTGACTAATCTCATACTTGGTGTGTGCATTGGCCATATTGAGTAGATGATCCCTATTGTTTTTGGTGGAGATCAAAGGTCATTTGGGTCACGAGAGGTCAAAAGGTCAAAACTTCGTAAACACGATATCTCGAGACCAGTACATGTGACTATGCTCATATTTAGTGTGGGTTGGCCATATTGAGTAGATGATCCCCATTGTTTTGGGGTGGAGGTCAAAGGTCATTTGGGGTCACGAGAGGTCAAAAGGTCAAAACTTCATAAATAAGATATCTCGAGAACGGTACATGTGACTATGCTCATATTTGGTGAGTGTGTTGGCCATATCGAGTAGATGATCCCTATTGTTTTTGGTGGAGGTCAAAGGTCATTGAGGTCATGAGAGGTCAAAAGGTCAAAACTTCGTGAACACAATATCTCAAGAATGGTACATGTCACTGTGCTCATATTTAGTGTGTGGATTGGTCATATTGGATAGATGATCCCTATTGATTTTCCCAAAGGTCAAAGTTCATTTGGAGTCAGCATGTTCAAAGCCTGACAAGCTTTCCTCTACACTCTTCCAAGAAAGGTCACTTGTAGGGTCCTGTAACTTGTCATGTAGATGGCACATAGTGAATACATGGTCCCAGAAGTTTTTGGTGGAGGTCAAATGTCACTTGGGTTCACAACGGGCAAGGGGGATCTCAATGTAGGAAGATTGGATGCCTTGCATGGGTACTTTGTGGGCACATTATGGAGCCCTGTTAATTGAAAAACATTGCAAAGCAATGTCAATGTGAAAAAGGGCCTTACAATTCAGCGGCAAGGAATCACTAAGCCTTTTGGCTTTCTGGTTAACTTTGAAGTGTATCGATTAATTTTTAAAGCTGGCTCGATTCTTAAAAAGAGGGGTTGTCTGGTTGTACGGGACCGAAAGGCGTCCCCGACAGCCCGATCTAGGTTAGAATTTATAGGTCCAGCAGACCGCGAGTTAGACTCACGGTCTGGTGGACCTATCACAAATTAAAACACGGGTATGTTACCACACCCGTTCTATTCACCCCTGCAGCCCGATGTAGGTTAGGAAGTGATAAAATCATGGCATTCTGAATGTCCGAGGTTGCTAAATATTCTATTCTACAAGACGACTGGTATGAATGTGTCTAGTACCAAGCGTGGGTTCACAAGTTGGCATCTAAAACCGATTAGATTCAGTTGTGGGGAAACTACGTTCTAGTTCTAGGACGAATCTGTCACTATAGTTCTGTTGGTTACCAAGGGTGGCGCCAGGATTTGCCCGACAGAGGGGCCAAGCTCCCCGACGGGGGGGGGGGGCAGCATTTCAAGGCCCCGACAAAGGTGGTGGCTTAGTCCCGGTGGGACGTGACTCGGCAGAATTTGAAGCGCGCGTAGCGCCGAAATTTTGGACTCTCTTTTTAACAAATACTTAAAAATCTGGAGTTTATTTTGAAGAAAAAAAATAAAATTTTTGAAACAATTTTGACTTTTGGAAGAACCATAAAAAAGTTGGGGTGTTTTTCAAGAATCTATACTTCATATGGGCAAAATCAAAAACGTTTTGTACGCGACAGCTGAAATTCTCTTGAGATTTTGCAGTTAACCGTTCTAAGTTTACTTATGTCTCAAGACGATACTAGAACTTTGCCCGAAAAGTTTTTCCCTTTTTTAACGAAGATTTGAAGATTTAGGAGCTTATTATATTGCAGAAATTTTGGGATTTAATATAAGAAAATTTGTTTTTTGCAAGGTTAAAACGAAAAATTTGGGTTCTTTATAAAGTGATACGCCTTTCAAGAGCAAAATTAGGTAGAATGTCGGGGTGATTTAAAAAGTTGGTTTTAAGTGCTGTACTGAGTATCCATCGATATAGGAAAATTTTGTCACTTTGAACAATCTGAAGCTCATATTGGGGAAAAATTGTAATTTTATGACAGACCCTCTTACAAGAAAAATCAAGTAGGGGGTGGTCTGTAGTTTTGTTGTGGTTACTGAATATCATCAGGCAGATTGAGGCCCTCGGACCATATTCGAAAATTATCCCGCGGAAAAGTTTGGCTCCCCATATATTTGAAGTTTTATATCTTATATATTGAAATATAGGCGTACGGGAGCGTCTCGGTTTGGGAGCGGGCAGAATTTGTCCCGAAAAATGTAATCCTGTCCGAAAGAGCACACAGATTTTTTTGAAAAATTGAGAACCACCAGACAGCAGGAAAAGGCATTTCCCGGGCTGGTAGGGTAATTAGAAACAAAGTAGTAATTAATTTGAGCTTTCTCTCACAATTAAAATTTCACTTTATAACACTGTCCCAAAACGAAGAATAATATGCCAGCATGCATTGTTTCGGTAAGTAATCTGTTCGGCCAAAATATCTAAGCGGAGCGCAACCACCAGTTGGCGTGGAGCGTACAGAAAATTGTTAAAAAAATCCAGTCCCTCAGACTGTCAAACAGCCGGAAATGGCATTTCCCAGACTTGTAACTAGAAATGAAGCCGTCGTTATTTTGAGCTTTTCTTTGAAATGAACGTTTAAATTCAACAGAAAAAAGGTCCAACTTGCTGTAAGTGGATCAGAAAATTCCCAGATAAAAGGTACTGCTACAATTAGATGAAATGGTCTTGACCCCCTTTTTTTTGGGGGGGGGGACTGTGCATCGTGCGGAATTGAAATCATACTAATGTGTTTGAATCTACTAGGAATCTTCGTTGTATTCAATTGCAAGATCCAAGCTGAAATTTTCTACGTGACTACCCTAACCCCAGACTATAAATGATTTTACTTCCAACGTATTTGAAAATATGTCACGCTACAAGGTGGTTTTAAATGAATTTTCAGTCAGACTTATGGGGAGACATCCTCACGCTACTGTTAATGATTATGTGTAGCTCAAAACATCCTGGCCGATTCTCATTACCATTGCTAGAATTCGGCTGTCGGGGCAGGCCAGATGGCAGATCATTGGGCACTACATTAACCTGAACGACCTCTTGTCTGTTTTTTGTCAGGAACATTCGGAATTGTGAGTTTCCTTGAAGAATATGGTCTTCTAGTGAGCAAAACCAAGAAGACCGTCCGGATTACTGAAGTTTATATAGAACCCGCGTCTTTTAGCAGTTTAAGGTGGACATTCAGATGAAGGTTCCCCGACGAAATTGGATTTTATCAACAAGAGGGGGAAGGGCGCCTTCCCCGACGGGGGTATGACCTTGAAGACTGAAGATAGGATGAGGGATAGCAGAGCTTGTAAGAAGTGATTAAAACATATTCAGATAGGCATTAAAATACCGTTATAAGAATTAAATAGTTCAAAAAGAAAAAATGTTCATGATTATCATTCCAGTAACTTCAGTCCTTTACCTTCATTTTAGGCCTTCCCGAAGGAAATTGCCGTCAGTTTCACGACGGGGATGAGAAAGGACAAGGTACATGAAATGAGGTTTAACCGAGCAAAGAAGAAGTGATTGGAAATCGATTCTAATGTGTAATAAAATAGCATTTCAAGACAAAAAAAGTTTACCCATCCAGTAATTTCAGTCCTTGTAGGCTTTTTTTTTATTTTTTTTTATTTTTTTTAGGTCTCCCCGACGAAATGGCCGACCTTTCCCGCCGGGGGGGGGGGGTGGTCCCCGCCGGGGGCATGCCCCCCCCCCCCCCCCCCCCCGCTGGCGCCACCTCTGTTGGTTACATTCAACGATCAAGTTCAACCTAAGCAGCCTACAACTCTGTTTTCTAAAGCCATCAGGACAAAACGGCTTTCGAGTATCGCAACACTTCAGCAAATTTGTTTCTTAATTGTCAAAGAACACCCGTGAACTTGTCATTTCATTTGCGCGTCTACCTGAAATCTACAGGGTGTTTGGAAAGTGTTGAGATAATTTTATATTATGTAATAACACCCATGCTTTTTGCTGCTTCATGAAACCATTCATTCCGAGAGCTCAGTGGCCCCACACAGTTGTAGTTGCCGACAATATGCGTCGTCCGTTCATGAAGGAAACGAGATACACGGTGACGCTGTTAATAATTGTTATTCACGTCCTGAAAGCTATAATAACAAATTCCCTGCTGTAGGACCTAAGTTAGCGAAAGAAACGGAATTAACTAATGTCCCTAACTAGTGACCAGGGAACAACGTCATTCTATGGTTGAAGGGACTTCCAGTAGCACTTCAGCTGGCGTCCCGAAGGGTCCGCTTGCAAACAATGTAACAGGATTCGGGAAAAGGACATTTACATTTGTTACTCGCACAGCTGGTGAGTAAGGGGGAATGATTCTTAAATCGGCCTACAGTTTGTTATTCGTGACGGTGTATCGGCGTGTTATGCACTGTTTACTTGGAATAAAACATTTCAATATCACTTCATTATCATTGGCTGACTGACTCTATTGAGAAGCATAGAGGCGCAGCTCTTCTGCTCATCATTTTACACTACTGCTGTCTATTACATTTACGATGACAAAGGAATTAAACACGAAGAATCATTTCAGAGATCTTATAGCCAGCGATTTGCCCATAGTGGTCCCTGGGGAGCACTCTTGCTAATCGCGTAAGGGGAACAATTTCAAACATAAGAAGTCGACAGTTGAAAGGGAAAGATAGCTGTCCGCGCAAGATAAATTGTTGTTGTGCCATTGTTCACTTTGTAAAGGCAGAAAAAAGTCGAATGTGGCTATTTTCTGTATTCAAATGGGGAAATGAGACACTGACTGTATAAGTGATTATGATAAGTGCCCTATCGACTTATTGGAATATGTTGTACATTGGTTAATCCTTAGTAAGTTAGATGACGTAATTGGAAGGAGGAAAATTTCCTGGCAACACTTGAAGTTAGTAGTATCAACAAATGGAGCTCTTTAGTACTTAAACGTACGACTTATGAGGAGCATAATATTTGATCTTTCAAGTGCTCTGGACATCCACAGACTCTGCAAGTTTTTGGTCTCACAATTTATCCCATTTTAGCTATGAGATTCTCATACCCTAACTAGGCATTCGTACGTATGTAATGCGTAATGCGTGTGCGTATGCTTTTTGTGTACTTTACAAATAGGCCTTATGCGTACGGTACACCAAGTCCCGTTCATAGATGTGCCAAAAATGTGGGATGTTCTGCGAACATAATCCACAGCGCGGTTATTCTCTGCTTTTCAGTGATTGGGACAGGAGAGAACAGACAACTTTCGTCATGCCTCTTATTCTGTTAAAACCTAAAAGTTTGCATGAGGAAGAGGAAGAAGAGCCTAAAGGTATTGACAACTTCAGCCCGCGGTTATCTAAGGGCTAAAAGGAAAAGCCAAAAGAGAAAGCACAAATAGGGGCCTCCTGGAAAGGTCCTAGGTTGCAGAATCAAACCGATTCACTGTGAAGGGGCACACAATTAGGGGCTTCCTTCACGTTTGCGTTTCAAAACATGGAGGCATAAAACACATTTCAATTGCCCGAGAATGGCGGATCCGAAGTGAACCAACGGTTAGGGCATTGGCCACAACTAAATGCAATACGAGGTTGAACAGACCCTGCATATCCCCGCCATTAGTGCAATTGCTGCGCTGACTACAGTATGTGTCACTCATTTACCTATCCAAATATTCACGGACTATTGAAAATTTTTGCATTCTCACCAAGTCAAACTTTGAATCAGAAGAATGTTACAGTCTCCAAAGTCCCACCCAATATGACTTCATTTCTTTCAGCAATGACTGATGACCAGCTGGGGAAGCTAATCTTTCTTCAAGCACATTGAGACCCAGATCTAGACTCAGACCATATCATTGAACACTTTTACACGATACTATGAGACTGAAATCCTACGTCGTACTGTAATTTGTGAAACGGAATCCTCTAAAGGAAGTTATTCATCACCCCACATGTTTCCGATTCGCCTCGTCTGTTTCACCTATAGCCCCTCTCAAAACTGACTAAAACTCATCCACACTCAGACGAACATAGTCACAGTTAATTTCTTCGGGGTGTACCCTGTTGAGTATACGGTCCTAATTTGCAATCAAAACAGTCTCAGCACATGGTGTGTACTATGAGCTAATCTGTTTTTGACTTTGATCAAAGTACTGCGTCAGTTAATAATTTCTGTAGGCTACCAGTAAAATTGTATTTTGGGGTGACGAATAACTGCCTTTAACGTAGATTGAAATGATTTTATCACCATTTTGCTCATATGAGAACTTACCGAAACTCACAACTTTGAGAATTGAAATTCCTTGGAAAAAATCATCCTAACTTTGTTATGTAAATACTGGATTTTGTTTCGACAACTATAACTAAGAAAACAAAATTTGAGGAAGATCATAAAAATTTCACAATGATATACTTTTGTTTCCGGGCCCAAAGTTTAAGGCCATTCAGTTATAGAAAACAAAATCCAAAGGGAGAAGGTGACCCCTTCCTCTTAGATCCCATATCTCTGCACAAGTTAAAAACCCTGAACCCCTGTCTCAATTACACGCTGAACAAAAGTTATCTTTTATTGAATACATTGGCCTATATGCACATAGGGATGCATGGTCTTTATTCTCCGACATTTGCGCAACTTATCTCACGCTTGACACGTGACAACACAAACCTCATGAACTTAGTGTCTTTAAATATAAATTCTATCGGCTTTTAATGCCGGATGGCTAGTCATCATTCCCAAAAATATTCTATAGATATATCAACAAAAGAACTAAACGTGACAACAGTCAATTTCCAGAATATGCGTTTGATGAGTTTTTCGGCCCAGTTTCCAACCGATCACGGCCTTCCCACCAGTCTGTCTCATTGGCTTGATTTCCACATTGCTTATTTGCACAACAAGCACAATGGCAGTAGGTTCCAGTTTAGGTCTTCGGTATTAACCCCCAGATTCCAGGAGTCCTACTCCAGACCTCCAAAATATGACTGAGGTTTCAAAATCAGAAATGTTTAGATGCAACTTGCAAAATGAAGGCCTGAAACGTGAAATTTCTAGCGATCTGGGAAGAATGTATGATTCAATTTTCTTAACGCAAACAAATAGTGGCACTCCATTTAGATAGCGAGTCTAATGAGGAAAGAACCCACTGCCCATTCGGACGTACACAGGGCCCCACAAGTTAACTTTCGTCCTGATTCAATCACATTGTCCAGCACTGGACTGTACGATTTTCCACCATTCAAAGTGCAATTATGAAGTACTTCATTGTTTTTTTAATGTAGTTTGAAAACAGGGGTTGCGCCAGCAGGGGGGGGGGGCGGAGGGCCGGGGCCATGGCCCCCTTGTCGGGGGAACACTGCCCCCCCCCCCCCCGTCGGGGAAGGTCGGCGGTTTCGTCGGGGAAGCCTAAAAATAATAATAATAAATAGTAAAATCCCCTTAAAGGACTGAACATACTGGATGGGTGATCTTGAACATACTTTTCGTTTTATAATTCTTTTTAATACATATCGGAATCGATTTTCCATCATTCTTCTTAGCTCTGTGTTCTGCTATACCTCATTCCACGCACCTTTCCCTGTCTCCTCCGCCCGTCGGGGAAGGATTACCATTTTTTTCGGGTAAACCTAAAATGGAAATGTAAAGGACTGGAGCTGATGGATGATCGTGAACTATTTTTTTCTTTTGTAACGCTATTTTAGTGCATATCTGAATCGGTTTTAACCTGTTCTTATTAGCTCTGCTATCCCCCATCCCATCTTCAGTCTGTGCATGCAAGGTCATGCCCCCGTCGGGGAAGGCTGCATTCCCGTGTTGTTGAGAAAATCCAATTTAGTCCGGGAACCTTTATCTACAGGCCCACGATAAAAAAATAAGGTCCTGACAAACTTCTGTCACCCGGACGAGTTTCTTCATTTAGCTAACTAGAAGACCATATTCATTAAGAAAACTCACAATTCCAAATTTTCCCTACCAAACGTACGAGCGGTTGTTCATGTGCATGCATTGCACAATGGTCTGTCATCTGACCTGCCCCGACTTCCGAATTCTAGCAACGGCAATGAAAATCGGCCAGGCCGTTTTCAGCTACACATAATGATAAACAGCACTGTGAGAATGCCTCCACGTACAGTAAGTCTGACTGAAAATTCATTTGAAACCACCTTGTAACGTGACATATTTTCAAATACGATGAAAGTAAGATCATTTTAGTCTAATGTTCGGGGTCCCTTAGAGAATTTCATCTTTTCATTGGACCCTGCAACTGAATATAACGAAGTTTCTTTAGAAACAAAAACGTTAGTTTGTATTCAATTACTTTGCATAGTTTTCTCCCGAAAAGAGATAAGACCATTACATCTAATTGTAGCAGTACCTTTTATTTGGTAATTTTCTGATCACTTAGCAAGTAGGGTTTTTTCCGTTGAAGTGAAACTTTATTTTCAAATGAAATCTCAAAATAATGACTACTTCATTTCTCGTTACAAGTCTGAAGAAAGGCCATTTCCGGCTGTCTGAGGGGTCACATTTTTTTTAACAATTTTCTGTACGCTCCATACTTACTGATGATGGCGCTCCGCTTAGATTGTGTTTTGGTCGAACAGATTACTTGACAGAAAAATGCATGTTTGCAAATTATTCTTCGTTTTGGGGCAATATTATGAAGTGGAAAATTTTATAGTGAAAGACAGCTCAAAATATTGATGCTTAGCTTCGAGCCCAAGAAATGCCATTTCCTGTTGTCTGGGGTTCTCAGTTTTTCAAAAAATTTTGTCCCCTCCACTTAGATAGTATTTCCGGCAGGATTACATGTTTCAGATGAAAAAGAAGATACTGCCTCTCCTAAACTGAAACGCTCTCGTACGCCTATGTCAATATATAAAATATAACATTTCAAATATATGGGAAGCCAAACTTTCCGCAGGAAAATTTTCCAATATATGGTCCAAGGGCCTTAATGATATTCAGTAATCCCAACAAACCACACATCACCCTCCACTCGATTCTTCTTGTAAGAAGGTCAGATTCTATGAAACCCCCAAATCTGTCATAAAATTACAATCATTCCCCATTATAAGCTTCAGATTGTTAAAAGTGGCAAGATTTTCGAATTTCTATGGATATTTCGTACAAAAAACAAAGCCAACTCTTTTAACCACACCGACATTCTACTTAATTTTGCTCTTGAAAGGCAAATCACTGAAAAAAACAATTTTTTCATAATACCCTTAACCAAAACCAAATTTTCTTCCATTAAATTCCAAAATTTCCTCAATGTATAAGCTCTACATTTTCAAATCTTCGTCGCCTGAACCACGTTTCTGATTTTGCCCTTATGAAGGACAGGTTCTCCAATACATACCGCAACTTTTAATTGTCTTTACAAAAGCTACATTTCTTTCAAAAATTTTAATTTTTTTCGAATCAACTCCAGGTTTTTAAGTAATTGTTAAAAAGAAGGCAAAAAAATTTCGGCGCGCTACGCGCGCCTCAAACTGTGTAAAGTCACGTCTCACCAGGACTAACTCAACGACTTTGTCGGGCCCTTGAAATTTTGGTCCCCTGTCGGGCAAATCCTGGCATCACCCCTGTTTGAGAAAGAGCAAACATATAATGCTTAGCGACAAGTACCGTACTTTAAGTTAAGTAGTTAGATAAGATTTAATGACACACCGACACGAATGTGTTACATAATGTTATCTAAATTAAACCGTTCAGAACCATCCCTTAGGCGCCTTTTAAGACAGGCGGGAAATACCGTGGGCATATTCTACACCCCAGCCCACACGGGGGTGCCGTATTTTAAGAATTTAGATAAACACCTTCCCTGCTAAGAACAGCATTTACTTACGGTCACTAGGTGTATATCGCCGCCAATTATAATGTACGATGTTTACTGTCCTAAATGAATAAGTTAACGAACAGTTCTTTAAGACGGCTTTAAATAATGTTTAATCAACAAATAGTCTTAAGATGGAAACTGCTGAAGGATTCAGTATTTGTTATAAAACAATGCGTTATCACGTTCGTTCCCTACCCACCACTAAGTAGTTTATTTAATAGAGGGCGTTAACAGATTAATGATATCGGAGAAATCTGTATAATACAAAGCCCTCGAGGATGTGCCAAAGCGTTTACATAAATAGAGCCAGCCTTCTCTCCGGCACGGTTGTGCATAGCTCGAGGTCTAATACAATAAAAAAGTCTAGGAAACTGAAGCGAAAAAGTAACAAATAGATAAAAAATTGCTCGTATACTTATCCCATATTTTATTATCCATTTCTTGCTAGCGTAGCGTACAGCTGTAAACTTTTCAATTAAGAAATATGGAGCTGACGAAATTTTATTACTTAAAAAAACAACTTTTTCGTGATATTGGTTCAAAGCAACATGTGGATTGGCTACATTTTAAAGGCCCTTCTTCCAACAAAATTTCTGCATGGGAGAAGCTGGAGAAATGCCACGGATTTTTCTGTAGAATTTTTCACATGTTCAAGCTAGGATACAGTTTAGGTTTGTGAGGGACTGTCTTAAGTTGGCTTTTATATTTAGCTGAGTCCTTTTGTCAATGCGTAAAGGAATAAATGGGTTTAAATTGAATCATTTTATTCAATCTTCGGTTTTATAGAAGTTGCGTCTACTTTTGTTCTTTCATTTCTCCTGGTTCAAAACTTTGTTTTAGTTGACTACATGTCTTCTGATGATCACAGGATTGGGTATTCTTATGCGCTAACAACTCTTTTGTGATATACATGTCCTCTTGTCTTCTGGGTCCCCTGTCAACACAACCAGGGGCCGATTTAGAGGGTGGGACCGGTCCCCTTCCAAGGTTGAACTTTTTTACTTCATAAAGCAATGATAAGGGGTCCTACATCAAGTTTGTTAGTTTAGCTCCATGTGATGCGTCATATTTGCTTAATAACACCCAGGTATGCCCTTAGACCTTGTCCCTTTTTCACACCAATTATGGCTACCTCATGCACTTTATTATGCTAATTTTTGGTCAGGTCACAGGTTTTGCTTTTGTTATTGATTTAAACATTTTATTGCAAAAAGAAAGCTCAAAATAGCGACTGCTTAAATTTTGCTTACAAGTGTAGGGAATGCGATTTCCAACTGTCTGGGGGGTTTGCAATTATTCGAAACTTTCTCAAGCTAAAGGCAAACCGATGTCGTGGGCTCCGCTTAACTTTCAGGCATGCAGCATTACAAAAAAGTGACTGCTACGATTCTGCCTACAAACCTGAGAATGCCATTTTGGGCTGTCTAAGGGGTAACTGTTTGCTCTAAATTTTATTTTCGCCAGTGACGTATAGTCAGAGGGTGGCGATGCCCCCCAAAATTGATTCAAGACCACATTTTACTCCCCAAAAGTCCAAAAAGATAAAATCCCTTTCTCACAATCCAAAATTCTTACAGCCTTCTTGATAATTTTCTTCAATAGATCTATAGTCCTACTGTTTGTAAAGAACTGGAATATGTATGACTGTTGACACGCAGCATTAGACTTCATAAAAGTTTATATTGCTTATACGATGTTGCCCCCTTGAGCGTTTGTTTGTCCCCTTTACAATAAAATCCTAATTACGCCGCTGATTTCCGCTCCGCGCCAACCGGTAGTTACTATTCTGCTTACGAGTGTGGTGAATGCCATTTTCGACTGTCTTAGTGGTCGCGATTTTCAAAATTTTCTCTGCTCTCCGCGCCAACTGATGGTGGCGCTCCGCTTAGATACTGTACTCGCTCCCTGTGAGTTGGAGGTTGTAGAATATGCTCACGGTATTTCCCGCCTGTCGTAAGAGGCTACTAAAAGGAAACCAAACTTGTGCTTGAACCATACTTGGAAATAAATTTAAACTTTGAACTTTTTTTTATAAAGTTGACTGACACTACATAACAAATACATGTTGGTGTGTCGTTAAATCTCATCTAACTAACTAGATGCAGCAATCTCTCTGGCAGAATTCCATTTATGGGCACCTCTGTAACCTCTGTTCACCGTAACCCCCCCCCCCCAAAAAAAAAAAAAAAAAAAAACTGAAATGCTCCCATACGTCTGTCTATGCCTGTGTGTGCCCACACTGATGGTTGATCACCTGAGCCATAAACATATATTAGACATCAGTGTCATTATTTTCAAGGTAAGCGACGTCCCCAAATAACGTCCCTAAAAAGAGGTAGTGTTCGGTGTAATTGCAAAGTAATCCGGTCTATATGATAGTGACATAACTACTTGTTCTGAACTCGAGCTCGATTTGGACACAAATCTTATTAACTTCATTTGCTTATATCTGATGTCTGATTTGGATGGAAATTTCACCAAATTGTGTAGGTTTAGTTCCCCTTTCACATATAAGTATAATTGCTTAAGCCTCCTGTTTCAAGGCAATGTCACACTGTCTGTGAAACCTAACAGAAACCTTTACAAGGCAAAGATATTATAAACGTAGATACCAAACTCCTATCCCTACACTGTTAGACGCGCTGACTCCTCACGGAGGCTCAATCGGAGGGGCGGAAGTGTTTATTTGACATGCGCACAGCTCTATTGGGTGACCTGCCCGCACAACTATGCAGGCGTAACGGAAAATTCCATTGTGACGGAATGTCAGCGTGCGTGCATTTTCAAAACGAGTTCGGTACGCGCACAACGCATTTCTCCGTGTGAAGTCCAGAGTAATTGACGCGTACTTACGCGTGCTTTGAAAAAGAACGCAGTAGTTGATTCTGTGTTGTAGGCGCGTAAGAATGCAAATGTGTGCACGGATGTTCGCTTGTGAAGATACCATAGAAACTGACCAATCAGTAAGCAAATGAACTTTTAACCAGTCGTTGTGCGTTATTGTTCAAATGTTCTTAAGTAGAAAACCGGCGAAGAAGCCTAAAACTGGTTCATGTTAATGAAATTCATTGAAGAACGGTGTTTGCAAGAATTGCAATGTTTTAAAATCACACTTATTTATACTACCGGAAGATATCAATTAACTATAGCTTTCAAAACGACTGATCAGTGATCAGCACTTCCGCCCCTCCGAATCGGCCTCCGTGAGGAGTCACTGCGCCATTTTAAGTTTGGTATCTATGTTTATAATATCTTTGTTGCAAGGGAACAACGGCGCCCTCTAATAGCGTAGATGCTCTTGCATATCGAAACACTCGAATAGTGAGGTGTTCGGTAATTTTTCAAGTATGGGCGTACACAGCAGGGGTTAGGGTAGGTGTTTTGCAGCTTGACCAAATCGGATAGAATCTGTGCCCCTTTCCCTTACCCAATTATATGAGTTTTTGCAATTTTGTGTCATTTAGTTGCATCCATGTTAGAAACAATTCCATCGCATAGGTCTGTGTGTTCAACTGAGGATTTAAACAGGACCGATAGGTGCACAGAAGAAAGAACACCACCGGAAAGCAATCTACCTTACACATCACTACATGTACTTATAGCCCCATTCTGAAATACACATGGAAGAACCATCAACTTTCTTGAATATTACTCCGACTACGATTACTACAGCATAAAACAAGTCAGCTGAACTCCGTTTCCTTTGCGTATTAAATTAAACCCGGGGAATCACATAAACATCATGTAAATCTGTATGAATTTTGACGTACAGACAATTAGACCGATTGGCGGGACCTGACTTACTCGAGAAACACACCGCAAAGTTTCCGCATACGGAAGCCGCTTGGCCAGTGATTACAATTACCTCGATTTAGATTCTTCCATGCTCAAAGAAAGAACCTCTGTTAGTTTTATGCGTCAAACCGTTTGTCCATTAAATCCGATCATAAAAGTTAAAGGAATGGATTGCTTTGGGGTGACGAAATCGAGAAACAAGGTGATGGACTTGGAAAGTTAGCATTAGATATGCCCATGCATTGATTGGATACTGTGTGACCCTTTTCCAAAGTATTTTATATTGTAAATTAAAAAAGGGTTTCATATGCCTCCTGAGGTTAAGGTTAGTCATAGTATTGTTTACGAAGTCCTTTGAGGGGATATGAAGTTATCCCCCGTTTCCGAATGTTTCGCGTGTATGCAAATGGCTTATTTGAGTGGAAAATGTCTAATGCGGCGCCTGTAGAAATTGTTCCGTAACTGTAAAAAATGAACCTGTCAATTTAAAGAAGGTACATGCTTTATTGCGCTGTGAGAAAAAATAAATATAAAATATGACACCAGAGATATATTGCAGAGCCAGTAAGCTAACTAAAATGAAATATCCAAACTTCTTTATCCTTGATATTACTATAGAAAGTGCGTCATCCACATGAAAATTCATCAGCAGATTAGTTTTTTTCATGTGTATCATCATTCTCAATTATCTCCCTTCATAGGTATCAAGTAACACAGGAAAGCCATTAATAGCTTCAGTTTACATATTATCAATAGCCATTATTGGCTTGAACGCTTCTCTCGTTCTGTTTACAGTAGCCTCTCCCTATCAGCACGGAAAAATGAAGAAAGGAAGCAGACACATGAATGCTACGCTACGATTTGACGGAAGATGTATTTGCAGGCTGGTAAACTTTCAAAGACTAACCGGCACAAATATTTCTTCAGTTAAACGATAGTTCTTAGGCTACTAACCTATCACTGTGCACGGGTTCTGTATTTACATAGTTTATTTTTTGAATTTAGGGCCCTCCTTGGCTTCGTACTAAATAAGACTTCTGTGAACCAAAATGAGAGGAAACCAAGCATCAACATCATCTACTTTTTCGGTCCTGATTATAGTTGAGGGCGCATTGCAATAATTCTACTCGACTGCCAATCAAACATGATGTGTATTACATCTGTCCACTCTTTGTAACAAATTTTTTAAATGAATTTTTTTTCTTTCAGTATGCCAGCGATCTTTAGTTAAATAACATCACTTTATGTAATCATTCTTCATTGCCCAGAAGACGAAAATAGTTTTTGCACACTTACAAATATTTTATGTTAATTTGTGTCCTGCTAAATCTTTATTAATAATGTGATGAAAAAGGAACCGAGATTAAAGGACTAAAAATATCTAAAAAAGGAGAACACAGATTTTTCACGGTGATCTGGTTTACGCACACGTTGTTGGATGAGATATAACTGTGTAAGGTGCTGCTCAAAGAGTTAATAGCCTAATTTCGTATAATCTGTAACAACAAAATGTGGGTCTTAACTGGACAAACTTTGACTCAGGACGAGCATTTTGTTAATCAATCTTCACATTAACCTTGTCAACATGTATAGTCACAAAATTTTAGGCAATAACGGCCCTATTAAAGGATGTTGCTCTTACTGATATAAAGGAAGCTACATAATTTACCAAAATATTCTTTTGTTAAAATCGTTCCAGTTTGTAATTAATCAATGCGAATATTACGATAGTACAAACTTTTTATAGCATCGTAAAACAACAGTGCAGAGTGGTCTTGAGGTATTGGATATAATGAAACTGGAAAAGTGCATTTGAAAAGGAAACAGATTTGTTTAAACCTGTTAAAGTGAATTCTATAAGCACAAGTGGTATCGATGGATGAGACGGAGACCGGAAAACCTGTTTGAACCTTTCAACCTTTGATTGTAAAATGTCTTTTCATATCAAATTCCGGGATTTCTTTAATCACACATGTAAACAAATCCACTCTGGAAAGCATATGACTGTAAGTGACCGTTAACAAATGCGGTAACTTCAAAACCAAATTTCGAAATTATTTCTCAGATGTTTTACAAAGTTTATTCAATTCGGAAATGCAGATTGCAAGATATACACATATGAAGGGCACTAGAAGGGCAGAAAAGTTTGTTACCTAGGCCAGTGAAACTAAAGGGAAATAAAATCCATAATGAACAACATCATTAAAAAAACAAAAAATGCACAAAAGAAAGGAAGACAAGAGGGGGGAGGGAGACAAGGGGGGGGGGGAGGTTTTAAAAGTAGAAAGTAAACTAACACATGAAGATAAATGCATCGGTTTTTTATTATTTTAAGTAAATTATTATTTCTTCACGAGAGGTCAGTAGGATAACTTCTAGGTTTGTTCACTAGTACCAAGGGTAAACGAAATCGAATTAGGCGTATTGGGAGATAAATAAAAAATATGTTGGCAATAAAATACTTGTTTCTTGACTCTTTAAAAAAATCATATTAACTATCTGAAATTTAAAAAAAAAACTGAAGAATTGGTCTCCTTCGACTCTACTTACTAGACACTTCCAAAAACAATAACGTGTTTCAAGTAAAATTCATGGACCGTGCTGTAGTCGAGTCTAGAGAGTCCGAGTCATGAGTCCGACAACGTTTTTACTTTCAAGGACTCGAGTCCAGACTTGGGCTCGAGTCCCTGTACTTTTCAATCGGGAAAATCAATCTTCCTAGCCGAGTCCTTCAAATTCTGCAATCACGAGTCCTAGCCCTGTTAATGCACCCATAAAATTCTAATTCTGGCACTGACTGCATCCTTCATAAAATGTCAAAGTGTCTCACTATAGGGGTAAAACGTGAAATATTATCAACCTTATCCCCACGTTCACGTTCCTTTTTATCCAATCTAACAAAGATTATGAAATTTACTAGCTATGATATTAGCAAGAAAGTAATAACCGCGGGGTATTTCAGACAACTTCCTTATACAAATTTCCAGTTGCATTCATTCAATCTCATTGATTTATAGCAATTACTTGTACGTTTATTCACTTAACTACACGAAGATAAAATATTTGCATAGACTTATAAAGGCAGGCTTACGGAGAGAAGGGGGAAACTGGAGTAACAGTACCCAGAGACGCCATCAAAGAGGGCCACAGTTGAAATATTTTAAAAGGTCTTTGCGCACGTGGGGCTTGGATATATTTTCAAAATATTCGATTATTGTTGGAACCCCCGTCTGCCGATGGACCTAAGAACCAATTTGACTTTGAAGCGTAAGACTGATACCCTTTCTCATTAATAAACAAGATGCGTTTCATTTCCCAAGTGACTATAAACAATGATTATAAAAGATCTTTGCTTATAATAATAATATCATTTCTTGTTTGATTAGTTTTAACAGAAAGTACCCCTTTAAAGATCTTTACTTATAATAATATTATTTCTTTGATTAGTTTTAACAGGAAGTACCCCTTTAATTAATTTACGTGCAGTATGTACTTCAGGGGGCAGTGTCTTGCTAGTGTCTGGGTAAATTTCGGCAGATTTTAGAAAAATTCGATCAATAAAACATGTCTCTGTAATTCATTTGCTTCTATTCATTACTCGTCACAAAAAAAGTTATTGTAGAATGTCCTAGCCGGACATTATACAAGTCCTAGATTAGATTACCTAGCCAGGTTTATTCACTAAGCTCTTGAAAAAGTTCCTAGTGTCGAACCCCAACTAATATTCAGTGAAAGCCCACACGTCTTAAAGTTAATGCATTTTACAAACAAACTTCTTTTCAACAAAAGTAATTCCCTTCTTCAATTTTTATCCATAACATATAAGCCCATATGTCCCTTTAGTTCAACCGAGCCTATCTTCACGCAGTCAAACCTCTTAATTCCCGGGCAGAATATGTGATTTTTCCCTGGACTTGTGACAGCATCCTGTCGTACACACAAGTAACCAATGTACGTGCCCTATAAGCATGCATAGGTCAGGGGTTTCTCACAACACATATCAGCAACTACTGTACAAGCCAGGAAGAATACGTTTTTGATATTTTCATGGTCTTTGATGTTCAGGGAATAAACACACCTACACATCCAAATGTAAATTTACTCTACCGTTCAAAAATACTTCCTAGTTCATCAGCTAAAGAGATTTCATATTTTACTTCCATTCATTCTGTAGATTTTTTATTACTTGGAAAAGGGGAACCAAAAAATGTAGGTGAATATTAAAAAGAAAATTTCACAAAATGTTACATGGAGTGTTCAAAAATAGGTCGAATTTCATCGACTCGATTTGACCTCACGAAAGAAGCAGAGTAACCGAGTTCGGAGATCCCAGTCAGTACGTATGGGTCTCGATTTACCAGTTCGAAATCAGACATGATTCATGCAATGTAATTACTTTAATAATCGAAATCTTGTACTTTTCGACTGAGAGCAGCTGCTGGTAAAATTACACTTAAACCTACCAACAAGCACCTTTGCTTTCCCTCAATGAATGAAGTTGTCTTTTTATCAGATAGCAGGTACACCGTTAACATGCTACTCATAGATATAACTAAGTCCATTCTCTAAAAGCGTCTATAGATCAGAGGGACATCAATTGGAAATATGAATTAAACTATTAATTTCTTCAAGTTTGCATTGAACGATTCCGACTAAATTTTTTTGGTTCTTGTTAAATCCATTTTTGAATAAATATCATGAAAGTAAAATCCATTCATCCAAACCTTCTCACACTTAACTGCTTAAAATAAGCGTTAGACCTTTGAATAAATTTCACCTACGAGGAACATGTAACAAGTTACCAATGTGCGCTCACGCATAACTTTACGAATTTCTTTCAAAAATGGTTCCGTTTAGACTGTTATTATACGTGTCACTACAGCATATTTCCAATTTTAAAATGGCTCTTCAGAAATTGGAGTTGAGACTTCTTTTTACTGTTTTATGAACTTTCTATCTTTCGGTTACATGAACAATTTTTGTGTTTTCCTCATCACCGTCCTCTTGTTTCCCTTTTTATGAACCATTTTGCTCAAATGTCGCCAAAACCCTTTCCGATCAAAGATCAGATTTCTAAACGTTTAACAAGAAGACCAGGAAATTGCGTGCTGGTTCTCACTTCGCCAACTATTAACGGAACCATAAAGATCCCGTAACAGATTGTCGTACAAATCACCGCCGATGCCTCAGCTTTCAACAAATTAAGCGCAATTTAAGGAATTCACAAGCGCCCGTTTACGGGCAATCTCCTTATCCGTCATTCATGGCTTTTATGACGTCTCCGTATTCGTGGTTTAAAAGACAAATTCGTCGTTAAGTACTTTTTATGTGTTTATACTTTAGAGTTTGGCACGGGACGAATTTGAGCAGCTTCATGCGGCTTTTATGCCCAATGTTTAGGACTGAGGCTTTAGTTACAAATGCTTAAGCATCGAAGCAATGAACTTGATAGCTTTTTAAGATGTTTACAAGAAAGCATCATGAGCCGGTGGCCGATTTGGAGCGCGAGGGATTTTTTCCAATTTAAGTTTTTTCGGATATGTTCGACCAATTAGCCACCATCCTAGTTAAGATAAACATGCCATCATTCATCTAATTGAATGATATTTTGTTGTTAAATTGTTAAATTTGTAACGTTATTCATTGTTTGTGGCAGAAATTACAAAGGGTGGTTACCGCGTTGGTGTAAATAAATAAAAGGTAATTGATGGGAAATGTTAAGAACGAGAGGTTCATTGTAGTCTCCGGGAGAAAATAATTCTATCAAGTCAAAGGAACAAATTACTGGAAATTGGTTCCAACGGGAGACAGTAACAGTTGAGGAAGGAATTTAGATAAAAGAAAACGATCAAAGTTTCTACCAGTTGATATAATGTTAAGTGATATAAATTAACTTGTTTGAAGCATATATTGACTGCTTGCAAACACACAAGAAATAGTCGTTTTCGTCGTAGTATCGACATTTGTATTCATTTACGCTCCAGGTCATCGCTCCATACCCCAGTGTTAAGACTTATCTGACATTCTTGCTATAATACTTTGGGAAACTTTATTCCGAATCTGGCCACGCAGGCTGGTTGGTCTGGGTCTATGAAGCACGTGCCTTGCAATTACTATTCTATGTTGAACACCTGCTTGTCCATCTAAGCCATTGTTTTATTTCCACACTATTTTCAAAATAAAATTAGTTTTCTATATATGTACATATTCATTCATGCACCAAAATATAAATTCTTGCATAAATGGCCCGTAACATTACTTGAGATGGAGCATGCTGTGGATGAGCGAACTAGACATAGTGTTACATAACGATGACAAAGCGAACTAGATGTGAAGTGTTGCATAACGCGAATGTAGAGTCTACAGTTCCTTATAACTTACAGAATTCAGAATTTACAACCAAACTGTACATTGTTTTAAACTGTTCCAGGATTAGTGACACAGATGAAATATGTGTCACAAAAAGAAAAAAAATCAGAAGCAAACAACAGAAAAGTTTAAAAACGCCAAATTATCTTATACTACGTCATTTTTCTTTTGCTAAGATGCTAGTACTGCGGGTGGACTAGTATTTCATGTCTGATGCAGTCCGTATGCTGCGAGTATTTTACGTGATCTGAGGAGTCGGAGTGTGGTAGGAGAAAGGAGTTACGGTTCCACAACCAGGCCAGGTAAATCTATTTGGTGGGTATGCTGCACTGAAATGTAAAAAGTGCTACCCTCTAAAAACAAAGGAGTCTGAATAAGTGAGTTTCACCCGGACTGGTAATTTCACTCCAAAAAGAGCAATATTTTACACACATGGAGTGAAATAGAGCTCTTTCCGGAATAAATTTTCAGTGAAATTTAGTCTTGTTTTTTAGTGTATAGATCCCCGTTGCACCCTAAAAAACGGTGTTTAGGTTTCAAAAGTTTTTCTACCCACTTGTCACACGCCTCACTCTGTAAAGATGTCTTACTGAAAACTGAACTGCTCAAAAACAGCTTTTAAACAGCTTGTTTGGAAGTCATCGAAACTGATTTGATCTATTAATCGGGCATTCTTTATAAAATGCTATGCGGAAGCCGAAATATTTGCTGGACTTGCCCGTAGTCGTGATCGTTTCAGGTGGGAGAGATTTTTGAAGCGTGATATGGGGAGGGAAATGACTAAATTTAGGTCTTCAGATGTGAAATGGAAATGGTGCCATGTTTGTGCCTCAAACATAATAAAGTTTGAAGTGATCACATTTTTCGCAACAGTTGGCTATAATTTGCTTTCCAAGCTTGAATCATGTGGAAGGCGGGTTCATATCCCCGAATTACCTCCTTGGGTACTTGTAAGACACCCCACTGCGTTACAATAGATCTTGCCATTATATTTGCAGCGAAAAATTCTTCAAAAAATTTTGTTTGTTTTTAATTGCATTAGGTCGCCCAGCCTCGATAAGCTTAGCTTGTCCTGGGCAGGGAGGTATGAGTAGACACATCCCTGTTCTGGGTATCCTCCACTTTTTCTTGTACATGTAATGTATGGGATGTTATTATGTTTAGTATAAAAATATGCTCCAGTGGAAATAAAGAACTTCAAATAGTTCCAAACGATTATGTCATAATTATGTCATAAAATTTAAGAATCTTGTCTGTCCTTCAAAAAGTGGTATTGGCTATCAGCCAGCCTTCTTAAGCCATTTGAATAGTTCTGTGTTACAGTTTTAGTTCTAATATCACTCTGTATGTTATATGTTCTAACCAAAATGTCCTTGAGAGGCCCAGATGTCATGCGTGTAGCCACCGAATGTCCAGGAGCAAAATGAAATTTATCGTCTTGAACTCTCAGCCCTAGTGCTTTGGGGAGTCATTTCACAACCTCGTGAAGTTAAAATGAAACATTTATATGCAAATGAGCTTATCAGTAGTCTACCAAACTTTATCACGCAACAATGACAACAATTTAACCGTTTTACTAACAACCTAACTCAGAAAAATGACGATCAATTTAACGACTTCGTCGTCAAATTGCCTTTTTGATAGAGAGGCACAAGAAGGCTCAAAGAATTGTACTAGAGGGGTCGCTGTCCTCACCTCGAAGGGATATTTGAGACATTTGAGGAAACAGTACTTGTCACTTTTTTGGGGGGAGATTCAGATTTATACTTGCAACTTTTACTCTTCCCATTCTCTATTCTACCCAGCTTCAATACCTCGTCCCAGCGATATCTAAACCAGTCTCCTACTGTATCGAATCCGTTTTTTTTTTTTTTTGCCAGATCCTTCTCTACTACCCTAGCTAGAGAATCACTAACATGTAAACCCTAACTGTGACAAAAATTAAAATGACACAATGACAATTTTGAAGTGCTCTTGCTGTCCAAAACCTCTATGGTTTGTCTGCTTTTCGTTAAAAAAAGAAAAACTTTTATGAAACAGATGCGTTTACGCTTTACGTTCATCGGACAGACAAGGTTAACACCCCCAAAACCCTAAACGAAACCTTCCAAGGGCAAAATGAAACGATAAATTCATAGATATGAGTGTGAATTAATAACGTATGGACACGTCAATATTTGTTCAGGTATTGCAGCTTCAGATGATTGAAAAGTTGGCAGAAAGGATATGCCGTTACAGCTTTAGCAGACATGCGAAACTTTCTAACCAACATGGTAAAAATTTGAAGCAACTATATACCTTTATAGATATATGTGTAAAACAGTGAGATATATCAATAAACAGCAGAAAGGGGTTTAAGACAGTCTCGTGACCTTACTCGGAAATTCTCAACACCAAGAAGTAACACATAAACATTTCGATTCATTTCTATTTTTTCAACATTTATTCGAGTCACTTTTTAGGATTTTACAAAGGAGAGTTCACAGATATCGGATGTTGCCTACCTTAATATCTTCAGGGAGCGATAGTAGCCTAACTGCCTAAGTTATTGTGACCCTGTAATGTAACATTTATGAAATCCAAATGGATATCAGATGTCATTATCTCAATATCTTTAGGTGGATATGTTTACATGTTATAATTTAAAATGCTGTACCTAAATTATAGAAGCTCTAGAACGTCGAGATAATAGATTTTTGATATATTGTTCAAGAAAATTCAGCAGTCACATGATGTTTCAACATCTGCATAAGCTTTTGTAAGCTCATTGAATATTTTGATTCCTGTCACGGTGACTGCTCCTTTCTTCAATAAAAAGATGTTTGTTGGTGTCACAAAGTTAATGATTCTATAATTGTGTGTGTACTTGTTATTATGTTGTTGAGACCGTCAAGTGGATGATGATTTCTTTTTTGCGATTTTGTCGTTGCTAATGTTATTTATTTTCCTGTGGCTGTCGTAGTTGCCATTAATGTTGTTCTTGTAACTGTCCTCGTAGTTGTGGTTGCTATTATATTTGTGACTGTTGATGCTAGATGTTTTCATTAATTTTGTTCCTGTTGTTGTTGTTGTTGGTATTTTGCTCTCGTTGCTGTAGTTGTTGTTGTAGCTGATAATGTTGTTGTCATTGTATTATGTTCATTCTATACAACTCTAAAAATGATCCTCACTGTGATGTTTAACAACTTTTCTGCTACAATCAGCCATCTGAATTCCCATCAATAAAATGACCTTACATATATTCACTTACATGACGTGTATAGCAAATAATACACGGTCTACCAGTTCTTAACTTGTGAATTGATGTTCATTATTCGAGGTGAGATTGCAAACGTCTGGTGACCTTTCAAAAGTTAGCAAACTTCATGCCAACCTTTTTTATGTAATACCTGGAGAACAAGATATTAAAATTCAAACCGAATAATTGGACCCTTGCGTTATATCACCAACAATCCCCTCGTTTGTAGAGAGGTGTGCGAAGAAGCATATATTATGTCAAAATCTTGAATAACGTCCTTTATATACATCATTCATTTTCCCGCAAAATTTGCAGCAAAACATCGGAAACGCGATAGGTTGGAATAAAGTGCAATTAATTTCATTAGAATATTTAAGACAAGTTAATCTTTTTGTAACACAACGAAATTAAATTTAAACTTTATTCTGATATTCGACGTAAAAGACCAACATTGAGTGTTAAAGTACGACATTGAATTATCAAGCATTTTTGTTAACACATATGCATCTGAAAAACGGGAACCATAAAGTGTCATTATAAAATTGCTCATATTTAGGGAAACGTCTTAAAATTATGGTATTGCTCTTTGTTATAATTTAGATTTGCGATCTTATAGTTTTAGGCCAATGAATTTCATGCATTAACACAGAATGATTTTTTTTTTCAAAATAAGACACAAAGGTAGATCATTTTCAAAAAGCCTCATTGATAGTTATTCAGTTAATAAAAATAATTTTTCCATCCAAACTCCAGTCCAAGTTCAAATGATACCACTTTCGTTATTTTTTTCCTATGTACAACATTTTGAGGACCAAAGTCATGCATTACTGGGTATCACTGAAGAAACTGCTCCTTCAATAATGAAAGGTCTTTTCTTTATATGACATGATGGTAACGGGGTAAGAAGTAATTGGGTAGTTGTTTCATCTCTCTTTTACATTTCTTATTTGAAAAAAAACCGTATCTTCTTTGCTGCATCCTTCACCTTTAGTACTTATGTTTCTAAGTGTCAGTTAAAGTTTTTTCTTCTCCCAATAACACGTTCAATAAGTTTACTGTCTGACACACTTCACAAGGCGCTTGCCTTAAACCTAATGTAGAAATATTGACACTTAGAATGCGTTCTTATTTACAGATAAATTGTGACCTAATTAACCATAATGGGTTTCACCTATTTCATACAGTCACTGTCAGCTTTCACGGGTTGGGGTCTTGCTTTGGCCCATTTTACGCAAATTTTACCAACTTTAAACACTCAGTTAGGTCGACTGTGGTGTTGGCTAGGTGAGAGCGTTTAGTATAATGAGAGCCCCAGTAAAGTATGGGAACAGTCACGGTTTACCTTGGTCAACAGAAATATTGTTTTTCACACGCTGTTTTATTCTGTGTAATTTGATACGATATAGCTGATTTGAACAGAGCTACATTATGGCAGTTTCACATTACACTTCATTGTCGTAAAAAGATGTACAAAAAGCAAAATTTTAATTGTTTGTTAGTAAACTCTTAACAATTTGGTCATTTGAACGATATAATTAGGAGAGTACCACAGTCAAATAGTCTTTAGAACTAATGGTATGTTTAAGTAAAAAAAAAAAAAAACAGTGCACGGAAAGAGCTGACCTCCATCTAACTGCTGTACGGTCGGGGATCGGAAGGTCACCCTCTTCTAGATATTGGAGTGAGCCTCAAGTTTAAGGATTTTTTAATGGATGTGATAGATATAACAAGGTTTACAGCTTCGTTAGATTTTGAATGACATTTTCCTGTCGATCATCTTTGTTTGTTTGTTTCTTTCTTTCTTTCTTACTTTCTTTCTTTCTTTCTTTCTTTCTTTCTTTCTTTCTTTCTTTCTTTCTTTCTTTCTTTCTTTCTTTCTTTCTTTCTTTCTTTCTTTCTTTCTTTCTTTCTTTCTTTCTTTCTTTCTTTCTTTCTTTCTTTCTTTCTTTCTTTCTTTCTTTCTTTCTTTCTTTCTTTCTTTCTTTCTTTCTTTCTTTCTTTCTTTCTTTCTTTCTTTCTTTCTTTCTTTCTTTCTTTCTTTCTTTCTTTCTTTCTTTCTTTCTTTCTTTCTTTCTTTCTTTCTTTCTTTCTTTCTTTCTTTCTTTCTTTCTTTCTTTCTTTCTTTCTTTCTTTCTTTCTTTCTTTCTTTCTTTCTTTCTTTCTTTCTTTCTTTCTTTCTTTCTTTCTTTCTTTCTTTCTTTCTTTCTTTCTTTCTTTCTTTCTTTCTTTCTTTCTTTCTTTCTTTCTTTCTTTCTTTCTTTCTTTCTTTCTTTCTTTCTTTCTTTCTTTCTTTCTTTCTTTCTTTCTTTCTTTCCTATATGAAGTTTACTTCGTCTTAGTAAAATTTGGAGGCATTATTCTTTTAATGTATTTGTTACATTTGGATTGGGTTGCTCAATAATTAGTTTTAGTTCAACTGTTCAAATTATGGATCGCGCCACGAAGATAAAAGTTTTTGAATCATCGATCATGGTTCGCCATATAAAGGGTTTGCACAGGACAAAACTATGTGCTAGGTTACGCTTTCTGCTGAATGCCATCTCAACAACACGTTCAGAGTAAGGGCAGGTGAACTTCTTGCTTGGTCTTTTCTCCTTTGTCCTAGTAAACACCTGTTGTACCTGCGTTTTATTGTAAAAGCAATTGACTTAAAATTTGCACTTCACTATCGGTAACCGTTGTGTCAATTTAATCTGGTTTCAATAGATCAAACTCTCTATGACATCAATAACTTTAATGGTAGGTGCTAACGCGTTAAAAAGATTTCAAAAAAAATTAATTACCGATCTATCAGAAACGCTACAATTGCCTTTAATGAGAAAAAGGAACACAACAAAGCATTGTGATATTTAGGTTAAATTGACAAGAATCTCCATTTACAGACTTATTTCTCTAGAAGGTTTAAATAGCGGGTTGTCAAAAATTGTTACTTGGATCACCGGACAATGCCAATAACGGTTAACACCTATATAATAGTTACTACCAGCTGACATAATTAGTTCAGTAATAATCCCATTAACCGTGCAGTTTACCTGAAATAACAAAAGTCTGCAGTCATCAGACCTACTTACTTATCCGGCCATTAAATTTCTTAGCAGTTCCTTAACTGAGCAGTAGAAATTATGAAAAACCATTCTAGTTTTTGACGCTCTTTGTGACGATTTCCTAAGAAAGAGTTAGGCTTGCCAATAAATATTGGAAAAGTAAGTAGCCTATGCATGTCTTCGTCTGCTTTAACAAGTGCATGACTTACACACTGAATCATGAATGCATTCCAAAGGAAATACCCAGCAAAAAAGGGCCTATTCGTAAGCAAAATAAAAATATGACCCAATGAAATGAGCCAACTGTCCAGACAACTGTTCAGAGTGGCATAACAAGGTTTCCTCGAGGGGAGGCAAAATTTTCAAGTGTTAGGGCTTACAGTAACAACACTAAACGAAGCTCTACCATTAGTTGGCGCCACGGACTTCCTATACATGGACAGAGTATACTGCACTATAGATTGTCGCTACCATACGTGTGAGAAAAAGCGCACCAAGATGGCTGTCTGCTATGGTTTTGTGTGAAAGTTTGGCCCTGCACAAGTCAATCCCAGGATTTTGCAAGAAATATTTTTGAAATATGGCAAGGTAATGTCAAAATCACTTCACGTATTGCAGGAATATGATATTGTTTCCCATTCAAGTTTAAATTTTGTTTAAAATATAACAGAGTCGTCGTCAAATCGGTCGATTTATAGCTTGATGGCGACCCTCTTGGTGCGCCTTTTTTGTCCCAGTTTGTGGCGACAATCTACGGAAAGGACATACACGTTACATGCTATGTCCATGCACATAAGTCCGAGGTTGGCGCCTAGAGAGAAAATTTTGCAGTACCTCCGAGATTGCTAAAAACGGCACTACCCAGTCTCTCTGGCCATTTGAATGTTTGCAATCTATTCTTCATTTTTGGAAAAAATATGGAAATTAACTCTTTCAGGTTGTATATTCAGGCGCAATTTGATGGCCAAGACTTCCCATGTATGCATGTGCTCCTTATCTTGCTTTTAACTTTTATGTCACTTACATGGTACCGCCTTAACATGATCCATGTTTGATTCACATGTCAACAAAAGCTGGCACAATTTTTCATAATATCATGGTTCATTTTATTTTAATACCTATGTTAACATGTACATTCAATAAAAATATGATCCGGTGAAATGAGTCAACTGTCCAGATAACTGTCCACAGCTGGGTACCAAGATTACTTCATGGGGGAGGGGGGGGGGTAGGGAAAAGTGTTCAAACTTATCTATAATTTTCAATTTTGTTGAAGGATCTTCGCCAGAACAAAATATTAAAATAACCCGGGGAAAATATACAGATTCATCGCTATCTTCCACAACCAGACGTGTAAAGATAGATTACCCATTTGGTCAGCTACCTAACACAAAGTGATATCTTTACATTACTTTCTACTAGACTTATGACCATGGAGAAGATCAGAGGCTAAGCAAAAGTAGAACTTGTACAAAATGTGACAAGCTCCCAAATTCAGTAAAAGTCTGTACTTAATAGATCCAAGCTTAATTGATGAAAAATGAAGATTTTCGCCAAACATGAGATAAAAGAGAGGTGATATTACAAGGAAACCAGAGGGTTGCACTAGTCAAAGAAACGTTTTAGTCCAATCTTTTTAAAGAGTTATGCACTGTCAGTGGAAGTAGTTCCTTCATATGTAAAGATTGTGTTACAGATTTCGTCATAGCCTAGTCGTATCACCACTACCTTCTCCTACATTCCAGTGTTTCCACATAGATGAGGAAAGCCGACCAGTACTACTTAGTTCAAAACAAGAGCTATGTCTGATATATGTAGGTAAATTCACAATTTGTAATTTTATCAACCTGAACGGCTTTCATAATGCACAACGAGTAAGCCTAATCCAAACAAAATGCATTGTTATTTTACAGAATAGGGTTATTAGACACAGCTTTGTACCATTGCACGAGGCATTTCCTTACTTTACAACAAATTTCTTGACCTAGCTACTGTTAAATTAGTTACATTTTTTCCTTGGTTGGATTAAATACAAATTCAAATTTGCTTTACAAAGTCGAAGTTACCGTAAACTATATAGTGACACTGCAATATTAAAAGACGCCTAACATGGCTGAAAACTCGAATTCAGATTTTCCCCTATTTGAGAAAGTTTTTGAAAATATTGGGCTTTTTTGGGAGAAAGTTTTGGATTCTTGGGGATTCCTACATAAGCTTATGTGAAAAGTTCGGGAATTAGTGAAGAATATGTACTTCTTATTGGCAAGTCTGAGAGTGCAAGGCGACCAAAGATCTTTGTTTGTTGCTATCTAAGGCCTACAAATTGAGACTCTCCGACGACATTTTAATAGTCAAGAGCTTACGATTGGAGAAAATTTGGAATTCAATGAAAGGAAATTAATAAAAATAGAGCTGAAGTTGGCGATGTCTATGATGATCTGGTGATTTTGTCATATCCAGAGTTAGGAAAATTTTACTTAATTGATTTATAAGCGAACATGTCTGCATTAGTACCGTAACTGCAAGTTGCTGCGCGCGAAACGCGCAGGAAATTTTGCACTTTTGAAACAAATGATTACAAATATGGAGTTTGTATTGGAGAGAATTTGTAATTTCATAAAACAAGAGTTGGGAATACCCGTCCATCACACTGTAGTTGATTGGCGTCACAAAGGTCAATTTTTTCACTTTTCAGAGCTGGGGGCAATCATTCCCCATCCCCCCCCCCCTCCCCGCAGCTAGGCCACTGTATAGTGGACTGGAGAACAATGTTGTAAAAGAAAAAGGAGTAACGTACCATTTTGTCCATAATGCGGAGTGTAAAAAGCAATAATTCCTAAAAAAATATTTCTGGAAACTTACTGCTTTGTACTCAGTCTAACTTTCTAAGCAGTATGGTAAGTGGGACGGTATTTTATACAAGAATTGTGCAATCCGATACCACAAGTAAAAAGAATACGTTACTAAACATTAGGATCAAGTAAGTTACTATTCTAGCTCAGTTTCTGGGCCGCAAAACTCCATCTAACTAACTAGCTCATCCTCTCAATACCCTGCCCCTATCCTTCGTAAACTAGTGTAAAAGGAAGAGTCCTATAGAGAGCTCTTGAATAACAAAGGTTTTCAGACTTTCAAATGGAAGCCAAATTTGTTTCTTTTTACGTAAGCCATAATCTTATTGTCAGTTTCAAAAAAGCCGACAGAGGTAACGTAAGTGAAGTGTTTCGATAAAAACGGTGATTGACGATCCGCTCTAACACGCATGATATACTTTTTCAGTCAGAAATCTTGTGCAACAATCAGGTCAATAAATGCTTTAACAGCTTTTTGAGTTAGGCTTTATCTTTAAGTTTCTGGTAGTTTTGTGATATACCACAATACAGAATTTTTCCACAATAAGGTAATATGGTACTTAAACGAAGATGACGAGCGAAACCCAAGAGGAATTACTATTTGAGAAGGGAGTCCCAAGAACTGACTGAGGAAAGAATAACTTTTGATACAATATTGGGTTACAGCCTGAGCCACCCTTTCCCTATTCAAAAACCTACAGATAAGGTTTATTATTATGTGCTTTAGTGAAAGAAAGTGAAATTGTCTAACAAATCCTTGATGAAGATAGCACGAAAAGACTCCTCCGTCGTCCCTTTAACAGGGAGCTGTTAGAGAAAATAGTACCGTAGTTCTTATGAAGTCAACCTAAAACAGAGAGTGTAGTTTTGAGGGCCTAGAAGTAAGTTAACTTAGTCCCTACTACGGACGTTGTACTCCACTTCAACAGCCGTGAGTAGATGTGTTAATACAGTTTGGTTTTTTGGAAGTTAAGCTATCAAGCATGATCAACTAACCGCCCTGTAACTGATCAGGGAGTTTTTAGAGGCAACTGTACCAGTCACTGTCACCTTGCCAATGTAAATATGTCAATAATTTAAATCGGTGTGCATTGATGTTCCATCGATAGTCACAAATTCCTTTAACGACAGAATTTTTTTTATAGCACCTTGCATTATAGATGGACGCATGGCATACTCCACTTATAGGATACAGAGTTTGTAAAAATCATTGCCCATTTAGCGCTTTTTTTCAGTGTTTGACAAAATATGTTTGTTACCATGGTTATTTCAAATTGACATGGAAGTAGAGACAAGAAGAATAAAATTCCTTCGCATTTGTAAACTAAATGTTTGTTACAGAAAACAATAAAAATATGTCCACAGCTATTTCTTAAAAAGACTATACCACACTCCACTAAAAATCGTAATAACTTTAGGCGCGCGCCTTTGTTTGTTGATTTCCCAAACGGACCGGGGACTGCAGATTACTAAACAGTACCCATCAGGGACTGATATGTGAAGACGAGTGGTTCGAAAGCCGATCACCACATTGCATGATATGCAACCAAAATTGGATTTTTAGAAGTCATTGGGAAACATAACTTCCAAGTCACGTACATACCGTCAGTACTGCAGGTGAAGCTAACAAGCATATGCGCCCATTTAATTCTTTCATAATAGAAATCTGAACATCTAGACATGTTTACGTATTGTTAGTATATGTACTGACCACTCGGTCCAAAAAGAGGATGGATGCCGGATGTTTCATTGCAGTCCCCAAATTCCCTGTTTATGCACTACTAATCTCTGATCTCTTTCTTTCTCATTCCATGCTTCTTTCATCTTGTACGGTATATTCTTGTGTTGAGTGTTCCCCGTTGCGCTCTCGAACCCCCCCCCCCCCCCCGCCGTCTCTCTCCGATAAACACTGTAACATATGTCAGCCTTTATACCTTCATTTATCTCGGTGAGTATGACCATCAAACTGTTTGTACTCTATTTACGGGAAGGGTGAGCTAGAAACAACGTCCCCACAACCAGTGAATTCATAGCAAAGTTCAGTTGCACCTAAATTAGCCATAAGAGATCTTTAATTATTGTTTAGTAAATTGAAGTTGTCTAGCGTTAAAACGTCCTGGGCACTAAATTCAGTATATAATTGGGATCAGTATAACGGGAATCAGTATAACAGGAACTCGAATAATAATTCAATGATAATTTGCCCTCGCTTTATTTCAACTCTCGGAAAAGATGATCTTATGGCACGTTACATGAGTTTAGTAAGAAACACTGAGATTGAAAATGCTTCGCGCTAGCACGAAAATGATTGAAAATGGATTATCGCTGTGAAAACTACCCATGACAGGAATAGCACCAAAGGGATGGTACTTTGACTCGCAAACTTAATGACAGTATTATGTCTTATGTGAAGGTTTAGACGTGATGAGCACTCCTTCAGTAGGGAATAATAGAATAATGTGCATGGCCAAATCGATATGTTCTGTTCTCTAAAGACACGAATAAACAAGTATACACAACAGTAATTTTACACAATGTGACGACCGGAAGAATTTTAACTTCAGCGCCGACTAATAACCTTAAAGGCAAATTTTCGTTAGATAAATCCATTGGATGACCGTTTTGACAAAAAATATACACAATGGGTTTGAAATCAATTACATAAGTGGATAAATTAAAAGAATGAAGGGAAACAATTAAATTGATGTCTGGAACGAAGTAAGAGACCGTTGAGTCGATTCAAAGTATCCATATATTGTCTGCGCTCATGGGACCACTTTAAAAGTCTCTGAACAATTGGTCTTAAGCTGACATTAGAAATACCTGAGTGAACCGGGGCCTTAGAGGGCTGATCAACCGTAAGTAACCGTTCTTGACAAGCTGGAGTCCTTTAAGTACACCCTCATTCTAGTTGGTTTACTGAAATGTAAAGTACACCACACTAATTCGTTTTAATCCCATCAGTCAACCGGACCATGCTACTATTTAGAGTTTGCTTAAGGAACAGAACAGAATGATTGGGATCAATCGATGACATGTTCCTTTCAGCTTGATTGTCTGTGCCTACTTTGGGATCTAGGTAAATTAACGCTGACGAATTTTTATTTTGCATCAGATGAAATGTCCACCAGGTGTACAGTTGGACCTGCAAACAATCGAAAAACCCAGGCTGAATGTTAAACATTTCACGCGAAAGTACGATCAAATCATTTCAACTCCAGCTTACAACAAATAGCGTACCACCATATCTCAGAGCAGAGGTTTCACTTAGTCTTTTGCAAATAGCATAGTCCATGCACCCTTATGCTGGAACCTTACCTGAATCAAAGGGTGGTCCTGCAAACCACAGGGACAGATGTAAATATACCTGTCTACAGGAAGGCCATGTATAGTGTCAAGTTAGAGTGTTTTTTCAACTCACAGACCCTAAAACTCCTATAAAGCTCTCGTTGGGAACGGTTAATTTATCGACTTTGCTTACCCTCCGTAGTTGGTATAGCTGCGTTCGCACTAAAATCAAAATCTATTGCGTTTTTATTGCACTACAAAATGGGACAATTTTTGGAAATTCTCTGGGAAGAACTTTCCCTATTACCGGTACTAGTTCTAAGAAAAAAATATGTCCCGCTCGTAAACTGCAGCAGAATTGCGGCTTTGGTGTGAACCTTCATTGCGTTCAAAGTTATATGTACTGACATTTTCTTATAGGTAGCCGCAACACTGTCTTCGTTGATCACTGTGTATGACTAATACTATATTCCTAACCTTTAGTCTTTTTTGTTATGCTAGTAGTACAAACGTACAATCATTTCTATGTCACAGCAAAAGTGAAAGAATTAACCTAGCGTGCCACTTCCTCGCACCTAGTTACATTGAGCTGTTATTTGTTAAATATCTTAAATAACAGCTGCATGCGTAAAACAAACTAACCTTTATGAGACAGTATCAAACGATACTCAAACATGAAGGAATGAACAAATAAAAAATAAAAAGAAAACTTATTGACTACCGACTGTTTTCTATATTGACTCCACAAAAGTACCACACCAGGCTTCGGTTACGTTCGTCTTGGTAGCAGGCGGTGTATACACATATACCTTGTTTAACCAACCCAGTGTTTCTGCGATGTGGGTACATGTGTTCAAATAGACTGACAAACGTTGAGTGCGGAATGTATGCTTTCCAGTAAAGCCAACCTGACTGTGAAAAGCCTTACAAATTCCAGATAGCTTTTATGTTTTTCTCATTATCCCTCCCCGTCGACAACTTGAATGGAATTATAGCACATCAAAATAATATGTTACCCTTACTATTACCTTTCTTCCACCCGCAAGCCCCCAAGTGGTGCGCTCCGCAATATGTTAACAAACTTCTGGGGTTACAGTCCAAGACCCCGACATTACTCGAAGCCGTGTGGAAAATGGGCTTGATAAAGTAGAAACTCTGGTTCAAATATGGATAAGACGAGTACTCAAACAGGAGTAGCTAAAAGAGAAGAGAAACTGAAGGCCGGAAAGGTAGTAACAGGCACGAGAGGTTAAGTCAGGCAGCTTGTGCATTTTAAGGTAAAAAGAAGGGTGTGATATAGATATGGAAGGGAGTTAGAAGGCTCAATCGGTAAGGACAGTCTAGAACGGGGCATTCAGGTAAAGTCAGGGAAGAGAATGAGCGCAAATAACAAAATTAGAAAGGGAAAACTGGGGGGGGGGGCTGTGAGTGTAGGAGAGGGACAGCCACGGTCCACACTTGATTATTCATCCCTAACCAAAAGGGATATCCACTAATAAATAACCGTTCCCATTGGAGGTTTTTGTTTTTTATGAAACCATGTCATATTAAGGAAAAGAGTCAATTGGGCTGACTTAATAGGTCGGCCTTAATAAAGTCAAACTAAAAATAATTTCAACATAATTGACAACTTCTGCAATGTAAACGAAGCAAGAAACTAATAATACCAAAAGGTCTTTTTGACGCTACGAGCTTATCATACATAATGGTACGTTGCCGTTACTTTCTTGTAGAATATTTTGTGATTTATTTTCAGTCTCATGCATAACTCGCCTGTACCATTTCGCATCCCCACAGGTGCGAGTCCAAGGAGTAAGGACGTATGGGCGTGGAATGCTCCTCTTGGGCGTCGGAAGAAAATAAAAATCAAAATAAACCAAAAAATGATAACTGGATAAGGAGCGAAAGTCTAGAGAGAGAATGGAAAAAAAAAAATACTAAATTGAAGAAAGGCAATGCGTCAGAAGGCCAATATCTTAAAGCCAAGTTAAAAAGATGATTCGTAGGAAAATAAAAGGATTAAAAATTTCTTACAAAATCGAGTGCAATTTCTGCCACGATCTCTCCTTGTTTTCATCTACACTGAACCTTTCTCCGTGATGAATCAAACGGGTCCAAGACATATAAAATGTGTATAAATTACTCAATTGTTATTCTACAACCTTATAAGTGCGTTGCGCTTTAAATTACATTCGTTCTGTTACCACCTTAGTGGGCGCACTATTCTAAGACATAAACCAGCTCCACCAAAATTTAGCCTTTTCATTCTTCCATTGAGATGTAAAGTAACAAGTTTTATTTCAGAACAAGTAGATTTTATTTGTCCAAGGGATCCGTTTTTGTGAAAACTCTAATGCACTCTAGGAGGCACCTGCTCGACCCAAACTTGGTGGTGTTTCGCATACATAGTTTCTCATAAGTCACTTTGTGGAAAGACCATGACCCCTCTAGTAAAGCTGCCCCACCAAAGAGGCACCCAGTGTCTTAAAATTGATCGCCATTCCGTTCGAGTTTTTTAATGACAGATGAAGTGTGGTTAGATATTTTCTCAAAAAAGTGGTGGAGGGGTAACCTTTTGAGGAGGGGGAGGGTGGTGAAGCGTTACTTGTTTTTTGGTAGCAATATTTAACATTAAAGTATACATTCCTCATTTTTTCACCAACACTGCCCTTTTTAGCCTATACATTTGAAACAGACATTTCCATCTTCAAACTTCAATTGTATATGATTCAACTGCATTGACTAAGAGGGACTAATGTGCTTATTTTGCCTTAAAATATTCTGAATAACTGAACTATCGACAGTTCGTCTTTAAAATCACTATTATCCTTTTTTATTGTTTAATGTGATAAAGTGTGTGTATCATCAATATTTATCTTTTCTGGTAGCAATTGATTGGTAAATTGATATAGGTCAATTGAGGAAAAAGCGCGGGGGGATAACACCCAGACGGCAGTACCGGGTACAGAGTGGTCTTACCAGGCTATAGTGGCAGACTGGCAGAGTTCGCTGTGAGAATTATGGTTGGACTAGTTTTGAATGTCAAAGTCGATATTATCCTTTTCTTTTTTAATAACCTTTCGACTCGGCCAGAAAGGCTCTGGCTCAGTTCTAGTCTTTCACCTAAATAGATCCCGTGTATGCTTTAAAATTTTTTTGCATAAAGAACTTTTAAAAGAGTCCAAAAAGCCAAGCTGACAAATGGTAGATTACTATAGATCGATCGTTGATTTCCCACACAGCTCGTCCCCTCCCCTCCCCATATAGCACGTACAATTGTTGTCACTCTACCATTGCAACCATTTATCTCGGAAGACCTCTTTCGATCGATGAAAGGTTTCGCTTATGATACTTATCACCCAACGATAAGGTTAAAGCCCGTGTATCTGTGTATTGTAGTCCGTTGGTGCACGGAGAGTACCGAAACATTGCCCCTTGCCAAACGAGACCAACAAGCATGACACAGATTCCATTCTGGAACACGTGGGTCATGATTAGTGGTTGGAATAAAGGGGCAAAATTCCAAGATGTGACTAAGGCTGCCGCACACTGCTCCGACGCGACTGCAACGCAACAAAACTCATCCCAATTTCCGTAGGGTTTGAATCGCGTCGGAGCAGTGTGCGGCAAAATTTGCTTACGGCCCGACTCACTTTCAACAGTTTTAAGTGAGTTTTAAGGAAATCGGGCATATCAAACATGTTCGATATTCGTCGCAAGGTTGCGCCTGTCTCCGACCCGACTACGACGAGACTGGCGTTCCTTAGCCAATGGGGTTGCGTTTTGGAAATCAGGTGACCATACTGGGTGTCCTAAGTGGAATGGAGACCAAGAGGTCCAACTTATTGAGTTGTGGCAAACGGTGCCCTGTTTATACGATGCCAGTCACAGACATTACAGTAATAAAACAGTAAAAGCTCGGGCATTTCTCGAGATAGCAACTACGCTGAATCGTGAAGGTGGAATTGCTGATTTTTTTTTTAGAAATTATTGATTGATAATTGTTACTTCTACATAGACTAGCCTAAAAAATACTATTCATTGCTAGGCTATAACACTGAGTAGAGCAGGGTATTGGGAGAAGGGTCAGATGCAAATTTTGACTGCGGGGTGTGATAAAGTTACCGTGGTAAAAGAATATATGTTGCTAAATCAAAAATACCCCCCCCCCCCGATCCGCCCCTGGGAGGGATGGGGTTATGTCATTATAACACTGCATAGTCGATTGGCCTATGTGGCTGAATCGTCGGTTGGGGGTGTGTGCTCAGTAATACACCCGCTGGGTACAAATTTAGTAGGTGCACCGTGGGAACTAACAATTTCCCACTGCGGAGGCGAGGGTAGGCAGGCCTAGAGATTTGATTAGAAGTGTAGAGGTGTCCTCTGAACCTGTTTCTTGGATTTTTGTTATTAAGTGAAATGTATAACATGTAAAGAATGCGTAATGGCGTAGGTAGTGGTGGCATCAGGGTTTTCGAAGTGGGGGGGGGGGGGAGGGAGACCGAGCTGGGGACTTTTTGAAGGCCTCCCCTGGTCAAAATTCCAGTTGAACCCAGTCAAACTGGGTTCAACTGGACCCAGATAGAACCCAGTTGAAAACCAGTTAAACCCAGTTAATCTAATGTGGGAATTGGAACAAATTCAACTGGGTTGAATGTAGTCAATCCAGTTGAAAGCTGGTAACCCGGTTCAACCCAGTTGGTTTTATATGGGATTTGGAACAAGACCAGCTGGGTTCAAGTGGGTCCCAGCTGAACCCAGTTGAAATGGTCAACTGGGTTCAACTGGAATTTTTACCGCCCCCCCCCCCTCAGGAATGCATTTATGTCAGTTTAGAGGTTGGGGGTCTATACCACAGTATACCCCTACACCAGAGGGCCAATGGTTTCCATGGAAACGGGTGGGTAGTCACAGGTACGATAACTGAGGGTGAAGGGTGAGCTATGACCGTGGGTAGTCGTGTTCTAGTTACGTGGTACAGGTCAAAACATCAAAACGTTTATGTACACTTTTCGGTTTTGACCCATCTTCCTAGTCGAACTCCTCGTCTAACAGCAGGAGAAGCAACAAAACGCGGCGAGCTCTCTTAGTGCGAGATTTGTCCCCCAGTTTTTCTGATTGTGTATCAGTTTTGTTGTAGTCTTGTCGGATCAATGTGCGGATAACATGCGACCCGACTGAAACGCGACACAACTGCTTAAAACTCATTTAACTGTTTAAAACTCGCTTGCGATTAGCGTCGCAAGTGCGTTTTGTTGCGTCGAGATCGGATCGGAGCAGTGTGCGGCAGGCTTAAGCAAATTATAAAAGAAACTAAGAATTAAATTGAAAAAAAAAAAAAAACAGTTCTGGTTTGTCCACAGTTGGCGGCATAGCGGGGTGGTTAAAGTTCCCATTGAGTTGTCGCTATCTTTTAATCCACTTTCAAGTGTATTGTATAAACATATGGTTCATAGACGGCATCAACTTGAAAAGAGTGAGGTGTCTTTGAATTTACTTCGATTTTTTTAAATAATCTTCAACCAAGGAGACGTTCATTGGTCAGTTCGTGGGTACAACACAGACCTGCCCTAGGGACCAGTTTCTACAGAGCGCCCTCGAGAAATAACCTTTTATTTCGTGGAAAGGGACTTTCTCGTCCTGTTCAAGAATTCGTTGGCATGAACTTTGTGTAAGAGGTGTTATTTAAGAACCTAATGGAGTCCCTGCTATACTATCATGTGCCTGGTCATTTGCCATACATTTGCATGACCCTTCAAATTGACGATTATGTGAAAGTGAGTACAACTTTCCTAGGAAATTTGAACAACGTCTAACAATACACATACTAAAGATGTTAAGACTTTTCGCCGCATGTTTCTTTTTCCCCCAAAGGGTTAAAGGATTTGTTTGGCGATGTTCATTGACAAATGTAGGATAAGTCCCGTAGATGGGGCTTTAGGGGCTTATCCTTTTGTTATGAGATATTGAAGGAAACCTGTTGAAACAAGGGGTGGATTTAGGGGGGTCTCCTTTCGAAAAAATGTTGTTTTTTATTACTTCTTAAAACAATAGTATGGCCTTATTGTAACTTAAAATAGAGCTATATGTTGTGTCCACGGACTTCCTATACATGTAAAGAGCATACTGCAAGGTACAATGTCGCTACTGTACATGTGAGAAAAGGCGTAGCAAGATGGATTTCTGCTATGGTCTTGTCTTAGAGTTAGGACTGGTGGGTGGGGTTCAGGAGGCAAAGCCCTTGTAGGGGTCTATGGGGGTGGATACTTTTGTAGGGGTGGCTAGAGTTTACTATCTAAGCGTAGCGCCACCATCAGTTGGCGCGGAGCGTACGGAGAAAATTCTGGATTTTAAAACCTCTCAGATGGCTGGAAATGTCATTTGCCAGGTTTATTTGTCACTAATTCTGGTGAGAAAAATTTGTGATTTTTCTAAGATTAAAACACAGTTCTGAGATACTGAATAGCTCAGTTCATTACTCCACTGGACTACGTGTCCTTGGATCGCAAATCCGGAATCCTGTGGAATGTTACAAGCAGCTGTTCCGGTGCACGCCTGTCAGTGAGTAAGGCATTTCCAGAGGCGTAGGGGAGCATTTCACCTTAGGGGCAGAAGATTTTTGCCCGAAAAAAGTAATTCTGCCCGTAACACAGTCAAAACGGAGCGCCACCGGTGGTTGGTGCGGAGCGTCCAGAAAATTTGAAAATTCGTACCTCTCGGACAGTCAAAAATGACATTTCCCAGGCTCGTAAAGGGGATCCAAGCAGTCGCTTTTTAAGTCTCAATTGTAGATAAACGTACGTTCGTTCCAAACTAAAATTCAGCCAGAAAGACTAAGCGGAGCGCCACCATTTGTTGGCGCGAAGCGTACAAAACATTTTTAAATATCCGACTCCCAGAAGTTGAAAATGGCATTTCCCGGGCTTATTATACCTGTATACGGGGATCCAAGCAGTCGCTATTTTGAGTTGTCTTTTGTAAAAAATGATCACTTGAAACTTAAATTCTGCTATGAAGCGGTCTAAATGGACCAACACCATAAGTTGGGGCGGAAAGTACAGGAAATTTTGAAAAATCTGACCACTTCAGACAGTCAAAAATGTCATTTCCTATATGCTAATAGGGGGTCTTAGAAGTTCTTATAGAGGTTCTGTCTGCACAAAAAATGTTCACTTCAAACTAAAATGCTGCTAGGAAGACTATCTGTGCGGAGCTTTACCACTGGTTGGCGCGAAGCGAACAGAAAATTTTGAAAAATCGGACCCCCGAGACAGCCGAAAATGACATTTCCCAGGCTTATAGGGGGGTCTAAGCAGTCGCTCTTTGATCATAAAAATTACAAGATAAAATGTACCACTACCAATCGATGAAATGGTCCCGCATATTTTCGGGGAAACTACAAACCGGAATTGAAAACATGCTAATGAATTTTACTGTATTGCTACTCTTGGCTAAGTTCAATATATATTGAAAAATTGTGTGCCCGAACTTCCTACTATGTATGATTTTACTTATGAAAAAATTAGGCCTATGGGGATCTTAGTAGTCGCTATTTTGATCAGAAGAATCAGATAGAATGTACCACAACCATTGAATGAAATGAAGTAGATGATTTTTATTCTTTTAGTAACACTTATTGACAGAACTATCACGTTACAAGGTGTGTTGAAATGAATTTTCAAGCAGACTTACGGGAAGACATTCTCACCCTGCATCATTTAAGTATCGAAAAACAAATTACCCGATTCTCATAACCATTGCCCGTATTTGCCTCTAGAGCAGGATAGATGGCAAACTTCTGGGCACCTGTCTATCGATTGAAATAATTTGCGGGATTGAAATAAAATACGGGAAGACATTCTCACCCTGCATCATTTAAGTATCGAAAAACAAATTACCCGATTCTCATAACCATTGCCCGTATTTGGCTCTAGAGCAGGATAGATGGCAAACTTTTGGGCACCTGTCTATCGATTGAAATAATTTGGCAATTGAAAACCTCTCAGCATTTTTTTTTAACCTTTGCCCAAATATTTGACCATTTCGGGCAATTGTTTGCAAGACTACAGTGTGAAGTTGGGAGGATGAAAACCTTTTTGTCACATTCTACCCAAATGTGTCGCAGATCTTTTTATTTTCCATGAAAATTGTACTTTAAATATAGCGTCTTCTGTCTTTCGGCAAAGATTTGAAGCTATTAAAATAATCGGCCATTTCGGGTATTGTGTTACACAAGATTTAAAAAAGTCTCAAGAATAGTTGTTTCTTTTAAGCCAGAGGCTTCCCTAATGTGTCGCGATTTTTTTTGTCTCTTAACCTTTCGTAACTATGTTACCCTTACTATGATACTTTTTCCGTTTTCGGGCAAACGCTTGAAAGAATTTGGATATTCGACAATTTCGGGTATTGTGTTGTGATTACCTGTGAAGTAACGGTCATAGCTTTTTGAGCTAATAGACCCAAATATTCTACCCACCACACCAAGCATGATTTTGGAACGATTTTGTGCATCCCCATGAATTGAAAAAATACCTACATGAGGTAGAAACATGCCAGATGCTAGGAGCACACTTTAATCCACACCAAGGAAGCCAATTTTAGCCAAATCTCCACATTTGTTTGAATATTATCCATCCTTAAACCCCATGAGTAAAAAGTCAAGATATTCCGAATATATGAAGCTTGTCACAGTCTACCTGGATTTATTCCGAAATTCAGAGTGGGGCACAATTGCAGAATACCCTGCAACTGTTTGAAGAGCGAAAATAGACTCGCCCACAGGTTATTGTTAATGTGGGGTTCCAGGGGGAAAGCCCCTGAAAGCTTTGTAACTTTTGCACTCTGAAAAGTAATATTTGAGCCAAAGAATAGCCGAAATGTAATAAAAGCAACTTACATTTGTTTAACTACTTTTGAAAAATTGATTTTGCGACATTCAGTTATGGGGGGGGGGGGCATGCCCCCCAAATCTCAAACAAAATTATTGGGGGGACAGGCCCACCTGCCCCCTCCCCGCTTCCGCCGCCTATACCCTCCACTTCTAATCCTCGACTTAGTCCCTTCTTAATACCAAATATGGCAACATCTGCACGTTTGGGCAAGTTTTTACATTATTCTGCACTTCTCTTTTCTTTTATTAACTTAAAAGTTTCATTGCAAAAAGGAAGCTCGAAATAACTAACATCATTGTGTTACCATGAGTCGGCCAATTAATGTGTTGTACATCTTGTGCGTGCGATACGTTTTGTACGTAGTGACCGACTCAAAGTGCTGAACGACTCCAGATCAATCACTATATTTATTTTCTGCTTATACAAGTAAGGGGAATGGCATTTCCTGCTGCCTGAGGTTGTGAGTTTTCAAACTTTTCGCTCAGGGCCAACCGATTGTGAGCTATCCCATCTTAATCTTTCGGGCATGAATACAAAATACCATATGAGGTTGCGATTACCAATTTTTTTTCTACGCTCGCCACCAACTGATAGTGGCGCTCCACTTAGATAATCTTTAGCGCAGGATTGCACTTTTGGATAGAGAAGCTTCTGTCCCCTTCCCCAAACTGAAATGCTTCCGTACGCATGTTTTCACTCTCAGATGGCGACATATACAGAAATAAAACTAGTGACAAATTCTGAATTCAACTTTGATCACCTGAGACAAATGTATGTTAGACTTCAGTGACCTTTTCTTTTGTAAGTGACAAATTGTTTGTGCTAGTCTCAAAATGTGCATGTCTTTTTATTTATTGATTGAATGTACAAAACGAAATCAATTGCACCATTTTTTATAGTTTTCATTCGAGAAGTGCCATCCCGGGTCCCGACAAAATTTTCTTGTGCGCTCCGCCAACCAATAGTGGCGATTCGCTGAGATAGCCCTACTGGCACTCGGCCCCCCATATTTTTCCATTCTGCCATAAACTGCCATAAACTGACCTGCCTCCCCTTGTGGCAAATTCTGGAAGGGCCGCCAGTGATTTATGAGGTTTATGTCGAAACCGGGTGATATGCCTTTATGAAAGTTAATACAACTTAACAAACATCAGAGATGCATGGGTAATTTATTTTCATTACAAATCTTCTAATAACCTGTTCGTGGTAGACTTTAAAGGATGACGCAGTCACCCCACTTTGAATAAGTATAACCCGGTATAATATTTTATGAATGGTTCTCTTTAATCAAGTGAGATTTTTCAGTCACTACACTGTTTGGTTCCAACAGAATGCATTTGCCTGGTTCACAGTCAAATGAATTTATTGCGGTCTGAAAAATCATAAAAGATAAAGTTCATGTAATAAAGGGATTGTTGTTAATTTAGTTGTTAGATACCAAGGGCGGATCAAGAGGGGGTTTGAGGGGAGCTACCGTTCCCCTTAGGTCGACCAAGAAAAAATAATAAAAATTGAAAAAATTAAGAAATAAAAATTAAAAAATAAACCACTTATTTTGTGGGACATCTACGGTATACGAGATGTGTATACTCTGACCCCAGTTTGATGAAAACTGGGTTACCTCTGGCTTACTAGCTGTAACTTAAAACGCATTACTGTCTAACCTAACTTTATCTCTTCGGGTTTAATAAAAAACTTATTTGTTTGATTTTATTTAAAGGGCAAGCGCAGTCACCCCAATTGCTTATTTCAACTTGAATCCGAGGACAAAAAAAATTGTCACATGACTTCAAAGGGCCAACCATGAAACGGGATAGTCTATCACACTACTTCAGATTGGTGAGACTGCTCGTGCCCTTTAAGTTTTATTTTCTTCTTCTTTTTTTAAATTGAACAGAAGAAACTTTAAACAAGCTGTATGCACTGGACACGCGTCTTTACATTTCACTTACATCCGTTTCAGATATGCTTTAAAGATAAGGTTATATTCATTATGTATAGTCTTGAAATCTAAGTGAAAAGATAAAGAGCGGCTCACATAGTACAACATGCACAAAGTCCTGCTTTCTCATTATAA
Organism: Holothuria scabra; assembly: GCA_037179385.1. Taxonomy (NCBI): domain Eukaryota; kingdom Metazoa; phylum Echinodermata; class Holothuroidea; order Aspidochirotida; family Holothuriidae; genus Holothuria; species Holothuria scabra. The sequence goes on from CM074194.1 coordinate 24,129,930, forward strand.
TAACTTGCATTTTTGTCCTGTATGCCCACCATCAGGATATATTTGTTAGCCTTTAACTAAGTTTGTGTTTGCAAAATGGCAAGAGCTACATCACAGTTTAAACAGGGATAAGGATTTGTTGGTTGTAACTTATCGGGGGAAATTGGAGTTGATTTGGATATGGAGGGGAGCAGATCTTCCTTACGAATCCAATTTAATACTTCCTTAATAAGCTAACATCCAAAAGTTTTTAATTTTCTCGCCAACCAAAACCCCAAATAAAGCTTCGGACGTCAACTAAATTTTTATATTTGGCATTCTTTTTAGAACCTGTAGCATATAATGGGGATTTCGGGCTGCAGTTACCCTTGGAAATTCCATTTTATACCACCTTTTGATAAGTCGGCATTAAGGTATAACATAGTATGCCTGCAAACATTTTGGAGCTTCTCGGCTTGTTCAGTTTTCACAAGTGCAGTTTTATTACCAATGGACCAATAATCATGACTTCGACTAAGTTACAGGTAAATGGCGAGCCTTGCTGGGTGTTTCGGGGAGTAATAGCGGTTTAATTGGTTAAGTCTAAACGTATGTCAACCTGGTCTTCATGTGAGGTTGATTCTACAGAATTAAGGACCATAACATTTATAATTCTGGATTCATCATCTCATGAGTCTGATTGAGCTTTCTATAATACAAATCTAATTTTATTCTGTAAATATTGTTTGTATCAATTCCAGTAGAATCCTTCTTTTTAGTTAAAAATACCAAAAATTTGTAGGCCTGTATCCCTGAATACTTACTGAAAGCGCCTCTCATTGCCGTTTGCGAAGAGTCCCCTGATTATTAAATGCGTAAAATTGTAGCGATCACGGACCATCTTTTCTCGTCTACTGCCCTTTATTTCGAGAGGTTACAGGGCGCTGGAGCCAACGCGTTGTAACTCGTGCTTCGCTCTCGTGGTGCACCCTCGGTGCACATATAGGTTTCGGACAGTAATTGTTGGACCCGCCCTTGTTCGATAATGACTTCTACAAAGTTCCTGGAAACTTCTTATTCATCATTCAGACAGTTCAAATTTCCACAACTACTTACTTCAGGACGTACACTGTAAAAAATTACGGTAGATTTACAGAACAACAAAATAAAGAAGTAAATAAGGATTACAGAAAAGTTCTGGAAACTTGTTTCTCTTTATTTTTTATTCTGTAAATTTACAGCGAATTTGAACCATTTTTACAGTGTACCCCTTACTCCTATCCCCTCCCTCTACAGCTGTTTAAAACTCATCTTTATCCAGACACATTCCTAGTTTATTGTTCAGGAAGAAAAAAACAAGGGTCTAATGGGTAATTAGAACACTCTCAGTGCACTTCAAAAAGAGATGTTCCAACTGAGAAAAAATTGGAATACACCGGCTAAAATTGTAGTTTGGGAGTACTGTATACAAAGCTACCTACCCTGATTTCGAAGTAATTCCGATTCCACTGCCCTGGTTTCCTTGGAGATTTCTCTCAATTGCGTGACAAGCTATATCACCCAAATTTGTCGTAAATTTGTCAGAAAACAATATATTTTGCCCCAAATATGTACATTCTGCTGGCATAGCGACCGCAGTGGGCTAATTTTTACAACAGCTAGGGTTCAGTCTTTTGACATTGTATCATACGATACAAACATACCGTTAGGCCATTGTTGTAGCTTATTTGAAAGAGCACCAACTGATGTTTGGTAACAGCCTACTGGTACCTGGGTACTGTGCGTGCCCCGCAGTAAAATGGCTACGGTAACGGGATGCACTGACACCCTCCAGTTCACACCAAGGAGGTGTTCACACAGTGGCGTCACAAGAATTGCTGGTGGGGAGGGGTCACGGCCCGGGCTCGAAATGCATTTTGTTCGATCTTCCCATTTCGAAACTCAGGCAGAAACGGGGGAGGGGCAAATTGCCCTAGGAGAAAAATAGAAATAAATCGAGGACCAAAAAAAAAATGAAAAAAGAAGAAGAGAGAGAGGAAAAAGGAAAAAAGATAGAGGAAAAGAAAAATTTAAAGTAGAAAAAAGGAAATGAATAATAACCATGGGGATAATTGCGCCAATGGGTTGAAGGGGAGGGTAAAGGAGAGGCAATTGTTTACCTGGTGTATAGAAGAGTCCAATTATCGGTGGGACAAGTACTGAAAAACAGAGTTTGGGAAGTGGGAATGACAGAGTATTAGGAAAGAGTTAAAGGAATAGTCCAAAGCCAAATTTATTTTTGACATGTTAAAGAGGAACATATTCTAAGCATTCAGATGAAAGTTTTATTCATTTCCGTTGTTCGGTTCTCAAGAAATTAGTGAAAATTGAATGTAGCAAATTTTCTACGTAACATGAACTTGGAGCAAGCATGGCGTGATGTCATGTCTTCATATTGTCGGCAAATCGTTTGCATTAATTTAAAATTTACCAGCAATGTTATTCAACAAAACTTTTATATATAAATACCAGCAGAGCATCCTGAGCAAAGAACTTAATGTGCCTTAGGGGCAAGATAACATCCCTATACCAATTCAAGGTCAAACTAACAGGAAGAAAAATAAAAGAAAAACAAAATGTTGGTCAACAGTGTGAATCCATGACATCACACCTGCTTGCTTCAAGTTCACTTTTCATAGAAAATGTGTCAACTTCAATTACCGATATCTTGAGAACGGAACATGGGAAATGAATGAAACTTTTCCAGAATGCTAAGAATATGTTCCTCTTTAACATATCAAACATAAATTTGGTTCTACACTATTCTTTTAAGGCACTGAAAGTCAGGCGAGAGCACGAAGAACGAGATGAGTAAATAGTACATTGGAACAAATAAAATATACGTTCGAAAGGAGAAGGATGAGTAAACAAGGAAAGATAGGCGAGCGGTGTCGGTTTTGGTCATGAAGGAAGGACAAGGGTGGAAAGGAGTTAAGGGAGAGAAAGATAAGACAAAAAGGGATGAAAAACAAATTCTTTAAGGGACGCATTGATTTGATATAGATGATTTTAAGAAGGTGCTTAAGGGTATTACTTTTCAACAATGCCTATTATTATCATAATTATTCAAGTATTATTATTATTATTATTAAAAGGCACACTTGTAAGGGCGCTTTATCTTAAAAAGCTCAAAGCGCATAACAAATTAAAGAGTCCATAATACAATAAGATAAAGTGCAAAATGAGGTAAAACTAGAGGTAGATACAAAGGATGAAAGTGATAAAGCTTAAAAACCTAAACAATAATAATTCCTCAAACAGTGGAAATTTTGAATTGTTTTGTATCATGGCTTGTTAAGGTTTTGAGCATTTGTGAAAGTTTGTCTGGTCAAAGATTTTTTTAAAAACCGAATTAAATCGTTATGCACTCACGAAACAATTATTTTTAGGTAAGACATGGGGATTGCCTACGTTTGACCATTTGCCACAAGTATATCAAGAAAACTTTCCGGTTTTGGAAAAATTTTGCGTATTTTACGGACTTTCAACCCAATGCACGAGTCGCTTTAAGCGGGTTATAAATTTAGGCGAGGGAAAATAGCCATCGGCCGGATCTTAATTTATTTTTTTTTATTTCACCATTTTCTAAATGCTTCAAATCACATTCTGATTGTTAAGGTGAAGGTTTACTTTAACAACAGTTAGCGTAATCAATGCGAGAAAAGAACCAGATGCGTGACCAAAGGAATGCAGTTTGGTGTCAGAATTTACTCAGTAGAAAATTAACACGATCCTGAATTAAGTGTGAATGTTAATCAACGAATTACAAGTTTACAATGTTAGATGAGGCATGTCAACATTTTCATAGGCCTCTTAGAGGCTCTTACGACGGACTCATTAATCAAATTTGAATCGGTAGTCCTTACTTCTTTCCAGTAGCGAAACCAAGTCAATTTTCTTGATGAAGGGGGGGGGGGCTAAGAAACGGAGCAGGCTGAGGAATGACTGAACATTTTGTGGGGGAGCTGAAATTCTGACCCGACCCGCCCAGTATCTAAACGGAATGTCACTATCAGTTGGCGTGGAGCGAACAGAAAGTTTTGGAAAATTGCGATCCCTCGGACAGCCCGAAATAATATTTTCCATTCTTGTAAGTAGGATCTACGCGGTTGTGATTTTGTTCTTTCATTAGCAATAAAATTTCCACTTCAAGGAAAAACGGTGTGCGTATTGCAAAATTGTTGAAGAACACATTATATTTTTCAAGGAGAGCACATTGCAATTGCAGTTTTCGCAAAGTGTTTATCCATGGATCGTGTCGCACATCTGCTTACGAATTAAACTGCAGAGAGATGGGGACTTCGAGTTTGGATGTTGACATTCCGTACATTTGTGCACACTCAGTGGCATATGGAAACTGGGGGGGGGGGTATTTTCTTGCATAAATATACCACTACGCACATTTCGTTTGTTAAATTTTAATTGGGCACATGGGCATGAAAATTCTGTTCTGTTAATATTTAGTACTGGCCATACCAATTGGTAGGAAAAGTTGAGAGATAATGCCACGGTCACGAAGTTCATGTTCTTCTCCATTTAATTCAAGCCTTGGCTAGAGTAATCAGATAATGTGTCTACAGCATTGCAATGAGTTCACAAATTTAACTTTTTAGTGATATTTACATCTTGTAAATTTTTCAATTTCTTGCTGCGGGGGGAGGGGGATGGACAATTCTGTGGGGGTTGAAACCTTTCCCCGGGTAGTTACACCACTGGTGTTTTCACAGCTAATTGGTTATTAACCAGTAAAGCTCCATCTAACTAACTCTCACAACCTCCCCTTGAGTAGAATATAACAAATAATTGTATAATAATGTATATGTTATGTGTAACATAATATATTACACCCGAGGTGTCATTTCATGCCATCTAAGAAGATGTGACCAAATATTTACAGCACAGTACTACAGTCCGCGTATATATTGTCTTGGAAGACCCATAACAGCTTAAAGAGACTACCAACTAACTGTCAATGTATTCGACTCCCTGTGCGGGAACAGCGAACAGTGTTCCTAGATGAGTCGAACATGAAAGAGAACTTTCGCGAACTTGTTCTTGCACTCAAATCTCACACCACCTCACCGATGGTGCAGGAGAACAGTAAACAAAATGGCGGAGATATCTTCTCAGGGAAGGACTGTAAGGAAATACCAGCAGCACACTGACTGACCTTAAGGCAAAACATGTATCCGAAAGGAATTTGCCCCTAAAACAATTGTTTTTAGGACTTTTTCTGAAAATTTAACGAAGTAAGTGGTGAAAGCAAGGCATGGCATGGCATGCATGGGGGCACGTTAGGCCGACATGCATAGCGTGACTAAGCCTATACCCGTGATAACTATACCTGAAAGTGTTCGGCACTGCAGAAAGGGTTCCCGTGTTCTCAGCATGTTCAGAAACAGTCAAGAACAGACCGTCGAATACAGCCTATGTGGGCAAGGAGCTGTTATTTGGAAATACAAGCTCCAAGTAACAATTGCCTGATGTTGTTTAGTCAGTTAGTTAAGGTTGTGCTCCTCAGTTTCTAACCTTGGTTTAAGCTGGAGCGGTCACGGCTTTTTTCGAGTTGTGGCTCACTGGCTTGTTTTCCTTACTTTATTGCTTAAGCCAGGCACCAAGTACAATGACAGTAACTTTCATTCTTAAAGCGGCTCATTGAGTTTGTTCATGAAATTCAACAAATTTTTCCAAACCTGTATAGTTTTCTGCACGTACCAATGACAAATCGTCAAACTTAGACAATCCTCATACCTGACACACAAATAACTCTTTTATGAGTGAGTACTTAATTGTGCTAATTCAGTTTTCAAAAATTTGTGACCAGACACATTTTCAAATTATACACAAAACTTTTATAAGTCAGGACACTACAAAATTTAAAATTTTAACTGTTTCTGTAACTATTGGATATGAAACTTGACTCATTATGCTAACTATATAATCATTATCATGTGGTAGTGGCCCAAAACACTCATTAAGTTATCGTTGTCAACTCAATTAGCCCTTTAAAGTCTTTGGTATGATTCGGACAAGACAAAACTTCCCTGAATCTTATACGTCATTTTTCAGGCGACAAGTCACTCTGGCTTTGTCAAATCCGTCGCCATTTTATCCAAATTATTTTGTTCTATAATATGAAACCTACAGTTGCTCGTCGTGACTTAATTAGCCCTGTCCTATAATGAAAAGACCATTTGAATATAATTAAATCTTTTGCTGTGGATGTTTTTTCTTTTCTTTGCAAATGGAGAGTTTTGAGTGGAATTTCAGTGGATCCAAAGCTATGGGGAATCTACCTTTGCAATTAACTTTAAAAACCATGAAACCGGCACTATACTTTTGATAACCCCCCCCCCTCATGCGGCTGAAAAGCCTGGTATGCGTCTTTACTCGGTAAGACCCTTCTTTAAGGCACAGGGTCATTCGCTTGCAACACGGAAACATTTTTAAATTCATGATAAACTTGCATGAAATAAGTTACTCCAACTAGTTAAAGCTTCCAACTCAGCCTAGAGTCAGACAACTCGCATCCACGACAATGTCTTGGGAGAGGAGTTTATTGACTCAAAGAAAGTTATGCCTGAGATGAGGGGTGACTCCAAATGTGCGACCACTTTCCTCTATTCTCTTCCTTTTTTAATTTTATCTCATACTTTGCCTTCCTATCTATTTTTATATTTTATTTTTTCCTTTTATCTTCATTTTTCCCTCGTCCGGTACAGGGTTTGGCGACTCTCCTTCTGAGTTCCTGCCTCTTTGTTCCGCCACTGAGTATAACTGTGGATTTACCGCTGGAATCGGTTCCGATTAAGAGTCTATGTATTACCGATATATCCATTTCCAGTCCGACGATTGTAATTTTCAGTATAGGACCTCACCTCCCTACCATACCTGCTTATAGGCAAATCCGGTAGCAACAACCCAATGCTAAATTAAAATTAAACAATAGGCTATTAACGTCTTCTAAATTGACCAATTAATGATGAAGCTTCACGAGGAGAGTTTTAGTAGCAACACCGGGAAATCTAAATCAAACGCAACTTTATCATAAGAGATACTGATGAGAATTCATTTATTCAAACCAGACGATCCAACTCCTTGAGATTTGGTGCATTATGTTAAATCTGTGACGTCATCGTGACACATTAATTTGTATTTTCCCTCAATTTGTTTGTATTTTTGATGATTGCAACTGTAGGAAATATTTAGCAATTTGTTTGCTATACGCTAGTCATAGTGGGTATAATTCTTTAGGTCTACAGGAGAAAATATTCAAACTGTCCTTCAGTCAACTTGAAGAGCAAACAGGACGTTCAAGTATAGAAAAAAAAAGCAAAAAAGAAACCGGTGCAATGTGCCTCATAACATAACTCTCCGTGGTTCTGCTCAAAAGTGAAGCATTCACCTATATTTGCGTTAGGAAAAGGGTATTACGACAGGGTATGGCGTATGGGTATGACGTGAAATATTTTTGTATTTCCCACGAGACTCAAATGAAAAGGCGCCAGAATATGAATGCCTTAAATTTGACTTTAAAAAAATCACTGATACAAACACACGCACACACATCCACATATATGGCTACATCCCTTGGAACATATTCCGTGGTCCGAGGAAGGAAAATTTTTTATCTGTTTATAATACCACATAGTCATCATTTTAAGCACTGCCAAACCGAAGGGACCAACAAAACCTGACTAGACTATCTGCCATCGATAAGACTTTGTACACAAATGATGTACATTACAATTACCTAAAATCTTAAGCTGAGTAGTGATTCTTTGTTTGCACACATAACGGCTGTAGTCCCCCTTCCCCAGATCTCCACCAATCGAGGAAACTTGTGTAGGTGTACTTCTCAGATTCTTTGAAACAATGAGTAATTTTTATTTCTAGGGAAGCACGAATTTTTCTTAGTAATGCAGGGATGGCTAAATCCTTGAAAATATATCCCATACATCCATTGTAACACCTTTTACCTGCTTGTAATACACATTGAATGACAAACTGCACACAAGCAATTATATCCCTTGAGTGTTTGTTCAAGTACGATCCAAAACATTAAACCTGTATAGGTAAAAACAGAGCCTAAGAGAGTAAAATGTTAAACGTGACCTATATATCATGTTTACTCAAAATAGCCTGCATTCAATCTTCGTCTCTATTTCCAAGGCAAACTTTTAAGTTGCAAGTCACAACCAAAAAGAATCGTAACCGAAACCGCTTGAAAAGTTAATTTACGGTACCGTTTTCTTGATCCAAATTTTGCGTTTCTTCACTGGTTTTATTTTCAGTAAATTTTAACTTCACTCGAAAAACCATTGCAAACTCACATTGTTGAAAGACTGTTAATACACAGTGCGACCACAGCATGCAGTCCATTTAGGGTAAGTTTGATTGACAGCGACTAAGTACGACTTTTGTCAGCCAATCTGATTGGCTGATAGCAGACTCATTCGAATCGCACGGCCAATCAAAGTCAGTGAGAAGGAAGAATTTGCCAACAGCTTATCGCTCTGTATTGACTGCAGAACGAACAAGAAAGAAAGAATAAACTTTGGTCAAACTTTTCTAGGTCTACCGAGTGAAGCGTAAACGTGGGACTGGATTGTTTCATGCGGGTGAACGACGGACCACTTTGGCGGTGTGCAGTGGGAAAAGAGGCCGTAGCAGTTATCGCAGTAAATCGATGAATTACAGTACTTCTCGAGGTATGGAAATGTTTTGTTACTGAAAATTTAGGATAGAAAGGAAGCGGCCACATTTTACTACTTTGGAATGACCATTACTTTGGATGAGTTTCTCGCGATAATTAAGAGGATTTTTTCTCAAGCGTTTATACTCGAACGAATTCAATGGAAGGGCACGTACATGTAAGCAAACGCGGATATTTAGCAGAATTTTATCTACATAAGTGACATTTTCCAGACATATTCCCTGCTTCAGAGTGGATTGTAGAAGGGAATTCCGTTTTATTTGCAGGAGGCAAAGAAAAAAGCCTCTACAGGAAATACGACAAAAAAAGTTTAGAAATTTTAATTCCTTTCTTTGCCAAGTTTTCCACAATGCAAACCAAGACACCCGCGACCAGTCCTCATAGGACGGAATCTATCAAAACATTTTCGAAGACTTCAAAGTTTAGTATTGAGTCTTTAGTTTCTAAAGAAGATCCCAAAGGATCTCAAGATATTTATCCTCTTGTAGATTCACCTTCGTCTATGAATTCTTCTCCAATTCCATCAAAGTCGTCATCCCCAGAGATAACCTACCCGCATTCGGATTTGTCTCCTAGGAGTCGATCTCCGTTCTCTCAGAGCTGGCATGGACAGAACTCATTGTCAGCAACCAAACTAAACCCTGTCTCAGAGCCTGTTGTTTTGGGCTCTGGAGCGTTTCAGTCTCTTAAGCGACACCGCAATGAACGATTCACTTCCTCAACAATAGTCCCCTCAACCCATTCTCTAGCGGCATCGAGGCTGGGATTGTCAGCCACTCCTTCTGGGTTGGGATTCCCCCCACACACACTTAGTACCCAGAGTCCTCATACAATTTTGACCGGTCTCCACCATCTTCAGACTGCTGGGAATGGTGCTCCCTTCTTGGCCCTGCAATCATCGCAGCTACACCATACGGGAGCCGCCGGCATGCTGGGAACTTTACCTGCACCCGGATCAGGCCAATTTGGCAGAGAACCCTTCGGTTCACTCTATCCTTGGTTACTAGCAAGAAACAGGTTAATGGCCACCGCACACCGGTTCCCAGGTGAGTTTGTTCTCTATAAAAGTATAATACAAATACCGTAATATGCTTTCATTTAGATTTTTACAAATTTCCAACATCTTTACGAAAGAAATATACTCTTTAATATGGAAACTTGTGAAAAGCTAATTAAGCTTTGGCCAAATGAATTTCATATCCTGTTGTGCCATAAAACCAAAATATTTTCATGTGAACTTTTAATTTGTTTTAAGAAACACTTTACTAAGTAGTAGATCGGACTTGCAGAAGTTGTCTTTATGTTGACATCTCATTACCGTTTTTAAAGAATCACAAGTACAATTCACTGACCTTACATTTGATACTTTACTTCATTTAAAGAAACATAAAGTTACTCTTACTATTTCTTCATACAATCACTTCTCTTCTTATGTCGTGATATATAACATGACACAATTTGATGCGGTCTTTGTGTGCTGTGTGATGTCTTTCTTTAAGAATCTGTTTATGTATTATAACTTGCTGATTCGATACAAACATTTGTGTAGAATTAATCGATAAACTTTTGGAATAAAAATTAAAACTTCGTCATGCCTACAAAAGGAAGGAACAAAAATAGTGATTTTAACCTGATTTAAAAGGTGATACAGTAGTGAAATGAAGTTTTCTGACACGTCTTGGATTTGAGCTGTTTAACTTAAAAATATGCAAATTTAAGGAAACTCCGATGCTTGTGAAAATCTTATTTATTTTAGCAACCACAAAACTGTAGATTCTGCTTCATATATAGCAGGCAAACGTATTCCAGGTTTTGATGTATACATGTATGTGGTTTCTTTCTTCCTCCCAACATAACGTCTTTTGAAATCACACATTTCCTCTGCGTGTTTATTCGATTTGCATTGGCACTAGAAATACCTTTTTTGAATCCATTCATAAAAGGTGTTTGTCAGTTGAAACTTTTTTACAGCCAGTCTTTTATTTTATCTTAAGAGGAATAGATGTCCATTTTACCTTCTATTTTGAAAAAAACAGTTGAAAGAGCTTGCGGTACGATTTTGATATCCCATGAGGTCAGTTGCATATGTCGGATTCAATGGTATGAAATAAAGTCTTAAATATTGCTTAAATCAATCTGTAAATTGTAAAAGTATCTAAATTTTAGCTTTGTAAATAGAGATTAACTTCGAGTAAATATCCTCCAGGTACGGTGCAGTTTCAACAAATTTTAGCAAAAAGTAACATTGCTGCACCAAAATGTAAACGGAACTGTAAGAAGCCATGACAAAATAATTTATCGGAAAAAACGTTATCTTATTTCTTTGACTTTTCCCAAAATTTTAGTGTTTGTTAGCTAATGCACAATTTTAAACCACTGTTTATTTCATGTGGAAAGTTCGAAGTCCAATTTAAAATCGATTTCAGTCCTCTAAAATGTCTTAACTTGTATACAGTGTCAGAACTGTCCAGGTGTCTAATGGTGTTATTTGATGTGGAATGTGTTTGTAAAAATTCAATAATTTCGCCAAAAGGCCGGGATTCTATTACACAGTTCTTAATTAATACACAATTTGGGTTTTTAATCACCTATTGTTCCTCTCTCATTTATCATCTGATGTGACAGCATGGAGCAATGGGCGATGAACCGAAACACAGAAATAGGAGCTGACAAACCTACCAAGAAGCATTCGTGTAGGCTCCAGATAAAAGAAAAAATGCAAAGAAGTCACATTGCATTTCTTATACCCTATTCTCGTGACTTTTTTTCCACACACCCTACTATCCTTTCACTACTCGCTCCATAGCTCATCTGAAAGACGTCTTATTACGAACCTCTTCAAATTTGCTCATTTATCACTTTTCCAATCATGGGATGAATAAAGCTCCTAATTACCACCAAATTTTCTTTTCAAATTATCCATTATTTCTTTAGAGATGTTCTCGATTAGCTATCAGGGGTCTTTCTTCTGAGTAGTGATAAATGACTTGACACAATAGCCACCCCGTCTGACTGCATAAGGTCGTTTGTGATTAACGTTGGTACAAGGCTTTCACACAATGAAAACTGTTTGGTCTCACTAACGAGTTAGTCAGAGATACCTTTAAGCTTAACAGATGCTCCTAGTCGAAGCTACTTGTTTGGTGTACGGTTGAAATACGTTAGGCGGTGTGTCACCCCTCCAATTTTCCTCAATAAACTATAGGTTAGCTTTTGATATTAGAACAGGACACCGTGACAGTGTTGTAAAAGATGATAAAAGTATATATACCCTTTTCATCCCGTTTCCTTTTGGAATATAGTCTGCTAAACGTACGCTATACTACTTTTTCTGCGACTGAGTACAAATCTGACAAGATTTTCAATAAAATTATGGTATATAGAAACATCGATGTACCGACTCATCGAAACGGATATAAATCAAGTCCATGGCCATACAAGGTTGTGAAAGGTGTGGTGGGGGGGGGGATGGGAGAAAACATTCACAGATTTACAAGTGTGACAACATGTATCAAATCAATGACAAGAATACTCCCTAGGCGAGAGAAAAAATCGGGGAGTGGGCTCCGCTTCTCATTTTTCCCTTGGCTACAGGCCTGACTGAATTTAGTTGACTCGATGTGAACAAGTCCTGCCTTATGTGCCTTCTCTGTAAATAAAACTTGGTTGATGTCACAAGTCACAAGTTCTCGATAAAGCGGCCATTAATGAAATTAACTTTAATTTATCCCTACTTGGTTGCCTACCCCTCAATTACTACCTTGACTGATGACATGCTCATACCTAAATACTACCTCTCTTGTGAGACAAAAATAACCTGAACAGAAAAAATAGCATAAAATACTGGCATAGCCACTTAAAATATGTAGATACAGAATGGGATCTTATATGGGGCATTCTCATTTTGGGTTAGTGTAGAGGTCTGTCTCATGATTGGTTTTAGAGGGTCATGTGACAATATTTTTACTCACTAAATTTTGAATTGAGAAGAGTATCTCATTAATTTAGCATGAATATACAATGTATATGTCCTGGAATATCACGAAAGTTACTTGAAAGGAAAAAAAAAAACGTGAGAAGAAATTTTTTGGGACCTGGCTATTGTTTCAAAATAAGTGTTGGGCAAATGTTTGTGTCATTTAACTGCACTAAAACCGTTTTGAAACCATTCGCAATCCTGATCCGTGGCATTGACAGTGAACATAAAACAGGTATTACCGTTAATTCATTACATTGGCGTAACTTTGAAACTACCTTACAGTAAAGCATCACTGACGCCTTTATATTTCATTATTTAAGCAAGCAAATTTTGTTTAAGAAATTTTTAAACACACATTTCTATGCATTGCGCATGAAATAATTGTCGCTCTTAAGACCCTGCTGCATTTGTTCTACAAGCCCTGCAAATAACTGTAGTAAGAATTAATTTGAGGCAATTTTCTTTCTCAAAGAACAAAGTATGTTTAGCGACCACAGATTGACCAACACGAAGGTTGGTTGGGTTCACTATGGGTATGCGTTCAGACTAGCGTGCATTCTTTTCTGTTTACCTTTGTAGGTTTTTCAAGAGCTGTCTAAGGAGTGTTAATTAGCCTGTATTGATATCATCTTCAAACCTCCCTGTATTCTTCACCTACAATCCCCATTATCGTACTCTCATTATGTTTTTAGAGCAGATCTATGAAAAGTAAATTTCGTGTTTCAAGTCAAAAGTAGCAACTCTGATTCTCTTTGCTTCGATTCAGCTTTTCAGCTTTACTGGATCGATAAAGAGCTTAACGGGAAGATGTCCACTCTCGAACGGTAACGGACCGGAAAGTGGACAAGACTATTTACGCCAGGCTGGCCCTAAATAAGTGGCAGAAGAAGCAGCTGTTGTGTAACATTAAATGACGGATAATATAGTAAAAGACCACTTAGACGTCGCTAGAGACATCCATACTTCTTATTGTGAATCTCTAATCTTTGCGTCACTATAGGCTTGTCTCATGTCATGCAGGGGCCCTGTAAAAATCCAGTACCATGACAGAGATACGTGCACTGAAGTGGGAAGTACGGAATTTAAAAGAAAGTTGAGAAACAGCAAAAATAAACCTGTACCAAATCTAAAACATATCTCTTGTGATATCTACCTTACTCTTAAAGGTATAGTGTGACATGACAGTAAAAGCCGCGACTTTACATACTCAGGAGTAAGACACCTAAGGAAACATCGGTTGAAATTAGGCCATGTCAATAACTTTTACTGTTTCAAAATATACTGTACCTCTTCAAAGTTTATGCTTCCGAAGCAACTTGTGACTTATGAAAAATATACTGTGGGATGTTGCAGAGTGTTTACATTTCTATTGGTCACCCTATATTAATTATCTAATTACTCATCAGTTTATGGTTTGGTAATCGATACCGATGATTTTCAAGGTCACATTTTAAAATTTCAAAATAAGTACTCATGAATAAATAATGTTGCAACTTTATGTGGAATAAAGATTGCAAAAACAAAGGAAAACATTATCCATATATGACATGTCCCTCTGTAGACATTACAAGCTTTGTGTAATGAGCTCATGTTTATGCATGATCAGGTACAAGGCAGAAATTACCCTATCAAAAGAGTCAATTGTTAATGGATTTGATTGTAATTGCGGCAATTTTCTTTGCTTTTAATGCTTTTTACACCAAATAGGCAACGTTATCATTTTTGTGTCACACGACCTTTATTTGACCAAGGTTGGCGTCAACAAAACATGGAGACAGATAATTCCTGATTTAAATGAGCTATCGTTTTTTTTCAGTCTGCGGTCACATTGCGTTCTTAATATACGTCTTAAAGTTTGCACAGAGAACTTTGATGTCGCTCTACAGATGCATGTATTTTTGCACAATAAATAAATTACGACCCGAAAAACATTGCCAAGCGTGCTCTCTCCCGGTATGAAAGTTGTGGTCGCGTGACAATAGTTTTCAATTAGATATGTAATTCGCGTTACTTTGTTTTTCTTTGCTTTGCTGACGCCGTGGAACCGCATTTACACAGTGCTAACAGTTTTGCCAGTAAAAACGGTAAATGACTCTCATAAAATGATCTCAACAGAGGGCAGGCTTTCCCTAATAATTTTGCTAGCTCTTCTAGTGTTACATGCTTGGGAAATTAAGGTTAGTTGTTACCTTCAGAATATGATGGACAGAAATTTAAAATACCACACATTTTAACATAATTACAAATTAAAAACAAGAACGCAAGGATTAATGTAGAAAGAATGAAGTGTTTGTGAACAATACAAAATTGGATTAAGTCCCATCCTGGTTGTTGTGCAGTTGTGCATTAGTTGTATAAGCTGTGAACTTTTTCTCTCGTTGGCTTTCCGATGTAACAAAATTATACAACACAAGGAGTAGAAATATCTTCGGTACTGTCCAAATCCTGATGGTGGCTGGAGTTCGAAGGGTTTCCTATTTCACACAGGGAAAGTGAATATAGACCTTTGCGTTGCCTATAATTGCTTATTGCTTTAAAAAATGAGACTTTATTCAAGCCAAACTGGCTTATTGGACTTGTTCTTGTCCTCAAAGCATTGAAAAAGACAAAGGGTGTACACGTCGCTAAAATGGTGGTTACGCTAACTCGCTGAGCGAACTTGAAGCAAAAGATAATTCTTTCCTAATTAAAGATTCATTCTCGTTCTGGGACAGAATGATATACAGTGCTCTCATGACATAATAAAACTCGCCAAGTGCTACTGGGAAGTTGGGGCGGAAGTTGGGGGCATGAGAGGGATATGAGGCTGGTCCCTTCGTCATAAAAATATTGTTTGTGATAAATATGTCTTTATCACATTTTAGTTTTGCTACTGCCGTCTCTTTGGGGACGTCGCACCTTTGATATATTCTCAGGCATGCCTTTTTGGCAAAATTTTATGTCATGTATAATTACTTAACGCTTGGAGGAGGAGACTTGACCATTCTGACGCCTTGTTCTCCGAGGAAAAGTTTTACTTTAGTGCAAAAATACATGCTCGTTAATTTCAGGAATAAAAATTCAGAATTATCTGGTTATAGCACGTTTGATCAGTTGATGGGAACAAACAATGTCAACTTAGGAGCTGTTCAAGTTCCGTCGTGCTTTTCTATTGTAGGGTTTGATTGAGTTTTTGTGTCAACACCCATGACCCTTCAGCTGTTCAGTACCAACTCCTTTTAGTAGTAGCCTAGTTTCACGAAAAAAAAAAATTCCCTGAAAACTTTTTCATTGTATTATGACAAAATGATAGCCTACCGATATGGTGTCACTCTCTTCGAATTTCCAATGAGTGCAATCGAGATTTTTCAACAGTGTAGATTACGTGAAAGCTCAAATTAATTATACCTTAGATAAGAAATCATTTACCTGTTGATAAAACAACAAACGTCGCTCCCTTTGAACTTCTTGGTCGAATGGGTTGTCTAACTAACGGCATGGTAACAACCTAACAAGTCACAGTTACACATACCTATAGTTTGTTATTTTAAGTGGCAATTGCTAGTGGAAAAACTGCTGTCGGCAATTTAAATAAATGACCATATCATTATCAAAACAGTTTAGCGTTCCCTTCTCAGGACTTCCGAGTGTGATAACAATTCAACTGCGTTTAAAATGTGAGTTGATAAATTTGTGTAGCGCCCTCTTTATAAAACATCCAATTTTTTGTCCAATAAAATGTAAAAGGTTTACTTCAACACTTCCACTGATATTAAACGAGTCAGAGTAATGACGAAGGTCCTGCTTAGAGCAATGGACGTCTTCACCTGTGGCATAATGGGAGGAACATAGTTTTTGGTTCCCATTTTGTGAGATCTGTTGATTTCCGGTACCGTATAATAAAATGAGGCAAATAGTCCGAAACGACTCTTACGAAAATCTTTCACTTTGAAATGTACCATCAATTTGTAGTGTAATAGATGATCCGCCGTCGGTTTTGAGAGCAGGAGGGAGCTTCAGGTGAAAATGAACATGAAATATGGCGGATGAATCATTGAGGTATCAAGTAATAGGCCTACACCAAGTATCGAGATGATTGACTCAGGTAAAATGTGGCAGCACTTTTAAGATCCAACTTTTCAGGCACATTAAAAATCACAATTTTGGATATAGATTTTGTATTTTTCATCCTTGAATATAAAATGACTTCCCTCAATTGAACTTTGGAGGAGGCGGGTTCGTGGTTTAAGTGACTGAAACAGCCTCCCATGGTTTAGTAATGTTTTGTGACAACGTTTGGAATCAGAAGCGGATCCACATAAGTGGGGGCAGGGAATAAATAAAAGGGGACAGAGAGACCAAAACTCACCTCGGTCTCACCAAGGGTGGTGATGGAGAGAGTCATTTTGTATAAGTGCATTTATACAGAACATCGCATGCTACAATCTTTTAGTGCATTTACTTATTTAACTACAACGTGTGTACTTTACACCCCCTAAAATCGGTCACTGACTGCCGGATTATTGTTCGGAAGTTTGCCAACAACCCGTGCTGTATGAATTGTTGGCAGATTTCGTACGGAGTTTTATTAATTCAAACTCTGATGAGACAAATAGGAAAAAATATCAGGCGTTATACGAAAATTGTCGACCTCGCAGTTTAATTTAACTGAAATGATGGGTAGATGCCCATTGTTTAACAAGGTGTTTCTTGATTGGCTGTTTCCATTGGATTGTATCGACTGTATTCTTTTTTAGGCATTAGGGTAATCTTAAGCCAGTTAGGAAATTTCTTGTTAAACAGTGCACATCGCCCCAAAATGATAATTCCGCCAAATCAGTAACTCTTTATCATGATCATTAGGCAACGCCAAACAGGCATACTACCTGATGTGACATTTGCTCAAAATTATAGAGTGAATACTTCTTAAACGTTTTTGAGTTCAATTATTTCTGATTTTTTCATATTTACCTGAATACTTTTATGAGTCAGTATGCAACCACGCAGGCATTTTCAGAGTTCCTTTGAGAACTAATCCCGTAGTTTTTTTAACTCCATTGTACGTAAATTCGTTCGCAAAAGTGGTTTGATAATGAATTGAAAACGTCACAACCTTGTAAAAGCCTCTAGTTGTCAGATTCAGACAGAAAAAAATTCACGTTTTAATTTTCTATGTAGCAAATCATTACAGTTAATTACAATTTGTTAGTTGTATTCTTTTGCTATTCTATCCCAGTTTACTCTGTTTTCATAGCGTTGCTGGATAGTTGCACCCTTTTTTCGAATTTAGGGTTAGAACATCAGACTTGCAGTCGGGTGGTCGGGATTTCGAGTCCTGACCGCTCACAACAAAGACTTTAAAGACAGAACCTACTGCCATTATGCTTGGTGCTCAGCGTAAGCAATTCAGTATGAAAACTACCAGTGAGCAGGGAGTTGCAACTGGAAAAAACCGCAGCCCTGCAGATCGACTGAAACCAATCGGTTGAAAACTGGGCCGTAAAACTCCATTTAACCTGACCTAACTTAAGATTCCCTCTTTCCTGACGCGGATGTGCTCTATCCTGTCACTAATCACATTCTCACAGTGGTTGCATATATTTTCTTATTTAAATATTCTATTTAATAATATTACCGTACCAATTCATGTTGTTTCTTTGTAATAAAAATCTCTTCATTTTCTCTATTCTCTGCAGACTTAAAGACTCTTACTTATCTTTGAGTCGCTTAATCTTTTTAATTGACTCTTTGTTTCATAGCATTTCATGACAAATAAAACTTTTCATCACCAGGTTCTGAGCTGGCACATAACGGGTTCCTCTTCCATTCGCCTTTCCGAAAACCTAAACGAATCCGCACAGCATTCTCCCCATCTCAGCTTCTTCGTCTGGAGCAGGCTTTCGAGAAGAATCATTACGTAGTTGGAGCAGAAAGGAAACAACTTGCAGCGGGACTAAACCTTACTGAAACACAGGTAAAGACGCTAAAGAAAAATACAGTGAACATAATTATGCAAATATCCAGGGGAATAGGGGTGGATCAGTCACCTTTGAATTGTTGTAAGACGTTATGCAGTTATACGACGTGTAATTGCTATGTTTCAACAAATACTAATTAAACCTGACATTTTATAAACAGCCTAATGAATTATGATTAATTAAAAGTGAAGAAGGCTTATCAGCTTGGTAAAACATTACTAGCAGATTAAGATTCATTTAGGTACAGTTTAAAATTGTCCCAGTGTCTAACTAAGTCTGTCTATTACTAGGCATGGCAGTGCAGTGACGTAATGTATAGTTATAGCACTAATACGGATAATCTTTAAGTTCAATTTTGTGTTCTTTCCAGAATTAATTGAATTCACTTCATTAATCATTTTTGTGTCGTAGGCAATGTAGATACTGGCATACAGTCCAGGGCTATAGCTGATGTACTGAATAATTTGTTTTAAGTGCGTCTAGTTAAGTCAACATTTAACTTCAGATAGGCCCGACATCAATCGATTTTATTGGCGGGTTGGAGTGTTGAGCTGTATACTTCCGTACACCCTCCAGCTAATTTGATCGATTTCTAGGCTTCCATATTCACTGACGTTCTCATGAAGATATAAAAAACCCACATTTGGCTGCCTTTCGACCAAATTTGCGGACTATAATTTAATGAAAGCTGACCCCGTAATTAACAAAATTTACCCTCAATTAACCAAATTGGAATATTAGTGTTTATTCTACTGATGAAATGCGCACTGTGGAGGTAAATTAGGAAAAGTGTAATTCAATTTGTGGAAATCATTAAAAGATAGGATGCTACTGCGGTAGGATTTACATGACTGTCAATGAGAGGAACCGTTAACCTGTAATATGACTTCAAGCTGGTTTCACTTAAAGCTGTACAGAGAACGAATAAAATCACATTTGGAAGAAAAGTCATGCGTTTATTCATTGACTTCAAAGTAGGTTTTTATGCAGGGCATCCTATGATTTCCTTAAATTTAACATTGGAATCTTACCTATGATTGTGTCTGAATACAGTATCGTTAAACAGGTCACGTCAATATGCTAAAGGTCTGGTATTTTCTGGGGTGAAAGGAATCCTAGTCGTTTAATTTGAGGATCGGTACTATATTAAAAAATATTTAATACACCGAAAACGTTGAAGGTTATGCAAAGAGAGAAACTTAATGAAATTTTGTTCGAATTGGTGATTGTGATCGCATTTTTGTAATTTTCATTGAAATGTCGCCTGCTCAGCGGTCGAAAAGTTGTGTTATCTCAAACTTAGAAACGACGTTTTTGGAAGAATCTTATGTCTTCGGCACGCAAAGTAGATAGTTATGCCGTGCACACAATGCAAAAATATTCATTCAGAATGTAAACATTGTTCGTAAAACACCCAGCTACTCTCTTGAGTCAAATGAAATTTATGGCTGCTATCTTTTGGGGTCGGTGTTAGCTATATTAAAAAGTTAATACATAAAAAAAAACAATGAAATCAAGACTAAAATTAATAAAAAGATTAGAACAGAGATTAATAAAAAAGTTTCCGCGATTTAATTATAAAGTGATCGCCTGTCTACTAAGTCAGATTAAAATGTTCTTAACCCGCACGGCAGGCAGTGGGTTGTGTTGTTGTTAATGATAACGCACTACATATGGAAGTGACCGCAAGTCTTCGATGCAGACAACATTTATATGATAGTCGTGTATGACACACAAAGTAAAATGAAATATAGAATGAATATAATCAGGATATAAGCAGCCCATGAAACGCCATGAAATTTTGAATACACAAAAGCCTTAGTATTCTATTTTTGGGTGGGTGTTTAATTAAAACTTTTAATTCATCTCAAACGAAGAAAAACTGATTCCAGAAAACAACTGCATTTTTAATGAAATACGGTACCAATCAATAATACAGTGATCACAATGTTTTCCTAGTCAGATCACAAGATAGTGGGGTATGTTGCACTGTAAAAAAAAGGAAACAAAAACGGAAAAAAATTGAGTTAGCGGAGGAGTCTAGTATAGGCATTGATGGTTTGGCCTACGGCCTTTTTCCAGTTGTGGGTTACTACATTGTTTTCCCTACTCCGTTGCATCTGTTAGGTAATTAAACCCAGACCGGATCTCCCGGGTGAAAGGCGGTCCCAAACACCCGACATCGATAAACAGTGAATCTCTAACAACTCTATGGTTAAACGATATATGTTAACTCATAAACGAAAGTCCAGTATTACATTACATCTGAGCCGTAGCACATACAACTCTTGGCAAAGGTGTGATTTAGCCTTTACCTCTTTGAAATTACTTTTCAATGTCAGGTGACCTCAGGTCCATTCTCTAAGCACTGGCAAACCCAATGCTTACCCAAATCTCACTTAATAATTTTGAGACGTCTGTTATTTCTTGGAGTTATAGCCCTAGAAGGAAGTCAGTCATTCGTCATCCCAACGACAATTTGACCAGTGGTCCACAGATATTCTCAATTGACACAGCTCTTCCATTCACATCAAATTAAAAAAAAATGCAAAGTTGCTCAAATTACACAGTTTGTGTTAAAAGCATGATGAATTTAAAACAAATTTTAGAAAGTTTTAAAAAGTACAAAATTGTACTACCAACTGTAGCTTAATGCGTCAGGTCCATAGTCAAGTAATGGGGCAAAAAAGGACCTCGCCTCCTTCAAAAAATCCTCCCAAGAGAGCTTGCCATTGACTTCGGACCTTTTTTGCGCCCGGTAAAATTTTGGCCCCTCCAGAACCTTATCTGGCTATCGACCTGTATAACGTATATCACAACCTGTAAGCATATAGGCTTTAAAACAACCACTGTATTTTGAAGTTCATTATTTGTCTTTAGCCTTTACCATAGAGCTACTATCTATACGCGCATTCCAAATAAAAATGTTATTTTTAACCTAGGAAATTTCCACAGATTGTGTATTTTTAATCATTATAGACCTCCCATGCAATAGAGCAATGTGTTTAATACTAACACAATAAATCAAAGTGTTTAACATAACATCATTATGATGGTAGTCAACAATTTTAACGTTAAACTAAAATAAGAAAAATCTTCATTTTAGAAAAGGGAAAATGTGAGCCAAAACCTTTCCGCTATATAAATTGAAAATACCACACTCTATTGAATAATTATAATAGGCTACATTAAATACGCCTTGCATATTGAACGTGTTAAGATGTTCCAAAACGATAACCTCCAAAACGAAGAAACTAAAAACAGCAGACAGGAAAAATCTCTAAAACGAAGACCTCCAAAACAAAGACCAACTGCCAAAGTCCCTCCTAGTGGAGACACGAGAAGACAACCCCTGCCTTATTAAACACATTACATAACACCCTTCTGTATACTTCTCTGTTTACTGACGGGTCTTCCCTTTTCGGTCTTCGTTTGCGGAACCAATATAGCATAGGAACCCGTTTAAATGGGTGGTCAGCTCACAAGGGGTCTGGCTGTTAAGCATGCATCCTGTAAGGAGTGTTGTACTTGTATCTAGACACGAATGTTGTACGAAGGGGGTTTTGACGGAAGTACATGGATATGAAGTCACACGCGGAGACAACTCACATGACTTACCAACGATATAAATCTTAAATGGACATAAAAATGATTCAAACAGTTTCTAACGATTATTTTGTTTCCCTGTAATATGCAATATTTAATCAGAAGAGACCCATTCTCGTGTTTCAAACAATCAAGGTCGTCTGTCTATAAACTGTCAAGTCTAGACGCGATGTAAACGAGAATATTTTTACTATTGAAAATATTTTTTTAAATTTCGTTTAACGTTTTGTGAACGTCTGCAAGTTGTACAAACGATATCAATTTTATCATTCTGGTAGCTTTGCTTCTTAACGCAATCGACTCTTTTCAAATCTCGGATAGAACTGTCACGAAATAGCCTAGAAGAAATCAATAACGTTGATAGCAAAAGTCACAATTTTAGGTCGGCTCTCTTACCCCACTTTCAGACAACGCAATCGCAAACATAACATGTTCTCATCATTCACTCCAGTCCACGAGGCTGACAGTGAATTCTTTCTCCCACAATTTGTATCCTGTTTTGGAACTTCTTACCCTTGTTGACACTTGCAGATAACCCAAACTTTAACGTTTAATGTAGTTATCGGTTTTTAAGGACGAAATGAAATAGAGGGCGCTTACAGACTTTAAAGATTTTGCCTGTGTGTCTTAAACATTAAACATGTGCAGTCAACTGACACTCTACGGTAAGACTTGATAAATTCAGTTTTCAAGCTTGAAAAGCGAATTTTCAGGTTTGGTAGATTTCGTTATGTGTTGACAGTGGAAGAAGGAAATGCATGAAAATCGAGTTTAAAGTTTAATATTCTTGAGAAAAAATAGATAATTTATTGTAACCATTTGTTACGATAAAGAATTATTAAAACGTTCGTAAGAATTATTATGTCGCTTTATGAAGTTTATTAGACTGCAGAGATGTTTAAAGATTAAAACACACGTTAAGTTGGTTGCTGGATAAATGAATTGCAAAGAAAACATTGACTTAACTGAATATTATCTACCCTGAGTTTTTCATATCCTTTGGCGTGCTTCAAGGGTAAAAGATTCCCACAATATTTTTTCTTCTTCTTTTTTTAAAGGCATACTTCATATTGACAAATCTAAAACTTTGGGTTGCACGAACTGTTTTAATGTAACATAAACCAAATTGAGGTTTCTACTTGAGCACGCGAAATTCAGTAAGTTCCCAAACGAGCAATCAAATCAAATTGATCTAGATTTTTCTAAACCGATATTAAGAAAAAATCTGGCCGCCACAGAAAATGCTGTTTGGGAGTGTCCTGATGCTCCCTTGGTCTAGTTTAATAAACAGGGGATAAAGTTAGTACGTCTTACTTTAATTGTAAACATTAAAAATACTATTATAAGAGCTTGAAATGGGACCTGAAAATGTCACACATTGCATTACATTCATGAGAAGTTTGGTTCAGTCATCTTTTGTAGTGTAAACCGACAAAAACGTTTATATGACAAATGTGTATCACTTGGTGCATAATAGTGATACTTTTGTTAAACAGATAGAAAACACCATTCGAAAATCAAATTAGTGATAAATGGGATAATATTCTCCGTCCAAAAATATGACTTCGTCGTTACACTATGCAGACGCTTTTTCCTTTGTACCTCACACAGAAAAGTTACTATAGGGTCACTGATATCGCTAGGATTGTGACAACGATTCTACGGGTAAATAAGTTAATTATCATTCCCAATTATGTCAGGTCTATTCGGTAACATTTCCTCTGCTATTTGTCTGCGACGCTTGTGGGCTGAAGCGCTGAGGAGTTCTCGATCTGTTACTCTTGCGGTACAAGTGCGCTCTTTTCCTTAACCTAAACTTTTTTATGCAAAGTTTATCATATTGGTATTCTTTTTCGACAAACCGTCTCAAAACCTGTTTTGAATTTAGACCTCTTTAACTGGTAGAAACTTAAAAAAAAGAAAGTTCCAACAGCCTTGCCATGTTACCCGAACACTCAGTTCATATTTGAATCGACTAAGATGATGAAACAAATCGGTATCTTTGCATGTTAGATTGGGTTAAAAGTTGAAGCAATTTGGTTTCATTTTGAATGAACCAAATCACGTCGAAAATGTTATTTTGTTTTTTCCCGCCACGATATTGATCTTTTCAAATTCGAGACAATGCGAATTTATTCAAATGTTTCCGTATACTTTGAAGGCGAAGGAAAAAGTCAATTTGAGGGGGAGATTTTAGGATGGGATGGGGTGCGACTTAATATACATTATCAAATGATTCATCAGATATAGCAATGAGTTATGATTGTTTAGAAGAAATAACAATCCCTTTGTTATGGTGCTAATACCCCAAACGTGACGAGAAAAATGACAGATAAGAGCGTTAAGGATGATGAATGAATTCAACATTTTACAACTTGCCCAAAGGTTTGCGAAAAAATTAAAATTGTTTTCTAAGGTTGGTTAGGGTAATCAATTTGCAAGGAAATAATAAACGAGTAGACCATAAAGTTGTCAGAGGCGGTCTTTACGGAGGGTTCTTACGATGCAACACAACATAACCGGTTTTATCTCCACCATTTTACAACGATTAACTTCCACACGTCAGCGTTTATCTCTTTCGAATAGCAAATTTATGGGCTATGTCTTGAATTCTGCATAAAACGATCACAAATTTAAGGGATATTAGAACATATTGTCACTCGTCTATAAACAGTATACGTGGTTTAACCCTCGAATATAAATCGGCGATGTTACCTTGGCGAAAACCCAGGATAAATAAACATCCCCTCAAAATTTAGAGCGACAAATATTAGCACGTTAATTCAAAATCGAAGAAAAGCAAAGAGACCTATGTGAACAGCGCGTATCCTGGTTAAACGTACAGTAAATAAAGCTTGAGGTGACAGCAATACAGCAGCGGCGTTTTACTTTGGGTAATGTGTCAAACAATGTTGTAGACAAAGAAGGTGTAATGACAGTGTTAATAGATACATGTCTGGAAGGGGCCGTCTTTTGTCTCATGGTGCTATCCATGGTGCTTGTCCTATTTTAGGAAAAGTGGTATAATTGTAACCGTCTTTATTAAAATTATTTAGTTTGGAAGTATTCAAAACTAATTTTAATGTTAGTTTACTTGAATGATTGATTTATTGTTTTTATTGATGAATTCTAACCGAGCTCTTAAATGGTCTCGATTAGAAATCAAGTTAGATTGCAACAAGCACAAAGTTAATTTCACCCTTTAATTTATTATAAATAAGAACAGTGTTAAAATCATTTGCATCTAGCTCTTTTGTCATTTGTTGTACGCCGAGGCCCTTTCTGTGTCAAAGAAAAAAGTCTTGCAGGCGCGCATGCGAGAATCATGATGTGGGCATTTCTACCACCTCTACTGACTGGTTATTTACAATCCTGCATTCTGAACACTGTCAGGTTTTTCTCAAACACACCGGCCCCGCCACTATAATGATTTGCAAAAGCCACTAGAACCGTAGAAAGCCACCAGAAAGTAAGGGTAGATGCGCACTGTTTAACAAGGTTTTTCTTGATTGGATGTTGCCATTGAATCGATTGTATTCTTTGTTAGGGTTTGGGATTGGGGCTATCGTGAACCAGTTAGGAAATTTCTAGTAAACCCCCAACAGTTAATTTTTTGGATGGTCGAAAGGAATAGACCACATTTATTGGATTTTTTTAGTGAATAACGAGTCTCGAATAACGAGTCTAGACTCCAAATTAGAAAAAAAAAATAACGGACCGTCTTCGCTCCGTTCGTTATATTTCCAACTTTGGAGTTTCGACGGTTTATTCACCAACAATAGTTCAACAAATGCAGTTCGTTCCTTAAATGAATCATTTTGCTTCCCAGTGGGTGGATAGAAATCCTGTTCTTAGCATTAAAAACTTTATGCTTTCCCGTGGGTGGGTTTCGGGGTAAACAACGGTGAATTTAGAAACAGGAAGCAAATTTAATTCAAATTTATTTTGATTTATTTATATCATTTTATAAAAGATTAAACTGTAACATTATGTTGAAACTGAGTATGCTTCAAAAAGTTCTTTAAAGAAAAAATAATCTGTTAAGAATTGCTTTATAGCCTACATATTCCTGAACATTTTGAAAAGGGTCTATCATGCTTGGGAAGAACTGAAATGCGGAAAGTCATACTAGTCGGCATTTTTTTAAATTTTTATCGCTTAACTTAAATTTTCCTTCTTTTAACTTACATGCTTCATTTTAGTGGAGATTAAAACAATTTCTTTTTCGTTATTTTGATGTTTTTTCTTCAACTAATGAACCACTGTCATGATTATTTTAGTCCAAAAAATTATTCATTAAGTATTGTTTTGTTTCAGTGCACTGTTTAACACGTGACAGAGAGTCTTTCTTTCCCTGTTACTACAAATTTAAATCTTATGCGTCTTTCCCTGAATTTATCTTATTCATATGTTGCAAAGTTAACGGGTGCATATTTTGTTCCAAAATTATTTCATAAAACAGTTCTTTGGTAAATCTTCTTCCGTGTTTTTAAGGGGACTGACGAAATTATGTCATTTCGCTTTACAGGTGAAAGTCTGGTTTCAGAACAGAAGGACAAAATACAAACGAATAAAAGCCGAAGAGGACGGTGAGGAAGAACCGAAAAAGAAAGGATCACATCACGTGACAAGATGGCAAATAGAGACACAGCAGGCTTCATGATGGTCCTCTACCAAAGAAACGAAACATGCTGTGCATTCATTTGCGACCGATCGAACATTGCCACATTTTTTTTGTTTTATTGTAATAT
The DNA here is from genome assembly GCA_037179385.1 of Holothuria scabra. NCBI lineage: Eukaryota > Metazoa > Echinodermata > Holothuroidea > Aspidochirotida > Holothuriidae > Holothuria > Holothuria scabra. Next base: position 24,156,936 of record CM074194.1, read on the forward strand.
TGAACAGAGTCGGAGAACTCGAAATATCGATCCAAGCCGATCAACCAGAGATTAAACATCTTGTGCAGGGATAAAAAAAATCCTCCTAACGAACAGACGAGAGGGCTTTTTACGAAAGTTTGCAAAGAGGCTCGTTGCCATTCAGATCACAGAAAAGGAAATATTTTTGTGAGACGCAGATGCTAAAATTTTGTCGCCATAAGAAAGACACCAATCTACTGCAGCTGCCTGAATACTTGCATTTGCACCAGTCCATATTTTTGTAGCAACTACTAAGAGGGTTTTGATGTTCTTTTTTTTATACAGTTGTAGGTGGGGTGGGACACATATAAGCAGTGTGATGAAAGTTAAATGTAATACCATTTATAGCAAGTTCCTTTCTGTCTGCATAACAATCAATTGCAAACAAAACATGAATTCATGTCCTTTGCTTGTATGAAGTTTTTTGTTCATGCAGAAGAAGACCATTTAAAGGTCAGGAGCAGTCCCCCAAAACTTGTTTTGAAGCAACAGCTAAACATCACAATTCTCGTCTCATTTCTGTTCAAAGAATCTTTCATAATGTTTGATTACTTCAATATAACATATAAACGTTAAACCGAGCAGTAACTTCTAGTAAATTTCACATTTGAGGAGTAAAAATGTTGTCACATGACCCTCAACAGCCAATCATGAAACTGGACAGTCTACTACCCTGCTTCAAGTTGGGGTGACTGCTCCTGCCCTTTAATTTTGAAGCCGCGAATAAAGAAGCCAAGCCGAATGAACGAAGTAATGAGTTTTTGAAGTACTTTCCTACTTCTAATACCGTCATGGGGTATAACCAGGGAGTCTCTAGCAACTCTCTGGTATAACACAGATCTTCTACTATGTTAGTTTGGGAAAAGTTCTTGTCCGTAGTTATGGTGGTTCTCTAACTAGGGGCACCGGCACTGTACAGGGAGGGAAAAGGATACAATATACCGCAAACTTATAGTATTCTCTGCAATATTGATTTACTAAATGGGGATGTGAAGGTTTGTTACAGTGAATTCAAGTTAATCGGCTAGTGTAATCTCAAAAGGTCTTATGTCTGCATACACCCACAAAAGAGAAGCTGTAGGCCTACAAAAAGAAAACCGAAAAAGTTTTGTCAATTTTTTTTAAATCAATTGACAGCACCTTTTCTACTGAGTTTTATGGCATTATATATATATATATATATATATGGGGGCATAGTTTCGCGTGTTGGAATATCGCAAAAATCATAACAAGGAACAACAGGTGATGCCTTTTATTCCACTTAATATTGAACAACACCTCGAAACAGCGCAAATTTTCAGACCCCTGATCCTTTATTAAGTACAACAGAAAATGCAAACGGTCTGGAGACAGAAGTCTGAGAAACGTTTTCTATTCTTGTTTTTCTAACTTGACAAAGGACTATGTATTAAATTTTTTGTAATTTTGAAAATTACCTTTTTGTGCCATTTTGTCTGCAAGGTTTTGGCTGTACCATGTGTAGTTTTGCAAACTTGCAAAAATTGTGAAATCAACTTGCCCATCATTTGATCAAATGATACTAAAATGTCTTAAATTTAAATGGCCAGTTTTACGCTTTTTTAATATTTGATATTGATGATTTACTGTCTGAGGCTAACAAACGTGAATAAATTCAATTTAATATGATACCATTTACAGATTTAGGTCGAAAATGCAATTTGAAACGTGTTGAGCTAGGCCTATTTCACACTTTTGCTTGCCTTTCCTATAACCTGTATAAGTCTGTAAGTAGGTTGAACTCTTTACATGTTTTAAGCATATATGTTTACCACCGGAAGGAGTTTAACACAAAACGGTTAGGAACGCATTAGGGCAAAAAAGTGTATAATTCCTTTACACTAAATTTTTTGGAGTTCAAAGTCACGACTTGATTCTTAAAAAAGAAGTAGACTTGCCTCCCATGTGAAAACCACCACTTTGTTGCAGCGTTCCAATAGCCATCTAGTGCACGAGATAACAGAGTGATTCTCCTCTACCTGTCTACAGAATAATATATATCAGAGGTGTGGCAGGCTCGTAACTTCCCTAAGCCAAATGAATCCGCTCTAAAGGTTAACGACTCCGAATCTCCCTGTCAGGAGTTTTATTGCAAAATGGAGAAAAAATCTATACCAACCTGCCGGTGTGTCCTTTGCGTGTTTATAGATATACTAGGGAGATGCCAGCAACTCGCCAAATCGCTAGATGTACAGCAGTTTCAAAATCCATTTTTACCTTTTGCAATATTGTTCCTGATATGTACCAAGAAATTGCCAGAGGATCCGGACATCAAAAGTTGAAATGTCGGATAAATATACACGTAAAACATGGTGATCACCTATTTAGTAGGTAGAAAGGGAAAATTGTTGAGTGAGGTTAAAAAAGTGGTGTGCCTGAACGGTGACGGGTTAGAGTGGGTATTTCTGTATTTTAGGTAATGAAAGACATATATATAGAGTAAGTCGAGTGACGTAGCGACCTTATATGAATACCGAACTGGATATATATATATATATATATATATATATATATATATATATATATATATATATATATATATATATATATATATATATATATATATATATATATATATATATATATATATATATATATATATATATATATATATATATATATATATATATATATATATATATATATATATATATATATATATATATGTCCTATTGGTGCTGTTTCTTAGTACTGTCTCTGAATAACGTACGAATGTACGAATTATATTGCCGTCAGTGTGCTACTGTGATATAATTTAAAGGTGAAAGGGGTTGTCTTTGCTGAAGAGAATTTCCAGCTTTCCAGCACGTCTTATATTGTCCTAGATTCACAAATGAAAAGCGCAGTCAGATGAAAGTCGGTCAATGTCATATTGTTAGCTTTAGTAGTGGCATTAAGATCATTAAAGCGCGATGTTTTGTTCTTATGGTAACTTACTCGCACGTATTATTTTTCTTTATCATGTGACCTTGATGGACCTGTTCATATATAATGCCACCGCATGACATTTACCTCAAAGAAATGTTAATTACTTTACATGTTGGCCGTGATGTATACAACATTATATCTTGTAGAGTGTAATGACACAATTTATGCTGTCTATAAATTAAAATTTATGGACAGGAATGTAAATAAAAAATGAAGTATGAACGATAATAACTGTATTTGTTTTTCCAATGATATCGTATACCACTATATTTGGCATCCAGGTCTGCAGGTCGTCATCGCTTAGGTTTGCCAGCTTTAAAAAATTACATCATCTCAACACTGCTCAGACCATCCATTAAATGCGGAACGCGTAGCAGTTAAACAAAATGGCGGTACTAATTTACCCTGGAGTTATTCTATGCGTTGTATTCTTCATCATTTCCTCTAATACAAATTAATGGCTACAGTCAATATAATTCAACTGTTTTATTTCGTTAGGAAGACACCCCAGTCGCTCAGTTCTTGAAATGACAAATCATCGACGGATTGTAATGGTACCTCTCTCGAGTAAACGAACCATTCAGTTTTTCTGATAATAAACACTTAAGACGGTCAAGCGATCATTCCTGAAACGCTCAGAGAAAACTTGATTCATTAACGCTCACAACTTAATGCTGTATTAAGACAATCAATCTGGTGTCATACTTGTAATTCCTAAAATTATTCAGCCGCGATACAGGAACGAAAACTAAGGACCCGTGAGTATAAATACTAATGCGGAATAGTTAGACTTAATAGGCATGCCCATGTAAAAGAAATATGACCGACTTATAAATTAAATAAAACTTGCCGTTTTAATTAAAATAGGAAAAGCTTGCCCGATGAGATATTGAGCAAATTCAAAAATAAATTTGTTTTCTTTCTTATTAATAGAAGATTATTTACCTTGAAATTTCCTTCAAGTATGCAATATTTTTTATAATAATTGTTTTTTTTTAAATTTCTTTTCTATTTAAGCATTGCTACACAGTAGCGTCAACAAACTTGTTGAAGTAGAGGGTGTCGGCGATCCAACGGAGGGGAGGGCTTTATTGGGGGCACTCTGAACAATTGAAGCCCTCTTATTTAGTCTCCGTGGCCTTAACGGCTTGAAGTGGGCCCTGGAAAGTTAATATATGGCTGCAGTTGGGGTAACTGCATTTCCCATTTAATGTTATTCTGTACTGCATGATGATACTACGCTTGAAATTATCTTCCATTTCTGCGGAAAATAAAACATATTTTATCATGGTATTAGATCCGAATAAAACAGAGATGAACTCAATCTTACCCTGAACGAAAGTACTGATTGCCAAATACAAGCAATTCAAGGCCGCGATACAGGAACGAAAACAAACTAAACCAGAGTTTGATTAACACGTGTTTGGGTCGAACGAGTGTTCATAAACAGAAAACAAAAGTGAGGGCGCCACTTACGTCTCAATAAAACAACTATCTGAATAAACTGCATTTGTCAGAGTGATGTTGGTGAATAAACAGTCTTGACTCCAAATTTGGGGAACCGGGCGAGGCGAAAGCCGAGTCAATTGTTTTCACAAATTTAGAGACGAAACGGTCTATTCATCAACAATGATCCGACCAATGCGGTTTATTTCTTTTCTGCCATCAAAATTTGTCTTCTCTGGGTTTACTTTCTCTAACTTTGTAACTGATTTCTAGGGCCGATGCGACCTGTTTAGCAACAAATTTTCTAACTGGCTAACGATTAAGCTAGTTCGTAACCAATCTCCCAACTCTAACAAAGAAGACAATAGAATACAAAAATGATTGGCAATCAAACAGTTAACTTGTTAAACAGTGCACATCAGCTTGGTAGGCTTAGAGATTGTAGTGCATCCACCTCCATATCGCGTCTCATAACTTTGTAAATAGAGGACGCTTCCATCCTTGTGTTCATGATCTGCGTGCAAAAGAAGCGCAAGCCTTTGCTCTTTTTGGGCGTGTAAGCATTCGAGGCATGTCTTATAATATGTGACGCGCGTTGACAAGAATGCATCCTTAACCCTTTACCGTTGTTTGGGTCCTTTTGGACCCACACGGAGAGCTCGGCTGTCACCCATCTTTACTGTTTCACGCGGAGCTCGAAACTGCGAGTAGCTACCCGAAAATTCGGCCACAACAACGTGAGAGACAATAGTTTGAGGTCACGGGGTCAATGGCCCACGGAAGCTGATGCGGGGCGTGCTACGTCCGCTTTTCCGCCCACTCCCGAGGCGCGCAAATATGCCCCGATCGGAGCACAACGGTAAAGGGTTAACAAAGTAAAGTGCACGGATAGAAGCAATAGGAAAAGGGCACACGTGTTGGTGCAAAGTTACACGAGCACGTGTGCTGTCATGATATGTGTGGTCGGTTGGCAAAAATGCAACCCCCACATTGCTTGCGGTTTCTTCATATTATTTAATTGCCGGTATATCGAAGAAAAACCGGTCAGTGTTTAACCAATCAATGCAGGATTCTTAATTACCAGTACTTTGAGGTGGCAGAATTGTGGATAAAGGTTGTGTCTTAAAAGTCAACCTTGACAATCCAACAAAAGGTTTCTTAAGTTACAAAAATAAAATGGTGAAACTTTCTCAAACGTGAAAAACATTTTAGGCAGGTCTATTGGTGAAATCGCTCCATAACTTGGGAAGTCCCCTGTCCTAATCTCTGTCATCTAGTAAGCTACATCAGTAACAGATATAGCTTACTATTTTTATTCATTGGTGAAATGCATAATAAAATGAAGGGTGCTCTGGTAGAAAGAGATATTGCAAAATAACTTGTTATATATATATATATATATATATATATATATATATATATATATATATATATATATATATATATATGTGTGTGTGTGTGTGTGTGTGTGTGTGTCTGTGTCTGTTTTTTCCGTGAATTTTTGTCCTTAAGGCGAAGCGTAAATATATCCCTTACCGTACCTTATGGCTAAAATAAAATGATAAAATGCGTAATCATCTAATAAATCATCCTAACGTCCTCAACGTATAATCAATCAATCTGAAATTGTTCTCTATCTGTGCGAGTCACAACAGACAGATACCGTGCGTGTACGTAAATTTGTAGGCATTGGACAAATATCACATGTATTGTATATTTGAAAGATTGTCTTACGTTTACGTGTTCATAAATGAATATAAAGAAAATGACCTTATGTCTTCATAATGTGATTAAATTAACGAGCAGGTGAAAAGATCGTCGAATGAAACTCATCTTTTGTGACTGTTTTGAAACAAAGAAAACTGAAGAAAGCATTACTCGTCAATATCAGCACATGAAATCATTCCAGTATACATTAAGCCTCAGTTAACTTGTTGTGATTTCATCTATAAATGAAAACTTCAAAAAGAAATTAAAGAAATTCCCAATCAATTCGTATGTTCAGATTCTTTTTCACGCATGAAAGGTATTCTTCCTGTAAAATACCCAAAGGGTCGTATGGTTGCTAGATCAGACTTGCGTATGGAAGACCAGAAAATCTGCGGTATACTTCTACTCCGTTCTTGTTCTGTTTTCTGTAGATTCCTATTGTTACTCAATTTTCAAGAAACTGGTTGGTAAGCTAAGTCTAGCAATTTAGCAATAACTAGCGTTACTTTATTTGATGCGCAATTACACTTCGTGTCTTCTTTGAGGCCTGCTTAACACGACTTATATCAGCTAAATTAGAGAGTATTAAACAAATGCCTCCCATTATTTGCTTCACCTATCTTTTAAAACTGCATTAAGGAGTTGAATAAACGGAGATAGTTGTAAGCCACTCGCTTGCCAAGGATCGACTCACTCTTACTTAAAGAGGTTCATCGACAAAAAAGGCAATTTTCATTTCCTTCGTCTTGAAGGAAGATGTTGAATGATTTTTTTTTTACTGTCAAAGTTTATGCTCATTAAATTTGAAAGATTTTTCTAATTGGATTTTCTTTGAAACACTTCTCAAAAATATATTGTAAAATATATTATATAAACGGCATATAGGTATATCACATAATGGTTAAATCCAAAGTGTGTAAATAAACTAGTTCTAACAGTTTTGAAGAAAACAGTGCTTGTAATTAAACATTGCATTATCTAACCTTTACCTACCACTTTTAAGGTGACCTTCATCAATCAAATGCAGTGTTTAAAGTTGTTCTTTAATTAAAAAGAAATACTCATTATAAGAGGTACGGCTTCATAACAGTAATTGGTCTACGTGATAAAAAATCAGTGTAATATTTAGAAATATATAAGTATGTCTAGTTTTCACAAATTACTACCTCTAAGACAGCTCATATAAGCATTGATGTACTATCTCTCTGAGTGATAGTAACTTATTAATAGAGTAAACAAGAGAAGAAACAGTCTATATTTAGTCAATGTTGAAGTCATACACGCCCATGAGACTTCACAATTAAGCTATGGCTGTCTTCATTTTTGATGCTTGTCCTCGGGACATATTTATGGTCAGTTAACATGTACATCACAAGTAGCAACCTATATTTCTGACTTCAGACATCATCACTGGTCCTGGTTATATGAATAAGGAGCACACTCGTGATTCTAATCGTATTTTCTATTTCAAATGATCACAGATGACTGTCTAAAACCTGAACTCTTCGACCACTAATTGGGGTTTTATTGACCTATTTTCGCCTTCAACAGGTTACCGTCGCTTTAAATCGGGGGAGAAAAATTGGTGAGTTCTCGTAGTCGGGCTTCCGATTGGCCTTCCTTCCTGTTTCCTATACCTGATAATAGCCTCCTCTCGAAATTACTTCAGAATTGATTCAGGCTTGGCAAGAAGTGATCTTGAAATCAAACAGGCCGCTTCAAAAACCAATATCCGTCTGGGAAAACTTGGCGTTCTTTTACTTCATCCGTCCCAACCGGAAACCTTCTCGCTTACGACTGCAGGCAATTTTTGGCTCATTTCGCCTTATTTTGACGGAAAATGAGCCAACAATTGGCTTGTTATTTAAGGGGACAGATAATATTCCTGCCACATATCGAAGGAAGTTCTTATGAACAATTTTCGGCGGTTGGTGAAAGGTAATTATGGGTAATTCTTCCTCGCCTTATCGCCTTCCGATAGAGGAACCTAGAAAGATTAAATCCGATGGTGGATCGTAATAAAAACCTTCATTTTATCACTGAACCGTGCGCAAAACCGCGATTGAATAGTTTTCATTTATTGGAGAGTTAATGTCACCAAAATTGACAATTTAACAAAATTTCGACGAATTCTTTCAGTCAATCAGTTTCTTCTGCTACGAGATGTAGTTCCATGATAAAATACAAAGCTTTTGTAAAATATTGGAAGAGCTAAATTGATCAGAGAATATCTGAATATAGGTTGTGTTTGTATGATTAAACCCTATATATTGCATCGCATGCTATTCGACCAGTGTGTTCGTTGATTGCGAAACCAGGTAATTAAAGTGTGAGGTAAACGTGAAAGTCCTGTGATTTTAATATTACAGAAGCTTATACATCGATTTGGGTCTAAATGTCAGGGGTAACTTGAACAATTTCTACGAATTTTTTGTTTTGGTAATATAATGACAATGTGGATTGCTCTTTATCTATAACTACTTTTACTCGTCTTAGATTTACGGCACTTGAATGTAAATACATCAAAGTGGTTTTAGATAGGGCATAAAGACTATGATCTGACGTTCGTAGTAAAATATGCATGGAAAGATAATTTTTTTAAGTCGGATCCCCGATCATCAAAGGTTTGTTCTAGAACTTGAATTGTTGATTTGGATGAATTCATCAGCCAATGGCTTCTCCCACCATTCGCTATCAGCGTCGTAAAACACGTGCCTTCCAAGACTTGATAAAATAACAAGATATAAGAGAAAGGGTATCCTGTTTTGTGTGGTGTGTGTTACCCTCCCATCGTGTTCATCCTGTTTTTCCTATCAAAATAGTGGTTTAGTGTGCTTTGTAATACTACATTCATGCTCTGCAATTTTCTACATTCAGCATTCTATCAATATAAAGTTGGCTTCCTTACCTGATCAGCTGGTTACTTATTTTGGTAAAAAACAAAATATGATGTGCAAGCCTATATTGCACTGCTAATCTATTCGTCTTAAATTTCAATATTATTAAAAGATGACACTTGTTAGGCCATAGTTTCCTATCACTCTGAACAACAACTTTCCATTCATTCCTCCTCTTAGGCTAGATGGGCACTGTTTAAAAAGGTGTTTTGATTGGTTCCTGCCATTCTATTGTATCGATTGTATTCTTTGTTAGGGTTAGGGATTAGGTCAGGGCCGGATTAGGGCGATTGTTAGCCAGTTAGGAAATTTCTTGTTAAACAATGCACATCACCCCTCCTCTTATCGTTTTTGGGCCTCCTTCATTCTTACAACATTTTCCTTTGCTTCTCAAAATTTCTGTGAGGGGAGATCACAGCCAAATTTCTGTGGGGATATTACCCCTTTTCGGATTTTCTGCCTTTTGATACTGTGCAAGACTTAAATAAGATTAAGAAATAATCGATTTTAAAAGCTGTTTACTTCCCATTAACTTTTTACCTTGACTATCATGATGTTTTAACTTTTCAGTCAAATCTTGAAAAAGGTTAGTCTCGCTAAAGATTTCTTTGTTTCTTTAAAAGCATGCCAGACTTTTGAGACTCAAATAGCTGGCGGAATTTGTTAAGACCCCTGCCCGAGATTCATGTGCAGAAATTTTGGATGAAATCAGTCCTTCCCGTTCATGCCTTGTACAAATATGAAATGGTGAACAATTACGTGAGCCTTTTCGGGCATGAAATCTGCTCTCAGGATTTACAAATTACAAATTTCGTTCAAATTCTTGCTCAAACCATCCTGCTGTGCACAAAAGCATATGTGGGGTTTCTGTGTGAGTATAATCTTGACTTATTTGTGACAACTGGTGGAGAAATAATCTTCTGTAGAAAAGTTTTCGCTCAATGGATTTCATCATGCACAACATAATTATGACGGTAAATTGTGACTTACAGTTGAGATCATAATGCCTTCAATGGCAACTTCGGCAAATATTGGGATGCTGATGTAGCCTATATTACAGAAACTTAATATTTCCCCAATACTGATCATGAGACTAAGCGGTATCACAGGTTTGTATTGAAATTTCCTCCAATTTTCTTTAACATTCCCTTCACTAGACCAGCTCATTCCTATATTTGTGTTATTGAACATTGCGTGTACGTTATTTTGATGCATTAAAACTGTGACATTTTATTGGTGAATGTCGGTCACCGATCGATTATATAGGTATTGGGTTGTGTGTAGGCCTAGCTCTCCTTTAGTGTTGTACATGTGAGCCTGCACACTTGGACGTTACCGGGTATGTAGAAACGTAACACGTTTTTCAAGTCATTTTTATGAAGATGAACAGGGGTGATGGATCTCTTAATTTCTCCTTGTTTCCCTGTCTCGCCAATGATCACATGATTGAAAAAAGGCTAACCATTTCGCTATGCAGAGCGACATCAGTTACTTTAAATTTGGAAGCTGTTCTTGTTGTAGTGCATGGGATGGCCATAGAGGTATTACAAAGCGGTTTCTTCGAGGAACAGGCTGCAATGGTTCTAAATCGACCTCAGTCCCACCATGGCGCGGGGTTTAGGTCAGAAAATTTGATTTCCAGACGCCAGAGGACTCAAAGTTACTTGGTTACGACTACAACTACACCCTGACAAGTCGAAATGGGGACCAAGTCACAACAGGTGGAACTTATCCGGAGCTGTTGGGAAGAAAAAATTATTAATTATTCTTTTTTGCAGCTCCCTGGTCAAACCGAGAAGGAGTTGGGGACGAGAATCGCAATTTCAAAATGTCGAAAAACTTAAGTTGTGGTTTAATTTTTTCCAGAGAGTCAGAGAATGTTAAACGTAGCAAACGGTTTGCTAAATGATGCCAGGGGTGATTATTTTGATTTATTCTTGAAGGGTGGCTTTCCAAAGGTTTTAATTCAAAAGTCTTTGAGAATAACACATTTTCTAAACAAATTTTGCCCCACATTTGATATTTTAGATGCTAATGGCACGAGTCTCATTCCTTACCATTATTTTTTGAAACATAATTGGTTGCTAAACATTAAGTGTTTAATAGCTGAAGGTGTTCAAAATGTAGATTTTTTTTACAAAGCCGGACAAAATAAGTGTTCGATTGCTAGACTCGCCTCAATACACCACTGTCCAAGGAGCAGCTTCCCGTTGTCAGGTAGTAACTGTATATATATACCCCATATCTCATGTTAGCACGGTGTACTTTTAACAGTAAATCTGCAGCAGTCTTGACTAAATCATATGGCTAGACAAGGAAGTAATGTCGTACAGCTTACTACATATAGCCTGCGTAACCTGGCGACCTGGCTAGAGAATCAACCTAGAAGCCGAGTAGTGACTGCAATGTAAATTATTTTAAATACATATCAGATTGGTTTGGTTTTATTTCAACAACCTCCAGACTCCTGATTTTTTTTATGGAAACTTGCACAAAACTCATACTTTGATTTTTGCCCAGCAGTGGGCGTGGCTTACCTGTTGTGGCGAACGTGAAAGCACCCTGTTGAGGGGGTAGTCAAGGAATAGACATCCCCCGGCCTTGTGCAGCTACGTCCACTAGTCTGATTTGTCCTATTCAACTCAGTCAGGCCGACTTTTATTACACGGAGTAGTTTTGTGTACCTATATCCACATACACCAAGGTATAATCACCTCCCAGATCCTCTTCGTCAAATGATAACGAGGCGTGGGGGGGGGGGGGGATCTCCTGTTCCGTGAATCTTCACCATTGCTTGTTATTATCCCAGTCGGATAACCTCTCCGTGGACAACACTAATGTTGCATGAGAGTTGCGTGTGTGGGAACAGCAAACGGTTGCGTGAAAAATCACGCAACTTGTTGATAGTTGAACCGCAAGTTGAATCGCGTATACGCATTGGCGACACACTTACGTCATCCTTGGGGCAAAATAATGGAACACGTAGTCACACGCATAAGAATTCGCCCTGCAGGTGTATCAGACAGTGTGCGTATTCGACTGGTTGACAAATTGCACAAGGGCTATAGAGGTTAAACGGAGCCATACATGGCCGACCAATGATGTAAATGAATGGTATGAGGACCGTGTAGCCCTTGTTAGGGCTTTTCGGCCTTTTGTTGCACATAACATGCACGGCAATCAAAATCATACCCGTTTCCTATCTGCACACCCCCCCCCCCCCATACTCGTTCTCTGATATGCGTCCCCTCTCATTCGAGGCCGGCAGATGAAAGGAGGCCGGTAATTGAGAGGGGGTGCAGATGAGAAAAGAGTGCATATTAGAGAGCGTGTAGAGTAGAGGGAGTGCAAATAGAGAACTGTAATGATTTATGCGCACCGAAATGCCGAAAAGCCCTAACAAGGGCTAAGGTCCGTGAGGTTGGTCAATTGTTTTCCTTCAGTGGTTTCGTCGAACGATCCTTCGCCATAGGGTCGGGAGGACTTAAGAGAAAGCAAGGAAAGCGCCAAGGCTTGCCAAGGGCGTCGATTTGGATTTCAAAGTGGTGGGGGTAACTTCTGGCCTAAAGTTTTCCTCCTGTCCGGGTAAGGTGTCCACAGCGGCCTAGCTACACATTTTTGATGGTGGGAGTGGGTGAGCATCCATATTTCATATTTTACAATTTTTTAAGTGTGAACACCATTGTACTAGGAAAGTAATTTGCGGCGCGCAAAGCGCTCTGAAATTTTTGTCCTTTTTCGAATAATAGAAAATTTGGAGCTTGTATCACAGAAAAGTTTGGATTCTGAGTTTCCTGTAAGAAAATTTGAAAAGCTGAGGGATTACTGAAGAATTTGCATATTCTGTCGGCAAATATGTGATTCAGCGGCGACCAAAGATGTTGTTGTTGTTGCTGCAAAATGTTATCCACCGCCTACAAAATGTGGCTCTCCGACGAAATTTTTTGAGTCAAGAGCTTATGTTATAGGAAAAATTTGGAATTTTATGAAAGAAATTTGATAAAAGTAGCACTGTAGTTACCGTTGTCACTTGATGATCTGGTGTCACATGTAGCAAATTACTGATTTTGTCACCAGAGCTAGGAAACGTTTACCAAATTGAAGGTTGAGCAAGCACCTCTGCTTAGGAATTGCAATTTGCGGCGAGCGGAGGTCGCGGAAAATTTTGCTTTTTTGAAACAAATAATGACAAATATGGTGCTTTTAATGGAGAGAATTTGGAATTTTGGAATTTTATGAGTTGTTAAAACCACACAGTAGACTGGTTTCACAAATGGCAAATTTCTGAATTTTTCTTTTTTTTCAGAGCCTCCTACCCCCTGTAGCTACGCCACTAGGTGTCTGAGAAAAGGGGGCCAGATGCAAAACGGTGCTAAATGTTTCAATATTTTGAGTTACTAGGAAACTGCAAAGTTCTCAAAACATGGTCTTGAAATTGGGGGTAATCACTTCAACGGACTTTACGGTCAATGTGAATTTAAATACCAGGTATACTCTATAAGCAAATAAAATCCCAACGAAAATTGTGAGAGTTTGCACAAAAGTTCTAATAGTAAGGAACCATTTGTGACGAAGGGAGGTAAAATAAATCCGTAAACTGATCAAAGAAAACTACAATCTACTGCAGGAAAATCACGGATCGAAGGGGGATGGTACCCACTGGTGCTACTGAGACATCGTTGCATAGGCCTACCGGCGTAAGATTGTTGCTACAAAAACATTAAAATGTGTCCTTTGAAGTTTCGAACGACACATCATCATACACTATCTGCAGACAGAGGATGGAGGTGTACCTTTAATTACAGATTGAAGGTTTCTAATCTAGCAAAATTCAGTGTGATTTTACTTCTCTAAGAATGGTCGAAATACGAAATGGTCGAATCGCTATGAGAATGTGTGATGTGCTTGTGTCGAAATTTTGCGATAGAAATCATTTATTTTTCTGAAACAGTTGCATGCAGACTGTGCAACAAGACATTTTTCCAAAACATTTTTCCCAAAATGTGTTAAGCCTGCTTGGCTGGTCATTCATCATTAAAACATAGTAGGGGACGACTTCCCTCTTCAGATTCCTAAATGTTGTGCTCCCTCGTAACCACACCTGCTGCCCTATACACACGAACGATCGACATAATCATAGCGACCGATGAATAATGTATATGCAAGTGAAAAAACATCAAAGAGACTGCAAGCGCGCGGAGCGGATGAAAATTTTGGGGATTTGCAAAGTATAAACGTGTAATTATTGATACAGAAGTCGATCGTAATCGGTAGAGTACACCTTTCATAACCTACATGTATATAGTCTTTTTGGTAGTACCTGACTTTTAAGTTTCAGGTCACAAAAAGTGTATGTGTGTGTGGGGGGACTTTTACGTTAGTGTCCCCTCCACTCAAAAAAGTGGGGAGGGGGACATGTCCCCCGTCCCCCCCCCAAACTGACGCCTATGAGGCTTGCGCTGATTGTACGCAGACCACAAAGATTTGAACGTTCTTTATATTTGAGACTTCGTATTCCGTATTGCGTCTCATGCTTTAGATTTCACGACGCGGACCTCATCTACAACGAAATGACATCATTTGTACCTAAGCCATTTCGAACGCAAAGCGAAGTAACGCTATACACAGTTGTTAAATGACAAGGGAAACGTAGGTTGTGACGTCATTACGTTGTAGCTGACGTCCGCGTCGTGAAATCTAAAGCTCACTATACTGAGACGCGATACGGCGGTGTGATCACCACACGGATAGAGAGAGCCAGACGTACAAATCAGGCGCAGTGGTAGAGAAATTACTCCCCCCCCCCCCCCAAAAAAAGAGAGTAAAAAAAAGCGACTTTCGTTGGTAGAAAAGGAGACTCACCTCCGGTCAGTTATCTCCCCCAAAATTGGAGTCTCGACGGTTTATTCACCGACAACGCTCGTACAAATGCAGATTATTCCTTAAACATTATATTCGACAACTTTCTCTAACGTGTTTCGACGTCCGACTAAGTGTATAAATGGGGAGTTCGCCCTAATGGTCCAGTTCAGTGTCAAACTTTTGGGTTGCTGTAGAATTTTGATACCGTAACCTTAGATAACGCAACGTTTAACACATATTAATGTTTTTTTATGAATAAGTGTACAGCTGCGTGTTATTAACCCTTTACCTATGTGCTCCAATCGGGGCATATTTGCGCCCCTCGGGTTGTTGTGGCCGAATTTGCGGGTAGCTACTCGCAGTTTCGAGCTCCGCGTGAAACAGTGAAGATGGGTGACAGCCGCGCTCTCCGTATGGGTCCAAAAGGACCCAAACAACGGTAAAGGGTTAAGTCAACAGGGATCACACAACGGCTATTTTACATTTGAATCCTGTAAATACAGATATTTTGTAATCCCCATTAACAAATTAAACCAACTTTGCTCTTTAATTGTTTGGATTTAAACTTTGTATCATGGGTAAAAAATTTACTGAGTCCCACCCCAAATTACTAACCAAAAGATTTTAGAACCAGATGTAGAAAAGGACTGACGAGTGCCGCCTGACCAGCGAGCTGGCACTCTAACTACTCCCTGGTTTTACATTAGTCAATATCCGACATCATAAACATAGGCCATATCTTCAGGCATACGTATACGTGTATATATGTTGCATATGCATATAAAGCATAGGTCAGCATTTTCTTAGAAAAAATGGTTGCTGTGAACAGCTTTGGTGGTAAACATAGCGAACATGGGTCCCGGGAATACGTAAAACAGCTGAGGTATCCTATTTTGAAAGTGTGTTTTATAATCATGAGAGTCATCAGGTTGATATTTGATCGGAATTTGCCCCTTCCAACTTTTAAATGTAAAAGGACATACCACATACATCTAACCGTTTTCCTTATAAAAAATAATAAGTATAGGCCCATGTGATTTCATAATTTACAACAGGTAGATAACCTCAAATCAAAACTCAGAAAGTGGTAAAATATGTTCTTCATGGATTAAAATCACGTGACAATAATGCCTTTGATTACAGCACAGCCAATCTAGGGTAAAAATGTTGGAGCCCACTACTTTGCGAAAGCTTTATGATTCGTGTTTGAACAAGTCACAGGTAACCTGGTAACGTCGTGAACCCCACTCTCTATTGGTTTATTACCATCTTTATCCTGAATAATAACCTACACTCCAAAATCGGCCTCAAAGATAAAAACTTTACATGTTTCCATAGTCCCGTCATAACCTCTATATTTGAAAGAAAAATTAGGTCTGTATTCCTGCATGGTCAAATCAATTTGATTTCATTTTTATTTGAGGCTCTGCTTTAATATATTAAAACAACAGTTGTGTGTTAAAACCTTGTTATGGGGAGGATTTTTAGGCCAATGATTCTGAAGTATTGTTTGATCATATAGATTTTTACAAAAGCTGGGTATAAACAGTATTTCTATCTATTATATGTAGTGATCTTTAAATAAATCGAATGTATCCATCATTTCAAAGAAAGTCGATAGATAAAGCAAAGGAGTAATTTGGTGTTTTATTTTGTTTCAAAAGAGACTTAACGATCGATGTTTAATATAAAAACACTCGAACAAAAGGTTAATTAAGTATAATAATTGATACTGTGGGCTCAACGAATAGACAGGAAATTGCGATATTTTTGTGTAACGCTGGAAAGTTTTGTTTCCGGAATTAGATTTATTACGTCCAGTAATGGATTTGAAAATATAATAAGCCGGTTAGAACGAAACAAGTTTGCTCTCTGATAATCTTAACCAGTATTTTCATTGAATCTGTGCATTTATCTGTTGTTTTTCTTTGGATCAATTTTACGTAGTCAAAAGAAACCTGACAGTTGCAGTCAAGAGATACGTGTTGAGTCTGTTCATCGACTGATTAAGCAAGAAGTTATTTTTTTTATTTCCCCTGGATGGGTATCGTTTTTAATAATGACACAGTTATTCATCTTTCTTTTCTCAGTTGAATTGAAAAGTCTTTCAAACGTTTGTCATCGACAAATAAATTCACCTTCAACAAGAAAGCCACATTAGCAAAGGGAAACTCGTCTTTGCATTAAAAAGTGGTTGTTGTGTAATTCAGTCTAAGGACATATCCTATATTTTGGCCCTGCTTTGGCTTAGATGCAACCTCCTATTTTATTGTTGGGATTGGAGATATTCAGTAAATAAGCGTGCAAAGGAATGGGTTAGAAATACCTGCCCCATTCACGCTGCCAAAAATGTAAGAAGGGCAAACGTCCTACCAGACGCAGTGCTGGAAACAGATTGCAGCAAAACTATAGACGAATCCGATTAGCGCTTGTTTTTAGTGACTGTAGGTAGCCATTAGTGGGTCCATCGGCCTTTAATCGTCTTCATTTATTGTCTGCACGTGAATTTCAAATCCTCATATTCAATGAAGTTGAGAAAATTAAGATATACTTCAGTGTACAACCATCCATAGAACAGGTAAGGAACGAAATTTAAAGATTTAAGGTGATGAACCCCAGTAATGGCCGACTAAAATCAGACCATCACGATCTGTCCGGATTTGCCTATAAGTTTAAGGGGAAGAAGTAGTAATAGAAAATTACGAATGCACTCCTTTATAAAGTACGTTTCATGAAACGTTTCGTTTTTGTATTTGCTTCAACTGCCTTGCTTCGTGTTGTATCAGATTATGCAGAGGCAGTGGTTAGTTATCTTTACACTGTTGAAAATTGTAATTTCACAGTTATACTGTCAGCTGGGATTCCTGTGCTGAACCTGTTATTTTACAGTTGTGCGTTAATCCAATAGTAACGGTACCTATGGAGCCAATTTTATTTTTGGACATTAAATTGGCCTTCAAGTATGTGTAGTATAGAGGGGACAATGGATACATATATGCAGTTACTATAGAATATAACTGTGTTATGCAAAACTGTAAAATAACGTTCGCTACCCGGAATCCTCGTTGCCAGCCAAGTACTTTCACCGTAAAACTGCATTTCTTTTTTACATTACATTAGAGGGGGCCGATAATGGTCTACAGGTAATCTCTGAAGCAAGTTAATACCCTCAGCCTCACCACGATCTAGCCTAAGTCATAGTTCAAAAGTTTTCGTTTTGTTCTCTTCACCTGGCAGAGAGTTACTCTATCCCATTTACCTTTCAGGAATATAGGCCTAGTATTAAATTTCTATCCTTGTGCTTAACAAAGTATACATATGATCGTTGCAATTCGTTTTTTTGGAAAACAACAAACCTCGTGTAAAACCCGCAGAGACAAAGACAACAAATATTACAGAGAGGCAAAAGTTTAGAACTTCATTATTGTTAAATGTATTGGCATCTGTGTATCCATTGAGAACCATTAAGTTGTAACTTAAATTATGTGACCTCTTATGGGAATAGACAGACCAATAACTAAAGACAAGGGAGTGGGAAACGGGATGGAAATTGGGGCGTCACCACCAGTAGAAAATGAAGGTGAGGGTATGCTTTGCTCCGACCCGCCTCTTTTTCATT
This sequence comes from Holothuria scabra, assembly GCA_037179385.1. Taxonomy (NCBI): domain Eukaryota; kingdom Metazoa; phylum Echinodermata; class Holothuroidea; order Aspidochirotida; family Holothuriidae; genus Holothuria; species Holothuria scabra. The sequence continues at coordinate 24,175,437 of CM074194.1, forward strand.
CCTCCAAATCAGGTGGACTTCCACAGCGCGTGCGGCCTGCGAACTGTTCAGCTAGAATAAGCCTCCCGTGTATGCCTCCCGTGTGAGTCGACCTTCAAAAATTTGATTCGGGATTCGAATTAACAAACCGGTTTGAAAGTTGGAAACATGAAATGTGACGTAATTAATGACACGAAATATAACAAACATCATTATGAAAGTCATTGCATTTTTTTTTTCATGAAAATCAAACGATTGTAGAATGCGCATGATTAGCTGACTTTGAAGTCTTCAAAGGTGTTGGTATACATCTTATTTGGGAATTTTCTGATCATTTTGCAATGTAGTCACTTTTATGGAAGTGAACATTTTATCGGAAACGAAAACTGAAAGTAGCGATGGCTTAGAAGTGGCATAGCTACAGATGGGCGGGGGGGGGGGGGAGCTCGCCCTTCTTGCTCAAAAAAAAATGTAAAAAAAATCTGAAATTTGCCATGACCCATTTGTGACACCAGTTATTTGAGTAATGATTTTCCAAACTCTTCTGTCATGAAATTCCTAATTCTCTCCAATATAAGCCCCATATTTGTAATTGATTGTTAAAAAAAAAATCCGCGCTCAGCAAGGTGCAACCCCTAATGCTGTATTGCTCTCTCATAAATCAGTTTGGTAAACTTTTCCGAGCTGTAGAAATGAAGATATCGGAAATCAGCCATATGAGACACCAGATCATCAAGGGCCACCGGCAATCACACTGCTATTTTTCTAAATTTTCTGTGATAAAATTCCAAATTTTCTCGAGCAACTGTACTGTAAGGGAAAAAAAACCACAAACTGCGCACTTATCCAACCAAAGAAAGAGGCCGGTGAGAAATTTTATACTGTTTATTTTGTTGACAATTAGTAGGAATGGGAAGAGATCGAGATCTCTGATGAGAAATAGCAAAATAAAAGACTGCGTAGTTATCTCTCCCTACCCTTAAAACTCATTAGCCAAGATTATAGCTAAGTTACATCTCTTCTGATCTGGAGGTATATGCTTGCTTTGTTGGTGATCATGTGATGCATTCACAGGTGATTCTGTTGAACTGCCGAACCGTAATAAGCACTGCCATCGAACAATACTGAGAACACTATAAGGAAGTTAAAAAAAAACTTAAATTGTCATTCGTGGGGAAATTTTGATATTTTGAACTTCCAATAATATGCCTGAAATTCTGACAGTTTTGGCTACGGCCGGAAATTATCAACTTCTAAAAATTCATCTGCAATCTAAACACGCGTCTATTTTCTAGATCTAGTAGATAATATCATCCACTCCCTGTTTTATTTAGTCAATTTTTACATCATTATGTACGTATCACTCACATATACTTCTCTAAAACTCGAAATTGTATCATAAACATTTCTATTTCCCTCACCTCGCATCATTAATGTTTCACCTGCATAAATTTTCAACACTGGTATCCTATTCTGAAATGACCTCCTCATCATAACAAATTCAAGTTTTGGTCTAACGGTAGAGCATCCGCCTAACACGGGGAACACCAAGGTTCGATTCCCAGGTCGAGTCATAAACCAAAGACTTGAACCAAAAGGTTGTAAACTGGGCCGTAAAACTCTATCTATCAAACTATGTAACCAAAGACTCTAAAAATGGAACCTACTGTCGTCAGGGAGTTGCTAAAATTTAGCAACTTGCTGTTAATATTACTAGAACCGGTAGACCGCCTCCATTCGGGGGTATGGATGCCTTACATTCTGGTTTGGTTTCCTTAGAGCAGGTGGAATCCTGGTTGGGGTTTGTCACTGGGACACTGTTTTGAAAGTACGTGTCTGAGAGTGTCACATGTCAGTGACACATTCTCACGGGCGCCAATCGTTGTGACCAAAAGTTTCTCCCATAAACTACTGGACTACCTTGTAAGATGCACCACAAGCTTCTCAAGTTTGAGATCCTGTACATGTTTGTATATATTTGTCTGTTTATGTGTATTTGAAGGCAGAAATAAAACTCGTTCCTTCAACTGTTCAAAAAAAGTTTGAGATCCTGTAATTCATTCTTTTTCACTAAGTTTAAAATATGGATGATTGATGGATGGATGAGTATGGATGAGTTTTGCATTCATGCGCTTTCCAGTGGGGATGCTTTGTGTGAGGTGTGTGAGCGAGCGCGCGCGTGTGTGTGTGTGTTGGGGGGGGGGGGGTGCAACTTCGCAAGCTTTCCTTTCCGTGGGTGTAAGATATTGCACCTTGAACCCCCGGCGCCTGCTTAGATCATGGTAACCTGAAGCCGGTTCTATACATTCTACATTATTTAACAAACACTTCTCAAATATCATTATTGAGCAAGAAAGAAGCCACACTGCCTACTGCGTATAGGCAAAGGTCATTGGGAATAACATAATAGCAAACTGGACTTGGCAATACACTTTGGCAGAGAGTCTTTATATCTCTCTTTGTTCAAAAATGTTTCCTGGATTAATGACGTATCTTTCGGTCCCGGCACTAAATAAGTCACATTGAATTGGTCCATACAAACAAAATAATTAAGAATGAATGAATTAGGCCCCATCTTTAGTTTTGTGGTCTATCTCTATTCCGGACTACCGCAAACGAGGCCGTCTTCATTTTTAGACCATGAAGAATGAAAATATGACCAAGTCTACTCTTTAGTATTGAAGGAGTCGGCGATAGTTTTGGCTATGTTGCGTTATGAGAAAGGAAATAGTCACCCAGGCCCATTATCTTTCATCGCTCACAATGCATATGTACCACTCAATGTCATTTCTTTTCACACTTTATTTCTTGTTTTATTCCCAGCTTCCCCATACCGCGAGGTAGTCCTACTATGCCTTCACTTTACGTTTGAAGTCTGCTCACAGGGTCAGTATGTAGTGTGCTGAGGAAGGAAGTATTCTAGGTCAGCTTCTGCTTTACCTTTTAGACTATATTTGATGGTATGAGGTGCTAAATTCTTCAGCTGGTTAAATTAAATGTTCAATAAAACCTTTGTTTTGTTCACCTATCCTATTTGGAGAGCTTCCCGAACAAGAGGTTTTTGCAATGGATTCAATCGTTCGTTATCACACGTACCTCGAAAGGTGAAGTAAGCATTCATGTAATAAAATGGAACGAGAATAAAGACCGGACCAGCGGTGTCATTTTTTCTTATTTCTTTTATTTATTTACGATCCAAATAAACCCTTTAACCGGGTCTTCCTCCACAAAGCTGCAGCCTTGAACAGTGTTCTACTAAACTGACATTATTTTGGATGGTTAATTGCCGTCCCAAAGGGACGGTTACTATTGATTTTTACACCTAACAATTACACTCAATTACGAGTACAGTGAATAAATCCGTTAGTTCTTAACAAAGTAAACTGTAAAAGAATTGTTGCAAGTCACAAAAGGAATTTTGATAAATGATTGGTCAATTTCCTAAACTCCTCCCGCTCTGCTTTTCTTCACACCAAATTGCTTCATTCCCTCATTCATTACCAGTGTTTAGGATTCTAAATATAAAGCGATTTAAGTTCTTATGTCATCCGTGGAACTTCATTTTCGCTAACAAAAGTGTTGAGCTATATAGTGTTTATCAAATCGGGTTTGCACTCTCTTTCTTCACCAAGGAAGCCACTCACCTGTATTGTACTAAGCCATTCCCCAGGCCGAGTGTCAACGAATAGACCTTTAGAAAAGGGAAGGAATTAGCGGTTAGGCAAAGGACCCGTTTGTTTAGTGTAATAAACCAATTACCAATCGTAGGAAACATTTGAGAACGGGCGCTAGCGCGCATCGTTCAATAGTTTGATCAAAACCCCAGTGGTACGTATCTTGATGTTTTGGTTGCTTCTACCCCTTGATTTCAACAAAAGTGGTAAGAAGACAAAATGAAATCCTCAGATTCGGTATTTTGTTTGAAACTAATACGTTAACTCCTGGTATATATTATAGTAATAACTCACCGCGGGCCAGATATTTTTCAAAACACCTTTCCTATGCAGTTCACTTTGTTACTATTGGTTCATTTGCCTGTTTGTTTGTTTTGGGTGTAAATATCTGATATTATACTTTATTGGTGGTTATTATTGGTGGTTATTGGTGGTTATTTTGTCCCAACAAGTTGATGGGTAATAAGCCTATACTTCTTGAGATTTTTGGTCTATCAATCTTATTGTCATTCTAAACATGCATAAAATTCGTACTGAAGTTTCTGAAATACTAAATCCCAAGTTGGAATTTCCCCCGACAATTCCATTGCCCCTGGGACCCTGCAGGGGACCATGCAGGGCGCCCTAGACCCCATCCATGCTTGGGGTCGAGCTCACAGAGCGTGCATGGCCTGTACAATTTCAAGAGTACATCATATACGTTTCCCCCTCTGGTGCTCTCAAACAGAGATTCGCCTGGTTTAAAATTAAAGAAAACAGCCCTAACATTAGAAAATAATCCATGCAAATTTCTCATCTTAAATTACAAGGCAACTTTAAAGTTTTCCGGCAGACCGGGTCTTTCATAGGGCCTGGACACCATCGTCATGAGGGTTTTCCGCTGTACATTTGTACTGGTTCTAATATAAAGGCCATTTCTCTCCACATTTGAGAAACTGTTGGTGCCCTTAATCAACCTTGGTGGCTTTGTCCTCTTATGTCCTCAAAGTCAGCCATGGAGATGAGTCACGTGCCTCCTCTCCCCCACAAAGAGAAGGTAATAGCTTTAAGGTTACTGAAAACATATATGGTGTGATAGACTTATAAGTCATTGAAAAAATGAGATCAGAACACTTTACGGGGAAATGGTCCTTTACGATTTCTACTGGAAAGGTTTTGGGAATTGTCTACCCTTGTACATCCTCCAGTCTGATCGTGTTGTTTAGCTATTGAAACATCCCAGAAATTTTTTCATCTTTCGTCCAAATATTTTCACAAATTCCGGGCAAAGTGTTGCATAAGCCTATTATGTGAAACTGAGGAAAATGTTTTTCTGAGCTGGCCGGATGCGTCGCCATTTTTTTCTTCTTCTTTTCCATGAAAACTGTACCGATATTTTTCAGCAATATACTTATAGTTTGCATGAAATGACACTTCACATGTTCTTCAAACTGCATCTTTGCAGTTTCATATAGAACTTGAGCCGCATTTGGGAAGTTACTGAAATTAATTTGGAAACTTGAACAGCTAACCAACGGATACAGACAAAGCACATGCACGAGCGTCATACGACAGTATTACAGATAACTGTACCCTCAAGGTGAACTGAGGCTGCTGTTATTAGTTATGCACAGTGGCGTAGCTACGGGGGGGGGGGCAGGGGGAAAGCTTCCCCCAGGAAAATAATTTGGGGAAATTTGATGAAATGATATACCCTTGTCCCATTTCTCAAAATTTTTGTTAGAATAAGAAATTGTGATACATTTCTCATACGTAACTCGTTTTTCATGCAACAAATCAACCCAGATTTCGTCAGTGTCGCAGGAACCGGACCGACTCGCGTTCCACAGAAATGTCCTCTCCGCGCAGCAGATTGAATGTTCTCTATCTTGTATTGGCGCGGGTGATATGATCAGTGCATTTCAGTGCACAGGAACCTGTTACTCAGGAACTTAACATCAGCTGATCATCACTACAGTGAAAGGTTGTAAATCACCTTGTACACAATCTCTGCGTTGTACACTTTTTAAGAATTCAGTGAAACTGGATGTGAAAATAGACCCCGAGGTTATATTGTCCAACAAGCTAGTAGCGGGGGGGGGGGGGGGGGTAAACTATGCCGATTTTACTCTGTGTACATAACGATGGATGGGGCTCAAAAAATCCATGGCTTACGATTAACATAACGTGAACATAAAGATAGTCTAGAAATAAGGATGGACGGGATCCATGGGCATACTTAGATTTTGTTACTTAACCCAATCCTTGGAGGCTTACAGGCTAGTTCGGGAAAATAACGGTCTGCTCACTTGGGGTGTACCAAAAAACGGGTCCATGAATACCTTGTTCTAGGCTAGAACTTACTCGGTGATCTGTGGCGTACGAAGGGGGAGCATTGAACCATGGTCCCCCTAACGGATGCCATTTTTTGTTCTTAAAAATACGCAGCCATACGGAAGTTACCCAGATATTGCTTCAAAAGATGGCATGTGTGGCACCAGATTGCATGTAAGGACACCAAATTTTTCAAAAATTTTCAAAGGGGAAGGATTGTCTCTGCAAGGCCCCTCAGTGATGCCAGTTTTTTAAATTCCTACAAACAGGCAAATTCTGTCAAATTCAAATTTTTCCTTCAAAAGGTAGCCTCTGTATCCCACTGGTGGCACCGATTGCATAACAACTCCTACTTTTTTAAGAATTTTTAAGAGGGAGGCCCTACCCCATAGACTCTTTCCTTGGCTGGCAGAGACGTCGACGTACAAGACGAGGACAGGGGAGCGGAGGGTGTTCAGGTGCGGTGAGAAGTAGTTTGCCATTTATCCCGCAATAGATATTAAGGGTAAAATCTCGGACGTCGGGAAGGGGTTCAATAGTTGAAAGTACAATTAGGAAGGCTGGATAATTGGACCATGTTATGTCCCGTAAGTCCCAGAATTCTGACTCTTTTGCCTAGGGTTCGGGATGCCAAGCTAAGGATGTGTACACAGGATGCCAAGGGTCCAAACTCAAGAGACCCACCCCACCCCGCCCTTCCTTACACGACTTATCTCAACAAATGTGATAATACTATTACAAAGTTCTCAAAACCACCATATTTAGATACTTTCGGTCTTGCGGGAAACACCCATTTTACATAATATGGGTGAACATTGAAATGGTTTCAAATCCATTTTTGGTTTTTACTAGAAGGGAATACCTTTAGCCGTGCTGACCTGACCTTACACACATGGGGGTCCGGAAGGGGGGGGGGCAAGGGGGGCACTCCCCCCCCCCCTGGAAAATCAAACTTGTGAAAAAATTAATTAAAAATTGAAATAAAAAAAAATAAAAATAAATCATCAAAATATCTTCACTCACAGCGTCATTTTCTATTCGTGAAATATGCGGACATTTGACCAGGAATAGCAAAAGAGAAGATGGTATGCTGAATAGTGAAATCGTAATTTGGGGACCATCATTCGTGACATCTATTGGAAATTTGTAATTGTAAAAACTATGCCAAAATTGTACTGGTTTTCAGGTATGTAGTGTGCATATGGCATCCGACTATTGATGAATGCGTTGGTCTTGGTTTGGTCCCATGCTGATCTCAAGTGGCGACGCGCGGATGTAAATGGGGTATACAAGGTGAATATTGGGGGGGGGGGGTGTGATTCATAATTGGGTAACGGATATAGGCCTATACAGGCTGTTTGACAACGTAAGTTTTATCGTGCATAGGCGTTCGAGGCCGTGACAGAGAGGCAGATTTCCCTTCAACAATTTTTTACATTGAAAATTCTAAAAATTACAGACATGAAATTCCTTTTTCAGGGCTGGGTACATGCAACTTATAACACTCGCTAAGTGTCATTTCCGGCCATCTGGAGGGTTTGTAAGGCCCAAAATTTTCTTGTACGCTCCGCGCCAACCTATGGTGGCGCTCCGCTTAGATAGTGTACACAATTCAATCACCCATGAATGACCTTGCCCCCCCCCTGTAAAAATTTCTGCGGACGCCCATGCTTACACAACAAGTCTGTAGGATCGCACATTTTAGTTTGCGCGTATACTATGGTTCATAGACTCCCTTTACATTGGCACTGGAGCACAATTTTTGTTGCACAAGTACTACGTAACTTCCTTGAAAAACTACATTTTGTTCACTGTCTGAATCCAATTCCCCTAAATTACTTCGAACTTGATTTGGATGATTCAGGATGATGAAATCATTTTTAACGTGGACATTGTGTCCTCTGTTTCTGCAAAAATACTAAAATAGTGTTGTTTGGAATGAAAAAAAAAACACCCCAACGCTATTTATTCTGTTTGTTTCGTTTTATACATTTTACATACATTTCTACTGCATAGTTTAAACTTTGAGGAACGGTAACTTTTGAGGAGGCAAATATTTTTATCTCATTTAAAATGTATCCATGGGCGTCCGCAAGGGGGCACTTGTCCCCTGACAAATCTAACTTGTGAAAAAATTAATTAAAAATTAAAATAAAAAAAAAAATAAATCATCAAAATATCTTCACTCACAACGTCAGTTTCTACTCGTGAAATATGCGGACATTTGATTAGGAATAGCAAAAGAGAAGATGGTTTGCTGAATAGTGAAATCGTAATTTGGGGACCATCATTCGTGATATTTATTGGACATTTGTAATTGTAAAAACTATGCCAAAATTATACTAGTTGTCAGGTATGTAGTGTACATATGGCATCCTACTATTGATGAATACGTTGGTCTTGCTTTGGTCCCGAGCTGATCTCAAGTGGCGGTGTAATTGGAATATACAAGGTGAATATGGGAAGGGGGGGGGGGGCAGTATGATTCATGATTGGGTAACGGATATAGGCCTATATAGGCTGTTTGAATTGTGAGTTTCATCGTGCATAGGCGTGCGAGGCCGTGACCGAAAGGCAGATTTCCCTTCAACAATTTTTTACATTGAAAATTCTAAAAATCTAAAAATTACAGACATGAAATTCCTGTTTCAGGGATGGGTACATGCAGCTTATAACACTCGCCAAGAGTCTTTTCCGGCCATGTGGAGGGTTTGTAAGGCTCAAAATTTTCTTGTACGCTCCGCGCCAACCTATGGTGGCGCTCCGCTAAGATAGTGCACACAATTCAATCATCCATGAATGACCTTGCCCCCCTTGAAAAAAATTCTGCGAACGCCCATGAATGTATCTATCCTTTATCGGGCATTGAGTGGTTTTAAAAAGGAAATACAGACACCCAAAACTTGAAGAAGTATAGTTGGCTGTCCTGTTTCATAATTTGCTCTTGAAAGTCATGTGATAATTTCTTGTCTCCTCAGATATGAAGTTTACTAGAAGTAGCTGCTTGGTTTCCTCACATATACAATATTGCAGTCTTAAAACATGATGAATACTTTGATAAGAGAGAAAAAAATTGTTAGATTCAGCTGGTGCTTCAAAACAAGTTTGGGTGTTTGCCTTGTCGTTAAACTGACTTGACTACTTCAGTGAAAGAATAGTGACGTTTTTATAGTATGGCAGGAGATACGCATCTACCTAAACTGACAAGAAGTGAGGCAGAGACATCAGTTTCATGCACTAAATAGGCTATTGTGTTTATAAGTTAGATTTGTGTGCATATCTTTTAGTCTTTGTTTCATTTCGTATATTTTTTCGATTGAAAATGCATTAAGTTATTTACATAAAAAGAGTTATTTAAACTATCAGTATCATCGGATCAGCTAATAATTGTATTTGGAATATGAGACAATGATCAAAACCGTTCAGAAATAACCAATCCAACTTTATAACTAACAAGGCAAGAATCCACCCATTCTACAAAATTTTGTCGTCTTTCAATTTAGAGTGAGACTTGCCTCTTCAATCGTCGTCTTTCTGATTTAAATTCAGCTGAACTCACATACTTAAGTTTCTGATGCTTTGGGTAATTTTCCGTGAGATTATATCAGTTTTCTCGATAAATTCCTCTTTTGAGAAATATTATTCTCCTATTTTCTTAAACTGCGTAATTCATTCTTTCTTTATTGAATTGAGGGGAAAGAGAGCTCCGCAAATGGCAGAATTACGACAGACTAATTGAAAGAGCGAGACATTTGACTGCCCCAAAATTGATTGTAACGAACAGGTGTGACAACAAGGGCCGTTTGAGGGACTATTCGTCCTCAGATGCCGAGAGATAGATTTTTGTCTTTCTTATAGCGTATAACAGTACTAGGAGGGAACTTAAATTGGCTAATGTCATATTTAAATATGTAATCTACCACAAGCATGAGCCACGGAGCTTGAAATTGGAGAATGGTTAGTTTAAGAAACAATACAGAGTATTTGTATCAACAGCGTCCACCATGACACTTAAGAGGGGTTTTACGTCTTTTATAATTTGAAACAGTTCTTTTCATTAAAGGTGTAGCTCGTACTTCTTAAGTAGTCAGTGACAAAACTCAAGTGTTTACATACTGAAAGGGATTTCTTAATAGCTGAATATTTTCTCATTATGACTGTATGTTTAAACGGAGCTAGGGAGGGTAGGGTAGGGTGTGGAAGAATGTGATCAAATTTAAATGTATATGGATAATTTTAAGTACCTATATGATGGGAAGAAAGTAAGGAAAAAAAGATGACGTCTTTGATTGATCTATTGTAAAAACAAATCTAGAGGGAACACTTGTTTTACTGCCAAAACCTACTTCCGTGGCCTTCCTCATACGTTGCTTTCAATTGCCGCGGTAATGTGTATATTATTCTGTTACTGTAGGGTGGTGAGGGGAGGATTCAAACTGGACTGTCACTAGAGGGGGCCGCTCAATTCCGTATTGGTGTCTCCACTAATTTATTAGTAGAGATTGGGCTATAAATGTTTGTTCTTCTCAAAGACAGCATTAAAGATGCCCTGTTGGCTCATGAAAACACAGTAAAGTAAAAACTCTGCCAGATTCTGGATGACGTCACCGAGTAGCCTTGTCTTAACTTCTTTTAAAAAGTGATATGATTTACCGTCGATAATATCAGGAATGTGAGCGCTTTCGATACGCTATCGCTGATGTGACATTCTCGACAGTGTATCGAATCGGTTTGCAATCGAAGTTAGGACAAGCTGACAAGGGTATTCTGTGACGTCATGCGTAATCCGCTACAGTTTTTATTGCATTTTCATGAGACGAGTCTGACGACAGTTAATTTTAAGCTGTTTTTATCACAGTTAAGTGGTTATGATCTATATCGCAATTCTAGCAAACAATTGTTTAAGTAGGCTAAGTTGCTTAAGACATAAAAACCAATCATGTAAAACTATCTAGGTAGAACTCATTCTAGTATAAACATAAGTTAAGTAAAACTGCTTAAAAATACACGCAACAGCTTTTTATCAGTGTTTAAGTTTCTTAAAGACATAAAAACCAATCCTGTAAAAAAATCTGTTAAACTATCTAGGTAGAACTCATTCTAGTTTAAACATAAGATAAGTAAAACTGCTCAAAAATACACGTAAAAGCTTTATTTAACATAGCTTATAAAATAATCAGTGTTTTGAGAGGACTTATTCACCGATAGCTGAGCACAGTTATCACGAAAATGTAAAGGATGTTCTTTGCCAGAGGATGGTAGCTGGGTGATGTTGTTTGATTCAGCCACTCTAGAAGAGACTCTGCACGTCAGGTCGTTCAGTTAGTCATGTTGAGTTGAGTTGTCCCTTGGGGACTTAGCTCCTTTTGGGAGCAGAACTCCTTCGGGAGTATTGTTTGGTTTTCGCCCCGGCTCTTTGCCAGAGAGTAGGGGGAATTTTGAAAAAAGTATTCACCAATAACGCACCTAATTGATTACCGTCGTTTCGTTTATCAATCTAATAACATTTGGTTCTGTAAAGTATGACTACTTCTTACATATTACTTGAATGTAAAATTTAAAGGAACAACCTTAATGAAAATCCGGAAATGTAAGAGATCATATTCTGCATTTATAACACAGCCGACGCTGTTCCACATATTATACCATCATTCTTGTCTACGCAATTAATACAAATCTATTATTTTATTGATTCGTCATCACCGGTGATAAAACATCATCTTTTATAAAAACACAGCCTAATTGTTCATAAAGTTGCTGCAAAGTGCAAGATTATAAAGTATTGCCACCCAAAAATCGCCGCTTTTTTTAATCTATACTTTGTCGATTTGTTTTAATCGTTCAAGTATAGTGAAACATTACATTAAATCTCATCACAAATTGTCCAATTACTCTACATACTATTTTCTCAAGGAACAATTTCAAACGTTATATTTTAAATCCACCTGCCCCAGGTGTAGAGAGAATTTTTCTCAACATCCATTGCCTCGTTATCGATTTGAGAGCACTACTGTATATCTGAATCGAGCGTCGAGGCAAAACAACTATTTACCCTCCACTCACGTATTAATTTCGATTCAAATCACTGAAAATGGATTATTTTTCTCACATTTACTGAGGGAGACACAAAGTTATTTGTTTTCTTGTCTCTGTAACAGCGTTTCCTTCAATCAGCATTTTGTTTGAATAAATAGGACAGGCGTTTCAATGTTTTCAAGAACGGATTATTCAAATTTTAGTTCTTCAAGAAAGCTTCGTTGAACTAGTTAAAACACCGATTCTTTATAATTTTGAGATTTCTGGCGTCATGCGATAAAAGGAAAAACGTATCATGCTTCCAGGATATGAATGTTATTTGATTTTATGGTCAGAATTGATTTGTAAAAAAGAAAAAAAAATCGTGTGAACCTTTCTGTAGATTTGTATTTGTATCTGAATAAAAATATATGTTCCAAGTTGAAATAAATCAAGTATTTAAATGATGAGTTCAAGGAAAATTGCATATATTAAACGATATTATCATGCAGCCAACTGACAGATGTCTCATTCGCTTTTCTCACTGAAAGTAATGTGATGTAAATACACGTTGTAGCATTATCTCTTTTTTCCTTCCTCGTTTATCTCAGTAACAACACAATGAATTTTCTTGACACTTTATGAGAGATTGAAAAGCTATTTTGCGGAACCAGCATTAGGTGGTGTTCTGCCCATGTTGCAGTCTAATAGGCTGACATTATGAAGTCCATCATTCGCTTTTGAAAACAAGATATTTTGTAGTCGTGATTTTAAAAGGTTGTTAACTCTATCACTTTTCTAAATATAAAAATCTAATTATTGCTCTTATCTTTGCACAAGCAATCCTTCAATGAAATCGAAAGTTGTAAAAGTCTGTTTCATTGGTCCACGAAAAGATAATATTCTTAGGAAAAGAATGTTCAGTTAGACACTTGAAAAAGTTTGGTCAATTCAAGCAATGACCAGTGGTGTGGAATTAAACCGACATTACAGCCAACTGAAAGCAACTTACGGTATGTTTAGCTATGACAGAGTAAAGGGGGAAATGTCGTTATTAGATTTTGAGTTAGTTCATTAGATGAAGTTTTACGGCCCAGTTTCCAACCTATTGGTTAAAGTCGAACAGGCCACGGCCTTTTTATTTCAGTTGTGGCTCACTGGCTTGTTTTCCCTACTCAACCGCTCATGAGAGAATCATGCACAACGGCAGTAGGTTCCATTTTTAGAGTCTTTGGTATGACTCGATCTGGGAATGGAACCCAGGCCTTCCGCGTGAGAGGCGGTTAGATTTAGGGGTTTTAATGTAGCGTAGATTAGATTCCCATGTTGATAAACTAAAATGTGTAAAAACAAAATAACAGAGACTCGCTGTTATTATGTTTTTACACATTTTAGAGAGATGAAAGGTGTCGTCAGTGTGAAAGATACGTGGACTGATCGAGTAACGTAAAGCTAACACCAAGTTACTGTGCAAATGTTGAGGACAGACCGGACCAATTTCAACGGTGGATTCATATGGTCTTCTGTATATATTTGTTTGGTCGATGGATCTCATCTCTACCAGTACTGACTTTCTTTAACGCCGTAATAATGTCATCATTGAATTTCCGAGGGTTGTTAAAATAATACCACGCAGTGATTTAGGACTCATTTCAGGCGATAAAGTGAAAGATGAATGATGTTTTTCAGATACTATTTCCGCAATTGTTTATAGTTTGGGTGAATCGCGACACGGCCCGGCCGTGTAAACACGCGTCAATCTCGGGGATCGCCTATGAAATACTAGACGGTTCATGCGGCGGGACAATTTGTTTTTATTTGCCTCGCATAAAACACTAATTTGTCACCAGTTAACAGGCCCTTGGTAAACGACTGCTGGTGAAGGAATTGCATTACAAGATTTGAGGACTGAGTGAACCGAGGACGCCCTCTAATGTATAAAATATATATTGTGTCAACAGTAATAAAACTTCAGGAATGAAACTTTTCTACAAGTAAAAGATATAAAACTTCGTCACCTTTTTACTCTTGGAATCTTTCCTCCATTTTTCGCACATATTTTGCAAATTTATTACAAGTAAGTCAAACCTTTCAAACGGAAGTTTATTTTCTCTACGAGAGAGACATTTACAACCATGTGCAGTACTTAATTACTTCACCTCTCGTGTAAACTCAAGACTCCGTGAAAAAATGTCAACGGCTTAAAAGCTGACTATAGGTTATGTTTTGATCGGCCTTTAGAGTTACATTTTTTGTATTGTTTGTTTAGGTATAATGTGTTATGAGTTTTTCCATTGCTAATCCATTATTCAAAGCTGTTCTTTTCAGTTACACATACTTAGTGCATTTAATTTTTGTAAACTGAAAGATCCATTGTTTCATCGATATCTATAGAGAGTCCTAAAGAAGCCTGGTAAAAGAAAGTAATGGGGCAGTGACGGAGGAAGCAGAAAGTTTGTGATGGCGACCGTGACCACAATCACCACTAAATGTTGATATTCACGTAATTTGCTAAGATACCTGTTACTGATGTTTGACCCTCTATTCTGTACCTTAAAGGCCATAAGTTTTCACCCTATTATCACATTTCTTATAGAAGTATTTGGCATTTGTGTGGTTTTTACTTATCACATGAAAATAGATTTTGTTGCTAAATAGTAACATAAAATAAAAATATCACACATGTTAAAAATCGTAAAGAGTTATTGTTTTGGTTTGGGGTTGGAGCTTAACGAAGATATGACAATTTTTGGTTTATTTTTGGTTTACGTCTGGAATTACTGCAACATTCCATTATATGCTGGTATATTATAGCAATAACATTCGTATGACGTCATTTAAAGCATGGGCGGAGATCCTTGGGGATGGGCAGATATATCCCCCATGAAATTGGATGGGGGCACTGCAAACCTTCAGATTCGGAAATTATGTGAAAAAATTAAGAATGCTATTATGAAGACTTCTTAATAGAACGGAATACTAAAAGATAACAAAAATTCACGCTTAAAAATGTAACATAAAACCGTTTCTCTAAAAGTAGAAGGGAACTTATGAATGTGGCTTGACGGTTCTGTACACCCACCCATGGAGTAACTTAAACATGAACATATAACACATATGCACCGGTATTCTCGATCAACTTCGAAAGTGAGCATCCATAAGTATATTATTTGTTTGAAATAGAAGGTAAATATGAATTTATTACATACATATTCTGAGAAAGTTACTTTCACATGCAGTGGAAGCATATAATGTCAAAACGCCATCGAAATGGCAAAAGACTTTTTTTACATAATTGCCGACGCTCGTAACTTTTTTTTTTTTGGAAAGACATAATTGTGTTACAACTTGGGTTTCTGCTTACGGCACTTAAAGCTCCACAAGGTTCTCGTAGTGACTTTTTCTTTGAAAATCATTGTCGTTTATTCTTTTCGGTTCAGTTTTCTTTCAGTCTCATTTTGAAAAAAGGTCCACAATTATTTGAATAAAAAATGTCTGATGATTAAAACCAATTAATTGATATTTAGGCCATAATTAACAATACTTTAATTCCTTAGTTACCGATGATAATAAAAAATAACTTATTTTAATTCATTCATTAAGAATACTAAAAAAGACATGATTATAAACAGTGTAAACAAATATATAAATTGATTCGTTATACAACTGTGAAGACCCCGAGGAGTGTCGACAAGAAACTATGCATGCAATGAACTCCAGCAAATAGAAATAAATCTCATCAAAATCCATTAAAAATTTACGGGGTAATTTCGAATCTGCACTCGATCATGCTTAAACATGAGGATATGCAAATCTTGTGTTGTTGAGAGAGTCCAGGGACATGTCATGTAAAGCTAATAACAACCTTTATTTCAAGGACAATTTTAAACATATTAGTATGGGTTTTATTTGAGAAGTTTAAAGTGTCTCCTTGAAAACCATAAGTATCTCTTACCAAACCGTTAACTACCGTATCTGATGACTAGTGTAATTACGAGATAAAAAGGCTAAAAATATGTCAAGCAGCATGCAGGGCTGCACATCATTATTTTATAGGGAATAAGTCACTCCTGAAACATTCAAACTTTGAAGAGGCTATATTTTGGGAACGGAAAAAGATATGGACATAATTCCATCAAATCTTTCCTTCTAAAAGCTTGCTCTTCAACTGTCAAGTGAGAACCTTTGCTGTATGTCACCATAATTCCAAAGTTACAGTTGGTTAAAATTGGACATATTTCTGGTCATATTTCAACAGGAATATGTTACTGCTTGACCAGGAATCCGGGTTGGATACCCGGTAACCGTATGTCGGTCAAGTTTGACAAGGGTTTTTGAAGAGTGCACCATTGCTTATCACATGTATGTGAAGACGCATTTTTAGCTTACAAAAGCCAAATTATGTGGCCATGGGCGCCTGCAGGAATTTTTTACAAGGGGGGCAAGGTCATTCAATGATGATTGAATTGTGTGCACTATCTAAGTGGAGCGCCACCATAGGTTGGCGCGGAGCATACAAGAAAATTTTGGGCCTTACAAACCCTCCAGATGGCCGGAAACGACACTTGGCTAGTGTTATAAGCTGCATGTTTCCAGCCCTGAAACAGGAATTTCATGTCAGTAATTTTTAGATTTTTAGAATTTTCAATGTAAAAAATTGTTGAAGGGAAATTTGCCTCTCGGTAACGGCCTCGCACGCCTATGCGTGATAAAACTTACAACTGTCAAACAGCCTATATAGGCCTATATCCGTTACCCAATATGAATCATACCCCCCCCCCCCCCCCCATATTCACCTTGTATATCACAGTTACATCCGCGCGTCACCACTTGAGATCAGCACGGGACCAACCGAGACCAACGCATTCATCAATAGTCGGATGCACACTATGCACACTACATACCTGACAACTAGTACAATTTTGGCAGAGTTTTTACAATTACAAAATTTCCAATAGATATCACGAATGATGGTCTCCAAATTACGATTTCACTATTCAGCATACCATCTTCTCTTTTGTTATTCCTGGTCAAATGTCCGCATATTTCACGAGTAAAAACTGACGCTGTGAGTGAAGATATTTTGATGATTTATTTTTAATTTTTCTTTATCAAATTTTAATTAATTTTTTTCACTAAAGGACAACATTTAACTAACCAGCCTCAGGGCTGTAAAATTTCCAAAATGTTTATCGAAACTGTTGGAAATTGTTCCAACAGTTTCGATAAACATTTTGGAAATTTTGGCTAAACTTGAAGAACAGACTTATAAGTTACAGTTGAATCGGTCAATTTCAGAAAAAGTCGCAGGATTCCAAGAAATACGTCCTATATACAAATCGGGGAAGTTTATTTCTATAATGTGGAAGCTCTATCACCTGACCATCGTCGACGATCCGACGTGAGCGCTGCCCAAGCATAAAATACAGACTGTCATAAATAGGGCCAGTCTGTCTGCATCTGCATGCGCCTCAGCATGCGCCTCCAGCATGCAATTTGGCGTTGGGCTCTAAGCCTGTTGGAAGTTATTCAGTGTAGCTTTAAACTTGTTTTGTTGTAAACTGTAAATTTTAGGCTTAAAGGCCCAATTTTCTCATCCCAAACAGTACCAAATTCTCCTAACCTTCTTAGTTAAGCCCCTCCCACAATTGTCTAAAATTCACCCTCATCCAGACACAATCTCATTTTATTGCTTCAGGGTGAATGTTGAAAGCTCAATGTGTATAATCAAAACACTATCAGAACAGTTCGTGCTGTGTAATATAAGTTTTGGTACCCTGCATTGTTTGAATTAGCAGTCAATCAAAAAGCTGAGCCAATTGAGAGTTTCTGTTACCCTATACTAGAATTGTAGTTTGGGGTGAGAAGATTGTCCCTTAAAATGCTCAACAGACTGAAAGCGAAGGATTGTCATTCGCTTACCAGACGTGCACAGTCAGACGTTGACAACCCCAACCGAAATTACAGCCATTTTCTTATATACCAGTAACACTAATTGGATAACTTGTGCTGTGCCCTAACACAATATATATTCACTGCTTACTGGAGTGTAGGCTACGAATGAGGGAACGCTGGGCTGGGTCTTGGCCAAGGACCGTTTATGGTCGGGTCTTCTACTAGTGCCGCGTGTTTGGGTACAACGGTAGAGCATCCGCCTCTCACGCGGAAGGCTCGGGTTCGATTCCCAGCTCGAGTCATTCCAGAAACTCAAAAAAAGGAACCTACTGCCGTTGGGCGTTATGCTCCGCATAAGCAATGGAATATGGAAAACAAGCCAGTGAGCCACAAGTGGAAAGAGGGCCGTGGCCGGCTCAACTTGAACCAATAGGTTGGACACTGGACCGTAAAACTCCATCTTTTTTTTTTAAATAGGCTACCTTATATACACTCTTACACGAACATACGTTTTATAAATATCTACATAATGCAAAAGATGTAGCTTAAATTTAACAATCGCCTAGTTAACCAACCACAACGAAAAGCAGAAACCTTGGGATTCATAAAAGCAGTAACAATTAAAAGGTACTAAGTTAAAAGACCCGAACAGTGAGAAAAGCAAATTTTAAGGTCATTAAATTTTCTTGATCTACTCAAAGAAACACATGGTTTGGAGTTTATGTAAGTCTCGACCTTCAGGATAAATCTCATTTTATTAAAAAACTCAATACTCTTTGGCAGACTCTGATTTAACTTACAATTATAGATATAATATTTACAGTGAAGAATGAAATAGTTCATTGGGTGATCTAAGACCAGGTTGTAACCAAAGAAAAAGTCTTTTTTGTCAATATGAATTGCCTCCCGAAAAATAGTTGTTCTGAGTCTAAGATAAAGCTAGAAGTAACGTGACATTCCCAAAATAAATGCTCAATGGTGTGAGATGCTATTTTACAAAAGGAACAAATAGAACTATCACATTTTCCCGTTATATAAAGGTACCTATTGATGGCAACAACTCCATCTAACTTAACTAACTACTAGTAGTGCGCCAGTTTTAAGTTGATTTCTCTGAATCAGTCTGTCAGTGGTGGTACCAGCCGGTGCATGTTTACCATAATCAGCGAACGAAATCTATTTGGCCGAACATTAGGCCTATTTATTCATAGACTTTTCATCCGTAAGAAATGCAATTACATAAACCCAAAAATTCTCGTCGGGGACTTCGCCTCCTGGACTCGAACAGAGGCACTTGCCCATCTGAGTCAACTAAACTATAGTGAGGTCCTGGACGTTATCTTTTAAAACAAACTATACCTAATCTGATACTGATACGTATTTTTAGCCAGATAAATACTAAGTCTTCACGGTGTCATGCATGGTAACATCTTTGCTTCCTGGAATATAAAAAGGGCTTTGGTCCATGGAGCCCATAAGCTAAGGAGGTTTTACGGACCCGAACCATGTTCTACTAAAGCAAAACATACACCTTCTTAAATCTGCCTTTTCCCTCGAGAGATAGGTCCTATGCTTAAACCTCACAACATGGTCGTGTCATTTTCCCTGGACCCCAGCCAGACATTTCCCCATGGCAGAAGACATGGATCCTTGGCTGCGCATTGACTCATCTGCTAAATCAAAACATACATATGCTTAGTCTTAATTCTTTTCACTCACATATGTATTAAAATCTCGGAGCCTATGGAAGCCTGGTCCCTAGAAGTACCACCGGAGTTTTGTTCCTGAGCCCCTTCCAAGGCTTTAAGGAAGTTCGCTGGACATAACTCACAAGAGATCTCGTTTCGAGCGAAAGTGTTTGCTCCAAACGTTTTCCTTTACCGTCAGTTTGCCACCGACCCCGGCTTTTGAAATCGCGCCGTCGCTTTCTTAACTTTCCTTTCTAACTTTCCATCTAACGCAAATGTTGCAGCTTTTTTATGCTATTTGAAGATCTAAATTACGGTAGGCTAAAAGCATGACTTTGCAACTACCAACATTTTAGTGAAGCATTGGAAATGTTTGTTGATCATAGCAAACTACATGGGAAACACTGTGTAGTCACGTTAAACATTTGGGCTGTTTCTATGCTAACGTAATAAAAATTACAACCGTAATCCAATATTTTACTATCGTAAGCGTTTGGTACCGAAACCCTCAAGTGACATCGTACTTTCACCTTTTTTACATTCAAACTTTTACTTTTTTAAATTCGTACTGTCACTTTTTCTTGAATTCGCACTTTCAATTTTTTTGATTTGAATATTTATTTTTTGGAATTCGAAATTCTACTTTTCTGCAGTACCGACCGTACGTGTAGTGGTACGGACGAAGGCGTTCATACGTTCAATAGTCCAATAGTTTAACACGCATGGTCAAGGGTTGCTATACCGTGTCATTTCTTTTTGGGTGCGGATGAGGGAAAAAAAAGCAAAAATTTAAGAAAGTAAAAGTAAAAGTTTAAACAAGTGAAAGCAAATTTAAGAAAAGGTGAAAGTACGAATTTTAAAAAAGTATAAGTCTGAATTTAAAAGAAGGTAGAATGGAGAAGTCACTTAAGGACTTCTATAGTACTGACCAACCTAAATAGTTTGTACATTTAATCTGCCAGGTAAAAATGTTGGATCGTTGGTGCTTCGTGTTAAATCTTGAGGGTCGTAGGCCTATATTTTTGCTAAATGTATTTTAAGTCTATTTACATGTCTGTATATCCTTAACATGTGGGGTGGTGGCTGGTGGTCTCATATTATCATGCATGCTAGGGCATGCACCAGGGAGCTGTTATTTGGATGGAGACAGAACGCTTTGAATGATGTTTACGCCGTCAAGACCACTCAGTAATCTGTCTTTTGTATCGTTCTTGACATTTCTATTAGTATTATGCTTGTGCGGGATTAGTAGGAAGACACAAAAAGGCATTTGTCGTCTGCTACGGTTAGCGTAGGACCGGCAGGTTTTTTCCACTGATATAGCATTGCATTCGTTAGGTTAATAAAAGTAAAATTCGGTTTTTCGAAGCTCGGAGACGCGTATGAAAAATATCAACTCTGTCGTATGTCGACTGGCAAGAATTAACATCTGGCTATTTCTGGAAACGTGAGGAAATTTCTAATCTTGTTGTCAAAAAATTAGACTTTTACTTCTACAACTTATCTGCATGTCATGTCTTCCAGAGGGAAGGGCCAATTAAATTCATTTATTTCGGTTAAACAGTCGTTTCAAGTGTGATTGCATCTGCTCTCAAACTAGCGGTACTGAGCTACGTATTAAAGTATTGTTCTGCATGAGCCATTTGTCTAAGGATTAGTTGCCTTGGTTCCCTTGAATGAGATGGTGTTCCAGCAATGATATTGAAGCGGTGTCGCGAGTAAACTAAGGAAATACCTTTGCGGCAATTATACAGCTTCTCTCCATTCCTTTATGTGGGTCTTAAAGTATTAGCATAAATTAAAATTGCATCTCCTTCCAAGTAACAGCTCTCTGTATGTACTATATACCATTCAGACTGGCGTACCCTGTGGGAGTTTTGTTTTGAGAGCTAAATGCAGCGCTTGGTCGCCGACCGGCCAGTGAGAAAGATCAAGGGGGACACTTTCTTGAATATTCTTGAACAAGAAGTATCCTCAGATGCAATCTTGTGCAACATATGACATCATTCGGAGTCATTTTTTACCCTTTTCCTATGTGCATGCGGCAATACTGTTATAGGTTTATCTTTCAAGCAGAATTTTCTTGGGTACCAGAATATGGCTAGAGTTACCGTATTTTTCTTCTGGAAAGGAAAAACATACATCGTCTTCCTGAAGAAGAGGGTTCTGAGAGGAAGTGGTAAACCTGTCCAATTTTTGCAACGTTTACGGTTTTGAAGGGTGTCTGGATGCAAATTAGTGCAGTATTTGTTGCTCGAACCAGAGTTTCTCCAAGCCTCCTAAATAATTCCTAAGAGAGAGTCAGTACTTTACATGTAACCACAGATTAGCTCAGTTCTACAGAGCTCCAGACGTCTAGTTGTTGTGTCATGAGCTGGAATATTGGTTAATTCGAACCTGCTCCTTCATGCTGTTCAACACGCAATCCCGGAATTACCATTTTGGGCAATGGGCACGAATAATGCTTCTGAGGATCACAGTGAGCCAAGCCACATAGTCCTATTTAATGGTTGGTGAATTCTTTCGCCTTAAAGGCCTTTTAACATGAAAATGTAAACAATGGTTATTTGATGTTTAAAGTTAAAAAAAAAAGAACTAGGAAAATTAAAGCAATTTTCACCAAAATCCGTCAAAATTGAACAATTTTGAAAGGGCAATTCCGAATTTGATCTTTATCATGCATAAACATGAGTTCAGTATGCAAATCCTGTGATGTTTAGGGAGGGAAATGGCATATATGTCTAACGTTATCCTTTGTTCTTGCGGTCTTCATTTCAAGGACAAACCTAGCTTGAATATGTCCAGCTGGGGGTTTTATTTTAAAAAGTTTTAATTGTGCTTGGAAGTCATCAGTCTATCAGTATTCATTAAGAAACCATAAAGTCTCTGATGAATTAACAACGGATAATTAACAACGGTTTAACAAAGGAAATATCAAAATTGTGCAACACTCCAGATCATTATTTTGGCACTGATAAGCAACAAGTCAAAAAGTTTCTTCAGGAACGCTAAAACTATGAAGAGGTATAGCTTCGGAAAAGTAAAAGATATACTGGAATAATTAGCCAAAGTACATGTGATTCAATCCGAGTAGGAGAGTGTGTGGTGCAAAAAGTCCTGTATGTGAGGAATTTAGGGTTGTGGTTTGATGAGCACCTTCACATGCAGCTGCATATTACCAAGCAATGTCAAAAAGCTATGATGCATCTGCAAGCCATTCGTTCTATTACTATTAGGAAGTATCTTTCAATAGAAGCCACTCGGAGCGTATTGCACGCTTTTGTGACATCATATCTTGATTATGGAAACAGTCTTTTAATTGGTGTTCCCAAGAAACACATAAGTAAATTACAGATGGTACAAAACATGGCAGTTCGTTGCTTGCTTAACCTTAAAAAATATGATCCTATTTCCTCCTACATTTCATCTGAGCACTGGCTCACAGTTGATAAAAGAATAAAGTTTAAATTGATGTTAATAGTCGACAAATGTTTAAATAATCAAGGGCCAAAATATCTCAATGACATGCTGATAAAAGATTTTAATGCCACTAACAATCTCAGATCTAACAGTGACACATTAAGATTGGTAGTTCCACGCACCACTTCCAAGTCATACGGTGACCGTGCCTTTATGGTTGCAGGTCATAGACTCTGGAATTCCCTTCCTTTCTCTCTCAGAAGTGTCTTGAATACTTCAAAATTTAAAGCTGGACTAAAAACTTACTTTTTCAACCTACAGTATTATCTCTCATTTATTACTTGTAAAGTGCACGTGAATGACTATGTCACATCGTGCGCTATATTAAGTCTAATCTATAATACTTACAAATGATTTTTCCGTAGGGAACCGTACTCTTTAACTGCCAAGTTATGTCAGGGCTTTTCACCCCCATGTAACCATACCTTTCATACGGTGAAGGTGCTGTATTAGAAGGAATGCTCCTGATAAAGTGTCTTCACAACTTTAAACTGCGGCCATTTTGAACCATTTCTACATCCTGTGTCCTTATTAAACGGTAGTATTTGGACAGTTGTAATACCTCGACTGCGCACAAAGCTCACGGGCCCTGCGTATTGTAGGTGACATTGTTTCAACCTCAGAAATGTCTATGCATTGCTCACTCTACAGATATGTCCTTCACATAAGTCTACTATTGTTAGCTACCTATATGTTAGAAGGCCAGATTAAGGAACCGGCGTCAGTGATTTTAAAGATATTTTTAAAAATTTAGTTGCAATAAATGACCTTTGTCCCATGCATTACCTTGGTGTAGCTAAAGTCAGAAAAAAGGAGTAAACAGCATGAAAAATAGATTCTAACAGTTCAACTTTCATCTTGATAAGATATCCTTGAGTCGAGATATCAAATGTTGAAATTTATTCACTTTAAACAAATTGGGCCATTGCACAATAATTTGTGACTTTCTTGTTGCACAACTCACATTACCTGCTTTGTTTCCCTTCAAAACTAAAAATGTTTTTATGACCTTGAACACTTCCTGTTCGCTTGTAAAGCATATAATACAGAGATGGCTTAACTAATTCCAGCTTCATTGGTTACCTTAGTTTTTAGGGAATGATTGATTTAAAGGAAATGATTTCAGTACTATAGGCTACTTACGTTTTTTTCTCTTTCACGAGGCGCAAATTATCCATAAGCTTACAATTTTATCAAAATCTCCTAGCTTTCCTTCCCCTCATTCTGGTCTTGTTCCTTAAGTTTTTAATTAAGATCTGAAAAATTGGTGATGTGGCCACAGTTGAATTGATTTACTATTAACCAATTCTTGGGTCACCAAAAATACCTTGCCCTTTCCAGACAAACACCAATGTGTACAGTACAACAAGGGTGGCAAAGAAGGTGAACATAAAATGCCCAAATTACACTCTTAGGGTTTTCAATTTCAAATATGGTAATTGTATTTACCAATTGTCTCAGATTGTGAAACACCGCAAAAAGAGCAGCTAAAAACTCTACATTCAGCAGACGATTTCTCTATCCCTTGTCTTTCATTCAGTGGTGACCCTAGAATTCCCCTACTTGGGACTTCAGCATTTCGAAGCGGTGACAAAGGCGCGATCAGTTTCCGGTGTACCCCGCGGAGCGGACTCGGTTTGTTCAGTCCCCCTTTAAGGGCTTCACAAACCACCTGAACAAGGAATATGCCAAACAGTCTGCTACGCAGGCAATTTCTGGTGGGAAGTTTGTAGTAGAATCTAAGGCGTGCCCACAGCCCCGAAATATTTGAACTTCTGTTTACAAAATATTTAAAGGGGAAGTTTAAGCAAAAATTTAGTTTTCATTGTATTTCTTGAGATGTCAGTAAATGAACTCAGACGATTTGTGTTCAAAGGTGAGTCTGGGGGCAGCAGAGCAGTTATCACTTCCTCACATTGACAAGGAATTCTTTGTTTCCCTTTGTTTTATCAGACTGTTGTGTTGACCTTGAAGTAAATAGGAGTATGACCTCCCTGTGGGGATGCAAAGTTTGTAAAATTCTCATGCCACTAATGCAACACATTTTAATAATATGGGATTGTTGAGGAGAAAATCCATTGTTAAGTTTAAAGAAAAAGAAAAGACTGCCCATTAATATGGGGATGTGATGTCCTATGTGCTAGCTTCAAGTTCACGTTTTGATGAAAAGGTGAAAAATCTACCTGTTCATACCTTGAGAACCACACATCGGATTTCAACGCAAATTTCACCAAATGCTCAGAATAAGCACCCCTCTAGCAAGCCAAATCCCTGTTGTGACCTTGAACCCTTTTTTTTAAAGATCTGGAGCTTTTTGAGAAAAAATATTAATTTTTGAACAAATTTGGCTTTTTAAATACTATTTAGATAATCGGGGTGTTAATTGAAGAATCTAAGAAAAAGAGTGACCGTATATGAGGGGGCTAAAATTGGTTTGGGGTTACCTATTTTATTATGAGACCTACGTATTAAGGCTCTCAGATGAGGAATTTTATAGCAGAAAATTAAAAACTTTTATTTGTAGGGGAGAATCGGAAACTAGCCTGAAAACTTTTAACTTTTTTGAAAAAAGACTTGAATATTAACAGATTGTGATCTTATTTTGAAGAAATTTTGAAATTTTGCAATTTAATGTAAGAAAATTGGTTCCTTGATAAGGCGAAAGTGAAAGAATTTGGGGATTCTATTAAGTGATCTGCTTTTCAAAGAGCAAAATTAAGTAGAATTTAAGGTTGATTAAAGTTGGCTTGGGTTTTATTATTGTAAAGAGTGTCCTCTGAAGCTGAAAATAAAGTTTCTTTGCCGTTTTTAACAAATACTTAAAAAATCTGAAGCTCACATTGGAGAAAAGTTTTAATTTCATGACAGATTTTTTTTAATGAGAATAATCAAGTTTGTCGATGGGTGACTCGCAGTTTGCTGGGGTTACTGAATATCATCATAAACAATTAGACCCTTGGACGACATTGGATATTTTCCGGAAAAAGTTAGGCTTCCTGTTAGCATGTATTTGAAAAATTGGAGCATGCTTCGAAGGAATGTTATAGCAGAAAATTAAAAACTTTTATTTGTAGGGGAGAATCGGAAAATTGGAGTACGGTTACAAAGGAATTTTCTTTTAACTTGCTTTTCAGACTGTTTGAAAAGCTGGAGGTTATACTAGAAATGTTTTGATTTTGTGTAAGAAAACTTGGAAAATTTGAGTTTCCTTGAAGAATATGGTCTTCATGTAAACAAAATCTAGAAGATCGTAGGGGATGGGGGTGGGGACTAAAGTTTATCGAGCTTTCGTCTTTTATCGTATAGATTAAGACGAAATTGAAGAAATTGGATCTTTTCTCCAATGGGAAGGCATGCCTGCCAATGCTGGGTGCCAACCTTCATGCTTTCACTTAAGGGCATAGGCATTTTTCGTCGAAAAGGGTTTGGGAAATGCACGCTAAATTGTAATTTTTTACTTCTCTAAGCAATCTTCATAATGCTTCGTACACTGAGGATAAATCAAGTAGCAATTTTGAATGTCGTAATTTGAATAATTAAGGGTAGAAAAACCTCTTCAAATCTAGAAAGCCTTGATTTAAACTAGCCATTCATGAATCCGGATACCCAAAAAGTTGGAGAAATTTGCATCTGCCCTTTAAGATTGGCTAAGCTCAGACCCGTCTCTACACCACTGAAGACAAGTCCCTGGTTTAGAATAACAGTATCCGAAAACATCCCCATTCTTTAATTGATATCCATCCATGGTCATTTTTTGTGTATAAATGATATTTTAGACAATACATAGTTGACACCTCTGTACCATTCCCTACTATAGTAATAAGTTTGAGTCTATCGTCGGGCTAAATTTTACTGGTAGGCCTGATTTTAGATATCAGGAAATGGACCAAGAGAAAACACAACCCAAAGTAGGTCTACCTTCAAGGGCTCTGTAAACTGCCTGTAGAGGACGGCATAACACAAACGCGTCACCATCACCTATTGCTTCACCTTCTTCTGTAATCTGTCCCACAAATGTTATTTTAAACCCCTCCTTACCACCCACACTGCTAAAATGCATCTTAATCGGCAAATTATTTGTGTTTGGCACCGACACACAGCTCATAATATACAACATTATTGCGAAATGGCCCCGTAAAATATGCTTGAAATGGGATGGAAGAGAAATGAATTATAGGTTATGGGACGCTCGTTAACATGTCAATTTGATCACGTGAAAAATGGGTACGGTCAAGTCTTCTAAACTCAGTAAGAGTTGCGGTTGGAGATATTCAGGTTCTTTTAACGGAAGCTTACACCAAACTCTTGGTAATGACAGGCAAAAGTAAATTATCACCGCTGATTGATTGCCTGTGTTCCTGAATTGTACTCCCTATGTTAATTAAACTAAAATTGATTCGAAATTAATTGAAATCCCGATGTTAATTAAACTGTCAGCTTAGATTCACGGGTAACATTTATTTTCAATAGAAAACGTTTTAAATTACCCAAACTTTTCTATGAAAATTACCTTGCATTTAGTTAAGGTTTACAATAATCTGATGATGTCACGTGAACTGTGTAGACATATTCTTATATTAACAGGGTACAAGCGATGTCGTCACCATCGTCATTGCATTTGCCGTTATTCCTCCTACTTCAATTTGTATACATTGCAGGATTTCGTCGAAAGTAAAGAAATCACCTCTTTTATCTTGTCGTCCTTAATGCCACTGTTTCTCTACAATGATCAACGTGTTAGTTTTATCATTGGCATGGCAAACAGCCATTGACACTAATGTTGCCTTCAAGAGGTACTGTAACTGTAACCAAGTTAATTACTTTTTAAGTCACAACAACCCCGCCATCAGGATGTAATCAGCTACCTCACTACAATTCAGCGTTTGTGTTATCATCGAACAACGATAACACATATCTTGAATTATAGGGTTCATTATCTATGAACATTAGCAAGTTGCTAATGTTCATAGATAAGTTTGGGTAATTAGAAACGTCTTCTATTGAAAAAAATGTTACCCGTGTCGTCACCGTCACCGAAAATGTCGTCGATATTGCTGTATCAATCATTAAAACCTCAAACCATAGGAGTTATCTTCTTGATGAAGATCCGCCCAATGGCTGGTTTTTAGAGAGTGATGGAAATATATTTTGGAGATAAATTTTGCTTGTTCCAAGCAAGGGGTGCAGTTGTCTCTAATAGTTCTCTTTATCATAGTCACCTGTCATCAGTACGTTGCCTTTGTCGTCATCAGTTCTCATCACTTTCATCAGACTTTCTTCGCCAATAAATTTTAATTGTTGTGGCTAGGTGACTCTCGACAGCTTGTCTTGATAGTTCACTTCCACGGCTGCTCTAAGTCGACAATACATTCTGTGCAAGTGTTCCGAGCAACGAGTTAATTTTCAGTCACGCACGGCACGTACAAGAGTCCGTAATGTCTTATCTGCTTGTCATTGCTGCAATGCCATTTACTGCTTTATCGCTGTTGTTGTTACGCAGTGCCTTTCTTTCACCAAAACCATATCATAGTAATGTATGACACTATAACTTTCATTGACAGCCTTTGTCTACAAGCAGTATGGACGATATTTATAAATTATCCTTAGTTGATGGGATTTTAAACGGTGTAGAGTTCAATTTAGCGTAACCAACTATTCCTTTTGCTGTGTTACAGGTGCCGTGCGGGTGGTAGGTACGTGACCTCTAAAGCTAGTTCTCTAGAATTTTAAGGTAGACGGAAGCGGGTAAAACGATGGTTATTTGTATATTCTTCTCAGACAAAATGTGAGAAAATTAGATATTGCGGTTGGTAGATGAATTCTGATCATCACCACATGCTTTTTTTATTTTATTTATCATAGAGTTACCAAAAAGTATAGCATTGGTGGGGTTAGATGTGCAGATTTGCAGGTCATGGCGGTCCTGTAATAGCATTCTTGGGTAAATCGTAACAATTTAAAGTGGTGTTAGAGTGGCATATTGTCTATATAATCATAATAAGTTAAAAGAAGGGTTAACGGTCATATCAAGTTTTGATTTGTTAGAGAAGTACTTATTCTAAGCAATTTGGTGAAATGTGCATTGAAATCCCATGTGTGGTTCTCAAGATATGAGCAGGTAAAGTTGACACATTTTCAACAAACAGTGAACTTGAAGCAAGCACATGTGACATCATTCCCCCACATTAATGAACAGTCTTTTGTTTTTCTTTAAACTTTACAGTCAGTATTCTCCTCAACAGTCCCATATTACCAAAATGTAATTGCAAAAGGGGCATGAGAACTTTTCAAACTTTGCAACGTTCCTTTTCCTTTTAACGTCGTCAACACAACAGTTTGAAAAACAAAGGGAAACAAAGCATTCCTTGTTAATGTGAGGACGTGATATAATCTCTGCTTCCCTCAATCTCACTTTGGAACACAAATCTAGTAACTTCATTTGCTGATATCGCGAGAAATAAATGTCCGATTCGAATGAAAATGTCACCACCATGAGTAGATTTAGTTCTTCTTTCACATGTGAAAAATATTTTTTTGCTTAAACTTCCCCTTTAATCTATTCTCAAACTGTCAAAGCAGAGTAGCAGGTAAGTTCATATCGCAACTGAAGCTTTCCTGTTCATTTTGCATAGTAAATGAGGGGTGTTTAGGTTTGAAGGTGTTAGGGATCGAACTGACGTCTTGATTGTTTAAAGGGCAAGAGGAGTCATCCCAAATTGAAGTAGTGTAGTAGGCTGTCCACTTTCATGGTTGGTTATTGGGGGTCATGTGACAACTTTTTTTCATTCAAATGTGAAATTTTCCTAGAAGTAACTGCTTTGTTTACCTTGAATATGCAATAGTTAAATCATAAATTGCTACGAAAGATACTTTGAAGAGAAATAAGACGAAAATTGTGCTATTTAGCTTTTTCTTCAAAATAAGTTTGGGGGAACTGCTCTTTACCTATAACTGTTTTCACCACAAATACAAGTTGTGAAGAGCTCAAATAAAAGATCCCACATTGTGATCAAGTGTGAATGTACCAAGAATTTTAAACACATATCTCTAATACACTGTGTATGCCATTTTCTCCTTAGTTAAATATGCGTTTCATTCTTACAAGTACTACACTCTTTTTTAATATTGTAAAAATTAAAGTCCACTTATCATGTCATTAATTAATGTCCAAACTTATTACCCTGCTTTTTCATTATAATTGTGTGTTCAAGCTTTTACTTGATATTTGGAAACATAAAAATGTAAGAAAACCAGTTTCCTAATTTGGAAACTTATCTAGTCTCTTTTTGCACGGATAAAACTTTCACAATCTAAGGTAAAACAATAAGAGACAAAGCAACAATGGTTTATTTTTAAATGTAACTTAATGACTTCATAATCTTGTCGTTTAGGGTTTATAATGGGGACAAAATTTGTGCTTCTTTATTTTCTTGAGAGTGGTGCACGTAAATTTCACTTGCACGGTTAGGTCTTTGTATGAAAATAATGAAAGCTCTCCTGATCAGTCTGCTGGATAGCGACTATATTAACTTTACTGCAGTCAAGGGTCGAGAGCCGTAATAGATTTGTTTATTCATGACAACATCATTCTCTCTTTCTAGCAAAGGTATTAGATTTCCAAAGGAAGTAAAGAAAAAGAAGCAATTGACAACAACGGTAGAGTAGTAAATATAGCGACAACCTTTGACCTTTTCAATGAAGAATATGGCCTTGACTTCTCCGAACTGTTCCCTCTTTTTGATACGCCCGTCGGCGTTGACATTTTATACTAATATACTGTTCATTTTATATATTTGTGTAAAGGAATAATATTGATAACGATGGGTCTTTTCACAACAAATAAAACAAAAGCGAGCCTGGATAGAGGGCGAGAAAGTGCAAATCGACGAAGCGACCCCTTTTAGACATGTTTGTCAAATTTGATCAAAGGTAATTAATCTCAGTCTGTCAGACAAAGTTACTGTTTGTAAAAAAGGGTGAACAAGGGGTGCATACCATCAGGTTGTTGCATGTGATGGACGGACTTTTATGGGAACACGGTGCGGTGGAGTCTATTATCCTTTAGAAAATAAACACGTTGCGTACACAGCTCACCTGACAACTCTGTGTGGCACAGTGTATATCATCTTGTCTCCTGAAAGACAAATGCGTACATGAATGTTTCTTGTGAGTGATGTTTATACCTCGTTACAATTTTTCAGGTCTGCGGTGACATGGATCAACTCCGTATGATGACGTCATTTCGTCGCCTCCACTTTATCACTTTTAAGGTTGATTTCAGTGAGGAAATAGAAACGACACTGAAGTACGCAACCGCTGACCATGTGTATGGCTAACAGAACTAATAAATAAAAGGTACTTGGATAAGACAATTAGGCCCTCCAAAGACACTTTCCATTTGTCTTCTTCTATGACTACGCAGTCCAATGCAGCAGACATCCGAAGATAACACAATATATCCGAAGATAACAAATATTTAGGCCTACACAATTATCAACAATGACAAAAAGTCTACACAACGTAATGATGAAATCCACTGACATTACACTGGTAGGGTTAGAAGGCATTAACACAATATAGTGCCTTACTTGAGGCAAAACTCATTGTGTTCACATAGTTCTGCCGAAATACGCCCATGAACCCCATCTATTGTTAACTTCGGCCCATTTTTGCATTTGGCCATACTGTATATGCGGTAACGAATATGCTATTTCATGAAAACAGACGAATTTCTTTTCACTTCACCTCAAAATGCGTTCATGTAGAGGGCGCTTTCAAAATTATTGCAGCCCATTATCTGTGTGCATGCTTTCTTGGGGGGGGGGGGGGGTCAGTCATGGACGAGCAGTTTACTGACGTTTTTGTAAGGTTTATGTTATGACAGCAATATGTGTCCGCGCGTGGTTTATCGCAGAAGTTTTGATCATACCTGATTTGGTTGTCAGTTCGCGGTTCTCATGACAAAACAATGAGAATGATAACGATCTTTCAAATGATTTCGAAGAACCAAGAAGCATTGATGTAATAGGTTGTTGTAACTTGTTCCATTCCCTCTTTCCTTGAAACATTCTATGAGGTATGTTCGTTCACAACCTGACAGTGAAATTTGCATGGAGCAGATGAAAATAGCTTATACACTCAAATTAAAACATCTTCCCCTGCGTTGTATTGTACTGCTAAAATGAGTACTAAGTAAAAAAACTGCCCTATGGATATAGCATATGCAATACTTTCACGAGCATGTTTACTTAAAAAAGTATTTCTGAGAGTCTTATCTTGTGAAAAAACACCCGAATGATGTCTTTCAACATTTTCAAGCAATAAGTGTTGCACTGATTGCTGGGTATCGATATTTATTTGTGAAATAACTACTTGAAGGACCATACATGATGGAGTTGAACTAATTTTGAAATCAAGAAATCAAATTCCGATAATTGGACCAACCGGCTGAATTTCACTGTAGGGTATTGCATAGCCTGAGAAAACTTTGCTTTCTCATGTCACGTTTAAAGCACTCGTGTGAGTATCTGAAAACTAATGAAACGAATTACAGGCTTATATTTTACAAAATTTTCAAACAAAAAACTGGTCGCCCCATCTTTTTTAAATGTTGTCTCCTCCAAAATAATTCCTTAGCATTATGTCCTTCTCGATTCCGTGACCAGATTGTTTATATCTGTATACATTTAAATTGTCTTGTCTATCCCTGTCTTTTCATGACCACTTAGTTGACTTCTGTAATAATTGGATGAATACCAAGTGTGCCTCGTGGTTACACAACATCGCAAATTTAGCCTTCAAGTTCGTTGTCGCTAACATCATTTGCACTGTCTCGTCCAATCTTGTCAAAACCGTTTTACAATGATCGTGTTTTAACGTGTGATAGTCCCACTATAAACTACTAATAAGGCTCCCAATTATGTAGATTTACGCGATGCATAACCACCTAGAATGATTGTAATTTCACAAGCCAGTTAGCATTTTAAGAGAAGGCCACAAACACCTCTCCGTTTTGCTGCGAAAGGAGGATTTAATTTGAAATTGCAAACTTTGGGTAACTTCAAGCTATTTACATATAACAGAGGAAGTTCGCCGTAGGTGGTTGTATGGCGAGCTGTGCAGGCAATATGTAAGATCTATCCATCAATTAATTAAGCAAGTTTCATTTCAATTCTTCTCTTACATGTCTGCATATACGTTAAAACCTTTCAACTAATCGTTTCTTGAGAGCTTTGTGGGTTTTTGTGCTTCCGAGTCCAACTGGTGATTTCAACCGCGTTGGAAAGTTTTCCAATTTTTTGTAGAAATGATGGATTAAAGATGGCGAACTATTTAGCATTGCTGCTTGGCGCTATCGTGCCTCAGGGCATTTAAAAAAAACTGTAGTCGAGTTGATGTTTTATGTTTCTAACAGCAATATTTCATAAAATTGTTCTTCAATCAATTCGATATAGCGTGCGACAAGAAGTATGTGCGAACAGCTCCCGTTCATTTTGACTTCCGCTTTATATCTAGACCGGTGACCAGACTCAAGCTAAGCAATCCTAAAGCTAAGAAGGAATCAGTAATGGTACAATTACCTCCATACAGTAAAATAACATTTTCATTAAGTCGCATGCCATACTGAGATAACATGACAAACTGTAGTTGTCAAAGCTTCAATAATGTCATAAACATTCCTGAAGTGGTTGCACTGAATGTTTGTTGCTTAAAGAGTCGTATGTGCAATATTTGTTCACGTCATACATGTAAGAAGATTATTTGAAGGTCTTTGTTTAAAATAAAGAAGTGTTATAAATAAATTCAGAACCGTATTTAACCAGGGAGATGCAACTTCCTGATTTAACCGAAGCCTCAGCTTCGCTTGTGGGGATTGCATAAGCTTCATCCAAATTACTGCCCTTTATCGTATAGAAATATGTATATACATAAATGAAAAAAACGGAAAAGCTGGAAAATCTAGATGCGGTGAAAAACAAAAGATTAAAAATTCGTACCTCCCTCCCTTCCACAGACCCGATAATGGCAACACACCATGTAATAAACCTAGATGTCTGGTTTGCAGACACCTTGACCCTTCATCTTCGTACCTCAACCAGGCCTAAAACATCATCTTGAGGCCTGACCGTTTCAATTGCAATTCGGACAATATAATTTATCTCTTGCATTGTGCCATGTGTACACGGGCCACGTGCATCGGGGAAACAGGAACTAAATTTAGACTCCGGTTGAATAACCATAAACATAACATACGCCAGTCCAGGTTTTCCAGTTGCCGAACATTTTAACCTTCCAAAGCACCAGATAACAGACCTGAAATGCATCATACTGTGCGGCTTTTTTAAAGAATACCGAGGAACGGATCGGGTAAGAGGTTAAAGGGCAAGAGCAGTCATCCCAAACTGAAGTAGTGTAGTAGGCTGTCCAGTTTCACGATTGGCTGATGCAAAAGTAAAGTCATAAAATTTAATAAAATATACTTTGAAGTGAAATAAGATGAAACTTGTGTTATTTAGCTCTTTCTTGAAAATAAGTTTGGGGGACTGCTCTTTACCTTTAAGTCCATTCTCCGTCTTAATACTCATTAAATCTGGCTTAACAGGTAACTCTCTTTCATGAGCAACCATGAGCGTTACTCCTAGCACTGTGTTAGGTTTTTGTCATCATTATGTGTTTTCAACTGAGGAAGAGCAGGGATGTCACGCTCGAAATATTTTGTACGTATTCTTGATCGTTATATTCTAGTTGGAAATGAAAGTGTGTGTGTTGGTGTGTGTGTTTTGGTTACGGCTACCTAGAAACTATATATAACTATATATAACTTTTGAAACGAAATACCGTAAAATAATCATAGACCAGATTGGAAAATTTGAAAATTTGGCACTAACGGAGTGGTCGCCAGGTAAAGTGTACCAGGGTAATTCCGTAAATATGGAGGCCACTTTGTGACATGCGTATTTCAGGTCTAGAATGTACAAAATCATCTATCTTGTGTTAATGGAATCTTTTCTGGCCTTAATCTTTGTTGAGGTTCTTGAAGATGCTAAAGTGCATTCCCTCAGGTTAGAAAAGATCATTTGCACCTATTTAACCCTGTGCACACTGTTGAAAACTGGATTTCAC
Source organism: Holothuria scabra (assembly GCA_037179385.1). NCBI lineage: Eukaryota > Metazoa > Echinodermata > Holothuroidea > Aspidochirotida > Holothuriidae > Holothuria > Holothuria scabra. The sequence continues at coordinate 24,210,604 of CM074194.1, forward strand.
GTGTAACAGAGACACCAAAAATTTCTTTTCACACTATACCACTAAATAAACCATTTTAATACCCAATAATCATTTTTACCAATAGCTTGGTCATCATTTAACACATGACACATCATTAAACACCGCATTGAAGTTTCATTTCAATTTTATGCAGGAAATAGACATTTCACGTGTAACGGTTTCTCAAGTGGACACCAAAGGTTCTATCCTCCCTCAGACCAAATTATGCACACACAGGACAAAACTGGTACCTAAATATCAAATAAACTTATGACAAGAAAACTTCAGATGAAAATCAAATCTTCAACTCAAATCATATTTGAATAAGACAACTTTGTAATGTCACATAGTAACAAAAATGTGAGACCCCAAATTTAATTTTCGAAACTTAAAATGGTTATATTTTGGGTGTTTTTTGCATTTCCCTCTAATTGATGATTTTTATTAATACTTGGCAAAGAACTTATTAGAATATCCAGAAATGCCAAAAACACAGCAAGTTTTCTTTTTGCTTTACAAGACAGTATTGATTTCATGCGAAACAGAAACTGTGAGACACCAAATGTTACAAGTGAAATCTTATGTTTGAGGGCACCCTGCAGTATCTTCCCACTTGGTAAGCAAAGACAGCTGTGATTTACATCAAAATTAGTTCATCTAAAGGTAATTTTGACCTCTAAAGTAAGAAAATTCACTTAAACAGATGGAAACACCCACAGAGATATATTATGGTTTTTTGTGTCACAGAAATTTTGGAAAAACGCTGCATTTGGGAGATATTTTCGGTGAAAATGCTGCTTTGCTGATAGTGTGAATCAAATGTAAGAGTTTCAGCAACATTTCATGTTGAGTTTCACAATATAAAGGCAAAAAAATCATTATATCTTCTTTGCTAACAAAATTATCCATGCATGAAAGTTTAAGCAGTCCAAAATACCCATAGGCCTCCACATTTATGGAATGACCCACCTGTAAGTCGTTTACGCATGCGCACCGATATATCTGCCTGTCCGCCGAACGTTCATCCCCGTGCTTTGCATTATCTTAGGTAAAGGCTGCCTTTACAACTTCCACGAAGACTGAAGGTAACTTCACACATTTCGCAAACGGCCCTTCCTGTGCATTTTTAAAATTAATGCAATCTAAATAAATAAAAATGCAATGTTTTGGATCTATCTTGGAATCGGAAAGAACCTCGTCATCTCGAAGAGGTATTGACTCAGCAAAAGCAGTGTTAATCCATATTGCAATTCCACCAAACTGCGTTATACACTTTACAGTCATGCGTGCTTACATGACTAGGGCAAATCAACGAGTCAACGATCACGAATGCAGTATAGGCATATGTACTTTAGCAAAGTGCATCGACATTTGGACATGTTGTTTTATTTTGGTTCAACAGAGGGCTAATTACAAGCGAAAGTATTTTTGAATACCATACTTTGGATTTATCAATAAAACCAGAAAATGACCTCAGGCCACACTTCTTTAATTGACTATTCAAACACTTAATGGGCCCAGAATATGATACTGTTGACACAGAAACATTTCAATAGAGATAGTGAATAATGTGTAAACACATTTCTTATCCAAAAGGGGTGTTATTAGATATTCCTTAAATCGTACCACGTGAAAGGGGAATACAAGTTGACCGCTTTAACAAAATATGTCGTTATTGAATTCGGCTTGTCCTAGACGGCGATGGTTCAGAGTCAAAAAGTCGCTACTTGATACGTATCTCTCTGATAGAACTGCTTTTGAGAAAACTTCGTGAATTAAGTATATATCGGCTTATCCTCCACCGGGGGCATTCGGCATTATGAATAATCGGAATTTTCTTTCTTTTTACACTTCTGTGTACGAAAAAATGTGGAAAATTTTGTTGACGAAAAACAGAGTTTTGATAACATTTGATTGTTAATGAAGCGCAATTTATATAGCTACTGATAGTTTAAAAAGTAATAGAACTTTTGAAAATGGCGGTAAGAAGTACATTATACCTTTATAGTTTTCTCTGAAAATATTTTGAAGTATTCACCTTACATTGTAAGATGGATAATATCTGCAGATGTCAATGGACTCACAACTTACTCTGACGTTTATACCAAGTCTGATGGCCTTAAAAATACATTAGTAGTACAGAAGTCTTAATTCAAATGAGTTTAAATGCGCCCAAAATTGACCATTTACATGAAACATTCTTCACTCCGTTAATCACACATTAAATTTTCACAGAAAAGTACCAAGCTGCAGGGCGACGTCAGGGGGTGGCAGGAGGTCACCGTCCACTGTATTCGTAATAAAGCGTGAAAAGAGAATCAAAAGAAACAAACACACGCAAAAAAGAAAAAAAGAACACCCCACTCATGGTTTGCACCGTGACCCCCTTTCAAAGTACCCTTCTCTGGTGCCGCCCCTGCCAAGCTGATGCGTTCCGACACGAAATGTACAAGGGATAGAAAGAAATAAGAATGTGCTCGTGCAGCGAAAGCTTAAACAGACGCAAATACACACAAAAACACATTTTTTCTGCATTCAGTTCACTGGCATTCATAATTCCAGTTGAAGTAACATTGAAATGAGATCAGTCCCTAATGATCATTTACTTACATATGAAAGGTTGTTATGTAAAGAAAGGTTGTTTATCTTTAAATATACCTCTGTACTTTTATAGTAACAGAAGTATTTTATCATGTTTCTTCCATGAATTAATTTATAACCCATATTTTTGGCACCCCACATATGTATATAGGCCGCGATCCCGAGTTGTTATTGGACTCCTAGTTCATTTTTTTAAAATTTAAAAAAGTTTAGTCATTATTATGAGTGATGGTTACTTTCTGTTAAATCGTCATTCGTTAAACGTCGTTAATTTGGTAAAAAAATTATGGCGTTTCTTCGAATTGGAAAACAGTTTTCCACAATGAAACATTCAGTCACTCATTTTCCAAACTAAAGCTTACAGTCATTTTTTCTTCGTGAACTCAACGTGTATAACCAATGATGCAAAATGTCATCAATGATGATGCATGGAACTAATTGAGAAATAATACGTTTACACAAATTATCATTAAACCACCCATGGTGTCCTCATGGCCACGCTTTAAACAATGATTTTTCCGAGATTAAATTGAGCATTCCTCTGTATTTTAATTTGTCTCATTTTTCTCATTTGTAGTCAATTTCTTTTTCCAACCTACTACATAAGAATCCACAAGTTGTTCCAATGGGCCGCCATTTCTGCGTCAGCATGAATGTGGAATTTTTCTCGAGTTAAAAATTTGTCGTTTTTTCGACACGCCTGACTAACGTAATTGCTCTTGCTAATTTCGTTTTCTCCACTTCTTTAGCCCAAATTAAATCAACCCTCTTGAAATTCGATTTGCTTAATGTGTTCGATTCCCAACTTGAAAACCCAGTTTTCTTCTTCATTAATTTTCCGATGAACCTTTGGATGAGATGAAACAGGGGAGAAAAGAGGGAGATATTCTCGGAGACAGAAAGGCCAATTATAAACTGAAAGAGTTGACACGGGGAAACGCCGCTAAGTTTTACATATCACTATGTCAACCATGCTTGAGTGAGGGAGACATCATCATTTCTTTGATGACTTATAGTCTTAAAGATTTTACGTACGTGTGTCTACGGCAAACTGAAATACAGAACATCGTAGGTTGGTTTCTTTCATGTGAAAATGCCAATTAAAAACTACAAAAACGCATCTTTGACGAATCTTGGAATAGTAACTGTCAGTGGTTACGGTAATCATGATCGCGACAGTGAGAATGACGGCAACTGTATCGATACACATAACGATAGATGAGAACAAGAAAGAGGAAAGGAATGAGGAAGGGAGGCAGAGGAGAACAGCGGGAGGGGGCAGAGGAGAACAGAGGGAATGGAGGAGGAAATAATTGCTAGCAGTTGACGTCGATAGTTGCGAGAATGAGCAAAGACCAAAGTTACAATTAATCTAAATGTGGTATAGTGGTAACATTAACTTCAACAGACTTGAAATGTTTTCCATGTAATGACATCATGAGTTTTTATATCCGCTACAGGTGGGACGGTTGGTTTCCAGTTCTGCTGCATTTTTTCTTTTCTTCCTTCTTCAGTTTACATTACTTGACGTTTCGTTCTGCATTCCATCATTTAATTGAATGATTTCTTACTCTCAGTCTGTACACTGAGGAAATAGGGCATCCTGATACAGCATCGTAGCCACAGTCAAACTGTAATCAAATCAAAATTTCAAAACGTGAGTAAATAGGTCTCTTTGGCGGAAAGTAAGAAATATTAAGGCTTGGTTTCATCGCTAACTCAATTACTAGGAAGACGAATAGACAATTTTTAATCTTATTCTGTGTAAATTAGCTTCATTGGCTTACATCTTTTCTGAATTTCATGGCAAAATCATTATTCACTAAGTTGTAAGTTGTTAGATATTCATTTCCAAACATAAGACGAGAAGTCGGCACTATGAGGAGCTAGCATGGATCTGTAATTGGCCTGATGGATGATAGACTGTCGTCATTTATGTCTCCCTGGCCTCTCTCAATCAGTCAACAATTGCTGAGCAATTAAACAGAAATTCAATGAGATGGCAGGACCGAGGTAGATTGGTTGTCATTCTCTTTGTCGGGAATCGGGTGATTTCTTTTACGTAATATTTAAGGCAAACTTTGCACTGATCGCGCAAAAAGCATCGCGTGGACCCCAAAGAAACAATCATTATATGGAATTGATAATTGATTGTAACGCTCGACAAAACGTAACTGTCATGTGACTCGAAGTGGGATACAGTTGCAGTGGTTTTTAATTGTACAGTGATAGAAGGTCCATTAAAGGATAAGTCGCTGAACGTAGATTTCTAAAATTTTGTTTTCCATTTCGGAACTTCCGCTTTCATTTTTGTGGATCAATTATTAAAGACAATTATTGCAAAAAATGTTGTAGAACTTTCGGTGTATTGCACTGTCAGTCTGGTTGCAGTGATTTTATTTAATAAAGTGAAAACCGAAGGTTTATTTCGTTCTTAAACTATATTTAAAAATTTACATCGGATGTCATTTTAAGTAGGCTATACGTGTAGTATCACTTAATTAAATGAGTGATATTGCAAATAAGAAGACCGCCACCAATTACAATGGAACATTTGAGCTTAAAAATTTAATTTTCAAACTGCGTAGGCTTATATGTTCTCCGCCATCATCTGCAAGTGCTTCGTAGGTTCTCTGTCCATGAACGTTCGGAGTCTTATGGTATAGTGAGTGCCTAATAGCCACATTTCTGATTTGACAACTTGGCTTTGGTCGTGACAAATTTTTCTGCAGTCGCTATATCTTGAATTCAAAATGGTTGTCTTTTTCGGCATTTCTACAAATATCGTAGTGCGTGAGCTACATGGAAGGATTGAAATGATGATAATTCATGCATTTGTGTTGAAAATGATTTTCAAAATACACTTACTCTTTAAGCTCAATTAGAATTGCAATAGTCTACTGACCTCAGCAGAGCCAAGTAGGAAGTAGCCTAGTCTTGATTGTTTCGTTTAAATTAACTATGAGCTGATTTTAGGTTAAAATGAGAAATATTAATATGAATTACTTCCCTTCTTATCTTTATATGTCGTAATTATACTTATAGCGGCCATTTTGTGTTTTCGGTTATCGTGGTTGACCTGAGATCTAACACCAATGTTCTGAAATAGAATTTGTAAGTGCTTGGCATCAAACGTGGTCAAATGAGAACAGCATCTGTTAAAGCTGTACTTTAAAAGGATAATGCCTCATATTATTTTAATATATTATAATGTTAACATCATTGGTATCCATTTTGTCTAATACTCATGGTAGACCTGGTACAAACAGGTTATAAAAAGTTCTGAAAATTTTCGACAGGATTAAACACAGAAATTAGATTTACAATTGGGTAAATTATTCTAACGAAATTTATTAAAAAATAAAAAAAAAAATTATATTGTTCTTGTAATAGGTAAACGACATAATTATTACATTGGCAGCCATTTTACTTTCCAACCATATTTATTGACCTTAATTACCCCAAATAATAATAATTTAAAGCACGAAATATAATTATTCTTTTTAACTATGTCCACATTTAGCAACCCGGTATCAAAAGTACTTTTATAACTATATTTGCACATTAATATGGAACCTTATAATTGCTATGTTACGGCCATTTCGAATTTATGATAGCGGCCAATCGAAAACGGCCAAGGAAATTGCATCATTTCATTAGAAACTTAAGTGTCACGAACACGGCTACTGCCATTTACATGTTATCCACAAGAAGATATGAAGAAAAACAAGATAAAAGCGGCCGCCATTTTGAAATTCATGACGGCCACCAAAGGCCTCATTGAACAATGCGGTAGTGATCAAATTCGGCTTCCTCGACGTCAATATTGTTTAAAACTGACAAAAATTGAACACTTAAAGGGCATAATACAAAAAACTCAGTTTTCTATTTGATAGGCTCCTTGTACGCGAATATTTGCTTGTTATATATTTCATATGTTTGGATAGTGCCATCAGCTACAGCCAATTGGAAAAACGCTTTGCGTGAAGAAATATTTTTTTTTTTGCGTTAAGGAATAGTTTGTGGGCTCACTATCCTCTATAAAAGCAGAACCTGACTGACGCGAATAATGTTCCATTATAATTTCGATTGATAAAAATGTTGGGTTGTTAACTGGCTTAATACACTGTTTTCAAATTTGTAATGCCTTTAAAGTTGCACTATTTGACAGTGGGACGTTGAACATGAGTAGTCTCTGTAATTTTCAGGCTATTTTAAAATGTAGCCATGTAGAGTAGACCTATGATATAGAGGTCTGAAAGTCAAGAGGTGAGTCACATTCACCATATTATCCTCTCTGGGCGTTGCTGAAGGGGTTTTGGAAAAGGTGAATCATCATTTGATCATTAGTATGTCGTCGGGCTCGCAATCAAAAGTTAATGCTTGTTATATATGATATTCCATTCATTCATTTTTTTTCTTTCAGAAACAATGATTGGTTACTGTTGTACATTCTGTAAGCGTCGTTTTGATTACATTACTCTAAAGGGAAGACTTCAGTCTTTTCTTATAGCTCAATTTAAATGTGTTGATTTTTTGCTACAATTGTTTACCTTCGAGAAATTGATTATAGCGATTCGTGCAATCAGTTCAAATATGGATCGCTAATTGATTTTATACTTTGAATTAAAAACAAAAAAGGAATAAACATCGTCTTCTGGTGGTGTTGATTTTACTGGAGGCAACTCTAATATTAAGTCATAAACCTGATCGTATTTGATGTTAACAACGCATCGGTGGTTCTATACGTGAATCATGTCCAGTTCAATCTGTATAGAAACAGCGATACTAGGAGGCGTGCCTCTAAAGTTAACGGCAATAGGTCGATGTTCTGGTCTAATGAAAGGTACCAGTAAGTCTCATATCTAACAGATGTGTCAAGTTGAAAATGATCATATCTATTGAAAATAGACTGAAATGGATAAAGCAGAAAAACGAAAACCCGGTGTCAATAAGCTCATATTGTATAAATAACTGGGCTTAGAATTAAAACTCCTTCCAAACACATTTCTGTCCACTTAATGCCATGCAAAGACGTTCATGCTTAACACAAGTGGCCAACTTTTAAACTTTCTATGTCTAAACTAGTTTAATTTTCCAAATTTGTTTTGTGTTTGATTGTTCCAGAGCAAATCCATTTGAAAGGATATTCCAGGTTATTGGCTTAAAAAGTTATATGCATTCAGGGAGTATTTAAAGTGAAGGAAATGGCAATGGTCAGACGCAGGTAAATTCGTTTAGAAAATAATATCTTTCAAGAGGGCATGGTCTGACGGTTAACTGCTATTGAGCGCTGTTTGCACTGCATGTGATATTTAGGAATTCTGTGGGATTCAATTGACATTAAGCAGTTAAGATATTTAAGATATTCATTGCCCGAAGAAGAAATAGTTTCAAGAAGGTTTATAACTTGATTTGAAACGTTCTCACTAAAAGTGTGTCCTGCTGTATGGTATGGTTTATTGACGAAAACTGTAAACTGGTTGAGGATAATCTCTAGGGACATGTAATTTACCGGTCTGCAACATTAATGACAGGTTAAGTCGTTCCTATGAAAGGTTATATTTAACGAACTTTACTTGGCCATTTGTGAGTAAATTCATTTACTTGCTTGACTTGCGGACCTGGTGAAGCTAAAAGTATACCTGTCAGGAAAGTCGCGCTAAGATTTGTCACTAGAAGCAAACCAATAGAGCGAGGATGAGAGAAAGATTTCATGGTCAGGAAGGAAACCTCAACTAGTCCAAGTTAAAAAAAACAAACGCACCAATTCGAAAACCCTTCATTATGTAATTTCATAAAGCAACCCTTGTAAAGTCAACAATCCGTAGGCGTGTGTTAAATAAAGGGAAGAGTATTTATTGTAAAGTTGGCATGAAACTATAGGCTTATTTGTTCATTTCTTCTTCTTTTGAATTTCCATTTCCAGAAGCAAAATTACACAAAAAAAACTGAAAACGAAAAACTATAACGAAAAATGTAATATTTTCAAATAGGAAAACAATTTAAACCAAAAGTTTGAAACATAAAATTTTTTTAGAGGCGATCGCCTCACACTCCACTTTGAGTACACACTTTAGGTGACGGCAATGTAAAATTGGACAGAGAAGTCGCTTTGTTTAAAACAGTTCCCTGGATATCAACACCGCTGTTACATTTGATGTGGATATCGTTTCTCTTATGAATGACCGGTTTCTGGCACAGAAAACTCCCATTAAATATACGGCTTTTGTTCTATGAAAACTTAAATTAATAATATTATATATAAAATCTATTGACTAAAAAAGGGCATTTTCATATTGTAAAAAAAATGTTAAGAATGTAACCAGAATGTAAGGCATTCATACTCGCGAAAGGAGGTGGTCTAAAGGTTCTAGTGATATTACAGAGAGCTGATGAGGTGGTTAACAACTCCCTGATACGAGTAACAGGTAGTAGATAGTGAAATTCTTGTGATATGGGAGGTTTTCGCATATCAGAAAAGGGATATCAGTGTTGAAAATTTATAGGCCTACATGTAACCATTAGTGATGGCAGGTGAGGGAAATAGGAATGTTTATGATACAAGCTCGAGTTTTAGAAAAGTGTATGTGAATGATACGTATATAATGATGTTAAATTGACTCAAAATAGGTAGTGGATGATATTATCCACTATATCTAGAAAATAAATTGTTTTATTAATAATTTCCGACCGTAGCCAAAAACTGTCAGAATTTCATCCATATCGTTGGAAGTTCAAAATATCAAAATTTCCTCACGAATGACAATTTCAGTTTTTTTTAAACTTCCTTAGTTTTCTAAGTATTGTTCGATGGCAGTACTTGTAACGGTTCGGCAGTTCAAATGGATCACCTGAATGTGATTGCATCGCATGATCACCAGCAAAGGAAGCATATGCTTCTAGATCAGAAGAGATGTAACTTAGCTATCATCGTGGCTAATGAGGTTTAAGGGTAGAGAGAGAGATAACTACGCACTTTTTTTATTTTGCTACCACCTCATCAGAGATCTCTCTTCCCATTCGTACATAATTGTCAACAAAATAAACAGTACAAAATTTCTCACCCGCCTCCTCTTTCTTAAGTTGGATAAGTGGGCAGCTAGAACGTCTTTTCCCTTTCATTACAATTGCTCAAAGGAATCGTGTTAAATTTATTTAACAAGATTGCTAAATCTTATCAGGGAGCTGTTGTTAAAGACCCAGTTCTATCACCCCAAACAGTACCAATTCAATCTTCTTACTGAAGCCCCTCCCACAATTGTCTGAAATTCATCCTCCTCCAGATACAATCTCAGTTTATTGCTTCAAGGTGAGTATAGAAAAACTCTATTTATATAACCAAAACACTCTCAGTACCGTTCATGTTGTGTAACATAAGTTTTGGTACTCTACATTGTTTAAACTAGCTGTCAATCAAAGAGCTGAGCCAATTGAGAATTTCGATACCCCCGTACCAAAATTGTAGTTTGGGGTGAGAGGTTTGACCCTTTAAATAACAGCTCCTTTAGGCCAATTATGCCATGCTGCCAAGTACAGCCACCAATGAGAAAAATCTAATGTGAGAATATTTACAAAATGCAGAAAAAAAACTTGGTCTGAGGTTAACTAAGTTATGTAGATGCGGTTAAGCATATAAAGCCCTGCGCATGGCACATATTTGACTTTCCACCGAAACACATCGAAATCTCGAACTGTTTTTTTAAGCCACGGTAGCACATTGATATCATCAACTGTATCATATGTCGTTCGGCTGATCATGTGGTCACCGGCAAATCAAGCGCCTATTATCTTATCTGTTCTCTAACCTAACCCTCTGTGACGGTCTTCAGTCCTGAACAAAATAAAATATATATTTAGTTTGTCGCTCTTGTTACAGTTATAAGTTGTGTGATGAAAAGAAATCACCTGTTCAATGTTTTTCTTATAACAACGCCTAAACTTTTTCTTCAACATGATTGCTCGGAAGTTTCACACTGTAAGAAAATAAGGGTAACGACCATGTCACAGAGAAGGGCAGTTGACAAAAACTATAGGAAGGGCTTCTGAGAACCCCATACAGTCGTTCCAAGAACCACGTAATTGAAATATCCCTGAAGTATTATGCCTCAACGTGTAATGAAACCAGATACATCCTTAAATAAATTATCTGTTTTCATGGTTAACGCTTTTTAATTTACTAACACAAAGTAACAAAACCAACGAGGCACAGAATGAAAACTCTGTAACAAGTCCATAAAGCGGCTACTACGGTATACTTCGCATTCTCGCATTCGCTCGTAAAAACGAACACATCAAGATATATCTCTCTTATGTTACAGTCGCTATCGCTCATGAAACCCGCCTTTTAATAAGGCCTAAACACTCCAAAAGCCGATCACAAGGTCTTATAATCGTAATCCGCTTGAAGAATAAATAGCCGCGATATAAATGGTTTTGTCGCTCAATGACCTTAGCAAAATATAAAATAACGGATCGTATTCAAGGCTGATAACCCAGTGACAACACACTGGAGGTTATTTTGAAAATACACTTAAATTCTCCTGAAATATTTTCGATTGTATTTTTCATTTTGTACCGATTCTGCAAGAAAAAAGAAAGAAACGAACTAGGAAACAAGCGCCAAGGGAACCGCTGATTGGCTGACTATGTCGGGTCGTTATGCACTCACACTTAGTTGGATTGCGTGACATCACAAATCGTCACAAGGCTAGCGACCAATCAATTGCCTGTCATATTAACTTGTTTCGCGTTCTCTGTAAAATAATGTGGAAGTAATATCGTATCGCAAAATGCATGAAAGTTTGTTCGCGTATATGTGTGAATTGCTCCGATTTAGAAAGTGACGGCCTGCTTCTTATGAAAACTTGATTACAATTTTAATGGTTGATCTGCAGAACAAGTACTTCTGAACGATCGCATCTGTAGCAGAATCAAATCAACTGTCGGTCTTTGAAGGTAGTGCTCCTGTTGTGCTCGATACCAGTGGAAATTTTCAAAAAAAGTGAGCTGGCATTATTTCTTTTTTCAAATTTGAACTCCAACTTAGTTTTTAGCTTCCGTTTTTGTGACGTTGTATAATGAATAACTGATTTAGCAGGATGACAGCAATAGTCAATCGCCAAAATGGGTCTCCGCAACCTCCAACTCGTCCTGCGTCTAAGTTGAGATCTTCTTTGTTCAGTATAGAAAGCTTAGTTTCTAAGGACACGAATGACAGGTCAGAACCCGCATCAGAACCACCACGAACGTGTTCACCATGCTCCGGTGGCTCCACTTCACCGGCAAGAGATCATGGGCCATCGCCCTCGCTGTCACCGCAATCAGCTTTGAATTCTCCGATTGCATCTCCCACGGAATCGCCAAACTCTTTTTCCGTGCCTATTTTCTCTAGAACAGACCCGCGAACGGCTCTCTCTAGTCAACTTTTGGCTAGCCAGTTGAATGCTACACACTTTCTTGGAGCAGAATTTCGTAACCATGAAAACAGTTTCATTGGACCTTCGTTGAAAGATTCTTTCCCAGTCGGTATAAACTTTTTGTCCAAAGGAGCAGAATTGATGAATTTAAGTTTGAAACATCAACTTGAAACTGTTGGACACACTTTAAACCTGGGTCATAGACACCCCCCTCCCGGACTAGCAATACCACAACCTCTAACTCCATCTCATAATCATGACGAACATACAGAAATATTATCAAGAGGAGGGACAGAAACAGGACGTCTCTTTCCCGGGGAGAGCGTTCATCGGACATCAGGGTTTCTCTCTCATAGTCCAGCTCATTTAGGGCGCAATCACATCTTTAGCTCTATCAATAGCATGCACCCGAGTCTAAAGAGGGATCAAGGATATGGTGTGTACCCGTGGCTTATGGCAAGAAATCGTCTCCTCTCGACTGGTCACGGCAGATACCCAGGTAAGCTTAAGTGAAAAATAAACCTATTTGAATCAATTCTTCATTTCCTTGGAATATTCCAAAGCACAACTAAACAGCTTTATATTCCAAGTAAGTAAAACTGTTGATCTGCACGGTCATCATAACTAACTTTTATTTGTAATTTAATGTAAATTAATGATGACAACTAATTGATGGCGGAATAATACTTCTTACTGAAAAGTCACCAAATGCTGAAATACACATCACTTGTAACAATTCCATCCAATGCTTGAACATGTTTTAGGACAATTAAATTTTTCTTATTAAATCCTTTATCTTCTTGAGGATATTTTTTTTCAAAAGAAGATTTCAAAGATAGTTGGAATCAATGGGAAACTAATATATTTTCAAATCAAATTCTTTTCTGAATTACTCTTTCACCCAGATAAAAATCAACAGTAACCTGTCTTCAGTTGCTTCTAAAGTGCACGTTGGTTGTACAGCGACTGAGAATTTTTATAAGTCACAAAGTTATCGTAATTGAATTCTTGAAGTCCTTACTCTCGAAACGGAAAAAGCTGATAAATAATATGTGTAATGCAAGTTTTCATTATTTAGTGGCATCTGACTCTAAATGTACAAAAAATAATCGTAATAACTATGAAATACCGAGAGTAGAGATGAGCCTTTTACCCCGTGACCATTTTTAATTACAAATTCTCGTCGTTTTTAATAAGTTTATTAATTATTACTGATGTGTCTCGAATTATGAGAGCTTCCAAAAAGATTGAAAACCTTAAGTGTTTTACTCTTAATAATCCTTAATAAAGTATGATTTGAGATTTTTTCGATTACTTTGTCGAATGATCTTTGCCAAAACAATTTCCTTTGAAATTCCACCAAAATTCGGTGCAAAACTGGTGGAGTGTAGCAATCCATAGTTGAAATTACCTATTTTCATTCATAGTTTTTAAAAATAGTACCTTACGAACTGGTCTTTAATATCAGCAATGAAAGAAGAGTCCACACGTTGCTAAGCAATACTTTGATCAGGAGGATAAACAAGGATGAGATCTATTTTATTAGAAAATAGAAATTCCATGTATAAAAAGGTAAACTCCTGTCTACAATCTGCCTGGTTTCTAGTCATTTCAATCACAATTAGGATTAATATTTTCAGTACTTTTCATCCGCAGTACATGTTAAAATTAAAGGCTTCAAAAAAATGTTCAGAATTTTTCACAATCAGCAAAACATAACCCGCTTTCTAAAGCCTCAATTGTTTTTTTTTTTTTTTTTTTTTTAACATATACCGTGTAAAGTCATTTACATTTACAGGCTACTCCAAACATGATCTTACAACAGGGGCTGTAAATTAATTTCCATTGGGTTGTGAGGTTTGTTATTTTCATCCCGACAAGTATATGCAACGCTTTACTAACATGCTTCATACGGCACACTTTACCAGTGCTGGATAAACACAAAAAGTAATAAAGTACTCCCAAGTACCAAATTTGTGCAATCAACCATGTGATTAAAGAAAGTTTTTGCTTAAAAAGGAGAATTTAATTAAGATATAGTTGGTTTAAGGATCTTTTAAACTCCCAAACAATTAGTAAAAATAAAAGTTGATAATTTGATATATGCATTAATTCTTCACACGAGCGAAAACGTTAGCCGGCTTTTTATAAATTATTTTAAACGAAGTTTTTGTGAGGGTGTTGGAAATGTTCTTTATTTGTCAAATCACGTGCATTCAATGGTTACACGATTCAATAGAAACCATATTTTCTTCAAAATCTTATAACATCCATCCCTTGAGAGATAGATTAGTGTTTTGAATGATAGCTTATCTTAATTGTAACCATTCATTACCCATCGATTCAGATTAAATTTGGGCCGTAAGCATTGTCATTGTTAGATCACTGATGCATGCAAACTAGGCTGGATTTCGCACTCTTACTTCCGCTTTATATTACTAAAATCGTTTTAAAGTTTTTCACTACAAAAAGAGCCTCGGTTAAATTCTTTGACACCAAGTAAACGATGAACTGAAATACCGTTTTAAATGCAACAAACTTCTAAAGTTAATTAGTAAATAAGGTTCACAAAAACTAAAACGAAAGAGCCAACATTGGTTCATACGTTCTGCATGTGTTGAGCCAAGGAGGTATACTTGTAGAACATACCTACTCGGTTTATCTTAATTGAAATAAAAAAAAAAAAAAAAAACATCGGAGATTTTGGAGGAAAAAACAGGTTATTTGACAGAGATGAACGTTACTATTTACAGGATGTTTAGGTTTTGTTCTTCGTTTTAAGAATATATCAAGTCCGCGGCAAATAAAACTCGAAAATTTATCCCAAGTTGTCGGCTCGTTTTTTCATATCTCGTATGATTCAGTGTCCCTTCTTCTCTGTGTTTTATTGATTTCCACGTCTCATTATTAGAGTTGTTTACCTGAAACGATGTAATTGTCTTAAAAAAAGACAGATTCTGAGCCAATTAGAACCCCAAGAGAGCGCCATTAGCCGGCAGGTGTGGATCGGTGATTTGATTAAACTATCAGTTGCCATATACTCCGATAGCAACTTACGCACGAAGATGGGAGCGTAACGCCTGCGAGATTCAATTTGAAATTCAAGTAAGGAAAGGACCCGCCTTCTCCTTGTTAGGTTCTTTACGTGAGAGAACAAAATTTAAAAACGAAAACGACTAATTACTTAGCACCGTGTAATTCGAAAGTACTTTATAATAGTCTCTAGTGCGTAGGATTTTTGGATTGCTATGTACTGTAGAAAGTGAGCATTGTAACTTGTCATAATTTTTTCGTTAAAATTACGTTAATATGAACAAATATTTCTAGCTTTTTAAGCAATAGGAAGACAGAGGTTTCAATGTTGAAATCTCAAACACTAAACCACGCCTTACTCTTTGAGTAGTAATAAAACCAATTTTTTTAGTGACAAAAATATTTTCAAATTTTTCTACTGAAGTGTGAATCTCACAAAGATACAAATCAATGGTCTACGGCTCAATCCACTTTCGTTTTTCATTCAAGACACTTTTTCAACGAAATAACTAAAACAAAATGAAAGAAATATGAAAAACAGATCATTTTCTAAACAAACGGTTTAAGTTCATTTGTAAGACTAAATACATTTTCATTCAAGTTTTTTGCGTATCACCTTTTATCAAGTTTTACTTCAGTGTTGAAATTATGAGTTATGTCTGCAGTTTTCTGTTGTGTGTGAATAGAATATTTTTTATTTTGTAATGTTTAGTGGTGGTGTTTTGTTCTACATTTATTAATGGAAGTGATCTCTCAAACTGATGCGACTCGACGTTTTAATTTTATTCCAGTGCGTTCTTCTTGAGTAAAACAAATCTAGTTACCAGTGTTTTACATTTTAAAAGAGACGGCGCTGATGCTGTTATATCGCTAATCTTATGATGTCACTATCGCTGGTAAGCTATTCTCTTACATGTCGCAGCAACTCCAGAGTTGTATATAGTTCAAATAAATGATTTCTTTTTTCATTTACAACAGGACACGAGTTTCCACACGCAGCATTCCTGTTTCATCCTCCGTTTAGGAAGCCAAAGAGGATCCGTACAGCTTTCTCTCCATCTCAGCTTCTTCGTCTGGAGCAGGCATTCGAAAAGAATCATTATGTAGTTGGGGCAGAGAGAAAACAATTAGCAGCAAGTCTCAATCTTACTGAAACGCAGGTAAAACTACAAAAAAGTGATGAAGAGGGGGTGGGGACAGGGATGCGGTCAGGGATCAGTAAAACGAGTTCAGAAGTTATATTGTTCTTCAGAATCGCCGTTTAATTTTCAGTTGCGGAATGGAAAACATGATTAAATATTTCCGAATGAACAACAGTTGATGAGTAAGGGTCAATTTTACGATGATATTCACATGGACTTTACAAGTCATTTCAGACATTTGACCAGACCTTTGCCACTTGCGCTAAATGCCGTATAGTTGACAAAAGAAGTACAATACTTTTCTATCTTCTTTTTCATAATTTTGTACACTTCACTTAAATTTAAAATTAATTTAAACAGCGTGGTAATGGTTGCAATCAATGTTTACTTTTATGGAGACAGGCGTTGGTGCTTCATCACTTGATATTTTGCCGTCGAAGGTAGTTCGAAACGTTGATGTCGTTTCTCCTAAATGTTAGCACCCAATACCACTCACGATCACGTGAGCGCATTTAACATACTGAAAAGCACTAATGTATGCATAAACTTATAGACTAAATATATATATATATGTGTGTGTGTGTGTATATAAATATATGTATATATATATATATATATATATATATATATATATGTGTGTGTTTGTAAGAAAACTCTTACATTTTCATATGTAGTCGCTGCACATTTAAAATCTACCGATACTGTGAGGAGGCGGGGGGAGAGTTCGTCACACCCCCCAAATTGTATAGTGTTTGATCATGTATAATTTGAAAATTGTATATTTGGCAGAACAGTGTTTGTTTACTTAACGTTACCGTTAGTTTCCAACGATTGTGGCGCCATGTGTTCTCTTCCCACACTCAAAAAATATGGGTACCTAATTTGTTTACCGCTTACATTTGAATCTCCAAAAAGTCACTTCATGCGCACATGGGTAAAAGGCTTTTTTTAAGGGGGGACCTTCCCACCATCCTTTACCGTCTGGTTAAACCTCTTTCAACACATCAATTCTTCCCATCATGTTCCACTTGTCCAACCTCGCCGCTTCGGCCTTCTCTCCTTTTTCAGCTCAACTAGTCGCAAAGTTGAAACAATATTTTGTGAGTTTTTTATTCCAATAATTCTTGCATGGGAAAAAACGCAATTTTTGGCACTCATCAATAAGGCTGTGATGGCTATAGTTCTCCAGCTGGATAGATGCTTAGGTCTTCAGATATTTATAGTGATAGTGGTGATGTTCACACTAAAGGCTGGATGGCGGGTGTGAAACGAAATGACCATTAATGTTTTGTTCTGTTAGTGTTTTGAATACCATGTATAGGCGTTACGTTAGATGTGCGACAGTGTGTATATATAATATTTGATGATGTAGTCTACATGTCATCTATGCCCCTGTGCCAATGATATTTCCAAATGGTCATCTGACATAAGAGGGGCCAGATAATTATGTAATCTTTATCACAAATGGGAGTTGGTCTTATTTCAAGGGTGGTTTGGACGTACTCCCTGTGTAAGACCGTGGAAATCTCAAAAGGCTTTACCGGGATACTTCGGGAAGAGGAGAGGAGTTTGCGTGGAAGTACTCATGAAAAAGAGAATTCTTTTTAGACCGGTCGGATGTGTTTTGGTTGTTAGTTTGGGCTTGTTGTGTTGGGGTTTTAAGACTCAATTTTGGACTTTGGGAGGACCGTCTTTGTTTTAAAAATGTTCATGGCAAGCATTCATTATCATTTCAGGTCAAAGTTTGGTTTCAGAATCGAAGAACAAAGTACAAACGAATAAAAGCTGAAGAAGATGGGGAAAAAGAAGCTTCTCGAACTTGTACCAGCAACAAAGATTCACATCACGTAACAAAATGGAGGATGGAGACACAGCAAGACACGGCAGAGAACAGTAACTGCGACAACTGATGTTTACTTATTCCAAAAGTTAATCGTAATGTATTTCAAGATGTGATTCTTGTGTGAAAAAATAACAATACCAGGTTTGTGAAACGAGGTGTCAATGAAAGGGGGTGGGGCAGGACAGTTTCCCACAGACACCATAGAAATAAAAGATACATTAAAGATACATCCGCATTCAAAGAATCCAACCCCTCAGTATTAACTACTTGAGGGATCGCCTCCATCTCCACCCGGCCTCTCATCTTTTCATGGGTTGTCTCTGCATATGATACAAATGGGTGTGAATGACTTCTGTCTAAATGTAAAAGAGCAAAAATCTACCATTTCACTATTTGAAAAATAAATTACTATTCCAAAAAGGGCGGAATGCCAGTCAGTTCCTACCCTATAAGCCTAATGTGGCCTCTGTGGGCAGTGGTCAAAGATAGAGTTTCTCTCTAGACTTTCACATTTAGATAGTACTAGTAGAAAAAAAGACGTTCCCGCTGAGCTAATATGCAAGTAGATTACAACAAGACCATAATTTTTGCTCAGGGTTAACACGTTAAGGAGGGACACTCTAGAAATATCTAATACCCTAATTTAGAATGCTGTTGCTTAATGCAATTGACCATGTCTTCGGCCTTTACAATACTACCTGAAGCCCCCTTCATACTTCTCTCTGTCTGTGGACTGGCGATTGTTTAAATAAATCTGACGAGTATCGTTGATGGACCAAAATCAAGCAACTGAAATGAGAGTGTTAACCAAATCACTATAAACAGAATTTGATCAACCGCACGGAATAGCAGGATATAATTTCACAATTCATGGTATATATATTTCACCATCTTAGATCATTTTGTCTGATAATTCTATTTCCACTGGGAAATTTAATGAAAGAGTTTAAAGGTCAAGGACAGTCGCCCCAAAACTATTTTGAAAAAACAACTTATTAATTTTGCTATTTTTCTGTCATTTTTCTTCCAAGAAGCTTCCGGGATATTTTAAGGCTTACACATTCACCATTTAAGGTTAAGATATCACTACTTGTAAATTTCACAATTCAGTGCAAAACACATTGTCACATGATTGTCAAGAGCCATTCCCAAACTAGTATAGACTACTATCCTTGTGCAAATTGGGGTGACTGCATTTGCCCTTTAATCGATGAACACTCCCAAATGAGACACATTCATTGTTGCTTACTTTTGAGAAACACCGCTAAAAGTTATAGAAACGCTAAACGCAACACCAAGCGTAAATGCTATAAAAATTTATCTCTAAATATAACACACTTCTCACCGCATGTGGTATACGACCTATAGTTATAAATGTAACAAATCAGACTCACCGTAAGATCGCTTAGGCTAATGAAATAATTTTCTTTTCGAGCCTTTGCAATGCTACACGGCAAGTGTTGTGTTGTCAAAGATATCTCTGTGGCGAAAGTTTCTCAAGGATATTATGGTTATGGCTCTGCTGAAGCCGTCTCAGCCACGGTTCAGTCGTTCCACCGTCATGGTCATCATCACTATCTACGAAAAAACCCGCATTTTCACTGCATGATTACGCTTTTCGGCATTTTTCTAACCACTGCCTGCAGATATTTTTTCAATAAACGTGTCTTTCGCTATCCTTTGCATTTGCAATTTTACAATAAAACACCATCACTCTATATAGGCATTTTATAAAACTTCAAGCCAGTTTTCTTCCCGCATTAAGAAATCTATGTGCTTATGCCATTTTTGCTTTACAACAACTCATTTTTGTTCCTTTTAACTCATTTCGTAGGCTTATAAACCATTTCGTTTACAATTAAGCGGCTGCAAGAATAATCGAGTTGATGTTTCAACCGGCCTTCTCATATTTAGTAGCATTGACAAAGGTGTAAGATTCTTGAGACTCATACTTGTATAAGGGGCCTTGCGCATATTTATTGTATACTGTATTAGGCCTACACATGAACAACCCACTCACTGATTAATGAAGAAAATTTTTAGCTTCTTTAAGGGTATAAGCTTCAACGAGTATTAAAACTACCACAAGACATTAGGCTTCTGGATTACATTACAAGCTTATTATGATAGATTTGTGAGGCAAATGCATCCCATTCCCATTGACCTTGGTGAGGTCGGAGAGGGGTGATGCTCACTCCTCTCATTGCTTGAGTTTTAACCTCACTCTTAGCAGCGGCCCTTGTCCATTTTCACCTGACCTGTTTCTGTTCAACACTACCCTTCGTTTATTAATTTTCTTCTTATTTAATGGACGAATCCCGACAGAAAATGAAGGGACCCTCGGATCATAGCCATATCCACTCTCCATCCAACTTCTCTTTTTACGGTATTCCTCAAAATGATGTATCAAACAATTATTAGATTTAGCCTTACTACATTAATTACAGTCCGATATATTAGACCTTACACCTGAGGTTAAAATTTTACCACATTTAAGGAGGGCGCGTATTACATTTAGTGTTGGGATTACAGTTTATATTGTTTTTTTTATAACATTTACGGTTAGTGTTACATCAAGTGTTGTTATAATACAGTCAGCGTTGTTATAATTTTTTCTGCATTGTGTGATATGCAATTCCTATACGCCTTTATCAGTCAGTAATGAGTGAGTGCATTATAAGTGCGAACTACATGAAGTCTCTAACAATTCGTTATACAAATTAGCCTATACACGGCAAGTCCTGGTAATGCGTTAATGAAAACCAACACTTATAGTTATAAGTTGTCAAAATGTAATAAAAACTCAAAAAGAAATTTAAATTTAAAAAAAAAAAAACATGAACAAACACGATAAACAAGATATCCCCCTCCCCGCTCATCCTCATTGGGGTGAGCTGGGGTGGGGGAATGTCTTAAATTGGATATGTACCATCTACACATAAGCAGGCGTGGAACGTACCGCCAAATGTTTGGCCCTCGAAAACAACCACCAGATATTTCCGAGTACGTTTGAACTAAATTTCTCCTGTAAAATTAATTCCTGACCCCCACCATTTAAAAATAAATGTCGCTCAAACACGTTTTCAAATAAATTTATTATGGGTTAACTGGCGACGCTACTGGGAGGGGTGTAAGTAACACGCACTGTTTTATGGTAGTATTTTTAAGCGTTTTACGTACACGTAAGCTGCATGTTTCAGGGATTTCACAAAGTAAGTACCTCAGCTTTGCCAAGTTTTTTTTAAAGAAGTTTTCGTTGAGCGAATGAATGATGAATAGGCCCCTCAATTAGCAGTAATATTCCTACCCCTCATATTGTATCAAGTCCACACGCATCACAAATCCCCTAGAATTGATGGTGTTTTGCGTCGTGAGGGAATATTTCAATTTTTGGTTGGAATATTGACCTTGTACCGGTGTGCACCCAGGTACATATTCGCTTAGAAAGACTAAGGAATATTTGTGAGATTCTACTCAAATCTCATGAATGTTATCAAATATGGTGCGCCAGAAATAAGAGTGAGCATGGTATTTAATAGCGTATAGCCTGGCCGATCATGTACTGAGCAATCTGTCCAACCAGATCATGAAGCTGCTTCCTGATCAGACGTTGACTTCTTGTCAGTTATAAACCACGTATAGGCCATTGGCGAAGCTAGAGGGATGCCAGGGGTCATGCCCCCATTCGAATTCAAAAAGAATATTTTGTAATTGTACAGAAAGAATGGCATCAAATGATGATTATGATGAAAATGATTAGCCTGTATCTCAGGGTACCTTAATCTTCAAAACTTTCCCACTGTTGGCACTGTTGCTGGCCACCCCCTTCCCTCATAAAAGGGTCTGGCTACTCCCGTGATGAAGGCTATACTCAGACACAACATAGTCAATAATACAATCTAGGAACAGATTAGTCAGGGTAGTCCTTCCGCGAGCTGACCCTGTCTTGTTCATACACCTACACGGTAGACGTCAGGGACCACATAGCGACAAAAGTGGCTTCAGAAACAAAAAAAAGTTTGGTTTGCCAACCAGAAACGAGAACGCTCAATTTATATGAATATTGATATTATTGTGGATTCTAAGTAAGCCAATGGGGGGGGGGGGGGATAAATCTACGTTTTTGATTCAAACAACGTCATTTTTCGTTGAATTTGATTCTAAGCGGGGTATTTAGCACCCAAAAAGATGGCTGCATACGCTTCAAACCTCTTTGGATTCCTTGCGTTAGCATTATCGTGGATAACTTCATGGATCTGTTCATAACAACAAAATTCATAGGGATTGGTATCGGTATAAATACTAATCTCGACGGAACAGGTATGTATTACTGTATAACAAGTGTTACGGAATACCTGAGATTTAAAAATGGCACTGATCTCAAGATGACCAATGATACCAAAGATGTGATAATTATTTATGTATCGGTTGGATGCTCCGCCCTCATTTGAAGTCAAAATTAGTGCTAAGTGCCCCCTGACGTCAAGGGGTCTGCACAAGGCAGTTACGGGCCACATCCACCCACCACGGAAAGATTACCCTGACTAGGAACAGATGGGTAAAACTTACCTAATATTGGGGAAACATCGTACATGCAACATTATTTGCAAACTTCGTTAAACTTACTGAGGAAAAGTAATGTAATAAGAAGGCAAAATTCGTAATGTTTCTCCCAACCTTTAGCAATTTTCTTCCCCAACAATGTAGCACACACAGGGTGCATGCGCACTTATACATGTACACACGCACCCACCCACGAACCTATTTG
Source organism: Holothuria scabra (assembly GCA_037179385.1). Taxonomy (NCBI): domain Eukaryota; kingdom Metazoa; phylum Echinodermata; class Holothuroidea; order Aspidochirotida; family Holothuriidae; genus Holothuria; species Holothuria scabra. The sequence goes on from CM074194.1 coordinate 24,233,410, forward strand.
CTTTCCCGCCCTTCCCACATGCCACCTGTCAGCTTACCTATCTATCTACTCTCATACATACACACCTAAAAGAAGGACCACTCGTTAGTGCAGTTTTTACATTATTGGTTCAAAGATTTTTTTTACATTATCGGTTATTTGTTTACATAATCGATTCAAAGAATTTTTACATTATTGGTCGTAACAGCGGTGAGTTATATTAAATAAACAGAAACAAGTCAATTTAAACTGGATCTGCATGGTGTTACCCCCTCATTCCACGATGCATTTGCGCCAAATCAAGAAATCGTCTAGCCATGCTCTCACAGCAGAATGAAACATAGCCTTCGTAGGATGAAGGGTTAAGTTGTCAACTATAGTGATTTAGAAGTGCCCAAGATCATCACTAAATAAAGCATACAAATCAGTCAACTAAGCTTAGCGGCATTTTTTTGATAACTTTTAGTATCGAACTAGTCTCAGCTGGCACCAAAGTCCTAACATAGTTGCCAACTAAGCTTACCAGTGTTTTATGAATATCGGCCCTGAACATTATTCTTGTTTATGTCACGGAATTGTAATTAAATGCAGAAGATACGGCATATTTCAACAGCTTAATGAAAAACTGGGAAGTGTTCAAGTAAAATTGGGACAGGACTGAGATAGATGATGGGATCAAAACAAAGGTTTGACTTACGATGTCGTATTTCGTTGTATGTTTTAACTTGTAAATAAATTGTTACGATTATTACAATTTCTTGTTCAGGTTTGGCAAATATTGATATAGAATAAATATAAGAACACTTTATAATTGTGTGTTTTTTCATATTTACATTTAAACTTTATGGTACATTTTATATGTACTTATACCCTCTCCTGAAAAATGATTGGCCCATTGCAATAACACTGGTTCGTGCTGAAACTGCAGTAGGATTCCTGCTGCTTGCATAACTGTATAACGTGCAGTCACCTTTCAGAGCATGCCTTAGGTAGCGCCTACGTACACTGCAGAAATGCCTGTACATCTACAGAAAATAAAATAAAGAAAAACAAAAGAATAAATTAAAAGTGCTATCGGCCCATTTACAGCACTTTTAACTGTTCTCTTTGTCTGTTAGTATTTCTTTTTTTCTTCTGTAAAAGTACGAAAATTTTTAATATTTCGGACACTTTTACAGTGTATGCTCATGTGGCACGAATCATCACTTGCAAGTGGTATTTTCATATCATGCGAAGCGAGCAAACATGCAAGACTCTCTCTTTGTGTCATTGAAGCAGTAAGTCACTTTAATTATAATCGGGTGACCATCGAGTGCGCGGGTCCTTCGAATGCGCATCTGCTTTAACATAACGTGTAAAAATCTTGAAAGGACAGAGCTCTTAGGTGCGCATTCAACGGTACACCGATTACACTGTCTCCCAAAAGAACGAAGAAGAATAACAGATCATAATTGTTATCTAGGTACCATTTTGCTTGCTGTAAGGACGAAGAAATCTGACGTTAGCCTACCAGTAAGATATTCGGTAATATATATCATTGTGGAAAATGTGCGTTGTGCAAAATTCCCCAAGTGTATTGTGTCGTCAATCATTCACGGGCAGAGAAATCGTAAGCTTAGGATTTCTATGTGTTTTGGACGTTTTCAAACTACACTCTTAAAAAGTTGGTTAAAAAAATTCACCAACACTGGTCACGTATGTCAAATACCTGAAATTGGTTAAATTTTACTCAATGATTGTTGATTAATGGGTAACCCAAGAGGTTTTGTACCACTTAATTGGGTAACCAGCCTGTGGGGTAACCAAATAAACAACACATATTGGGGAAAACTTACCCAATTTCAGGTATTTGACATACGTGACCAGTGTTGGTGAATTTTTTTAACCAACTTTTTAAGAGTGTAAGCCCAAGTCCCACCATCGTGAATTTGGGTGGCAAAATCGGAACGAATGTAGAAATCTTAGGCATTCCTCCTAAATCTCAGCGAGTTCTTGTCGGTCCTGATGATTTGGGTCAGATCTCCCATATTGGGCGATGGGTCAAAGCAGTTTTTAAACATTTAAAACATCGGTGGTCAATGGCACGAACTGAGAATAACGCAGAGCAAATCTACAACGAATCCTTACGCATCAGTATGACCCACCCCAAATTACGGCCATGACTAAATGGACGAACACCACGAATGTGACACGCATGAGTATTAACAAGTGCAGACAAACATAATGTACAAAAAAAGTTAATTTGGTGAGCGTCTCTGTACGGGATACTTGAAAATTTGCCCATTGACGCAATTGATACTTGAAAATTTGCCGATTGACGCAATTTTGTTGGTTTGCGCTGTTTTTGAGGGGTTTGTTATTCTTGTTAGAAGTGTGCCGCGCTCTCACTGCTGTCTCACCGCTTTCTTATGAAATTAGTATGGATGAATAAATACAAGGAGTTCGACTTGCCTGTGGAAATCTTTCATGGGCCAGTGCATGGCGAATCACCACGACTTTTCCATTTTTTCTAATTTTGCGGTGGCATTCAACGTGACCAAAGTCGTGATGGTGGGCCTGGGCCTTAATGGTAACCCATAAAGAGATAACATACGTTTAAATCCAATGTAGACCTTTATACAATAATAAAAATAATGTCAGAAAAAGAGACCATAAAACTAAGTTGTCGTTCGTTAGAGTGACAATGACAACTCACTATATGCTCAATCAAAGAAACTGGGCGATGAGTTTCGAGCGGTCAGGATAGATTTCTTCTCTTGTGGAGGTACAAAACACAGTGAAGTGGATGTTTGTGTGAAAGGAGAGGGTCGGAAGCTTGTGACGTGTAAGTAACTGCGAAAAAATTGACATTAAATGGAAGAGAGAATTTCCATATGTGGTAAAGAGTAATGTTACGGCACAAAATTCTATGTAGGAATAGCTATTCGGAATTCAGCACATCCGTGTATTGAGGAACACTCCATCATGATAAGGAAGTTTTAGAAGCCAACGGAAATCGAGGAATAACGACCGAGGTTGTCGGTAGTGATCGTTCTTGCAAAACCATTAAATTTGTTCTTAACTTTCTAAATATCAAAATTCAGTATGATTTTCACTAATATTTGCTGAACGCTTCTCGAGGGTTGCAGGTAAAAACATTGTAGTCGGGTGAGAGAAGACTTTAATAGGACCTAAATCTAATATTGAAACTTAAAGGCCTATGTTTCAAAACTTGAAAATGAGAGTTATCTGCATGACTTCACAAAGAAATGTGTCCTGAAATATAAAATGGTAAAGTTCACCACTTAATTTCGAAGACTTCTCAATAGACGGTGATGCTGGATACTGTTCTGGTGATCACATTTTATATCTCATCAAGCAATAATGCTTCTTATAAATAATTCCTTCTCAGTCAGCCCACAGGCGAAAACCGAAAGGAATCACGATCTCGAAAAGACACGTGCTTTCAACAAAATACCAACGAACAGTCCATGTATGGTATTAAAATTGGAGTTAGATCAATAGCATCTCTTTTCACTGTGTAATATATTTTGTAATAATTCACTTAATTAAATACCATTTCGAATTATACATATACAAATAAGTAAGAAAAGTACATAAAGACTAAAGATGACTACATTCAAGGTATTAAAACACTTACCGTACCTTTATTCACATAAATACATACATTCTACTTCTATCGATGGCTAAGTTACTAGTATGGAGTAAATGATCTATATGATAGTAACTGAGTTTATCACAACACATTGCATTATGATGAAAATGAAGGCAACAGTTGACTAAGACTCAATAAGTTTTGGTTTCCGTGGATGTTTTGACAGGGGAAGAGCATTATTCAGTCATAACTTAGTGCGTCTCAAGCTGGTAAAAGTCGAAGAATGATCACTATATGCTAACTTCTAACTTACACACTGACAGTGGCGGTTCCAGAATGTCAGAATGGGGAGGGGGAAAACTGAGGCCAAAGGATAATGTAGGGGGCAAAACTTTTTGGGTGCAGACCGAAAATGTGTCAAAGGGCACATTCCTAGGGTTGGGGTCCAGGGGGCCAAGCCCCCGGAAACTGAAATTTTTTCATATCTCTGAATGAAAAGGTTAGTCTCTGGAGAGGTATATTATTTTTTTCGTTTTACCCAACTCCTGACTGACCTAAGTTGGGAGTTGGGGGGATGCCAAAATGTGGGGCGGGGGTGCTCCCTCTTGCCCTCCCAGTAACGCATACCGCATAGTGCATACTGAAAACGTAAAAAGTTAAAGTGAAAGAATAATGTATCTAAACGTAAATACTAATCGAGATGAAATTAGATCAGCAAGCTGATTGAATTTTAAGTTTTGGATTTAATATCAAGATTTCATACTTGTTGATAATTTTGATAACGCTGGCTTTCGGTATGTTTCTCAAGTTTTGCAACTGAAAACTCGACTGAAATACTGATTGATAGCCCAAAGTTACACATTAGCCATCTTTTCAGTGAGGCAATTTAAATCATACTATACAACTCCATCAATAAAGAAGTACTGTAATTCCCCTTTGACGGACGGATCACCTTGTTTAAGCATTTATTTTCAAACTGTTTAAGAAACTTTAAGACTGCAGAAAGCTTCACTTAATCTGAGACACACACACTTTTGTCAGCTGTGTACTAGCCTTGTTTGGGCAGTTATGACTCTCGATGATCGACGTGAATTTTAGTTCTACGATATGCCTTTGTTTAACGTCGTAGAGCAAGGTAGCCAAAAAGGAACTTTTTAGTAGCTTTTAGTTTTGCGCTGCTTTGTCTCACCAACGAGTGCCCCATACTTTAACTCTGTGTCATTGGACAGATTTTAGAGCATGAGATTTGAACTTCCAAATTATTAAATACATACAACATCAGCTTACATAAGTTCCTGCAAATCTTCTCTTTTAGGTACAATGCTTAAAAACATTCAAACAAATAAATATAGACCTTCTATTTGGTCACGTGATGTACTTCCCTTCTTCTTCTCAGATTTACTTTTGTACTGAGATATCCTGTCCATCCTGAACCCTGAAATTGTAATCCATCGAACGCATGTTGCATAAAACATATTCCGTGACAATTACTGTGACAAACCGCAGTAAAATTTTACTTTCTATCGCCTAATGGCCGCCCATGATAACGTGCTGAACACGAAACATTAATTCCCACCTGGCCAGATGCTGTTAACAATCTTGTCGTTTACTAGAAAGTAATCATACTTTGGAACAGAATCAATTAGTATAATAATACAGCCCTACGATTTTAAATCCTTACAAATTCAACTAATTAAGTCACCGAATGTCGACGATAAGGTAGGAGTGATTACTTTCAAGGGAGAAAAACAGAAAAAGTAGTAACTTGTAAATGAGATAAAAATACGCCTCCCGTTCTTCCAAAGTATAGGCGTATCAATTTGATTTTAGAACACGTAGGGACCTTTGCTTAAAAATGCGCTAAGTTTTCGATACTTAAATCAAAGATAGTATAAACGTTGATTCCAAATTCCCAGCCCTAAACCGTCAAACGCGCTGACTCCTCACTGTACGGAGGCAAACTGAGGAGAGGAAGTTTTAATTTGACATGCGTGCAGCTCGACAGACCATGTGCATTGACGACATAATGACGTCACCGTGGAGGCAAAACAATGGAACACGTGGCCGCAAGCATAAGAATTCATCCTGAACGCGTATTCTACTGCTTGAAGAATCACTGTGTGCATTTTTCTGTGTTGGTTTGTTTTGCCCCCCCCCCCCCCGAGGAGGGTGTAATTTGACTTTTTGACATCATATACACAAGATCTATACACGGAGGAATGTATTATGCGCTTATAGACGAATATGGAGAGCAAGGGATGACCTAATTTAATTCGGCCATAACTGGGGTCTATCACCTTTTTATCTTTCAATTTCTTTGTTCATCTGTACCATGGATGTTTGAAAAGTGCAATGTCTCTTGATTCCCTCACTTTTACTGCATATGAGGGTTTTAAATTCATGAACACAATAAATGAAGATGATTGAAGGCTAATGGATCCCATTAATGGCTACCTACAGACACTAAACACAAGAACTAATCGTATTCGGCTATACTTACCAGGTTTGCTTGCGTATGGTGTGCACAAATTCAGAGCCAAGTGGGCATGTGTCTCATATGTCACAAGAAATGAGCCGGTTGATGCGCACTGTTTAACCAAGAAGGTTCTGTAGAACCTTCTTGGTTTAACAAGGTGTTTCTTGACTGGCTGTTGCCATTGTATGGTATCGATTGTACTCTTTGTTCGGGTTAGGGATTAGGTTAGGGATTAGGAAGAAATCATATTTTTAGAAAAAATTCTTTTAGAGGATTTTTTTTTTGGTTTTCATAAAAATTTTTGCTAGGGATAAAAAATGTGTTTAAAGAAAATAGGGGGTTCCACGCTCATTTTTTTTTTTTTTTTCATGGCCGCATTAGTCTACAGAGTACAGACACGATCTGCGGTTTCGGCTGTTGGAAAATTTTTGCTCCCAACCCACAAACCAGACCTACGTCCCTGACATTCCGTTATCAAAAAAAGTAAAAAGTAAACTGAAGCAATGACCCACTTCTTATAGGACTTTTTACATTGTTGGGAAGTGGAGGTTTTCATCAAAAATTACCAGTTTTGAAAATGAGATGTCTTGAGTTGAGAAAAGAGCACTGCTACAGGGCTTGAAGGGTAGAGGGTGGAAAAGTCTTTCCTTGAACACGGTTCCCTAGAAAAAAAAAGCCACCAGAATATGTCTTTCAATTTTCAGCATTAATAGCCAAGAAGAAAATACGGACAAGTTGTCACCTAAATTTAATCATTAAATAATGATCACGGCTGCTGTTTGTAAATAGTGAAAGACGGTATCCGTGATTTTACTTATTTCTTATCAGATGTTTTAATTCTTTTATAATCTACCTTAGACTATGAGCAAAAAATGCCCGGGGACTTTTTCGTTCGTGTTGCAGTCAAATAAGTTTTTAATTGATAACAAATAGTGAACACCTTGACCCGTCTCCGATAATCGGACCAATTTACCGCCCATCATTGCTCCGAGAGTTGTAACCAACGACGAAACCAAACGTACCAGAAGTTTCTGATAGAATAGTAATTTGCCTCAATTGTGAAATAATTTTTGGTTAATTTTACACGAATCTGTCGTTATCTCACTGCCTGGGGATCTCGGCACGGCTGTTCAAATAGCATTACGTCAGGACATCGATCAAAATATTTCAAAGGTAACTTGAACGCGAAACAGGTTGTGCATGCTTGTAGGATTCAAGTGCCTGTGTAAATAAATCTTGTTAGAAAGCTGGATCAAGTCTATCCGGAGATTTTTCGGTCACTTTTCGTAACCTGATAATAGTCAGAAACAGCCTTGAGGTTTAAAAGTGCATGTGGTGTCACTGTCAGTATGACAATTAAACCATGAAGGGTGGGTCCTCGAGCTACAAGGTCAGATGGTTGCAGAAGTGGGGTAACTTGTGAATGTTGTGGGTGTGTTTCTTAAGTGATAAAACCTGCATAAAAAGTTCAATGAAAGCTATCATTTCGCTCTTTTAGAGAGTAGGGAGTAGCAGAACTTGCTGCTATCGGTCAGTCGGTTCATGAGTGATATTTTTGAACTGTACCTTTTAACTACGATTCTCCTATTTAAAGTTTACCTCAAGTCAAAAAATTCAAAAACTTGTATTAAACAGAATGAAAAATGAATTCTAACAGGAATATGTATTTTTGAATATTTGGACATGAGGTACACTTCAAGAAAAATTGTATATCAACCATTTCATTCAAATGCAGCTGCTGAAACTTGGAATGGCAAGGATTGGGGTAGGTCTTAACTTAATGGTAACATTATATCACCAGATTGCATATTTGTACATCTTCTTTTCCTTTTTCTGTCTCAAAAGGGAGTCCTTAGAGTACTAGACTGGGGCAGCAGGCTTTGCGTTAAAGATTCCCCATGGTATGCTACATATTTCTCTTATGAGGAAATTAAAGTGTGTGGTAGGTGTGCTGGCTTATGAAACGTTGATGATTTTTTCTTGATTCCCAATTCTTTATTTAGGTTTGCGACATCACACTCCTCACAGTGATTTTAAGGCGAACGGTGGGGTACGACCCCTCTTTTACGTCTCGAAATTTAAGGCCTGAGGCAAACTGCTTCCAAATTTCCGCAAGATCTTATAGCGGAGCTACGAGATCTGTGGCAACGGCCCAATGGCAAAGAACAAGTTTTGCTTCATGTTCTTTACACAAGAATATAATGAGGAGTAAGCTGCTTTCTGTCAGCAAATAACTACTAATAGGGTATAAAACAAAAACAATTAAAAACAGTGACAGTTACTCAAAAGACTGTAGAATATGGAATTCGTTTCCTGTGTAGGCAGTCATTGGTACTTTATGAATATTAATATATCAACTGCTTTCGAGATCGCATTGACCACATCGTCAATATGCAACCAGCGTCTGAGCGTATACTGGTACTGTACGTACGAATTCGAGTACCATATTTTTATTACACTAATAAACAACGAATGTCAGGCTAGGATGTGCTCGTTGTACAAAAATGTATAGCTATATGGCTTTACTGTTCATGTTCATACCTGCAGAATAAGCCTAAGCTGCCTCGCTGTGTCAGGCAACGTTTTCCCCCTGTTCCACTTAGGATTTAAGGTGAGACTTTCCTGCTTTTTCATGTTATTGGACAACAATTTCGATGACGTGGGTAACATTCTTACTACAATTATATAGGCGGACCGCGTGTTTTGTTTGGTCTAACGGTGAGAGCATCCGCCTCTCACGCGGAAGGCCCGGGTTCGCTTCCCATGTCGAGTCATACTAAAGACTCTAAAAATGGAACCTTCTGCCATCGTGCGTGATGTTCCGCATAAGTAATGGAGTAGGGAAAACAAGCCAGTGAGACACAACTGGAAAAAAGGCCGTGGTCGGCTCGACTTGAACCAACAGGTTGAAAACTGGGCCGTAAAACTCAATCTAACTAACTAACAATTATATAGGCGAAACCTTACGTTGCACTAACCTGAGTAAAATCCTAGGTTGTTTGTGTATAGCCGATCCGTCGAAGATACAAACAAATGCTACGCACTGTTTCCGTACGTGTGTGCTTTTCCCTTTCAGTTGAGTATGTACGCATGGCACCAGCAGTTGTTTATTCGTGACATAAAGAAACATACTTTCATAGGTTCATGCTCCTGACTGATGGGCTCAAAGTTACAGGAAAGAACTCGAACTTCATTTGGCATACCCAATTGAACAAGTGCACGTCGGACAAAGATTACTCTCAAAAGAAGCTAAGATTGTCCTTCTGAGTATGTTAGAACCTCTTAAATAGCAGAACAGTTTTCAGCTACAGCTTTCTGATTTCTCATGCATGGAGGTTTTAGTATTTCTTTATTACAATCTCGTAATTCCACTTTAAGTTTGGCAGGGATATGAAGCTATTCGGACAGCCGTTTCATTGACATGAGCATGAGCGATTTTATAACAAAGGAAAACCTTATAAGCTTGTCCGATTTATTTCAAATGTTTATCTGAAAACTTTAAAGGCATATCATAGTCTCAGTAAAATTCCCATGAAAAATGACACAACAAAATTCGCGATAAATTCGGGAAGCCTTTAAAAACCAGTTTTTCCTCAACCCCATTTCATAGTTTTTGGCAACATTTTTGCCCGATTAGAAAAATTCCGTATTATTCGCGCGAAAGTTGCGAAACGTTGAAGGATTTTTTTCATTTTCTAGATCACACCCAGGTGTATACAGTGCCAAACATTTGACCGAAAAAGTTGTATGAGGTGTATTTCTAACTCCCAGTTTTCCGACAGGTCTGCAATTTTCTCATTTTTATCGCATGGTTTTCATTTTTTTTACTACAAACGATGTTTTTTTAATAAAGGACTGTTTAAACAGGAAATGCAATCATCTTACTTTGAATAAGCGTAGTAGACTGACCCGTTTCATGACTAGCTCTTGAAAAGCATTGTGGCAATATTTGTGTTCCTCCATTGCAAATTTACAAGGAGTAACTGCTTGGTAATATGAAAAATTAAAGTCCTAACATATTATGAAAGATACGATGAAGAGACATGAAATGAACGTTGTAAGATTTAGCTATTGCTTACAAACTTGATACCACTGCTCTTGTCTTTTAACTTCCACTTACAAGGCTGGGGAATGCCTTTCCCGGCTGTTCGAGGATCGCGAATTTTCAATGTTTTCTGTATGCTCCGCGTGGCTCCGATGATGGTGTTCCGCTTAGACAATCTCTTGGGGGATAACACAACATGTTGCATACCCCACGGCCTTCCTAAGCAAAAGCCCTGGCTAAACCGCTGAAAAGAGATACCGGAAATCACGTTCCTTATTAACAGATACGGTTTTTAACTGCCACTAATTGCGTCAAAAAGTTGTGACTCACATCATGCCACATAATGTGTTCCGTAACCGTCTTCACATAAACTCCGTCGGCCTAAATACGTCTAAAAGGATTAACGAATGCTTTGGTGACATATGCCTTTTAGAGTTTAACCATGCAATTCCGAGGTAGCACTTCCATGGTTTAAATAAGTCCTTTAAGTGAGCTATAACGTGATTTGAAATCTGAACCGACATCGTAGGAAACTCTTTACGTTTAATTAGTGCATCATATGCTTATTTTTAAATTTTCATTTTATTTTTGAGTTTTGTTCTCGAGTAACGCACTCACCTGTAAATAGACCGAATGTAAGCTGAAAGAGGCAAAAGACAAATTGAAAATGTAAAACTTAGTTGGGAGGGTTCTTTTATACAAGTCTTTATATAGATGAATTGAATAGTTTCCATCATACGACTTATACCGAGATCTGCATCACTATTTTTAAAATGTGAAAATAGAACGGACTACGGGAACATTGATGTGATCATTTTATGGTGACTTGGGATTTGGAATGAAATAGAGGGCAATACAAAGTGGAGAGCAAAGAAAAGGGAATGTATAGGTCATATGTCGGCGACTCGTCAAGAAATTAATGCCACTGAATCTTGTGTACTGACATATAGTGTTTCATAAATGAACGTGCTTGCACCTTTGACACAAGATGTCTAGAATTCATGGATTTGTTTTAACGCAGTAATATATTTTCAGGCTTAAAAAGATAGACAAATGTCACATTCTCTTCCACTGACATAATTATACATGACTGATACAAGTAAGTTACCATTGTTTATTTGGCTCAACATTTTCCGAGGTTTTCACAATCGATAGTGTAAAGTTAAATGACTTTTGAATCTATAAAAACAACGGATTATACAATCAAACTGGGACACCGACATAGAAAGAAATTTCCAGAAGCAAAATGAAATTGAAACACTTTTTTCTCTCTTCTTTTTTTTCTTTTTTTCATTTTCTTGAGTAACCGTTCACAAAATGTTTTCAGAGACTTGGAAATTGGATGACATTTGATCGCAATCTCAAGTTCCATATATTCTGTACCTAATTTTTGAGTTATAACACTGACTTATTTTTTGAGTTAAAACACTAACAAGTATGAGGTTCATGGTACAAGAGTATGGTAATAAGGAGACACCGTGGGTGTAAGATTTCACTACTTAACGTCAGGTGACATTTGTATAGGATAACCAGATAGATTGTACGCAAAGAACCCACAAATAGCGCATGTCATTCATTTTATCTCTCTCCTATGACGTCATGAAACGTCACGCATAAATAATAAGAAAAGAAAGCTCTTTTCGAGCAGTAACGATTCGACTGATATCATCATTTTGACCATATTTTACATAACGTCGTGTGACCTTAAATGACATTTCACCTACAACAACGGCTTCCAGAGTGACGGTACAGAGAAAATCATGCGAGAAAAGTGTGGCAACACCGCACAGTTGAAGATATTTTGAAGAGAAACAAGGAGCTCCTGTTATTTACTAGTGCTTTGAAACTTTTCAAGGTCATTGCATTAAAAAACAAATGCACAAATGATGTTGTAATTCACAAGCACTGGTTCGATAAACAGAAATAGTTTGTATATTTCTAAATTCAGCGTGAATTTCCATGTGAGCCACCTAGCGTTACTAGTAAATTTCTCAAAGCCCCTCCCTCAGGTTTTTTGCATTGTGACAAAGCAACTTTACTACAACCGTGTAAACAATCGCTGTGATGCATAACAAAAGCCCTTTGAGACTGTATACACGAGCAACATTTGTAAAACATTCTCAAAACACTTCACCTGCAACAAAACCCAAAACATGCTTGTTTTCGATTTGTTGCCCAGTGTAGACAGACGACTTGTTGCAGATGTGCAACATTTCCAAAACATTTTCAAAACATGCTGTATACCCTGTCTACACTGTGCAACAAACTGAAAACAAGCATGTTTTGGATTTGTTGCCAGTGGATGTTTTGGAAATGTTTTGCAAATGTTGCTCGTGTATACAGGCCTTCAGGGTACGCAGACGGGACCAGGGGTGGAGCCAGGATTTGCCCGACAGGGGGCCAGAATTTCAAGGCCCCGACAAAAGCGATGTTATGTCCCGGTGGAACGTGACTTGTCAAAATCTGAGGCGCCCGGAGCGCGCCGAAATTTTGGGCTTTCTTTTGAGCTAATACTTAAAAATCTGGAGTTTATTTGAAGTAAAAATTAAAACTTTTGTAAGAAATTTGGCTTTTGTTGGTATTATAAAAATTTTGGGTATTTGTAGAAAAATCTATCCTTCATAAGGATAAAATCAAAAACGTTGTATGGGCGACAGCTGAAATTCTTTTGGGGTTACGAATTGAATCGCACAAGACCTACGAACTAAGGTTTCGAGACGAGACTAGAAGTTTGCCAGGAAAGTTTTCGCCTTTTATGAACGAATCTTTGAAAATTAAGAGCTTGTTAATAATGGAGAAAATCTGGACATTAATTTGGTTATTTGGTAAGGTTATAATGAAAAATTTGGTTCCTTTAATTAAGTGATATGCCTTTCAGGAGCAAAATTAGGTAGTTTGTCGGGTGATTAACAGAGTTTGCTCTTCTTATTTATTGTACGGAGTATCCATCGAAATTGGAATATTTTGCCACTTTTAACAATCTAAAGCTAATATTGGAGAAAAATTGTAATGTTATAACAGTTTTTTTTTTTTTTTGGGGGGGGGGGGGGTGTTGGCTTATGGAAGAATCTGACGTTCTCATGGGGAAAATCCAGTAGGGGTGAACTGTAGTTTTGTTGAGGTTACTAAATATCATCACAGATGTAGGCCCTCGAACAATTTTGGAGCATTCTCCCGAGAAAAAAGAATTGGCTTCGCATATATTTGAAGTTTTATATTTTATTTATTGTCATACGCTCTAAAAAATGTTGGGCAAATATTTGCCCAACTTTTAACCAACACTGGGTATATATGTGTCCTCCCAACAATTGGGCAAACTGTTGGGCAAATGGTGTTGGGCAATGCAACCAACCCAGTAGTTGGGCACTACTGAATGACCAACTTTTAACCAACACTGGGTATATATGTGTCCTCCCAACTGTTGGGCAAATGGTGTTGGGCAATGCAACTATCCAGTATGCTGGGTGCTTGTTTGGATTTCAATAATTTCAATATAACAAAGTCGCTTAACACATACACCGTTTATCTTCCAAGAGTGATTGGGGGCACCAGTGATGATGCACTTGGCAAGTAAACAGTGAAGTGTGTAGTTTCAAATTTGAAACTCCAATCGTGAACTTTGTATTTCTTCTCCCATTGATTATGTAGCAATGAAAACTTCTTTTTTCTATGCCACCATAGCTCTTTAAGTACTTTCGTCCAGATTTTTACTGCTATTATACCGTTAGCTTTATATTTACCAAATACAACCTTATTCAACCATGAGATCTTATAATGAACCATTTATATTACAATAATTATCTGTAAAACTTGACTGATCTTTAACTAATCATCTGATTGGTCAATTAAATTTTACCCAACTGTTGGGTACTTTTAAAACTTGCCCAACACCTTTTACCAACACCTGGATTTTGCCCAACTTTAATTTGCCCAACAATATGAGTACAGTTGTTTACCCATTTGTTGGGTAATAATTTGCCCATGTTGGGCATTTTGTATTTTGCCCAACACTTTTTACCCAACAGTTTTTACGCCTATAGGCGTACGGGAGCGTGTCAGTTTGGGAGGGGCAGAATTGTCTTTTGTCCGAAAAAATGTAATCCTGCCCGAAAGATCATCTTAGTCGAACGCACAGAATTTTTTGAAAAATTGAGAACCCCCGGACAGCACTGGGGAAATGGCATTCTCTGGGCTCGTAACTAGAATTAAAGAAGTCCTTTCTTTAAGATTTCTTTCGCAATAAATTTTGTTCACTTCATAATTCTGCCCCAAAACGAAGAATAATTTACAATAACGCATTGTTCTGTTCGACTAAAACACTATCTATGCGGAGCCCCACTATCAGTTGAACCGGAGGGTACAGAAAATTGTTAAAAAATCTAAAATCTAATAGCCGGAATGGCATTTCCCAGACTTGTAACTAGAAATGAAGCAGTCACTATTTTGAGCTTTCCTTTTAACAGAGAAAAAACCCAACTTGCTAATGATCAGAAAAAGTACCAGATAAAAGGTACTGCTACAGTTAGATGAAATGGCCTTGTCTCTTTTCGGGGGAAAACTATGAAACGGACTGGAAAACATACTGTAATGTCTTTGACTATATTAAGAATCTTTGTTGAATTCAATTGCAAGGTCCACTAAATAGATGATTTTCTTTAACGTGACTGCCCGAACTCCAGACTATAAATGGTTTTACTCCCAACGTATTTGAAAATATGTCATGTTACAAGGTGCCTTCAAATAAATTATAAGTCAGACTTACGGGGAGATTTTCTCACACCATTGTGTATCATTATGTGTATCTGAAAACAATGGCCGATATTCATTACCTTTTTGAGAATTCGGCTGTCGGGGCGGGCCAAATGGCAGACCGTTGGGTACCGCACGCACATGAACAACCTCTCGTCCGTTTCTGTAAGGAAAGTTCGGAATTGTGAGTTTCCTTGAAGAATATGGTCATCGAGTAAACAAGATCAAGAGAGTCGTCCGAGCAGGGAGTTGCTGGTCTCTAGCAACTCCCTGGTCCGAGTGTCTACAGACCCACATCTTTTTATCGTGGGTCTGAAGATGAAGGCGCGCCCACGAAATTGGATTTTCTCAAGAACAGGGGTGGGTAGCCCGTCCCCGAGGGAGGCATGACCTTGTGCGCACGGTTTGAAGATGGGATGAAGGATGGAAGAGCTAGTAAGAAGTGATTAAAACCGATTCAGATATGCATTGAAAAAGCGTTACAAAAGCAAAAAAATAGTTCAAAAAGACAAAAAAATCATGGTCATCCATCCAGTAACTTCAGTCTTTTACGTTTTTCATGTTTCGCCCTGCCCGAAAAATTGCCGTCCTTCCCCGACGGGGGAAGAGATAGGACAAGGTACATAAGATGAGGTTAAACAGAGTTAAGAAGAGATTTAAAATCGATTCCGATATGTATTAAAATAGAATTACAAAACAAAAAATATGTTCAAGATCGCTCATCCAGTAACTTCAGTCATTGTGGATTTTTTTATTATTATTATTTTTTTATTTTTAGGCCTCCTCGAAGAAACCGCCGACCTTCCCCGACGGGGGGCCACTGTTCCCCGACGGGGGGGGGGGGCATCCCCCTCGCTGGCGCCACCCCTGCATGGACGGGACGGGGTAGGTGCCATGTCCCGAGTCACCAACCATTGGCAACGCTACTGCTCATGCTTGTAAATACCAGTTTGCAATCATCGTTAACTATGGAACAAAATAGGGGCAAAATGGGGTGTTCGGGTTTTCACTCTCAAGAGTGAGGGCAGTCTTTATGTTTTTTCTTCGCTCAGGTAACGCAAATAGTAACACTTAACTGCAATGCAACTTATCGCATGTATGGTCAGATCAGGGACTGTTCGCACAGTAATGGACGGATGCTGGTGTGGTTGAAGAGATGGCTCTCCTCAATTCATCTTTCGGGGCGACGCGCACTCTGTAACAAGAAATTTCCTGAGTGGCTAACGACAGTGATCCAGTAGCCGTAATACAATTAATATAATACAATGACAACAACATGTCATGAAATTACTCTGTTGTGCACTACTTGCGTCCCTTCTTCATTTCGCCAGATGGTGTTAGATTTTGTCGAATAACGGCAGTGACAAGATACCACATTGATATGGACACCATTTGGCACGTTTGACAAACTCACTTGTAGTGCAATTCTACGACAGTTTTCAGCCTTCATGAAAAAAAAGTAATCCTTACCTGAAAATATAGGCTAGTCTACGTGTGGGATGGTGTCTACCTCTTTTTTACACCCAGCCACGTTTGTTGCCCTTAACTACTTTAGTCTCAACCATCGCCCCCCTCCCCCTTGTCACACCGGAGCCTCAAGAGTCACAACAGTCAGTTACCGTAATTGCCGCTTTCGGCAAGGATTGTGACAAAAGTAGGCTACTGATGTGATAAAACTGTTGATATTCGTTGTGACAAAAGTAGGAGGTAATTGTGACATAAGTGGACAGTAATTGGTTCAAAAGTGGACGACGGGGGGGGGGGGTGAAAAAAGTGGCTGGTACCGGTACAGATCTATTATAGCAAAATAGAATTTTATGATAGCTAATGAAGGATTTGTGAAAATTGCGAAAGCTTGCAACAGAACAGCCGAAAGTAGAATCAAATGAAAAGTTTGTGTCCAGGCCCATTGGTTCCCTTCATCATAGTGTTTAATCATCATTTGCGTTTCCTGTAGTGTGAAGTCTGAAGTAAGAAATTTCAACTAACAGAATATTCAGGTGTTATTTAACGGGTCTAGAAATTCTCACTTCTTGCAATCCCGCTAATCAAGATCTTGGTACCACATAGTGAAAGAACGCTTTTGCGTTGACTAATGTTACCATGAAAAACCATGGAGGTAATATTTTGCCCCGTGGAAAAACTATATGCGGGAAGAATGCGGCTTTCTAACAAAGTGCATGTACGATAAAAGCAAAACACATTTAAAGCTTAATTCGTTATCTCAATTTTGTAGGCCTGGAACTCTAGATGTTAACAACCTTTTGAAGCCTCCAGACTATGTTCGACTCGGCGAATGAACTTAGACGAACTTATACATCGTTGGATCTCTATTGATAAAAACTAACTGACACAAATGTGGGATATCTCACAGAATTTAACTAATGAATTCTCCTAAATACAATTGAAGTTTAATTTACCAGCCGCACTTGTCGCATGTTGCCCGACGCCTTGGTTAAATGTGAGATTAACTGACGGTAGGAATGGTCACGAAAAAGTCTTTTTCGGTCTGATTTCAAGAAAATTGTAATCATTATCGCCGATAAATTGAGGTCCTGGGGTTAGAGCCACGAACTCAAGCTTCACCACAAAATCCCATTGCTGTAAAATTATGTAAAAATAGGAGCAAGGGAAAGCTGAGATGTAAAACGTCGTGGAATGACGCCATGGTGATGATGTTATGCAGTATATTTAAAAACTGAAATTTAAGGCCTTAGTCGGCGACATGTAGTAATGTACAAATTAAGCTTGCTAGACATCAATGGTAGTGTACCGACCTAGATGACAATCAGACGTATTCGGTAATCAGACAAGGTTTTGAGAACAGGCTTTAAGCTGTATTATAATTTAACATTTGATTTAATATTTATCGTACTGTGAAACATAATAAGTACTGTGTATATACTAAGCTAATACCAAGATAGTGGAATGTAAGAACGGGCACACACAAGTCACGAAATTTCAACATGCAGAAATAGTATAGTCTTTAACATGAAAATAAACACCCCCAAGAAAGAGAACTAACATCATAACAAGGGTCATTTAGCTGCACTTATTGCATTTAGCTACTTCACTGAAGTCCTTGATTAATGATGTATCCCTCACGTTGAGGGGAAAGATCAGGTGATTTGGAAAAATGTTTACCCAACATTTCATAAGGAAAAGTAAATGAGTGAAGAGCTGCCAGAAGTCCACAAAACCACTACATCCTCACTAAGCTCTTTACTAGTGGATGTTTTGTAGACTGCATGAGTCAAATTTATGATGCTATACCATGATATACATAAAACGTCAAAGAGCTTCGAGGTATTAGCACAATAATGAGTGTCAGAAAAAACGTGAGTTTGTAGTGTAAATGAGGATGTACTCTGTCCACATAGTTTTGAGTTATGTTGAGTTATGATTTCGGCAAAGAAGAAATGAGTGAGGAGATGAAAAGAAAAGCTACGATACGCGTGTTCGAATCAAGCAGGAAAATAGGGACTTTGATCACAAGTCAGTAATGTTTGAAATCCTTGAACCATGACCAAAGCTGTCAAGGAAAATCTAAGCACTCTGCTATGACAATAAATTGTTCGGTAATCTCCTAAACCATAATTACTTGGAGGAGTCGGATTCCGAGTTGTGAGATGTAGGTAGGAAAACGCATTCTTTAAAGTGTGCATATGGTCTACCAACACAAAAACAGGCTATGTTATGAGGCTTGAAATATGAATCCAAATGGTCCAACTCCTATCTCCAAGTAAGATTCCTTGATATCACATCTAACTGCATATTTTCCTAAATGAAATGGTACATTGAACAAGTATTCGTGAATGTGGTCAGTCTATAGTGTTGTACTATGTCACCCTAACGTAAATTTGCAAGGTCCTTCTGTGCAACATGATTAGTATAATACATTGAAATTTGACTTTGTCATAGAAATGTGTTTTTACTTTTAAAAAGACAAAACGTAAGAAATACGAATTATGCAAGAGACAGGAGTGGCGTCAGTGTGACCCCCCCTCCCGTCAGGGAAGGTTGCCGCCGGGGAGTCCTTAGGGTATCCTTTAGGGTATCCTCAATTGCCCCGGCAATATGTTTAATTTTGCCCATAGGAAAGACAGGTTCTGTAATTAAAAACCAAAACTTCCATACAACGACCCAATTTTTCGGTCTTTCTTGCAGAAGAATACAAATGTTTCTGAATTTCATCATTAAAACCCCCATTGTTCATTTTTTAGTCGGTAAAATAAGACCGAATTTTTCCTTCCTCATTTACTTTTGCTATACAAATCGTCTATGTCGGGCCCGCGCTGTCTTGCAAATCCTGGATCCACCACTGGCAAGAAAGATAAAATTTTTTTGCGAAATCGACTATTTTTAATGAAACATAATACCTCGCCAACGGAGTAAGCTATGGGAGAGATGGATGGAGGTAGTTAGTTAGAAAGAGTTTTACGGTCCAGTTTCCAACCTATTGGTTCAAGTCAAGCCCGTCATGGGCTTTTTTTCAGTTGTGCCTTACTGCCTTGTTTTCCCTATTCCATTGCTAATGGGGAGCATCACGCACAACGGCAGTAGGTTCCATTTGAGAGATGGATGGAAAAGATTATTTTCAAACTTCCAAAAACATCTTGTAATTCTATATTTTATATACATTTAAAGTACTGCCTGTCCACCTACAAAATCGTGGATTCCAACGGGGGCAGGGACAAATGACAAATCTCTCCCAACCCCTCACAGAAATTTTGTAAAGGCAATGATTGAGGTTGTAAAATGAATGCGAGCAAAAAAAAAAGGGGTGGGGGTGGGGGAGACGGGCGAGCGGAGAGTTGCTGGGTTATTTGGGGTTGGGCTGTCTAGGGGGAGGATATTTGGGCAATATTGGCATAACAAGTGTGATCTTCCTATGATATCGAAAACCAAGGGTAAGAAATTAACGGTACAAAGTGTTCGAGAAAGTGTAAAATTATTGTAGATTTGAGGTTTCGATTGGCCATACTGCTGTTTGTACAGTAGTAAAATAGGTGGCTAGAGGCAGGAGAGGCAGAAGCCATGGCCCCTGATGAGAAAGGCTGACTCGGTGGGTAAAAACTCACTTTCGTTGGAAGAGCGTCCAAAAGTAAAAGATGGAGCCAAATTAACTTTTGTCCTAGGTAAGGATCCAATCTCCCATTAGAAAATTCGTTTCATCTAAAACTCGGTGTCCGGAGGCGAATAGAGACATAATTATGCTGTCTATACTCATGATTCCAATGTCACGGAATATATTAAGAACCAGAAAGCACAAATGCATTGGGATTTCGACGATACATACATGTTCTATTCCAAATAGTGCTACATTTGATTCTAGGTGACCCGAGATAATCTTTTACTCCACCAAAAACTGAATGATTCTCCCTTTAACAATAACAAATCTACATTCAAAAAGCCAAATCAATCCAAGTTTCAACAACGCCTAAAGATGTTCTGCATACAAGGGTTTCAGAGTTTGACTCCCTGTGGTCCCAGATGACCTTTGACCTGTACCAAAATCCTTTGCGCCCTTCCTTTCAATATAATGCATCAACATACCAAGTTTGAAAAAATCCAAGCTTCGTACCTTTAGATATCGTGTAAACACGGTTTTCGGAGTTTGACCCCCTGTGACCCCAGATTACCTTTGACCAGTTTACCTTTGACCAGTTGTTGGGGAGAGGACCACTCCCCAACAACTCTCCTTCCCGACATTTTTAATTGTATGGTCCCTAAAACAGCAAGGTTTAATGGTAACTGAAGTCAATCCAACTAACTCACAAAAGCTGCCAAAACAATATGAGGAAAATTTAAAGATACTTGCAACTAATTAGTGGAAGGCTTATAATAATAAAGACAATATTCTTTAAAATAAAGTTAAGATGTATACCCTTTAGATTGTTTCATAATTTATTGACATATTAATTTATTGATTTGTTGAACTGTTAATGATATTAAGGTTAACCAATATGGCGGAAAGACAAAATGGCTGACGATGATAAAGTTATATTACATTAATTTTAAAATATCTTTTTACAGTTTGCAATACATTTCGAATCACACAAAGGGTAGAAATAGTATGTATATATTTTTAAGAATATTTTTGCATTGTTATTACCATTAATTAATACGAAATATTCATTAATTTGCCTCGATTTTGCTTTTGGCAGTCACTTTAAATAAATGAGACTCAACTTATTTATCATTAGATCCTGATTTCGTGTTGAGGGGACTGTAAGATTCCAAAAGGAATTTTGGGTACTCGGGGAATTTGGGGATCGCTCGTTAAACACTTCGTGCCCATGGGATATTTGAGAGAAAATGGTTTTTCTTGGCCGTCAATTTTAATTTCAAAATGTCTGCCATAGCCATATGATCCATTATTGGTTTGGTTGTTCTTAATTGGAGGTATAGGCCTCTACCACAAATGGTGGACCTGAGAGTGTATAGTCTGATAATATGTACTGTACTTTTTCATGGACTGTAGCAACAAAAAATATATATATAATAATTATTAAAATTGTGACCATTTCAAAAACTACCGCCACGGCCAGTCCGTCCCACACAAAAAATGGAACAAATACATTTTAGATTCTCTGATAATTTCTGTACGTTTTGTCATTTTGTTAAATAGAATGCAACAAGAAATGCAAATTGCAAATGGCCCGGACTACTTGCCGAAATGCGTCCAATTTTATTGGAAACTGGGCTGTGGAACTCTATCTAACTAACTATCTAACCGAACTCAGTTTTCACAGTCGCAAGTTAGCTTATGTGTACAATGTATTGGCCGTGAACGGTCGGTCCAGCATTCTTCTCCCGTTATGTTGACCTATGTACCATCTTGGAGACACACATACGCTACACTATAAAAAAAATACAGATTTTTTCTGGCAGAACAGTTTCCACGAAATCTCGTTTATTTCGAATTACAGAAAAACTAGGTGAAATTTACAGTATGCAAGTGTTATTTTTACAAAATTTTCATGGTAGCAGAGTTTCCAGAAAATTCTGTAAATTCACATTACATATAAGCCCCGTAAAAACGTGAAACTGATTTTATAACCATTATAGTCTCTGCCTGTGAAATTGCTATTGCAGTTCACTCGTCGTGTAGACGCTATGAACAGACAGGAATGGGATTTTCCCAGCATTGTTCAACAATGCCCTTTTCTGTCCGCCTACGTGTTCAGAAATGAACACGAGCGGAAAAAAGGCAGATTTTATTCATAAGCAGTCCATGTGTTTAATCTAAAAACATTGAGCTGTGTTATGTACCCCGTCTTGGACACGTTAGTTATTGTGAAATTGTTATATCATATTTTTTCACCCAAAAGTGTCTTGTGTTATAAACCTGTTCCAAGCGCCAGTTTACAATTTTATTCCAAATTTTGGCCATACCCACTCGACTAACTTTTCTTGAAAAGAACTTATTTAGTCTTCACTTATTTCAAGATTACACAACGCTTGATTGTGATATCTCCTATCAACTACATGCATACTCGCAGAGTGTTTACAATGTTAACTCTAAAACAATTAGAACTATTTTTAATTAGCATATCCAATACATATATTTCCAATACATATATTTGTCAGAAAACTACTGGAAATACGTTAAATCTGTATTACTTTACAGAGTGTTCTCGTAAGTATGAAAAAAACAGGTATGTACTTCTGCAAAAAAGATAGTTTCTGTTAATTTCAATAACGTATAAAAATATTAACTCTTCCGTAAACCCTTTGACATACTGTAAAAATCACAGAAAATTATTCGTAAATGAGGAACAGAAAGAATATTAAAAGTCTACAGAGTTTTTTCTGTCAATTGACAAAAATACTTGGTGTGGATAAGCACTCGCATAATACTGCAGTATGGGCCAACTGATCAGTGAAAAAATGCCCAGTGTTGTTACATCTCTAGCTTGTCGACAGAATAGCCAAAGCAGATTTAGACTCAGCTTACCATTTAGTGTTAAAGGTCTTGTGACATGACAAAGCCGGGTATATGATGTAAAGAAAAAACAGTAAAACCCAGAAATGGCCGCATGAATTCCAATCAAAATCAATCAAAAGTTAAAATTTTATATGATAATTTCTGATTTGCCCTTAATCATGAATGAACATGAGTTCGATATAAAAATCTTGTGATGTGTCGAGAGGGGGACATGCCATATTATGGCTAATATCATCCTATGTGTTTGCGATCTCCTTTCTAAGGTCCTGAAGGTTTTATTTTGGAAGCTTAAATTGTACTCTTGAAAATTATCAGTATCGCAAATTATATGATGAGTCATTAAAAGATAATTAATGCAGGGTTAAGAAAAGAAATGTTCACACTGTGCAACACTGCACATCATTATTTTGAACAAGTAAAAAGTTGCACTTCAGAAACATTGAACTTTCAAGAGGTATATCTTGAGAACCGTAAAAGACTGACTGACATAATTCGAAAAGTTTTCTTAGAAAGGTTTACTCCTTAACTGCACGGTAAATACATGGCTTTTGTTGGCATGTCACACTACCTAAAAGACCAAAAGATGAAATGGTTTATGTTAAAATGGTACATGCAAGGCGTAAAAGACGGTCCAAATGTGACAAATCGTAATCGGTTCGCGGTCACACAGGAGGCCGCGGGCTGCACTTTACGCATCGTCTGGTGTAAAGGGAAACGGATTAAAAACAACCATGGTGGGAAACGTAAAACGCATTTTGCAACTTTCAAAAGTTTTTGAAGCGAAAATTACATTCTTGGTGTTAAAAGACGAGATGTTAGACGCTAAGCCCCTGTAAAGTCGTCGACGCTGATGACGTAAAATTATACTATACTTACGTTGATTTTGATTACTTAATCTGTCGTAGCCTACACGTTTTTATTTGATGCGTAAGGTTTGTGGAGATCAAATGTGAAGAAACCATTGACTTGGACTTACATCGTTTATTGGCTAGAAATTAATTTAAGCTCTTTTTTTTTGGGGGGGGGGGGGAAGAATCTAGGTAGTCGGGTTTATATGCCAATTAGCCCCAAGAGATTTTCCCCTCAGGTAAATTTGGGCCTCTGAGTTAAGCTGAACAGGTTGCTTAGAAAAATGGTATCCTGTAAAGTTTGATAATATTTAGGTAGTAGATATATTTGTACAAGTTCATTGCCTCCTTGCCATCCTCCTTACAGTGGAGAAATCATTTCAGCCGGTTACTGAAGTTTATCGAAGTACAAGAGTTATTTTCAGCATTATCTCATATTGCAAGTAAGTACAAAACTAGTTTGTAGGACGGGCATAGAACTTCATTTTCCATTGATTAGCCTTCTATACATTTGGTAGTGGATCACTTGTCCAAGGGTAATTTTCTGAATATTGTACAATTTTTTCATGTATATTGAAGTATACAGCTTATTGTGTAAAATTATTCAAAGTATCGATTCTACTTACATGACTGAGAAATTCCATCTCCGTCTGTCGCGACTTTTCAAATTGTCAGTACGCTCCGCACCAAATGCGGCTAGGTTTCGAAAGGTGCTTCGGACTTTCAGTCCCCCTTTCAAAATGTTTGAGTCCGCGCCTGAGTTCCTCCGACTATTTTCTTAAGTTTCATTACAAAAGAGGCACTTTCTCTAAAGAAAACCTCACAATTTCAAATATTCCTAATAAAAAAAAAAATCAATTTTTTCCATTCAGATGTGAAATTTACAAGAAATAACTGTTTGGCTTACCTTGAATATGCAATAATTAAATCATAAAATGTAATGAAAGATATTTTGAAGAGAAATAAGACGACTATTACGTTATTTAGCTTTTTCTTCAAAATAAGTTTGGGGGACTGCTCTTTACTTGAAGAGTCTCAAAAATCTCAAAAAACTTCCGCGAGTCGTGAGGTTGGTCAAGTGTTTTCCTTCAGTGGATGTAATAGCTTCTTCGGGAAGCAGTATGGTTTCGCAGAACGACGCTTTGCCAGAAGGTCGGGAAAACTTAGGAAAAACTTCCGCGAGTCACCCCACAATCTTAGATTTTGCAGTTAGGAAGGGTAGACTCTTCATAAGTCCCCCACATTTAAAATTCTTTCACCAAATAGCAAACTTCTTCTTTTTTTTTTGACGTGATGGGTAACGATTTGACTGATGCGTATAACGGTATTTTTTCTAAGGGTAATATCTTTGATCCCCCCAAAAGGGTTACTTTTTGAACTCAAACAATCTGCGTTCGATAAGCTGGTTAATACTTCTCGCTAAAGTGCTTCAGAGAAGACTTTCAGACAATAATTGCCTGTAAATGAATTCCAGACGTGTGCCATTCCAGGTAGAACTATCCACAGCAACTTGTTTCTAATAAGAGACATCATTGAGTATGCTCAATCAAACAATAGTTCCGTCACCCTGCTTTCAATCGATCAAGAAAAAGCTTTCGATAAAGTAGACTGGGGATTCTTAATGAGAGTTCTTAACAGGTTAAAGTTTGGTGATTATTTTATCAAGTGGATTTCTATTTTGTATCACAATATTACAAGTCGCTTGTTGATAAACGGGAAGATTTCAGACCCTGTTCGAATTGCACGTGGGGTGAGACAGGGCTGTCCGCTGGCCCCTCTACTTTGTTTTTTTCATTGAGCCTATTGCTCGCTATATCAACTTTACTGACACCATCGATGGCTATATGATTCCTGGGAGTAATGGTAGACGTGTTAAATTCATTGCCACAAGTGTAACCGATGCTTTAAATATCTTCAATGTTTTAACTTGTTTCATAAAGCAACTGGGGCGTTCTTCATCATGTAGTGGTGAGGGTTAAAGCTTGGTGCAATGACATCCCAAAACGTACCCCTTAATATTTCGTGGAGCACTACGTCACTTAAAATCCTTGGCGTGTCCTTCTGGTCAGGTAGCGCTGTTAAATCTACTTGGGATGGCATTATCTGCAACTACTATTCCTTTCTACTATAGCACAGCAATGGACACAGCTCAGGCAAAGTCCAGGTAGCATATGGCGGAGCCACTCCATGATTCTACTAATACAGGAGGGGATTTAAAGGCCCAGTTCTCTCACCCCAAACAGTACCAATTCTCCCAACCTTCTTACTGAAGCCCCTCCCACAATTGTCTGAAATTCATCCTCATCCAGATACAATCTCAGCTTATTGCTAAGGTGAGTATAGAAAAACTCAATTTATATAATCAAAACACTCTCAGTACCGTTCATGCTGTGTTATGTAAGCTTTGGTACTCTGCATTGTTTAAATTAGCTGTCAATCAAAAAGTTGAGACAATTGAGAATTTGGATACCCCGGAACCAAAATTGTAGTTTGGGGTGAGAGGTTTGGCCCTTTAAGGGACCTGGGGCCCAGGCCCCCTTCCAAAAAGGCTGAAGTTTTTTACTTCATAAAACAAAAATGAAGCCCTATTCCAACTAAAATTGGCCTATTTAATTTGTCTTATTTGCTTAATGACACTGTTCCCCTTATATTCATCGACTTTTCCCCTTCCTCATACCACATAATGCCTGCATCTTGTAAAGCAAATCTCTAATCAATTTGCACTTTTTCGTTTTTTGTGTTGATTAAAAAATTTGATTGCAAATAAAAAAAATATGCTTTCAAGCGTGAGGAATGGCATTTTCGGCTGTCTGAGGGGTCGCGATTTTAAAAATTGCAACGCTCCGCGCCAACCGCTGGTGACGCTCCACTTAGATAGTTTTTGGAGACTTTTGCATTTTTCGGGCAGAGAATCTTCTGTTCCCCTCCCCTAACTGAAATATTCCGGCTCATACGCATATGCCTCTGTTGCTTCTAATGCAAGGGCGGATATGAGGAAATTTGTTTGGGGGGGGGGGCAAACTCAACTTGAGACCAAGACGTCTCAAATAATATCAGGGGGTGTTGTGCAAAAATATTTTTTTTTTGGGGGGGGAGGGGTAGAGATGTGGTGACTGACTGTTCGAAAGACTATCTAAGCGGAGCGCCACCATCAGAGCGTACAGAAAATTTTTAAAAATCGCGACCTCTCAGATAGCCGGAAATTACATTTTCAGGCTTGTAAATAGAATTTAAGCAGTCGTTATTTTGAGCTTTACTTTGCAATAAAATCTTCATTTTAATAAAAAGAAAATCAAATCGCAAAATGATCAGAAAATAACCAGATAAAATATACTGGCTCCTTTACAGGACGATGTGACATTTTATCATTTTCTTTGTCGCAAAGTAAAATCTCCATTAAAAACAATAGACCAAAACCAAATTTTTGTTTAATACGTTAAAGACGAACATATTCTTAGCACTCTGGTGAAGTTTTCATCCATTTCTCATGTTCGGTTCTCGAGATATTAGCAACTGAAGTTGACACATTTTTTACAAAAGGTAAACTTGAACCAAGCAGGTGCTATGTCATGTATTCATATTGATGGTCAATGTTTTGTTTCGTTTTTTATTCATTTTTGATCCTGCTGTTTAATCTTGAATTGATTGGATTAAGCTTTTAAGCTTCCATTGCTCGGGATGCACTTACGGTTACAACATATCACAGTTAAATTGTATAAACATGGTGTGAAATTTTAGAGAAAACAACTAAACATTTCCATCCACAGGCGTACGAGGCGGGGGGAGACTGCCCCCCCCCCCAATTTTCTCAAGACCTAAAATTCGGGCAGAGATCTAGAAAAATTCGGGCAGCCGTTTGAGTCTTAAAACCTGGTTTGTTTCTACTTACACAGAAAACTCCTAGGCGCGCCCGAATTCCTTCAAACACTTGGCCGAAAAAATAATAAAAAAGCATCATAGTCACGGTACAATTTTCATGAGATCTCTAAAAGATACCAAAATTCGCCACACATTCGGGCAGCTTATGAAAAAACAATTTTTCGTCAGCCTCACTTCATATTCTTGCGCAAACCTTTGCCCGAAATGACACAATATTCGGGCAAAAGTTGCAAAAAATTTCTGGGATATTTTTAATTGCCAGATTACAAGGGGAGAGAAGATGTATACAGTCCCCTAAATTTTGCCCGAACAAATCAACCAAAAGCTATCTTGTGACGCACCATATTAATAAATGACAATCACCAATAGTCACCAGAAGGCTGAAACTTAATTGGTCGAGAGGTATTTGGGCAGCATATGAATGAGATGACGATTTTGCACTTTTCAAAATGATCCTCTTAAAATTGTGCAAAACTTTTTAACCTGCAGTGCTGTGAAACCGAAATTCGGGCAATGGTTAACAAATCAGCGTTGCTTGTTTGCTCCCTCATACGAATTTAGTGTGAACAAATCTGCAAGAAAGTCTGCCCACAAATTCATGTAAAAACGTCTAGCAACGTGACAACCCGGGTTTTTCTCGAACAGCGTTAGTAGAAAAATCATTTATATATAGTCGGGAATTCGGCCCGAGTCAAATAGACAGTTGTATCAATTCAGTGGAACTGGAATTCGGGCAAGAGTCGCAACCATGGGCGTCCGGAAGGGGGGGGCAAGGGGGGACTCCCCCCCCCGGAAAATCAAACTTGTGAAAAAATTAATTAAAAATTGAAATAAAAAAAAATAAAAATAAATCATCAAAATATCTTCACTCACAGCGTCAGTTTCTACTCGTGAAATATGCGGACATTTGACCAGGAATAGCAAAAGAGAAGATGGTATGCTGAATAGTGAAATCGCAATTCGGGGACCATCATTCGTGATATCTATTGGAAATTTGTAATTGTAAAAACTATGCCACAATTGTACTAGTTGTCAGGTGTGTAGTGTGCATATGGCATCCGACTATTGATGAATGCGTTGGTCTTGGTTTGGTCCCGTGCTGATCTCAGTGGCGACGCGCGGATGTAACTGGGTTATACAAGGTGAATTTGGGGGGGGGGTATGATTTACAATTGGGTAACGGATATAGGCCTATATAGGCTGTTTGACAGTTGTAAGCTTTATCGTGCACAGGCGTGCGAGGACATGACCGAGAGGCAGATTTCCCTTCAACAATATTTTACATTGAAAATTCTAAAAATCTAAAAATTACAGACATGAAATTCCTGTTTCAGGGCTGGGTACATGCAGCTTATAACACTCGCTAAGTGTCGTTTCCGGCAATCTGGAGGGTTTGTATAAGGCCCAAAATTTTCTTGTACGATCCGCGCCAACCGATGGTGGCGCTTCGCTTAGATAGAATACACAATTGAATCACCCATGAATGGCCTTGCCCCCTCCCCTTGTAAAAATTTCTGCGGACGCCCATGGTCGCAACAGAGTCACAGACATACGGTACTCATGTTTTTTATTCCGTTCTACAGATACAAGACCAGGTAATGTTTTATACATTCCCAGGTGCGGTACATCATTATATTATGTTTTTTCACATCTCAAATGGTTTTAAGGACGAACCTCAGTTACCGATTGCTAGATCGGGGAAGAATATATGAATAGTGCCTTGTCAACGCCCTTTTTTATTTAATGGGTACGGTTTGTGGGGATCAAGTGTGCCAACACCGTTGATATGGACTTAGGTCGTTTGCTCACTAGGAAATAATTTGCGCCCTTGTTTGTTTAAATGCATATAAACAGGCTGCTACCTTGCTTGGGAATCGCGCGAAAATTGAGTTCATCGGTTTTTAAGGGCCAATTCGTTGCATGGCATCCCCACTCAGGTAATTCGGGCCTCTGAATCTGAGCTAAACAGGCTGCTAAAACACACGGGATCCTTGTAAAGTTCGACGAAACTTATATTCAATAGGCAGCCGGAATGCGAGGCAATGCCATCCTCCCTTGAAGTTGAGAAGCCTTGGGATTTTCCAGGGTTTCTGAAGTTTCTAATTTTCAAAATTATATTGATGATAATCTCATGCTGCATGACGTAAAATAGTTTGTAGAACGCGCAAACAAACTCATTTTCCAATGATTATAGCTTAATGTAGTCATCCAACAGTCCAATGGTAGTGCCAAGTGGTACATTTCATCTGTGAGTTTTCTGACCTTTTTGTAGGTTTGCTCATTTTTGGTGAAAATTTTATTGCAAACGAAAGTTCAAAATATCGACGGCTTTGATTCTGCTTATAAGCCTGGGAAAGGCCATTTCCGGCTGTCTGAGGGTTGAGATTTTTCAAAATTTTCTGTACGCTCCGCGCCAACTGATGGTGGCGCTCCGCTTAGATAGTCTTTCGGGCAGAATTACATTTTTCGGGCAGAGAATCCTCTGCCCCCCAAACTGAAATGCTCCCGTACGCCTATGTTTACATCAATGTGAATACATGACACCACGTCTACTTGTTGCAAGTTCACTGTTTATAGAAAATATGTCAACTTCAATTCTAATATCTCGAGAACCAAACATGGGAAATGAGTAAAAATTTCCCCAGTAAACTATGCCTAGAATATGTTCGTCTTCAAAATATCAAACATAAATTTGTTCTGGACTTTTTTGTTTCAAGAAGCTGCACACCTTTGGAAATAAATTGAAATCATAACTTTTCGAATCATATTAACTCATATGACCAGTAGTCGAATGAGCCTGTAAACCTGAACCGGCCGCACAGAAACCTTGGTAGAGCTACCAGCACCAATAGCAGCAATGATTCAGTACTGCTATTGGTGCTGGTAGCGCTAATAACGCTTCTGGGCGGCCGGTACTGGGCTAAAATTTTGATACAATTACGAACCATATCCTTGAAAATAACGCATTAGTTTATACGTTATAAATAATATATGACATTTGGATGAGAGAGAAGGCTGGGATACTTTGCACAGATTAAGAAAAAGTCTTCTTTTTATTCATGTCATATCGAATAACGTTATTTTTGGAAAATTGAAGACCATGCTTTGAAAATGTTTTTTTTTTTTTTTTTTTTTTGGGGGGGGGGTGCCCCCCGTGCCCCTATGGCGAGACGCTAATGTTCTTATGGCAACATTCTGAACATAGCTTGAATACCTGAGACGTGTAAATATATGTTAAACACAAGTGAAATTTTTACTTTTATACTAAGTCATACTTGTAAGAGCTAGTCTCAAAAGGTTACATTTATATTTAATTTTATTTTAAAATTATTTTAATTCGGGAAGTGCCGTTTTCGGCCATCTGTTTGTGAAGTCAAAAAAATTCTTGAAAGCTCCTCGCCAACCAACGGTGGTCCTCCGCTTAGATAGTACTACTGGCTTTTTAAGCCCCCCCCCCCCAACTGATCTGGCACCGCCTTTTGGCAGTTTGGCAAATCCTAGATCCGCCATCATACATGAACATAAAATGACCGCATATTTCAGTGTTACCACAAGGAAGGTGTCAACTTATTGTGGTCTACTTCAGCTGGAAGTTTCAGCTTCAACCAAATTTTCGTTTAAGAATAATTGCTCTCAAACAGCATTGGTAAGGGGTGGACCAAACATAATGGTTGCCTCGCCGGCAGACAAATTTTCCACTGTTGTATTTTTATGACAGGTTATATGCCTGCAGTACACCGGCTAACAGTACCCGGTTCACTATGCTGTTTACTGCTACCAGGGAGTTGCTGCTACCATGTAAATCTCTACATAAACCTATAGCTTGCAAAGCGTCGAAGCCTCGAGCGTTTTATCGAGGGGAGGAGGATAGGAAAGCTGAGACATATTCAAACTCCCCTGTGTTACACCGGTGAAAAAGTTACGTAGCCTAATGCATGCACTGAATTTATTCTTTCACCGATTTGACAACTAAGACGAGATTGATGCTACTGCAGTACAGCCATGATAAGCTGAAACCACTAAACAATTGGACTCAATTGAAACAACAGGAAATGGTTGATATTACGGCACATTTCTTTGAACCTGAACTAACTTTACTACGTTAGACTTGACTTTCAGTGCAATTAGAACTATCTGGATATTTATGCCCACACATTTCAATTACATATCTTTCCATGGTGTCACCTTATTCGAATGAGTGCGTCGTTGCTGGTCGTGGATTAATATGAATAGTCAGAAGTCCGGAATACCATGCGACCGTCTAATGAATGCTAATTTTTCCCCCAAACGAAGGATGGCTGTAAAAGAGTATTTAATTGACGAAAGTAAAAAGTAAATAGTGTATAAAAAGTATGCATTAAGATCTCTGAGGGAGCGCCATCTACAGACTGCTCCGCAGGCTTATTTTGGCACGCTTCATTCCCGCTAATAGTAGGAATTTAAAACATATTGGCGACTTAAATAATAAACCTTATCAAAATCAAAGTAGGCCTATTGTATTATTCTCCGTTATTAGCATAAGCAACTCTAATGGTTTCAAGTTGATAACATAATCTCCTCTTCGGATGCCTGTCAAAAATGTAAGATGTGTGTTACGTTTCTCTGCCACAATTGTTTCTGTTCGCTGTCCCCGGTAGGCAAATACAGGACCGGTTTGGAGCGTTTCGCAGTTTCTGGTTTGACATGAGTTCGTCCCGAGTCCTACAGAAATTAAGGCCTTGCGTTTACTTAACAATGTACGGAATCACCTTTACGTTAAACAATTTCTCTTCACATATAATGTATTGCATAAACCATTTTAAGTTGTATGCAATGATACATATGCCTAACCAATGCAAAAATCTTTGGGGTTTTGATGATCATCGTGTGTTCTGTTCCATGTTTTGTCATGATGCCCGCATATCTCCTTTTATTGTTAACCTAACATGATGGAAAATGATTCTGTTTTACCCTCGAGATGACCATTGACCTTCACCAACAAAAGTGAGGGACCATCTTGGTACCGTAACGTATCCACATACCCAAATATGAAATCTATCCAAGTTCCTTTTCCTGGGATATCGTGTTCACTTTTTCTCCAATCTTGTTCCCTGAGGACCTCGATGACCTTTGACCTCCACCAAAATTGACAGGGACTATCCTCTGACAATAACGTATCCACATACTAAGTTTATAAATCTACTCAAGTTTCCCTCCCTAAATAAGAAATCTCTCCAAGTTCCCTTTCTTTGGATATCGTGTTAACAAGTTTTTCCAGACTAGACTTCTGGTGACCACAAATGACCGTCGACCTCTTCCAAAAAATATAGGGGTTATCCTCTCACTGTAACATATCCACATAACAATTATGCGGACTTATCCAAGTCCTTACATTGAGATAACGTGTTAACAATGTTTTCAGAGTTTGACCGCTAATGACTTTAGTGACCTTTCATCTCCACTAAGAAATATACGGGCTATCCTCTCACTATAACGTATCCACATACCCAAGTATAAAATCTATCTAAATTTCATATCTTGATGTATGGTGTAAACAAGGTCTACTGACTTTGTGGGGGAATCAATTCAAGTTCGAATACCAAAAAAGCTTAAAAGTGCAGATGTATGATTTTTGTGTGACTTAACCCAGCCCCGTGTTGTGAGGTTCTAATTTGTGGGTGGAGGGGATGGCAATGGTGTGGGATGGAAAGGTGGGGAACTCCAACTTTCCTCACTCTTGACAGGGACCTGCTCTCGAAAAAAGTTGCCGACTCCAAGTGACGATCTCAAGCCCCCCACCCAGGAGGCTGGAGTGAACTAATCAACTAAATTTTGTTTGGTGGCTCACTGAATAACAATAAGAAATGAAACTGTTAAATTTAATTGACACAGTAAAACCGTGGCGACGTCAGGTAAATAAAGAATGCAGGTAAAGAGACCGTTTAAAAGAAGATGCAAAGATTCCATGACAGACCTTGGGAGACAAGATCCTCCTACTTACCGGGAAGAATATGTTGAAACGATGAAAAAATTGACGTCGGACTCCGGAATACAGCCAATTGAAAACTTTTAGGTCCCAGGTTTCGATTTCCAGTTTGAATCAAAACAAAGACTCTTAGATGGAACCTACTGTCGTTGTGCAAGATGTCCCGCATAAGCAATGGAGCAGGGACGACAATCAAGTGCTAGAAGGTTTAAAACCGAGTCCAACCTAACTTGCCTAACCGTCTGAGGTTGCATAGTTATGTCTATCGAGAGCTTTGGTGCCAGTGTACTACAAATCCCATTAGATATTTGTGTACAGGTACGCCATAAGGCAATAACAAGTAACCAACTTCCACTTTGAAAAAGGAAGTCATGTCGACGTTTTACAAAACAAAATGGTTGCCAAAAGTACATATGATCTCATTGTATTCTTGGCATGAACGACACTTTCTTGGTAAGTGTAATGATGCCACTAAACGAATAAAGTTTGCATTTTATTGTACATACAGCTTCATTACAACTTGATATCCACATATTACCGTTACTAATACCCACACTGTCCAGTTTTTATCATCTCTTTTGGCTTGGTCCAAATAATGACTTTTCAATTGACAATGTCCTACATTCAGTCCATTTTCTTCTTTTAATGTTTTAACCTGCTTCTTGCTGGTAACATCTATATCAACCCTCTAAATCAGGCCAAAAATAAGCACGGGTACTTCGTGCTTTGTCGGTAAGCTTCAAAGCTCGCACGAACCCTTCCAGCCAGGGGCGCACAATTCCTTGTATCGTCTAGTGTCAGTACCCGAGGGTTAGTTTAAGTAATAGTTCATACTGAAATACGATCAAAGACCATAATCACAATTCCACTAGTTATTTTAATCCTTATACATATTTAGAAATATCGTGTTTTCTCTACTCTTTGAAATTTTAACTTGGCGTGAACAGTATTATTATAGTTCCTATAACTCCAACAAAATAATAACCCAAGAAATAGAGAGCGAAAAATAAGGATGATTGATGAACGTCCTGAGAAGTCCGACCCCTAGAGGCGCAATTCAAATTCATTATTTGACTTAATATGACTTTGAATTGGTTGCTAAGACACTCATTAACCTGGAGTCATCGGCTTCTTTTGGAAGATTAGCGAAAGAAACGAAGAAGCTTAGGACGAATTTTTGAGACAAGACAACAAGGATGGTTGTGTTAGGCAAGCACTCTCTTTTGAAGGAACATGGAAAACAAGAACGTGTTGTGTTCTAAATAATGTATATTGATTCTATCACCATGGCTGCTTCTCAAATAAGTGAACCACTTGTCATCTTTTCTTGACAAAGAGACGCCAATGTCTCGTCCGACAGTCGTTCTGTGATAATGATCGTTATTCATAACATCGTTTTTTCTTGTCTCTTGAGAAGCAGCTATTCTTTACGAATAAAGTTTCGAAAGCTAGATCATCCAAAACTTACAATAGAGATTTCAAATGAGGTTTTGTTCGGTCTGAGAACTAAACGATGATTAATCGGGTGTGAGAAATGATCGGACACAAATACTGGAAAACTTTTTTCGAGCTAATTTCTTCAAACTGGGAACTACAACGGTAATGTATCATAAAGCGCCATCAATTGATGAACAAACAAAAAAATAACAATTTCTTCACTTAATGCGTTATTTGAAAATAAAACATTGATTAATTTGCATTGGCGTAGCCGGGGGGGGGGGGTTTCTGGGGATTGAAAACCCACATGCGAGTCTCCCAAGTTTGAGAAAATAATGATAAAAACATCAGTGTCTTGGAAACAATATGCTGATTTTCCCTACTCCATGCAGTCCTCCAAGGCCTATTTGGTTGGATGTCGTATTGTCACAGGCAATATTTTTAAACCAAAATTCACAACATGGCACTCTTTATTATGTAGCAAGATTATACGAACTACACGTGCACTTCTAATAGGGACTTAGCTAGAGGGGACATAGGGAGCGAATGCTGCTCACCACCTTCAATTTCATTTTTTTCTCCTGTTTGAATTTTTTGAGCATGTTCTTAATTTAAAGAGGGAAACATTTGCTGAAAGTATACAGTAAAACCCCGTTTATCCGAAAAGGTCGGGACTAAACATTGTTCGGATAACGGAAAGGTTCGGATAAACGGGGTTTTACGTACTGTAGTACGATAACGATGAAACTGGCACAACATTCTCAACGACCCTTCGACCCCTTCCTGCATATTTGGTCACAACTGACAATTGTGCTCCCCAATCTCCAGCTTTCCCTCATCCTTTCCCATTCCTTGATACTTCGCTGTACTGTACAGTCGGTTATCCTTGCATGAGCAGTAGGCAGAAATCAAGGTACAGTGTAGCTTAACGTTAGCGTTAAATATAACAATCCGTATATTGGCAATGTATCAGTAACTTAAGGCAACCCTCTAAAATCGTAGCAACGCGCCTGTTACTTCGTCAAAAATCTTAACTCAAATTTTATTTCTGCCAAATTGCAAATGAAGTTTTCTGTGTTGTTTCACCTCTGTGCTGTCTAGACTATCCAAAATTCATTTATTAAATCAAGTGTTGCTCCAATTGCCCCCCCCCCCCCACCCAAACTCATCGGGGTTCCCAGTGCGAAGTTGATATAATGTTTGGCATGTTTTGCTTTTCCATATTTAACTATATATGTCAGGCAGGGACCCAATGGGGAACTTTTGCGGCCTCAGACCTCCCTTTTTCGCCACATCAACAACAAAGTAGTGCTGGAAATGAGCAGTGCAACTCCCTCACACCCCTGTTTTCTCTTAGGTCAGCCCCCCCCCTCTTTTTGGAATGTCTGGGTCCGCGCCTGTATCTTAATAACATATTGATGAGACTTAACTGAAAATTTAAAGTGGGGAAATGTTAAACCTTCTGCATGTTCCTTATATTAGAGAAATGTAAAAGAGTCCGTATTCATTGTCTCCTTTGAATGAGAATGTGACAATTCTTAGTTAGAATGCTGCTAGACCGAAGGGTTTGCTTACCTTGAAACAAACAATCCCACGTCTGAAAATACTTCAGGCCAAGTAAAGGTACTTTCACTATACCTGAGGTTTCAAAGTGACATAAAGCAAGAAAAAATTGCGAGTTATCTCCCAATTAGGTCAAAATCTGAAAAAGTTACGACCGTGGAATGATACAAGGTTTAACGAGAAGCTACTAGTCTTGTAAAGAGTGTAAGCTATTGCTGACCATGACGATCCACTCAATGGAGAGGCAATGACGATTCACGCCTAATACCCCTCTCACACCAATCCGAAACCAGTACGAGGTCACTTCGGAAATGGGTTTTTTGCAACAGCATCCGTAGTCTACGTTTTTTTGTCCGTTTTTATGTCACAACGTTTTAATTTCGTGGTCACTCGTTTTCACTTCGTGCGTAATCCGTGGCCAGGCCGGAAACAAAGCGGGGCAAACCCATCCACATGTCGAATTCACAAATAGTACGCTGGCGCCATCTCGTACCCTTCTCGATCGAATCCCGTATTGACTTCGACACCACCCCGAGACTACTACGTTGTGTCAGTGGTAACTACGGTGTCAGCTCGAGAGTACTACGTATGGTCCGTAAGCAGTTCATAGCCAACTCGTGGAAACTTCGTAGGCCGTGGAGGCTCATTCTTACCAGCAATCATTCCGGGGCTATCCCGTGAAATCCGGACGTTACTTCGACCCAACCTTGAGAATACTTCGAGAGTACTTCGACAAAGCCGTATTGAAAACGTTTCCATATCGGCAATAAATCATCCGAAGTGCCCAATGTTTCAGTTTTTCAGCATGTCCAAAATTTTTTTTGGTGATCCGTGGAGCATCTGTGAGAATTGGCCAACGGAGGGCATCGACACGTGGTCAAATCTTGGTTAAATCGTGGAAACCCGTGAGATGGGGTTCCATTATGTGGTTACTTCGATTTTTGAACTTTTGCTCTCACGGACTCCTCGAAGTGACCACGAAATGGCTTTCCGGATTGGTGTGAGAAGGGTATACGCAGTGACATCTGTGTTCTTTTGGTGGTATAAGCTGCACGTAAAATGACTGAGAATTCTGTACAGTGTAAGAATGTCAAATTAAGGGAAAAACTAGGGACAAAGCAAAATGTTGAGGGCAAAGTTTTCGCGCAAAGAGCTCAACTGAACGCGGAACGCGCGCTGCTCTTGGTTAGCCCAAGACAAAGGCCACCGGCCAGAAACTTCGTTTTAGCATATCTCTGGGTGAAAAATTAAGCCTCATGAGAAGTTTTTTTTTTACATTTTCCTATTGATCTAACTCCTACCTGACGGGGCGGCAGCTGTAGGAAAGAAATATATCTGAGGAGACGAACTTCCATCATCCTCCACCCTTATTTCCGTAGGGCCGCCAATGAATCCGGAGAAGACGTCCATGAACGGCGCACACTGTTAATTCCTCGACGAATTAGTTTATAAGCAGTCTAAACCGTAAATAGTCCTCTTTTCTTGGTAACTGCTGAATGCGGACAAGGCCAAATCTAAACGTGACTTCGAAATGACACTGCTTCATGCACGTACACACGTCTTCAAGTAAGGACCTGTGGTGTATCTAAACTTTCCAGCAAGAGGGCATGAAACCCAATTTTCCGCTTTTTTTTCTGAAGCATGGGCATTATTGCATTACGAAACATTTTGCTGTATTGTGCAATGTAAGCTGCAAACATACGAATTGTACTCAGGACTATCAACTCTCAGAGCATGGTGAGTTGACAGTCGCGAGCAGAATACAAAGGTGGAAGGCGAAGGAGCACCCTGCCGGGACCAATAGATTTTAGGAAATTACACTACCTGTACTTCATTACTAGATGCCCAGAACTGCCAGTTTTCAGATGTGTAAATTTTAAGGAAATATTTAAGCAAATAATTTGTTCAACATATAGACCCACGAAACAATTAGAAATTGTGATACCTACCGGTATTTACAGCTAAAAATCTAAAATCGAAAGCAAATCTATCCTGATAAAATGAAGGTTTTACAAAACCCTAATGAAAACAGTATACATGGGGAAATGCTTTATTCCTGGGTGGTAAGGAGCAACCTCGATAACAGCAGCATTAACAGAGTAATTGAGCTATAAGCCCACTATTTTTTAATAATATTTGGTTAACTTTAAAGGTTCAACAACCTGCTTAGATTTGTTTTCACAGCGTGGTGATCATTGAGTGGGGACGTTTTTGCATCAATCTATGCAATTTGTGGAAAGGAAGGTGTAACGGGTGTTGTCCAAGTCCATGACAGAAAAGTTCGCACCTTCGACTGTCAGACTAAGCGTACCGAAGGCTGGGCAAAACCGTACCTAACGAAGAAGCTGTGCCCCTGTATAGTTTGGAGGGAAAAAGAGTCCACATACTCCATTCGAAATAACAACCCCTCGGAAAACGACCCTTTTTTTTATTCGGAATAACGGCCCTTATTCTATACTCGCAATAACAACGACCCTTCGGAATAGCAAACTTTCGGAATAAAGGCCCTTATTCTCTAATCGGAATAACGAACCTTCGGAACAACGAACCTTTTGGAATAACGAACGACAATCATTACATACTGCAGGATTGCCATCTTACGGTAGACTGTCATCATGTTGGACAAATCGGTAGTGTGATAGAGGGCGTTTTACCGACATTTGGTGTCACAAACGAAATGTAAGAACGTTTCATTTTCCAACTCCCCCTCTACCCCAATTTACACTGTTGCTAATTCACTTGGTGGACTTGGAGTTGACCAGGAAGTTACGAAGCATACCTTGTGACCGTCATTGAGCCATCTTTACATCTTCGGCAATCGCTGTGAAATGCATTCTGGAAGGCCGTACTCGAGCTATACCCAGAACGAAAACGGACACCCGTTGAAATATCAGTGATTCTTTTTCAAGTTCTTACGAAATGGAGTATTTTTGGCAGTTGAAAAATAGACAGTTAAATATTCAAAAGAAACAGGTTTTAGTTGATACGATTGTCGGTGGGGGAGGGGGGACTTTGGCTAGAGTTTTTGTCATAAGCTTTCCGAGAAAACCGAAGGAGCAAGAGCTCACTTGCGAAGTTTAAAACTGCGCATTTCCGTCTTCAAGGTGAGAATATGATGAAATATCATTTGAAAGCGAGAGAACAGATAATATTTCCAAAATGCATTCCCACATTCTAACAATATGTCAGCGTTTGGTGTTTGTTTATGAACTGGTGGTTGATTTTGGGACAAATTTGTGACCATTCGCCCAACCTTCAGCCTGGGTGACGTAAAGTCTCCCGGTGATTGTTGTGCCTTTTGGCCGTAATTTCGCATGAAATTGATTGGATTAATTGCGAAGTTAGTCTGGTATCATAGTTTTCGTGATCGTTATTGGAATTATACAGAATAAAAAAGCCATTCTTTTTTCCAAGTGTACGTTTCCATAAGGGACTAAAATTCAAAATGGCGTGACGTCATCAGAGCTTAATATATTTCGGTGACCCTGAGGTAAGCTTCTCAACTGCAGGTTGATCTTTTCCGCACTTACCAGACCACTGTGTCACAAGTATGAACGAATGGCCGAGAACCAACTAAGCTGAAAAAAGAACAGGCATCTCGCAGAAATACGTAGGAAAGGGGTCATACTTAAAGAGGGCATGACACGGCCAAAGTAAGTTTCTCGGTAAATATTCTTTGGGTACACCTTGACATAAAGTAAATGTTTTTCCTACTTCATTATGTCCATAAATACCGAAATACGACCTAGTTAATTCCCAATTACAGGCCAGATTCAGCCCATTGGAAATCCGAGAACGAAAAAACGTATGTGAGCGCGTCTCAAAATGGTGACGTCATTGGAGGCACGGTTAGCAACACTGTACCAGGGAGCTCGCAGTCATCGAATCATGTGCATGGTAACGCGTGTTAGCGAGTACATCATTGCAAAATCCGGTGCTACGATAGCAGTGAGCGTGGCAACTGACTACGTTGTGAATTGTGCATTGCGCGGTGACTGCATTGCATTCGCAATAGCACCTTCACCAAACAGCTCATACAGTAAAGACGCGCTCGTACTAGGGAAGCGCTTGTTGTGGACTGTCCATACATGTTCTGTACAGCACCCGAACCGCGTCTTTCTTGCACAAAACAGAACTGTTTTTAAACGCACGCTTATGCACGCGAACATATAATTGGCCAATGATTTGCTCCCCACCATGGTCCGCGCCTTACGCTCTGTATGTTGGACGAGTATTGTGATGCAATCGTTTTCATGAAGTTGCTAAGATAAGAAAACTTTACCGAGCGTTTCATTAGTTCCACATCTAGATGTACGTTCTTAAATAGGGCGGGGTTGTGCCGCCAATTGCGTCATAAAAGTCAGGTGACCTGTTGCGGCATTTTTCGAAATTGGATTTTGAACGTTTGCCTTCAAATATCATTTATGCCGAATTGTACAGGTTTTTAATCGGGTATGAGATGATATTTGTAAAATACTGTATCGAATCTTGCAATACACAAAAGTTTTTGTGGCCGTGTCATGCCCACTTTAAGTGCGTTAGACATAACTTTTTCAATACTCCATAATAGTTTTCCAGGGTTCAAACCATCGCCTAGATTACGTGCTGGCTAACATAATTCAGGCACACCATACAAATAAGAACTGTCTTCATTAGTTTCGAGTACGATGGTCTTGCGGCCTCAAGAATGCCAAGGGGAAATTGTCCAAATATTTCGCAAAACAGGCAATAGGTTGACTTATCTTTTTGGTGTTATGTCAAAAATGGATAATAGAGGGAAGAAGACACTCTAAGAGGCAGACACACTATGACCTTGACTTATTGTGACCAAGAGCCACACTCTTGCACGATTATGCATGATTCGTTCTAGGCTGGTTGAAAAGGACCGAAATACTCTCTGGCGGAAAGCCGATCGAAGAAACCCAACAACCATTAAAGAGGGATTTCTGTTAACTACGAAAGGACCAGCCACTACTGAGAAATCGGTCATTTACGCCATATATCTATCATGCGCGGCTTCTTCCTAAACTGGATAAAAAGAATAGATACTAAAAGCCATTTAAGCCAAAAACACCAAAGCTGGAGAGAAAAGTTATCTCCAGAGATCAAGCAAACATGCCTGTGGAAAAGAAAGAATACATCTCTGAGAAACTTGGACCAGTATAGAGCCATTATCCCATCGTTACGGTAATGAAAATAACTCCGCCCCTTCATGTTGAGTCGAAATGGCGCAGCGCCAAGTTTTTTCTCAAGGGGGGGGGGGGCAGTATGTTGTGTGATCGAAAGGCGATCTAAGCTCAGAACCACCGTCAGTTTGAGCCAGACCGTCAGTTTGAGCCAGTGGCGTAGACAGGTTTTCTCTGAGGGAGTCATGCAAGATGTCGGGTGATCGTTGGCCTGGGGGAGAGGGGTAAATTGAACACTTTTGGCCTTTTCAGATCACAAAGCGAAATGTGCAAGACTTTCAATTTTGACAGGAATGACTGAAGTTGAATTGGGTTGATAATGTGGATAACGTTTTTGTATTCACACGCAATTTAAAGCCACGCACTCCACATTTTGAAATTAAATTTGTTTCTAAATTTGCGTACATTTAGAAGTCAAAATTAAAGAGCATCAGTGATCGCCATTGACATACGGGAGCTTTCCTTTTTGGTTTAACAACAGCCTAAGGACAGTATGGTTCCTTCTGTTTAACATGATTTTTAATGGGAGTAGGGCCGTCGCTAGAGTCTCATATGAGTTAAGGGGTAACATGGTCCCAAATGCCGAAT
Organism: Holothuria scabra; assembly: GCA_037179385.1. Taxonomy (NCBI): domain Eukaryota; kingdom Metazoa; phylum Echinodermata; class Holothuroidea; order Aspidochirotida; family Holothuriidae; genus Holothuria; species Holothuria scabra. The sequence goes on from CM074194.1 coordinate 24,275,671, forward strand.
TGCTCAAGTTACAATACAAGTACAAAGAGTTTGTGGTCACCTTCAATCACTCACTCCACTAGAAATTTTGGAAAGACTATCTAAGCGGGCGCCATCATCTCTTGGCGGAGAGTGCACCGGGTTTTGGGCGAGGTGGATTTTTCTACTTTGGCCAAGCACACCTTCCAAATCACCGGAAATGGGCATTTTCGAGCACGTTTTAGTTTTTCTGTTCGAGTCTTTATACCTCACCCATCCCCGTAAAAATATCACTTGAATGTATTTTCAAGTGACATTATTTTCGGTCAAAATATGATGGGAGAGAGAGTACCCTGCTTTGCCCTCCGTCCGGGCGTGCGGTGGTACCATTGCGCCTACGCAATTGAAAGGATAAATATTTTCCACAAATATGTTTTCGTGCATTCCTGGTAGCTGTGTGTAAAAGGTACAAAATACGCAAGTTCGGTATTCGTTGACGCATGGAATTGTGGGGCACAGTGCGGTATACACAAGTCAAACCGAGGTCAGCACTTAGTGTACTGCGTTTAGCAGACTAAAATGCAAAACATTTTATACCAAAACGGAAATTAGACACAGCCAACCACTGCCCTGAACCCTGGTGAGATTCTTCCTTTTTATGTTGTAGATGGATGAAGAAAGAACGATAACACCAAATTTTCATGTTCATTTTGGAACATGCGTTGCGGGTGCAGGATTGGTTTGTTTATCCCGACATTTAGAGGATGTGCGCATGTGTACAGCCCCCGAACGAATTGCCGAACTGTCTTATTGGTTACATTTGAATCTACACTTTCATCGTTAACAGCTTAGGTGTGGCCGTGCTGAATAATTTTTTGGGAAGGAAACCCTTCTTAATTTAATGTAAAAAATGTTCTAAATCGTTCAAAAATGTCTTTCGAATAAAAATCGGCATTTCATGAATCGTTGCCACCTAGACATATTATCCTTAGTGCGATTAATGTTAACTTCATTAGAATAGTTTAGAAATTTTGCTTTAAAATGAGTAAAGGATCTTCTTGAGTACAGAACTTTATGATATGAGGGGGAGGGGGGACCTGAGGGGTGACAAGCAGGTGACTGTGGATCTCGAGTGTTTTAAATCATATTGGAGCCGAAAGACAAACAATCTGAGGTTAAACAACTTTAGGCCTGACGAACTGTTTTCATTTTTTCTTTGAGGGTGGTGGGTGGGGGGACTAGCCAGCTTCAGACATTTTGTGCAGCCATATGAAACTGTATTTGTTAATATACATTCTGTTGGACCATGTTACCTATCTATTCAACATTTTCTAGATCTATCTAAATGAACTTCACAGTATGATCTCTGATAACCTTAAGTTAATAGTTAGATGGAGTTTTACGGCCCAGTTTCCAACCAACTGGTTCAAGTCGAGCCGGCCACGGCCTTTTTCCAGTAGTGGCTCACTGGCTCGTTTCCCTTACTCCATTGCTTATGCGGAACATAACGCACAACGGCAGTAGGTTCCATTTTTAAAATCTGTGGAATGATCACAGGTAACACATCTTACATACACTGGTGGTACTATAACCATTTCCTATGTCGATCAATCATAACTCGCCCTTGTTTCATGGCAAGCGGTAAGATCCCCTTTTTGATCTCCACCAAGGACAATGTTTTTTCAATTAAATATGACGCAAAAGTTAGGCCCCTCTGGCAGTTGTAGGAATCAAATCATCCAACAATTAAACCTGTCAGACAATATGAACTTAAAAATTCTCTTATCCCTTTGCAGGGAACAAGATTTGATGGACAGATGGCCCCTTTATTCCCATTAGTTGCCTTTCTGACTTGCACTTTCTGTGGTAGTCTTCCAAAGTAATTCAAGAAACAACTGTTATTGTTAACTTGTTACTTTGAAGTGCAAAGAATTTGCCAAGATGGGCTAAAGTTCAGTAAATATTCCAAAAAAAAACCACATTAGGAGCAAGTTTTCTAACAAGAAAGACAAAAGGTTGAATGTTTTGCTTCTGCATTGTAAATTTCTTTTTTTTTTCCATTGGCAGTGTTTGATTTATAAGGTCTCTATTATTTAGACAAAAAATTTGTAGGACCCATGGGCAACTGGCATAAATCAAACACACTTAAACTATTCAAATTTGATTTGCATACAAAACAACAGGCTGGATCATAAACTTCACATATTCAAGTCTTTCATACCCAAGTTTAAAAAGTTTTAAAGTTGTTAAATCTAAATATTAAAGTTACCATGCTTGAAATATCCTATACTCAAAGGTTCAACTTTCTGAACTCTAGGGATCCCAAATGATCTTTGATCACTCATAAAGAGAAGACAATCTTGTCAATACAGGTCATCTACATGAAAAGCATGACATTCTGCTAAGTATGAGACTCAAAAAGTTTCCTAGTCCAATTTTTCACAAAGTTTCATCCCTTTGACCCCTGAAGCCAACTGGTAAGAAACTGGGGAGTAACCTTGACCAGTCGTGATCCAGACAACCTTTGACCTCTCATACCAGAGGAGATCATCTACTCACTGTGGATTACCAACATTTTTAATATGAGATATCATAAAGCTTTTCATCCCCATAATTATTAAAACAACCTCCCAATATCTCAAATTTCTTTCTTACATTTCGAGACTCAAACATTGTACTATCAATAATTATCTTGATGGGTGTTTGGGATGCAGCAGATGGCAGCTAGAGGACATTGTCTTCATTACCACATTTTTCAGGTGTTAAAAATGAGCCAGACAATATGCAGTTTTCTGGTACCAACAAACTTGGATCAACGACAAATACATCCTTGATCTCCTTCCCAAGCTGACAAGATTGGATATCCTCACAACATTGAATGAGGCCAAATCCTCTCACCAGAAAGTCCCAAACGGTTCTAATTCTCCTTATCTACTTTACTTTAGCACCCAAACATCTGTCTAAAGCTCATCCTAATCCAGACACAATCTCAGTTTATCATGCTTCAGGATGAGTGTCCAAGACTCCAATGTGTAATTAAAACACTCTCAATACAGTACATGTTGTATTAGTAAGAGCTACAGTTCTCTGCAGTTTTATTTTTTTTTTTAATTTACTGTCAATCAAAGAGCTGTGCCAACTGAGAATTTCTTTGAACTACTACAACAATTGCAGTTTCGGGTGAGAGGATTAGAATTTTTAACAAAATGGGCCCTATGAACCACTGACAATCAGGACTACTTACCAAGTGTAAAAGCTACATATGGTTCCTCTGGGGAAATACAGCAAATTTTTAGGTTTTCACCTCTAGTTTCCCCCAAATTACATTGGCCACACAAAACCTGATCATTCCTCTTAATATGAGAAGTCTTTCTACCCAAGCATGAAAGCATCTCTCATTCCTACCTTGAATATTGTGTTGACAAGCAAAGAGGCAATTTCAAGGCTTTTGTACTTTAATGATTGGTGGAAAATAGCCAACATTTGACCTATACCAAAAACAATCTACCAACTACAGGGAATTTTCTGGCCATGTATGAAAATTACACATAGTTTGAAGCCATAACAAGTGTTTTTAATGCCCAACTTGTAAATGAGATATTTCACATTAGAATTGATCTTTTCATGCTTAAATGTTTAAGAGGAAGGAACATTTTGTTTCTGGTAGATTGAAGGCCTTTCAAGGTCACCAAAGGTGGAAAGCCTACAATATTTTAAACAACATTTCTCCAGGTAGAGAGAAACGAACACTTTTCAAAGTTACATTATCAATACTTAATGGTCAGAAAATAAGCCATACTAGTTTTGGAAAAGGGTATCTGATAATAGACTGAAGAGAATCTATAAAAACAAGAAAATAGCTTTTAAACATGTCATCTCAAGACAAAAGTGATTGAAACTTTTCACACTTATCATATAAATTCACCAAATTGAGGTATTTACAATTTATTTCCCCAAGCATAACTCTGGTTTTACAAAATATCTGAGAGAAACTTGAGGTCCACGAAAGTACAAATTGAAATGCTTGTGAACACAATACTTAAAGACAGAAGTGATGAACTCTTGTCATACTTGTATTAAAATTTTCCACAAAAAATCCCCTGGGTGGGCTGGGGGTTGCATAAAACACCCACAGTATTTCCCATACGTTATAAGAGATGACTAAAGGGAAGACTTGCATAGTATTTGAGCTGTATTTGAGTCAAACTTCAACTGTACTTGAAACAGTACTTCAACTTAACCTTTTTTTATCCAATGGACAGTTTAAGACATTATAAGACATCTGTGTTGGCGTGTAATTAAATCTCATCTACATAAAATATGAGGCAAACTTCCTGTCTTTCATACAATAATACAGGTAGGTTAGCTATTGCGGTTTATAGCTATTGTGGTGTGGTCATTCAAACATTTATAGCAGATATTTAGGTATTATCCTCATACTGCACATTTTATGCTTAAAAATTCAAACAATCATACTTAAAGAACCAAAGTTATTTTTAATATATTAAAGAGGAACATATTCATAGCATTCTTGTGAAAGTTTCATTCAGTTCCTTTCTTCTCCAGATATTAGCAATTGAAGATGACACACTTTCTGGAAAAGTGAACTTGAAGCAAGCAGGTGTGATGTCATTGATTAACACTTATGTTCAATGTTTTGTTTTTCTTTATTTTTCATGCTATTTGATTGACCTTGAGTTAATTAGGGATGCTATGTTGCCACTAAAGCCTATAAAGGTCTTTAAAATTCCATTTCTCAGGATGCACCTATTGTATCAATATATCAAAGTTCAGCTGCATAAAATTGTTGTCAAATTAGAAAGCCAAAATGCTACGTGATTTTGATTCCTTCAGCTTGGACAAGGAATCAATAATAATGATATTTTTCATACTGGATACATACTGGAGATTTTTATTATATTGATGAAGGTTTCTCTTTTCTTGACGAAGGTCCACTCATTGTTATCACCAGAAGTGAAAAGAAAAAAACTATTTGTACCCTGCTTTAATATAAACATGGTATCTCAAGTAAAAACAGTGGACTGCACTGCACTTTTAAATTGTGAACTGTAAAAGTTGTGTCACTGTAAAAGGAAGACTGAATAGAGCTATTTCCAAATAGCCATTACAAAGGATTGTGGGATAGAGTTTTGGTGTTTGTCATTTTTTGTCAATGGCATTTTACTGTGGTGAAAATTGACGTACACCCAAAACTCTATCCCACAATTCATTGTAATTGCTATTTGGAAAGAGGTATATGTCTGTATCATTCAAAACATCCATAAATTCATCATTTCAATTTTGATGAATGATGCACAGATTGTTTTTTGGAGCTTTATGTCTCAACTTCTAACCTTTCTGTCTATTCTAGTCATGCCACAGGCCCTTTCTCTGGTAGTGGGTCACTTAACTGTTTGCCTTGCTATACTGCTTATGCATCCTTTAAGTCTTTGGTATGACCTAGTATGGGTGAAAGGCAGATGCTCTACCACTAGAACTAACACTGGCAGAATGTTGTGATGATAACATTACAATTCCTAAACATCTGCTTTAAACTGTCCTAAGTATGAGGATGGTCAAGGGGAAAGTTCCGTGTTTCCCGATCTGGTGACCTTGGTTTGAATCCTATGAAGGCAATTTTTTGAGGCTTTTGTTCTTCAGAGATTTAACCTCCTTTTACTTATCATACCTGTAGTATGGAGTTTCAATACTTTGAAGAGCCTGCCCATATTCCAGTTGAAGTTATTTGAGTTTCACCTGTGAAATATGCAGCACATGGATATCCATGCTGATAACAAAAAAAACTGCATTATTTTGGTGGAGGTCAGGGGGGCACATGACATCTTCAAACATCAATTGTCCAAACACTGAGAACTATAAAAGAATAAGCATCAGTGTAACAGTGTATTTCCTCTCCACAAAGAATACCTCAGCATTTGGGTTTTCTGGTTTAACTTTAGCTGCCCAGTGATCTGGGAAATTGAAAGCAAGGGCTTGCTTTTCCAAATCTGCCACTACTGCGTGTAAATAAGGAACATGCTGTTACCATCTGTTTTGGAACTGTTTAAGGAACAATGCAAACTGGTACCTCAAACAAACTCCTCATATCAATCTAAAACATGGTATCACATGGTATGCAATGTACCCTGCAAATAGGGCTGGTCACATGAAAATAATATTCACATCAGTAACCACCCTATTCCTACAGGCATCATTTTTTGGGAAGCTGGGCTTGGATTGCAGGAACCTTCTCTAATAATTGCTCTTTTGTTAGTTCATAGTTGGATTCAATCCAGTTCTCCTTCAGCCTGTCCAAAATTTTCCCAAAATGTCTTCCTTTTGGTATTCCCAAAGCAATCAAATCGCCACCAGAGACAGGAAATCTAGGAGGTTGCCAATCTTTCAGTTCATTCAAGAGGAGATGATCACCACGGTACTTTAAGACTTCCATTGCATACTGCTTTACATTCTTCTCCTTGGCCTGTGGGAAAGGAAGAAAAGTAATGGAATATATTGGGTAAATGACAAAATGACCATTACAGAGACTGTAACTGGCTGGAAAGGTCCTTCAAGACAATGAGCATGTTTGAGTGAGAGAGTTCTACATGATACACAATACAACAAATCTAATATAGGAAGTATACTTAATTTATACAGGAAACATGAGTTTAGGAGATAAATGTATACATTTCATCTGAGTGATGGTGTTTTACATGACACAAAAAATCTGACTGAGGGTGAGTGCATGGGCTTGGTTCAATTTGCATTTTTTAGGGCATCAAGGTCATCAGAAACCAGAATGCAAAATGCACCCACGTTTCGATGATACACACGTTCTTTTTCAAATAATGTCACATTTAACCTCTGGTGACTTAAGATGACTTTGGACTCCACCAAAAGCTAAATGCTTCTTCTAATCATAAACCATCTACATTCTAAAAGCCAAATCAATCCAATTAATATTCTGCAAACAAGTTTTGTAAATTGAGATATCCTATCAAAGCAGCTCATTAAAGGGAAATATTGGGTTTGTTTTACAATGAAATATCATCCTTTTAAAACCAATATTTATTGGCAATGAGTGATAAATAATTACAAATAAGACAGTATGGTAGCTTCTTTTCACCAAATAAGTTTCCCTCAGATAGAAATTCAGTTATTTGTTGCTCAAGAATAATTAGTTCACCTCAACTTTCAACATTTCAAAAGATGCAACTTCCTTAACTCTTCTTGTGCAAAATATTTTGAGGAGATGAAGCTATTCCTTGGGTTTATTAATGAGACCAAATGGTTTTATTATGACTAGAGTTTTTTCTGTTAATGCTATATGGGCGTACTTTAAATGCAATATTTGCCTTTAAGTTGTTCCATGATATTCAACAAAATTTTTCAAATCAGTTACATTTTTCTTCACATTGCAATGACAAATGGTCAAACTTTGACAATTCACACATACAGTACAGCTCACGTACAAGTCCCATCGTGCCAACGTTCAGTTTATTGCAACTTTCCTCTGCGTGTTTATACCCTCCTATACTTTGTTATCTCCATTACTACACTCAGAGTCTGGGACCATCAACGCAGAGACCAAAAGACGTCTGTCACACATGGTCGGTTATCAATGGGGATTGTACAAAAAACTGTTTTATGAGTGAGTACGTAACTGGTAAAATTAAGTTATCAAAAACTGTGACCAAACACTTTTCGTATTATGCACAAAAACAATGCTACAAGTCAGGAGACCACAAAGTTCAAACTTTCAGCTTTTTCCAAAACGATTGGATATGAGACTATGAGACTTATAACTATAAGCATTGTCATATGGTAGTGACACTTTAACACCCTCATTTAGTTACAGATATCAACTCAACAAGCCCCTTTAAAAAGTTTTCAGAGTTTGAACTCTGATGAACCCAGATGACCTCCACCAATATGTGGATGCATTATTACCAGAATATGAAATCTATCCACATTTATTATCTTGAGATATTGCGTTAATGTGGCTTTCAGAAACTGACCCCTGGTGAACCTTCATGACCTTTGAACACCACCAAAAATAATAGGGACCATCTTCTCACTATAACACATCCACATACCAATTATAAAATCTATCCAAGTTTCCTACCTTGATATGTCATGCTAACAAACTTTTGAACTTTGACCTCTATCGACCACAGATGATCTTTGACCTGCACCAAAAACAACTGGAAAAATAGTCTTGCCATAAGCCATTCACGAAGAAGGTATGAAAAGTTTCTAACCTTGAGGTTGTGTGTTAACAAGTTTTTCAGCATTTGACCCCTGGTGACC